>JAVGWX010000022.1:17381879-17981879 GCA_036924085.1 Ariolimax columbianus
CATGCTGAGAAGACATGTTAGTATAGGTCAGGCAAAACACAGTGATAAGACATGATAGTCAGGGTCAGGCAAAACATTCTGATAAGACATGTTAGACAAGGTCAGGCAAATTATTCTGATAAGACGTGTTAGACCCCAACCTCGGCTTCCTTGTTGTCCTCCCAGAAAACATGATGTTTTCCATAGTAGCCTGCTTAACGAGAAGAGGGAATGACGTGATCCCCATAGTAGTGAGTGACACGCAGATGAATCCAAACATGGCATAAACGATAGAGGACCCTGATCTTCCTTATCAGCACGCTCACGATGTGAGGAAAGCTACTGCAACTTGCCACTTAACGTCTTTTTCGGGTGCACATGACAGTAATCCTACTCATTGAATCATACGCATTGTAGGCATTAGCAACAACAACATGGCCATCATTTTTTGCATAATGTGTTTAGTTCTCCGTTGTCGCTGACAAGAATTTTGTATTCGTAACGTAGGTTTTGTTATTGTTCTTGTTTATGAACTATACCTATAGTGTATACACTTTAATTCTCCTCTGTATCATCGCAGCCTCGCCTGATTAAGTTCTTCCCAGGATTAGAACATCTTTTTCTCATAACATCGTCCTATCTATCCTTGATCTGTCCACATTTTTGTCGTCCCACTTTGCACATCCAACTTCTCATTGAAATATCCAACATACTAGTGAACTCACTGGACTAACGTGTGCTACTAATAACACCAAGCATCTGTTACGTTTAAGCCGTGTTAAATACGCCAGCTATCATTAACCGCTGTCGCAGTATTTTATACCGGAATAGTATCTTAGATGTTTTTTAAATTGACTGTGAACAATGGATTGGTTACGCTTTTCACATTTCTTCGCTGTGCTTTTCTGTTAGTTAACTGTGTATTGAATTTGCTATGATTTCGATTCTGGGACTCATTAAGGTAAGTAAAGTTGTTGCTGATGTTGATACCACTCGAAAATTAGTTAGGTATTCTGGACGACTTATTTGGTGGCTCTCATTACCACCCGACGCAGACCTCAGAAGGTCAATCAGGGTCCTGTAATGTAATGCGAAGCTCCTCAGTTGTCTCTAGTTAAAGTGTCCGTTTCGGGTGCCAGAGGTCGCGTGTTCAAATCGTGGTGGACACCGGGATTTTGTTCATGTGTAACTTCTGGTAAAAATTCCCCTGATCTCTGGGTAGTGAGATCGGACACCCGTGTTCAGTGTCGTGCAGGTTAAACATTCCTTGGCAGACGGAAATCGATATGAGTAGGCTTAACGCCGCTGTCCGGTCAAAATTCGTGTTAAAAATCTACCCAACGTATGTGTTCCTTCCCCAGGTGGTCTATTAAGGCCAGCTATTGATGACGGCTAAGGGGCTGCGGGCCTACTAAGATCTAATGTTTAGTCTATTAAGATATGCATCGGTAAAAACCACCTTACAAGAAACTAGTTGCATGCAGACTATGTAGAGTCTTCTAAACCAGTATAAAGACGTTAAGTTTAGTTACGTTAAGTAACTTATGTTCCTGAAGATGAAGTAGGTAACATGTTCCCTATCCTGATATCAGCTGGCTCCATCGCTCAAGCAGACTCCATGTATCTTATCACTTATCTACTCTCTTGCAGATATGCTTTCTTGATCATCTCACTTCCCTTAGTCGTTCCTTTTCTACCTCGGGGTATAGAGGTTTACCGAAGAGAACATTATACTGCTCTATTGGCAGTATTTCTGTTGGCATGGTTCTAGTCCTTGATCCTATAGAGAATGTCGACTATTGTTCCAGTCTACTCTGGGTCGTCCTGGAGGTCTGTATGCTTGGCTGTGCTCTTGTAATGCCTATCGTGACAGCTGGTTCAATTCTGTAGACATACTGAATCATTGCAACTGAGACTATTCTACACAAATCTGGAACGGCTGCGTGTCAAGGTCATGACGAATTGTCTAATTGATGACCTTGTCTTTTATTGTCACTTAGCTTAGCTTGAATTGAGGTGTTGGTTGTAAGGTGCATGTGGCAGTACCTCCCAGCCGCGTTGCTGCAAGTGGAATATAGTTGTGGCATATGGCTATATGACAAAACCCCAGCACCCGCCACAGTCATACCCAGGCATTCTTGGATATCTTGGTTAGATCCTCCTTCCATCACTGTTCTCTCGAGATCGTTGTGTCTCTTGATGTGACCAAAGTATTTACATTTTCTAGCCAAAATGGAATTGATAAACCAGTTCTCCTCTGTGTTCTACTCTTGCTGAATGTCTACATTTGTCTTTTTCTCCGTCCATGATATTCTGGGGATCTTTCTGTAACATTTTGACTCGAAGAATTCGATTCTTTGTCTGGACGTTTTAGTAATCGTCCATGATTCGCAGCCATATGCATCCACAGAAGAAAAAAAACAGGCTCTCAACTTTCACTTTTGTTGCTTTGTTGGTGCTCTGCTATAATTTATTCAGGCTGTTCAGCCTCTGCATTGCCATGGCTAGTCTTCTTCTGATTTCTTTCGAGCTATTGCAGTTTCTGTTATTTCTGAAATTCTGAAATTAAACATTAACTATATTATTTTTAAATTAAACCCTGCCCTGCACATTACTCGGCAACTGATAAAAAGATACTTATTTCACCGTTCTGTCAAACCGAATGTTCCGGAAACGTGGGGCTTCCAGTAAATATCCAGATTTTGTCAGGGTAACCCCAGAAAGAAATGTATTAAGTTCAGTAACTATTCAAAAATTAACATTACATGTCTGACACCTGGTGATAGAATTAGCAAGTATCTGCTAGTTTACCGCGCTTTTGTTTTTTCAAAATGGCGTCTGATTAGTTGACTTGAATGCAGCAACAGCTTGCCATGATACAATTGTTGGTGAAAAACAGTTTAAAACTTGTTGAAATTCATCGTCGTCTGGTATGTGTGTTTGGCGGACAACCTGTAGCACGTTCGTAAATGTTTGATTGGTTTAAACGCTTTCGTGAAGGTCATAATCCATCGATTATGAGCCCAGTGAAGGTCGACCGAAAAGGGTCCTTACGAGTGAAGCCAAGGTTATTTTGAACGATTGGTGAGTTACCGTACGCGAAGTCACGATGGCGACGGCTACTGGTTTCAGCAGAAGTCATGTGGGTATTATCACAAGACATCATGTAAATATTCACCGTTTTCTGTAGATGGATTCAGAAAAAAAGCTGGATTTTGACCAAAACGATGTTCTTCTCCAACACGACGAAGCCAGACTCCATTCCACCAATTAACATGTGACACTTATTGGCCAATTGCATTGACCGTTTTTGCAACACCCGTCTTATAGTCCCGATTTGGCTCCGAGTGATTTTCACTTTTCTGCTTCTCTTAAAAAGCATCTATGCACGAAAATCAGATTAATGCGTACACTGGTCCTGTCAATATTCCTCTATCGGTGTCAGAAATAGACAGTTACAGCTGACGTTCAACGAAAGATACAGGCCTCGGAGATGAGATGTTTCCGGCAACTTTTAAACGTCACGTACAAAGATCGAGTTACAAATGTGGAAATACGAGATATAATTACAACAGCAATAGGGCCTTTCGAAAACCTTTTGACAACTGTCAAAAGAAGGAAACTCGCTTGGTACGGTCATATATCGAGATCAAATGGTCTTGCAAATACAATCCTCCACGGATAGGTGCATGACAGACGACGAAGAGGTCGGCCCAAAAAGAGATGGGAGGACAACATAAAAAAATGGACCAGTCTCTGACCAGAAGAGTCACAAGCAGCGGCATCTGACAGAGAGGGATGGCGTGGGATTGTGAGGATGTCTTCATGTGTGCCCCAACGACCTCACCGGTAACGGATGACCTGACCTGAAAAAGCATCTAGGGAGACAGGAATTTCACACGGAAGACGAAGTGCGTCAGAACGTTTTCCAACTGGTCTGGCACAGGCCAACAGAATTGTACCCTACTAGAATATAGAAACGCGTAGCCAGATGGGATAAATGTGTTGTCGGGACAAATGACTACGTCGAAAAATAGTACAGGTAATTTAAATTCTGCCTTCATAGTTTAATAGACATTACATCAGTCCAGGTACTTACTGTTCTACCCTTGTACATTTCCGGTGCTTGCCAAATGAAAAGTTATACACCCGATAACAATAGTTTTGTTTCCTTCCAGGGGCGTTCAAGTCAAACCTGCAATTATTTGTAAGGAAATCGTATTTCTTTTTTGTTAAAGTAGTCAAGATGATATTTATTTTTCGATATAATCTCCTGCACCGTTTATGCATTTATTCCAGCGTTCAAGTAATGCTTGAAAAACTTCAGTGTAAAATATTTAGTCATTATGTCTGAACCAATCCAGGACATCATGTTTACCCCGCCATCAGTGATGAGCAGCTAACCTTCCAGGAACTCTTTTAAAGGTCCAATAACGTGGAAATAGCTTAGAACAAGGTCTTTGTTGTGATGTGGATGTGGCAGTACCTCTCAGCCGCGTTGCTGCAAATGGCACATAGTGGAGTGAGCCGTATGAGGTCGAACGTTATCTTGCAGAAGCAGGACGCCTTTTTTGATCAAACCCAACGTACACAAACCTTCTGAAAATGAAAATGCTCATGAATAATAGTGTTCACCGTACCCAGAAAAAGATCTGCCTCTTGCGCAATTTTGCGACAGGTTATGCGTCGATTTTCCAGGATAATTCGTTCCACAATCTGGATATTCACAGGAATGACTGGTGCGTTGAGAGCCACTACGGCCGGAATCAGCACTCACGGATGTACGGCCTTCTTTAAAACCTTTACACCATTCAAATATCCTACTGCGCCTGAGTATCTCATCACCGTATTGTGATTGCAGTCTTCTGTAAATTTCCGCAGGTCTCACGAATTCTTTCACTAGAAGCGCCATCACAACCCGCTGTCCCATGCAAGCACTAAGTGTTGTTCGCCATTTTTGTGTATCTGTCACGTGACTTGACCATTGCATATGAGCCACCTAGCAGTAATAGGACACAAGTGCCCCTAACTAATGATAGTAGTTCCATCATTCTATAACCTATGCAGGTAGAACTAGAACAAAAGGCCCGGTTTGATTTGAACGCCCCTAGGTATAAGCTTTAAATAATGATTTGCTTTACTCAGCGCTAAGTGGTACGGAACTTTCATTTCAGGACACTTCCCTCTTTGGTATTGACACGCTGCAATGTACTCAACTGTAAACTGGTAGCTTGACCGACTGTTAGCGAAGGTCTTCTTATTCTTTTTTGCCCGCTGTTAATCTCCCGCTACCAAGCCCTGAAAAAAGCTTTGCAAGTAACGGAATGTAGTCCAGAGAACAGTATGCGTTGTGTCATGGTTTACAGCTTGACTGCGATATTTACACCTTTCTGTCCAACACATCCGACTTCAGCAAGCATTTTTGAGAACCTTGTTGCCCTCCCTCTTCGATCCCTTCTCATTAGCCAGTCTGTTGCAGCTTGTTATCCAGGATCACCGCGTGGAGGTGTAGAAGGGTCTTGGCAGCTCTGGCTCGCTGGCACTGACGCTAGCAGTCAGCTACGGGTCACTGACCGCTGCAGTCTATGCGCTGCTCAGCGTATTGATCCCAAGGTCTGACAGGCAGCGAAGTTTTTTTTCAATAAAGTTGAGATTTCGTTTACAAACAAACCACACACAAAAGACTATGTAAACATTGAATGCCAACTGTTGCATGACCAATTAATGTCATTGCGAAATTCCGTAATTAAGAACAGCCTTCACAAGCTGCATCTGGCATAATCTTCTTTTCTCCCATATCTCTCCCTCCAGAGCCTTTTTGTATTATCATTCTCACATCCAATTTTTCTATTGTCTTCCGTTCTAACTTTCTTTCTCTTCCACTCTTTCTCAATCTGTCTCACTTGATGTGTTTTTTTATAATTTTTCGTGTCTGTCACACCATATTGTTCCTTAATTTTCCGTTATCGATATATTTATCGCTCTCTCTCTTTCTCTCTCTTTCTCTGCTTATATATATATGTATATTTACATACACACCTCTTTGTGTCTCTGCATATTTTTCATTCTTCAGGTACGTTTAATATCATATTGTACCCTTATCACTCTCCCACTTCCTGCTCTTCTCTCTCTCTCTCTCTCTCTCTCTCTCTCTCTCTCTCTCTCTCTCTCTCTCTCTCTCTCTCTCTCTCGGTGTTGTATCATTGTCCAGTTTATCTCCCACGCACTTGTCCCTTGAAATCTACAGTCTTCTATCTCCCTCCATTTATATATGTATTTCTTTCATCTTGTTTCAAAAGGTAGAATTCATTCTGTGACTTATGGCGCCATGAATCCGACTTCAGTGCGCATTTTAAACAGTTCCTACACAAGTTCAACCTTACTGGTTCGTGAATCCGAACACAAGCAATCTTGCTTCCTGTGTCGCGTCACTAACGACTACACTACACGTCACTTATGACTACACTACGTGTCACTTATGACTATACTACGCTTCCATTATGACTACACTACACGTCGCACATGACTACACTACACGTCACTTATGACTACACTACACGTCACTTATGACTACACAACACGTCACTTATGACTACACAACACGTCACTTATGACTACACTACACTTCACTTATAACTACACTATGCTTCTCTTATTACTACACTACGCTTCTCTTTTGACTACACTACGCTTCTCTTATGACTACACTATGCTTCACTTATGACTACACTACTCTTCTCTTATGACTACACTATGCTTCACTTATGACTACACTACTCTTCACTTATAACTACACTACGCTTCACTTATAACTACACTATGCTTCACTTATGACTACACTATACTTCACTTATGACTACACTATTCTTCACTTATGACTACACTATGTTTCACTTGTGACTACACTACGCTTCACTTATGACTACACTATTCTTTACTTATGACTACACTACGCTTCACTTATGACTACACTATTCTTTACTTATGACTACATTCGTTTTATTTCCACTTGTGCCATTAAGCGTCGTAGGGAACTTAAGGAACTTCTACTGCCACACTAGAGCGATAGTTCTCATAGGCTTCCAACTTCCCAACAGGTTCACGTCGTCCGGTGTCCATCAGGGGTGTGTCCTCCACCCGTCATTATTCTGCCGCGTCATGAACTGTATCCTTGATCATTTGGAGACACAGAACTCAGACACCGGACAGCAGCGTCTAACTACTCAGATGTCGTGGGCATACCCAGAAGTGCTTACAGAAGCACTATAAAATCATGAGGTTACCGCTTGACGATTAGGACTTCACATTTCATGGCCGAAAACGAAAATCGACAATCTCGGTCGACGTCCTACAGTGACAAGAATCCTTGTTTATGGCAACTAGGTAAGCTCCACTGAGGACGACATTTACCTGGACAGCGACTAAAACTCCGAAGCATATAGTCACTAGGACATTATTAGAATAATATACCTGGCGTCGTCTGTGTGATTGCCTTACACTGATTCTTGATCCCAATCAGGCCGTCTCTATAATTGCCCTACACCGTGTCTTGATCCAAAGGAGGCCCTAACTTGTAACCAAGCCACGCATCTTTCAAACCTGTGTCATCCCATTTTTTAAAAATAACTATGGACTATCCTACAGAATGACCAGAGGAGCATCGAAGCTTTACGCATGCGCAGCCAGATGCACATTCTTGGCATCCACTGGTGCGACCGGGTCCCAAATGGTGCCACACTACAGACAGGGGTGGACAACATTTATGATCCCCTACATCATCGCTGTCCCTTTTCGGACACTTGCATAGTCTTTCCGAGTACGTCACGGTCCACTAACTCATGTAGCAGACATCAGTGGAGGCCATCAGCTCTTACCTTCTTACCTACATGGCACAGTCCCCGGGAGAAAACAGGAATTACTTTACACTCACTGCCTGCAGTCTGGAGCACAGCTATCCATCGAGGACAAGCTCGAAAAGCGCGACGAGACCTTATTGCCTTCGTAGCAGGTCTACATAAGGCTGTGAGTTAGAGTGTTACAACATATAACACTGACGTGAAAACATCAACATAGCATAACACTAAAACGTCAGTTAAACATAAAACAATATCTTCATTTATTACCGTACCAAAAACTAATGGAATATTAGCATCAGCTAATTAAGATCCCCGAAACTATAAAAACCCAGTTCTGTAGTTTTTCCTAATATATATATATGTAAGCTATATATTGCCTAATCTATACACATGTTTTTCTAACTACTTAAAATACCATCTTATCTGGAATCTCGTGTGCCCCTTTTGGCAGTTAGTGCTGATGTTGATACTGGTGGTCGCTGGTTCTGCGCTGTGTAATGCTCCTTGATAAGTTTTAAGATGCATCTCACTTTATCTCTGCGTGCGTACGTTCTCTTATATCTCGTCTTCGCAGATGAGAGCGGTCACTGTGAAGTCTACAGACAGGTTCACCTTATTTATACGTGCCTATTTTCTCTTTTTTCGTCGCCATAGATCAGAACAATCACTGTAAAGATTACATATACTTTCACATCTCGTGTTTATCATAAAAGGGCCACCCTTCCACTCCAATAAAGTACAAATCCAATGGCCCCCTGAAGCATAGTGAGACAGCCTTCTAGATCTGTTCTCGAATCGACTCACCCGACAGCATTTGTGCTCTGCTTTTAGAGATCGAAGGTCAAACTAAGATGGCGGCAAATGTTCTGTTCGAGCCGTTCAGTCATCCGTTAATCATACCTTGGCTCGTCCCATCTCGAATCCTCGTCGGTCACTTTGTCATTCTAAATGTCGCGGCCCGCCGTACCAACTCGGCCGCTCAGATAACGAAAGAGACTCTACTAAACACGCTGCATCTCACACTCTTGACTCCAACCCAATCTGACAATGGCGCTGTGTTGAATCTAGCCCTCTCAAATTTCGGAAGAATAAACTGTTGTTTTTATCGCCTTTGTTTTTACTGGTCGGCGGATTTGTTACCTAATTTCTCTGATAATTGTTGGTTCTCAGAAAATACGACCCCAGCCCCAATCTCGATACACAGAGATCTGTTACATTTGAGCAGATTATTACTATCACTACTACTTCATCATTTGAAAATAAATCATAGTTCATGTCAGTCTCACAACTAAATGTTCTCTCGCATTCCATTTTAGGCAGAAGTACAGCCCCCCCCCCCCCCCCCCGCCCCCCACCCCACGAATCCTTCACTTCTAATTCTTCCTTTGTATTCCCTTTCGTATAGGAGTTCATACAACTAAACTCGTACATTAAAAATGCGATATAAACTTATAATTGCATCTTATTGTATTAAGGATAACCATTCGAAGAAAGAAGTTATGTTTACATTTACAAGTCCAACTGATGCGGGTGAGGTGACTCAAATTGACGCCTCAAACGGAGCATCGACACTACGCGCTGCTTTATAACGTCAGCAGTAGGTAGTATTGTCAATCCATGAAATTAGTTGCGAGAATCCTGCCGAAGACGGATGTGTCGGACCGAAAGGTGCAAATCCCGCAGCCAAGCTGTAAACTAGCGACACAATGCATTCCGTTCTCCGGACTACATCCTGCTACTTGCGAAGACCTGTACAGGACTTGGTAGCGGGAGATTGAGAACGAACGCAGAAGAAGAGAAGTTACGAGAATAATCCACAATAATTGATTACTCGTTCGATACTGGCCCATAACAAAAGACATCTAATTAAGTTTCACATAATCGACCTCACTGTATTACACTAAATGCAGAACGTGTGTGCCCTGCTCTTCATGACAAATGATGAGGAAAGTGTAAGATACTGCATTCTGTAATTCACTGCTTAATATATGTTTCATTTCAAACTACTGTATTCTATGAAATGCTAATTCACCAATTGTATGATGACTATCCAAAACGACGGTAACTAATTGATTTCAGTATACCCAGCTCTCTACACCCATATATAATATCCCACAAAGAAGGCTTTCAAACCCCTGGCTTTTCTTCAGTTATTCAGAATAAAAATTACTGCAGTTCTCGTGGATCAGTGAGGGTTGTTATTTAATTTCAACTAGAATACTCAAAAACAGGATTAACAATTGCCTTGTACGTTCTTAGTCAACTAGAATACTCAAAAACATGATTAACAATTGCCTTGTACCGCTCTTAGTCAACTAGAATACTCAAAAACAGGATTAACAAATGCCTTGTTTCGCTCTTAGTCAACTAGAATACTGAAAAACAGAATTAACAAATGCATTGCTTCGCTCTTCGTCATATTTGCAACTTGGCAGCGTTTATCATGCAAATTTAGTTTAAACTGTTTGATAGAAATGTAAGGGGAGAGAAGACTGATAGAAATGTAAGGGGAGAGGAGACATAGAAATGTAAGGGGAGAGGAGACTGATAGAAATGTAAGGGGAGAAGAGACTGATAGAAATGTAAGGGGAGAGGAGACTGATAGAAATGTAAGGGAGGAGGAGACATAGAAATGTAAAGGACGAGAAGATTAAAGTCTAGTCAGGCCAAACGTACTGATCAGACTTTGTTAGTCAGGGTCATTTGAAACATACTAGCTAGACTATGTTAGTCAGTGTCAGGAGAAACATACTAGCTAGACCATGTTAGTCAGGATCAGGTGAAACATACTGGCCAGACTCTGTTGGTCAGTGGCAGGTGAAACATGCTAGCTAGACTATGTTAGTCGGGGTCAGGGGAAACATGCTGGCCAGACTTTGTTGGTCAGTGTCAAGCAAAACATTTTGATTAGACTATGTTAGTCAGTGTCAGGTGAAACATTCTAGCTAGACTATGTTAGTCAGTTTAAGGTGAAACAGTCTAGTCAGACTGTGTTAGTCAGTTTCAGGTTAAACAAACGAGATAGACTATGTTAGTCAGTGTCAGATGAAACATACTAGCCAGACTATGTTGGTCAGTGTTAGGTTAAACATACTAGCAAGACTAGGTTAGTCAGTGTCAGATGAAACATACTAGCCAGACTACGTTGGTCAGTGTTAGGTGAAACATACTAGCAAGACTATGTTAGTCAGTGGCAGGTGAAACATACTAGCCAGACTATGTTAGTCGGTGTCAGGTGAAGCATACAAGCTAGACTATGTTAGTCAGTGTCAGGCCAAACCTACTGATCAGAATTTGTTAGTCAGTATCAGATGAAACATACTAGCCAGATTATGTTGGTTAGTGTCAGGTGATACATACTAGTCAGACTATGTTGGTCATTGTCAGGTGAAACATACTAGCCAGACTATGTAAGTCAGTCTCAGGTGAAACATACTAGCCAGACTATGTTGGTCAGTGTCAGGTCAAACATACTAGCCAGACTATGTTAGTCAGCGTCAGGTGAAACATTCAGACCAAGACTCCACTCCACGACAACGCAGTTCTTCATGGGAACAGGCTGTGCCAGGACAGTCTAGTCAACGAGGTGGGGATCGATTTGATCCCCGTACTAGTCAGCAACACGCAGGTGAAGCAAAGCATAGCCACAAAAGCCTGAAGAAGCACCTCCATCAGCGCACTCGGAATGTGAAAAAAAGCTACCACAGTCCGTCATCTCACGTCCTATTCAGGTCGCACGAAAGAGTAAACATGCTCATTGTGAGCATTCAACAACAAAATCAACAACAACAACAGCAACAAAACAGATGTTTAGAAGTGAAATGAATCATTAAGATCATCTGAAACATTGATAAAGGTCCCACCTTACTCCTGTCTAGGACTCCTAATGACCGGTTATATAACACACCAGTCTGGTCATCGAGTTAGGAATCAATACTGTAACCATCACAGGGGTGAGATCACCGAGGTACCTCACATTGCAATTTAGCCTGAATGGCCGTGATCCACTTTCTCAACAACGCCTCGAGATACAGAAAGAGCCACTGTAACCTGCTACCAAAAAATAGTTGTCAAGAGTTGAGTTAGCTCAGTACGAGTGACTAAAAACAAAACAAGTCTAAAGTCGATTCTACAGACAGCTGATACACATGGATGTGCCTTAGAAGATATTCATGCTACAGTCCGCCACCAACATATGTTTTCGTAACATACTCTGTATTAAATCGTCCCAGATAATGTCATACACATACATCTCTGTGGATAAAGCGCGATAATAACACATAGAACATACGATTTGGGAGATAAAGTGAGGACGAATAGAGCGCACGTTTAAAAAGTAACGTGCAGTATCACCAGACATGTGCTTGATTGGAGCCCACATGGAAAATGTATATTGAGGAGACAACGAAATAATGGTGATGAATCGTCGAAGAGAAGACATGTACAGCTGCGGGACCCAAGATGCAACAACGACTTATAGCTGGGTTGCTTGCATCAGGAACGATGGCCCATAACTGACGAAGACTCCCATATCGACCTTCGGTGACGGTTCTAGACACTGCAACTATGCAGACTGGCTAAGAAATTAGGGATAGAAGACCCAAGGAGAACCTGGTTCTAAAAGTGTCGAGCTGAAAACTGGTGTGCCTGGCAGAAACGAGCATATATTGCAGCCTAGCTGTGAACTACCACTCAACATCACAAACCTTTTCAGTCTGAACGACAAAGATAAAAGAATGCAGTTGTGGCTAGATGACCAGAACTGATGAGATCGGCTGAAAAAAAACAAATGAAACATATCAGTTGGGAAATTATAATAATAATAACCAGATGAATAACAGATGACAAAATACAAGACCATGGAGATGATTTGTTTTAGAAGACTAATAAATGTCACTTACAAAGACCGTGCCACAAATGATGAAGTACGGCGAAGAATCGAGAATGAAAGTGGAATGTACGACGACCTCCTCAGAACGATCAAAAGGCGAAAGCTGAACTTGATATAGGCCTGTCTCGAGGTGCAATGAATTTGCAAATAATACAGGTCACAGTACAGGACAAGCGAAGGCGAGGACGTCCGAGACAAGGTTAGGAGGACAACATCCAGGAATGGACTAACTTACGACGCGAGAAGACATAAAAAGCAACCGCAGACAGAGAGATGGCGCATGAATAACTTAACGTCTTTATACTGGTTTAGAAGACTCTGCAGAGTTTGAATACAACCAGTTTAATTTACATTACCTTGTTCTAAAAGTTGTGCGTATCCAATGTTTATTTAAATGCATTAATTGTCCCTGCATTCACTACCTCCTGTGGCAATGCATTTCTAGCATTCACTGCTGACTGACTTGAAAAATATTTCCTAATATCTAATCTGGACATTTCTTTAGTTAATTTGTAGCTATGCCATCTTGTTCTTGCGGGTGGTTGTATTTTGAAGAAAAAAAACTTGTTATAGTCTAATTTAGCCATTCCTCCTATTATCTTATAAACCTGTTTTAAGTCACCTCGACATCTTCTCTTTTCTAGACACTGATTGTAGAGGTACAGGGGCGGCTCCAGCGATCTCAAGAGGTAACGGGTTGACATGAACTGAAATAAGAAACATATGAAGACACTTATCTGGATCATCACTAATATAAGACATATCTTACACGAATCAAGATGTATCCAGTATGTGTTTCCGCGGACAAATATACATTGTGCTAAAAGAGACCAAAATACACACACACAATCAAATGTGTATACACACACGCACACGCACGTACGCACGCACACACACACACACGTCTCTGTCTCTCTCTCTGTCTCTCTCTTTGTCCCTCTCTGTTTCTCTCTCTGTCTCTCTCTCTGTCTCTCTCTCTGTCTCTCTCTCTGTCTCTCTCTCTGTCTCTGTCTCTGTCTCTCTCTCTGTCTCTCTCTCTGTCTCTCTCTCTGTCTCTCTTTATCTCTGTCTCTGTCTCTTTCTGTCTCTCTCTGTCCCTCTCTCTGTCTCCTTCTCTGTCTCTCTCTCTCTGTCTCTCTCTGTCTCTCTCTGTCTCTCTCTCTCTGTCTCTCTCTGTCTCTCTCTATCTGTGTCTCTCTCTCTGTCTCTCTCTGTATTTCTCTCTCTTTCTCTCTCTTTCTCTGTCTCTTTCTTTCTCTCTCTCTCTCTCTCTCTTTCTCTCTCTCTTTTCTCTCTCTCTCTTTTATCTCTCTCTCTCTCTCTCTTTCTCTCTCTCTTTTTCTCTCTTTTTCTCTCTCTTTCTCTCTCTCTCTCTCTCTCTCTCTCTTTCCCTCTCTCTTTCTCTCTCTCTTTCTCTCTCTCTCTCTCTCTGGAAAAGAACACTTCTATTCAAGCTTGCAAACTTTAGCCAACCCAAAGCACGAGTCATTAAATTGAAGCCTCATTAGCACACACTTTAAAAATATGTTAATGAGATAACGGATAAGACACGGATAAGGAACTTGACATTTGCCCCTCCAGGCGTTTGAAGGTTACACATTCTGAAAATATTATACGTGTTAGACAGTAGTTGATTGCCGCATAGGGGGGTGGAGTGGGATGGGGTGGGGGGGGGGGGGGGGGTTGTGGAGTAATAAAGATACTCGGATGGATACCTGAATGAAGGTAGAAATCATGGCGTCTGCTGTTTGTGTTTTTTGTTTAGAACAAGGAAAAGAACACTTAATGTAAATGAGTGGCTAGAAATAGGAAACAAATGTTAAATATTACAATTTAAAAATCAGGTCAGGTCAGACCAGGTCATTCCGTAACCGGCGATGTCGTTGGTGCTCACAGGAAGACATCCTCACAACACCACGCCACCCTTCTCTGTCAGCTGCCGCTGCCTGTGCCTCTTCTGGTCGGAGATTGGTCCATTCTTTTATGTTGTCCTCTCACCTCTTTTTGGGACGGCATCTTAGCCGTCTGCCTTGCACCTTTCCGTGGAGGATCATATTTGCAAGACCATTTGATCTCGATATGTGACCGTACCAAGCGAGTTTCCTTCTTTTGACAGTTGCCAAGAGGTCTTCAAAAGGCCTATTGATGTTGTAATTCTATCTCGTATTTCCTCATTTGTAACTCGATCTTTAAATGTGACGTTTAAAAGTCTTCGAAAACATCTCGTGACGTTTAAAAGTCTTCGGAAACATCTCATCTCCAATGCTTGTAACTGTCTATGTCTCACAAGCATAGAGGAATTTTGTCTTTCCAGCATTTATCTCTATACCTTAGTCAAGATCTGTTTCATCGAATCTTCTGACCCATTCCTGGAGTTCTGCTTCTGAACCCGCCAACCCGTCGATACCATCTGCAAAACGAAGGTTGGTAATCGTTCGGCCGCCTATCTTGACAGTACAAACGTGACCTCCAAGTGCCTCACTCATATTTCCCTCAAAGAAAATATTGAAAAGAGTTGGAGAGAGTGCACACCCCTGTCTCACACCAACTTATGTGCGAAACCAGTCCCCTCGCCTCCCATTCCTGAGAACTGTACTAGACGCCTTGTCATACATGTGTTCAAGGACCTTTATAATATTTCCGTTGATTTGATACATCCTCATGGTTGCCCATAGCGCTTTATGCCATACACTATCAAACGCCTTCTTAAAATCAAACAATTAAAGAATACGCATTGGAAATTAACATTAAGGAAAAGGAAGCAATGAAAATTAACAAAATAAATAACTTAGCTCAACAGCACAGAAGGGAATAAAAGCCGCGTGGGCTACGAATCCCGGTGTGTCCAGTTTGACAGATACTGGATGTTTTCATGTCACGATCGCTTCTCCTCCTACGGAAGCAACCTAAGGTACTGCCAATAAACTTGCAAAAGTCAAATAGTTTGGCGATGTAGGAAACGATGTTCTCCAAAGGTGGTGATACTTCCTTCTTGTATCAGACAAAAAACAAAGGGAAACTACTAGAACATAAACAATTGTTATCCTCTCTTCGTCAAGCAATAGCAGATGAAAGATATAGAAAAGAAATTAAGAATAAACAAGCAATGGTTTAATCAGTCCACTACTAATGGACACATAACAATACCCAATCAGATATATCAAAAATGTTAAAGTGAAAACTTTCAGTTTTTGTAATGTAGTTTACACAATTGCTATTGCCGTGGAAACATGTGCAATGAATACACAGCGAAATAGAGCAGAAATACCTTGAAGATTTGGATAATATAGTAACATTGACTTAGGTTATATCCCGGCGATCCGGCTGACAATCCAACACATCCCACTTAACAAGCAGCTTAGGGGAACATTAGACGCTAGTCCGGTCAGGCACAACAGACTGACTTACCATGATGTAGCGTCAAGGTAAGGCCCAATATACTGACTAAGGCCACTGTCCCTCGCCAATGTAACGTTAACTGGAAATAATCTTTTATCAAGGCAGACGATTGTCAAGGCATTATTGACGTGATGTGGATCTACGTGATCACCGTTGTAATGAGCGTCACGCAGATGAAGTCAATCATCTCACAACCGCCTGGAAGACCACTGTCCACCTTCAGCAGCAAGCTTTAAGATTTGAGAAAAGCCACTAACAACCCGTCACTTAATGCCATTTTAACGGCGCAGAAACTAGTAAATGGCTGATAGGAATCCAACTATAGTACACACAGAGTGCCAACTAACAGACACGTGCATTTACCCGTATATGGCACTGGGCGAAAGAACAAGGTTCTGGTCGGTGTTGGATACGTATTAACAACAATTACAGCTTGTCGTATATGAAGAAAATAATTAAGTATATATAAAAAGAGAATTAACGCCCGATAATGCGTTCTGGTCACATAGGAAATCTGACATTTTGCTGAAAACTATACTGGATCAATGACACGATAAAGAGAAACATAAACAAATCAGACAACCCTATAACGTTATGAAAATAAAACATCAAGAGATGGACAAAAAAGCCCGCCAGATTCAAGATAAGTACGATGTTGATGATCCATTACAGTAGATTTTTTTTGTTCATGTAGAAATGGCAACTGAAATGACAGCATATGAAGGAAGCAGGAAGCACAAGCGCTGGAATTTCGCTCCTCTGTGGTATTCGGGAAAAGAAGAAACACCTCGGTCGACCACCCACCAGATGGCAAGACTCGATAGGCAGGAACAACAACATTCGCGACCCTCAACATTCGCGACCCTCAATATTTCGCGATCCTCAACATTCGCGACCCTACGTCGAATAAACTGTTCGCCCACTGGCCAACTCGTGCCCCCGACCGCAGCAAAAGGAAACAGAGTTAAGATCCGAACAAGGCTAACTGCCATGTTGAGGAACGGATCGATTAAGATTAAGAATGGCAACTGATCTGATTCAAAGAAAATCTTGCCAGGATCTTTGCTATGTTATATATTTTAACTGGCATCAACTTATGCAATATGGGCAGTTATCGGCGTGTCTTATTCACATTTTTGCTTTGGAAGGAACAACAAGTTAAATAATGTCTTGAGTGGATATACCTGAAATAAACTACTGAAAGAAATTCAGGAGCCACCTACGTAATCTTGTCAATTAATATTTTGAATAGAAAATGTTTACATTATTTTTAAAAAGTTCATGTTTACAAGTCTCTATTTAACTGGACATGAAATGACAGTTGTCCATTTGTGTCGACTTATATATCTCCTATTTGATCCAACTTTCTCATAACGCAGAGAGCTGATATTATGTACATAGGCTCCACTATTGCAACCTGTTAATTTATTAATATTGCCCTTCTGGAGTCCTCAAAACAAAAGATAGATATTAGCATAAAAGAAAAGCTTGTACCGTTAATTTATGTTAATATACCCGTACTAACTTGTTAATATTAATTAGATTTGACAAATGTTCCTTGAATTATTTTGAGTAGAAGAACAACCTCACACATTGAAGAGCTTTATGGATATGCAGTCAAAATCGTATGGCAGTTTAAAGCAATGATAGGGTCCGCCGACATGTTGACCTCAAAAGTGATGACATTTTATATTGTTGGAGGGGATGGGGGGGGGGGGGTGGGGGGGGGGAGAGACATTGACATCAATCAACGACTGCATCGTCTAAGATTACATCTCGATCAATTCATCAGTAATCCACAAACCTCAACATTTAAAAATCAAGAAATCGAAGTTGTAGCGGCACTTAGAAGAAGGTCGATAACCATTTACGTAGATAATGGTTCAGTGACTCGACAAAAAGACACCTACGTTACGATCACAAGGTCTTCGTCGGTGAACAGCTAGCAACGAGGGTTGTTTTCGTTCATTATCTGACGATGGCCATTCTGCCTTAACATTTGATTTCGGTCACTGAGCAATTACATGTTTGTATGTATGTATGTATGTATATATATATATATATATATATATATATATATATATATATATACGAAGCGTGTTCAAATGAAACTAGACCTAACTGCACCAGGAGAACATACGTACGATGCGCATGATGACGTCAATTCTGGTATAAACAGCATATACCAACCGTGAAGTTTGCAAAATTTCATTATCCTACGATTCATAGTTTCCTTAGCAGACAGTTTAAAACATGGCGGGTGTGATACGGGATCCATCCAGAGTTGATCAGCGAGCGGTGATTCGTTTTCTAACAGCTGAAGGATGTCGACCAGTTCATATTCATCGCAGAATGCAGGCAGTGTTTGGTGACCCGAATTGATGCATCAATTTGGGCGATGACATCTTCTGATGCAACAATATGCTCTTGACCTGGTCTCAAGAAGATCTTTCGTTAAATCACGTCCTTCTTAAACGTCGTTATCCAGTTCTTCATTGTTGTCTTCGACCCACTTTTATCACCATACAATGCCTGCATTCTGCGGTGAATGTCAACTGGTGTACATCCTTCAGCTGTTAGAAACCGAATCACCGCTCGCTGATCAACTCTGGACGGATTCCGTATTACACCCGCCATGTTTTCAACGGTCTGCCGAGAAAACTGTGAGTCGGAGGATAATGAAATTTTCCAAAACTTGACTGTTGGTATCTGCTGTATGCACCATACTTGACGTCATCATGCGCATCGTACGAATGTTCTCTTGGTGCAATTAGGTCTAGTTTCATTTGCATAGGCCGGGGATGGCGTGAGCTAGTGGTTAAGTGACACGGCGCACAACCAGGAGGTGCTGGGTTCGATCCCCATCACAGCACCGGCCGTTACCCGGGGAAGCAAACCCTTAGAAAATGCAGGAGGAAGCAGACCTTTACATAAAATGCATGCTGAAGTCGGATGCTCTGGGCCGACAGGCGCAAAATGAAAACCACAGTGTAACGCACACCGCCTTGGGGAATAGAGAAATAAGGCGAACGCAAAAATAAAATTGAACAGGCCTCGTTTTGTCCTTGACTTGCCACTAGGGTCGGGCGGCACGAGACCAGAGAGTGGGGATAACAAGTAGCGCAGTTAAACCTCTCTACAAATAGCGCTAGCAAAATTAATTATGCCATCATCGTATTACGATGGATGGCGGCCTTTGCCGTTTGAAGGTCCGGTGACTGAAGAGAGGAACATGTCGTCCTATTAGAGGATGATACTAGGACATTACTGACAGTTTAAAGATGTCCGTGTGTGAAGCGGATTGTCTTTACCAGAAATCGAGATGTTTTAAGTGCTGCTGTAAAGGAGACTACGTTCTGGATAAGAATATATCAAATGACTAGAAATAAGACATTTCTAAAAAGGTTGGAGACGTATGAGAGAATAGAGAAGAAGTGTGTACAATACTCGAGCTAATAAGACCACTTAATTCCATAGCCTTCGTAATTTGCTAGAAACTGCAAGAAATGAACACATTTGGATCTACTCGGAGTGCTGGGGTGTCGATTCGTCATAACAGCTAACATAATCTACAACAATTTATGACTAATTACCTGTCAACCTCCGCTGATTGTTTCTAAAATCATAAACTTAATGTGTGCCTGGTACAAACCAATATCACAAGAGGGACACCTGACTAGGAAAAAATATTTGTTGTACAAGATAGCTGAAGAGGGTTGCGCATGGTGAAATCAGCTGCATCGTGTAAATTCATTGCTTTGAAATCGCTACTGCAATTGTTCAGATGTAAGCTTTCTGTAAAAAGCCACCTTCCGTTGTGACCCTATGCTTCGATTGGAGCGAGAAAGTGAATCACGTAGTTCTTCATGTGATGGCAATTTTGATGTTTACACTAACATTTGAGTTCCCCGTGATGGAATCTTTGATGTCTTCCTTACCAGATGAGATCCAGTGACGACATATCTGATGTTGACACCGTCAGATGAGTTCCCCGTTATGGTATCATTGATGTCTTCATTATCAGATGAAATCCAGTGATGACATATCTGATTTTCACACTTTCAGACAAGTTCCTGAAATGACATATCTGATGTTCACACCTTCAGACGAGTTCCTGAAATGACATATCTGATGTTCACACATTCAGACAAGTTCCTGAAATGACATATCTAATGTTCACACCTTCAGACAAGTTCCTGAAATGACATATCTGATGTTCACACCTTCAGACGATATCTTGAAATGAAATATCTGATGTTCCCACCGTCAGACGAGTTCCTGAAATGACATATCTGAATTTCCCCGTGATGGTATCTCTGATGTCTTCTTAGTCAGATGAGTTCCCGAAAAGGCATATTTTGCAGGCACTGTCTACAAAATTAATCGCCGTCGTCTCTCCCTCTTCGGTCAGGTTGTTCGGCGTTCCTGAGAAATTACAGCCACGAGATGTTCCGGCAGGATGTGGGTACGAGTTACGGGAAGAAGCCATGCTCATCCTGAAGACGCATTTGGGGTCGCACTCGCGAAACCTGCTAAAACAGATCGCCACCTCCCTAACAGAACTCCAAGCCGCCTGGGACGCGGCCATCAGACGTGTGGTCATGAACATGGTCATTCGACGCGACAGCCACTGGTCGTCTAAACGTACTATTGGTTGATTGATGTCTACAGATGTGATCCAATGATGAACTTGATTGTTGTCTGCAGATCCTATTCAGTTCCCTACAGTTTTGAGCTAGTGTTAAGACGTTGATCTAGTATATGTTCCCTAAAGGGCCATGCTTGTTTATTGTTATTGTTGAGTAACATTACGCTTTATTGAGCGTCCTGGAAATGGCGTTTATTTGATGGGTGCAGTAACTTTCCTCACGTGCCGAGAGTGTTGATCAAGATGTAAAAGTGAACATGGCTGCTCCAGACCGTTGTGCTATTCTTTGGTTGATCAGGCGCGGGGCTTGTCACTACGTACATCGCGTAGATGCCTACCTCGTTAGCCAGCCTGTTTTCAAGGACTGCCTGAAAGAGAGCTGGAGGTATTGGTCAGTACGCTTCCACTGACCCTGACTAACATTGTCCAATCAGTATGGTTTACCTGACACTGACTAACATTGTCTGATCAGTATTTTTTACCTGACCCTAACTAACATTGTCAAATCAGTATTTGCCGTCCCTGACTAACATTGTTTTATCAGTATGCTTCCCCTGACCCTGACTAACATTGTCAAATCAGTATTTGCCGTCCCTGACTAACATTGTCCTATCAGTATGCTTCCCCTGACCCTGATTAACATTGTCCAATCAGTATGTGTCGCCTGACCCTGACTAACATTGTCCAATTAGTATGCTTCCCCTGACTCTGACTAACATTGTCCAATCAGTATGTGTCGCCTGACCCTGACTAACATTGTCCAATCAGTATGTGTCGCCTGAACCTGACTAAGATTGTCTAATCAGTATGTGTTGCCTGACCCTCACTAACATTGTCCAATCAGTATGCTTTCCCTGACCCCGACTAACATTGTCCAATCAGTATGTTTCGCCTCACCAGACCTTAGCTTCCCCCTCTCCGACACACTGGGAGAAGTCTTGAAAAACATTCTCATCATTTTACTGGGTTAGTCCACACGTGCACATTCCAAACTGAAGCCTTTTGTTCTCTAGAACAGCATTAGCTAATATGAAATTAGTAGCACACAATACTGGCACGTCAGTTTGTGGCTTTGAACACCAGATGTAAATGACGTCAGGGTAGTGTCCCAGTGTTTGCTAGCTGCACATATGACACATCGCTATGCCCTGTTATAACCCGTTATGTATTGATAATTAAAATACATTTGAAGTTTATGTGGGTAGGTTGATGTACTCTGATAATTCAACTATTGACGGCGTTTCTTTTGAAGTGAAATACATTGGCTTTTCTTACATCAAAGGCATACTTGAGGAGGTGTACTAGTTCAATGCCAGTCTCATCTGTAAGCCAGCAACTATAAGGATTACAGTGTTGATTCATGCATGCTTCTAGGGAGCCATTGAGCACGTGTGCTGGGTTATTAGTTTGTATGTTTTACCTTATTCTGATGTTACTCTACGGGCAACAGGTAGGCGGTTAAATTCATATGTAGATAGATAGGAAGACAGTCAAAAAGATGTTTGTTTTAAGATACTATCGAACTGCATCATGCAAAACATTCAGTACCAGAACAGAAGAATGTCACACTCTACCAGACACAATGCTTTCGTTCAGGCTTCAATACAGGGCTGACACCATAGCTGACCCTATACTCTATCAGGGCACAGGTGAAGGCGTGAAGAAGATTACTGTACATGTAGTGTCAGAACGGCTGCCTTTGTCGCTGTTGTTGTTGTTGTTGTTGTTGCTGTTCTTGTTGTTGTTGCTGTTGTTGTTGTTGCTGATGTTGGTATTGCTGTTGTTCTTGTTGGAAACCACTCGTAATTGAGCTGATTTACCTCTTGGCGACGTTTCTTTGGTGGCAGGTTGCAGTCACTCCTCTAAATCCTCAAACGTACTTGAGAAGGTTGACCTAGGTCATTGGAGCTTTATTGCATTGAAGGGCCTTTCAGTAAGCTCACCATTATGGGGATTAGTGTCGATCCCCATTTCGTTTGACAGACTGCTTTGACACAGCCAGTTTTCAGAGATCGCGGATGGGAGATGGGGTCTTGGTCACTAGATGGTCAGTATGTTTCACCGGCTCTGATCGCTCTTAGCGCCCAAAGTCTGAATAGTAAAGCGGTGAGACCGTTTTTTTCTACTGTCAAAACTACCAGGTTCGATCCACAGTATCGAAACTCTCCAGTCTACCCTGCGTAAATAGTTACGTGATTTATTATTAGCGAAAGCAAGGCAAGAAACTGGCCACACCATACAAGTAAAAAAAAACTAAAATCTATCTCAATGGCGTTTCCAACGCTTCATCCCCGACGGCAGTTACTACTATATGGCCTCCTGCACCATCAATCCCAGAGTAAGTACTGATGCGATGAAGGCAAAGGCCGCCATCCATCGTTGATGTCCATCGATGATCGCATAATTTATTTTGCTAGCGCTATTTTTAGTAAGGATTAACTGCGCTACTTTTTATCCTCACTCTCTCGTCTCGTGCCGCCCGACCCCAGTGGCAAGTCAAGAACAAGTCGACTATGGGGCGACTACGCGATGCAGGGGACTCCTCATCAAGCACACGTGAAAAAGACGGCGGAGTCCAAAGTCGAACCTACACCACCTGATCACGAGACCGGCGGCTTAACCACTTCGCCACGAAATATGTGATGACTAACCTGCTAGATACTTTGTTATGGTAGATAGTGTGCTTATGAAATATAACCAGTTACCTTATATAGTCATGTTACCATTTTTACAGCTGAGTAAACAAACGTTAACGAAACTCTTCTGTTAACTCATCTGTAAATGGGTAACTGAATTACTATTAAGGAAGGCAGCTAAAAAAGAAACCGGCCACTTCAATTATAAATGTGATGTAGTCCCGTACAGGGAAAGGTTCTAACACTTCAACCTCGACAGCAGTATTTGCCATTGGTTTACCTTTATTTTATAATCAAGGCAATAATTTGTATATGCAGCAAGTCTACAGTAGCAAATCTAAATTTGATACACAGGGTGATTAAGCAAGATTTGTTCAGCGGATTGATAATTGTGTCTTTTTGTTTAATAGGTTGATATTATTATTGGTTTGTTAAATAGCTTGATACTAATGTCGGTTCGTTCAATATGTTGATAGTATTGTTGGTCTATTCAAGTTAATACTATTGTCGGTTTTGTTCAATAGGTTGATACTTTTGTTGGTCTGTTCAAGTTAATACTATTGTCGGTTTTGTTCAAAAAGTTGATACTATGGTTGGTCTGTTCAAGTTAATACTATTGTCGGTTTAGTTCAATTGGTTGATACTTTTTGTTGGTCTGTTCAAGTTAATACTTTTATAATATTTATATTTATTATATTTTAAAAATAAATATTAACCTGTTTGGCATATGATTTTTTTTGACTGAGTTTTATTTACATGTTCTGTAAAGAGTCTAGTTTGCTCTTTTGAAATTGCAGCTTGTGTGCATATCTGTTTTCTCTGTGTCCCATGTTACATATTTCTAAAGTTATTGGGACATGGTCGCTCCCACCCAGTCTGCTGTTGACTGTTTTTGCTATTAGTTGTTGAAGGTTGTCCGTTGCCACCGCAAGGTCCGGAGTACTAATTTCTTTTGCCACATTCTAGAGTAAAATGTATGCCTCTCGTCTGGCCTATTTATTAGCATGAGTTTATTTTCTATCATCCAATCTTCTACCTCCTCGCCTCTCTGGTCCATTGTTTCACAGCCCCAGCTTGAGAAGTCACTGTTAAAATCTCCCACTTTGTCTCGACGCTTCGATTTTGACTTTGTGTAGTGCCAGAGCTGTGACTGGTGGACTATAGCAGTTTGTTATCATTGAGTTTCAACTGTGTAGGTTGATTTTAACCTTAGGCACGCTACATAATTAGTGACTAAATTTGACCTAATTAATTTTCTTAATTAGTCGCTGTGGTAGTCGTCTTTCAAAATTTGTAACTTTTATGTTTGTTTGTCAATAAATATGTTTTTCTCGTGTGTAGATACACAATAGCATAACGAACATGTGGGTGTTATTGTTTTTGTTGTATGTTTGTTAGTTTTTGAGATTTAAAAAGATGAAGTTGAAAATTTATGAAAATCTCGGGAAAAATTTGGACTCGACCACTAGGCCTAGTCGCTTCGATAGAAAACCATGGAAACCACAACAACGTATCGATACTGTGTTTACAATATCTACACAACTGTTAGTTTCCAATTCAAACGTAGTTCTTTCATTTAAACAAACAAAATAAACAGATCTACGCGATAACAATCTTTCTCAACAACCTACTTCCCCTTTCGCAAAAAGTTGGCTTGCTCCAAACGGCGTATACAAAATTAAAACTGTTCAAAAGCCATTTGTAATCGCACATACGATACTTTAACCGGCAAAATATCGTGTATATATGGAGGGCGTAGTCAGCAGTAAAAAATGGCTGTCAGGAGTGACTCCGTTCAAAAAAAAAAAAATTTTTCCGCACACCGTTTTTGCAGGCCGAGCTGGTTCAAAGAGACAGGACATTGGAGTGCTACAGGTTCTGATATACTCGAGTTCATCTGGTCCAGATCTATTTGTTTCTACAGCTGGTATAGAGTTTTTGACTAGAGTTATTATTGTTTCTTTGGTTTTTTCTTCCCTATTTTCTCTGAAACATTAATATCCTCTGATGAAAAATTTATGAGTTTCTTTTAGATGTGTTTCCTGGATACAAATGATGTTTATGTCGTTTTACTTGATGCATTCTCGCAGTTCGGATTTCTTGTTTCTCCCGCCGTCTGCATTCCATTTTACCACTTTTAGGTTCTTTGTTTGTTGATCAGTCGCACTACTCTGACCAGTAGGTTAGCAGAGGCACCGGTTGCTTGGGTGGGTCCCCTCGAGGCTGGGGGCCAGGCACCGCTCCTCCCCGATTGTAACTTGTAGGAACGACACCATGACGATAGGGTAGACTGCCGCATGACCATATCCTGTTGGTGCGTGTGTGTCCGGATTTTTTCAGAGCTCTTGCGCCGTAGCTGACACACTCTGTCCTTGGCAGGTTGGGTTGAGTTTTCCTATTTTGTGTTGTCTCCCATAGCCTTTCCATCTCCCGATGGTACCTGCAAGGCAGTAGGTTGGTTTGTCTACCGTGGTTTCCTACTCATGGCTAGAGCATAAAGTGGCTCTTACCCGTTTGGTGTACCCGTCGTAGGACACATGGGGTATTTCAGCGAGGAAAGTAGTGCCGCCTGTTGTCCCATCTCATCCAGCTGAAATTCAATGCCGTTTTTTTCCACGACTGCTTATTCGCCTAGTTATTATACCTGGTTTATATCGCAGCTGACGCTTCTGATCTGCAGGTCGTTCCACTATCCGCCACCTGTGGACGTACCATCTTGGGGCCGGTCGCCCTGTCCTCCAGGAGGTTGATACTATTGTCAGTATGTTCAACAAGATGAAACTATTATCGGTGTGTTCAATAGGTTGATACTTTTGTTGGTTTGTTTAATAGGTTGATACTCTTGTTGATTTGTTCAATAGGTTGATACTATTGTTGGTTTGTTTAATAGGTTGATACTCTTGTTGATTTGTTCAATAGGTTGATGCTATTGTTGGTTTGTTTAATAGGTTGATACTATTGTTGATTTGTTCAATAGGTAATACTATTGGTTTTTGTTCAATAGGTTGATACTATTTGACTGTACAAGATAAAAAATGTAACATGACTGCAAACAAAATGTCGCTTATTAATAACATTGACAGACGGGAAGACTGAAGCACATTTGTAAGTGAGGTGTGCGATACATAGGCAAGTAGGGGGCTGGGGGTGAATGATAGGTAAGTGGGTTGGATGATGGGTAGGTGGATAGGTGGGTTGGATGATAAGTTGATAAGTGGAGTGGATGATAGGGAGGTGGGTAAGTGGGTTGGATGATAGGTAGGTTGGTAATTGGGGTGGATGATAGGTATGTGGATAAGTAGGGTGGATGATAGGTAGGTGGGTAAGTGGGGTGGCTGATAGGTAGGTGGGTAAGTGGGGTGGCTGATAGGTATGTAGGTAAGTGGGGTGGGTGATACGTATGTGGGTAAGTTGGATTGGATGATAGGTAGGTGGGTAAGTTGGATTGGATGATATTTAGATGGTTAAGTGGGGTGGATGATAGGTAGGTGGGTATGTGGGGTGGAGGATAGGTAGGTGGGTAAATGGGTTGGATGATGGGTAAGTGGGTTGGATGATGGTTAAGTGGGTTTGTTGATTGCTAAGTGGGTTTGATGATGGGTAAGTGGGATGGATGATAGGTATATGGATAAGTGGGGTGGCTCATAGGTGGGTAAGTGGGGTGGATCGCAGATGGGTAAGTGAGGGGGATGATAGGTAAGTTGGTAAGTGATGGGTTGATAGGTGTGTGATAAGTGAGGGATAGGTATGTGGACAAATTGGGTGGATGATCGGTATGTGGGTAAGTGGAGGATTGGTATCTGTAAAGTGTTCCTCCCACGTATGGCATGTCGAGGTGGTGGGAATCAGGTCAATTATATGGCTGGGTGTACGGGGCAGATTTGGGATGGGTGCCCAGATGCAGTAGTGAATAAGGTGGCTGCAACCAGGGAGTCAAAGCTGGCTGTTCGCATCGGAGTCCGTGAATCATGCTGACCAAGACGCTATTCCGTCTCCATGGTCACAGGAAACAGACTGCATTAGCCCCTAGTGCAGTCTGGCCAAGCCATAGGAATCACAGTGGGCACTCAAACAGGGTAGTAAAAAATGCCAGTTAAAATTGGATTTGTCAGGCCGAAAGATGAAGATATTACGGCCTCGCTGTAAACTATGGACCTACATCTTTTTCATCACGAACGTCGAAGAAGATTGGCATTACTAGGAGTGCTCCGAAAGTATGGCCCTCTATCTTATTCCATCAAAACGATAACAGAAAGAAGAAGTACAATAACATCATTTGATGGAGCAATGTCCTGCCTTCAGAAAACTATTTTTCCACATAGTCATCTTCCTTGACTATACATTTTCTCCAACGTTGAACAAAAGCATACATGTCGCGCTCGAAAAACTGCAGAGATAACGGAGATAACCCATTTTTTCGCAGCGACTAGGACGGCGTCGTTGCTAGGAAAATGTTACCCCCACAGTACATCTTTCATTGGCTTTAACAGATAGAAGTCAGAAGGCGCCAAATACGGACTATACGGTGCGTGGGGTAAGACAGTACAGCAAATACTGGTGTGGGGTCTGGAGCTATCTTGTTGCAAAAGGCAGGCTATCTTCTTCTCTGGCCTAACCCTGGAAATTGTGACCCTTCAGCTTAGTCAACGTCACAATATAACGTTCAGAGTTGAGGGTTTGTCCAGGTTTCTGGAAATCAAGAAGGATTACTCCTTTTCTATCCCAAAAGACTTTGCACATCTCTTCACCCCATGAGGGCTCAGTTTGGAACTTTTTCCTCGAAAGGCAGTTCACATGTCGCCACTTCATAGACTGCCGTCTTGAATCTTGATCGTAGTGGTGGCACCACGTCTCATCACCAGTAATGATGTTATCCAAGAAACTGTCAGATTCATCCTTGTATGGTTCAAAAGGTCACGATAAACTTGCATGCGATGTTCTTTCTGTTCCTAGGTGAGCATTCATGAAACCAACCTGGGGCAAACGGTGTGATATTCCAACGTTACCACTATCGTTTCCAACACAATGAAGTTGATATCCATCTCCATAGACAGTTCTCTTGTCATAATTCTCCGATTTGCCCGGAAGATCTGATCGACACATTTTCCATTGCGTTTTGTAACAGCTGTACATGACCGTCTGGGACCTGGATTGTCCATCATGTCGCTTTCGCCACTTCTGTAACGCACAACCCACCGCCTCACTGTACTAACATCCGATGTTTGTTCTCCGTAAACGTTCAGCAAGCGTCAATGAATGTCAACTAGGGCATCTTTTTTCGCACGGAGCAATTCAATAACGCACCACTGTTTATTACCCAATTCTATGACATACGCCGTGTTGTTAGACTGCTCCTCTACTTCAACCTGTCGGACGGAAACACAATGTTACAGATATGGTCGAGAAGTTTAAACTTTACTGCCATAATCCGCTTCTGACGTCGTGGCACATCATAATAAAATAGGAGATTAGTTTTGTAACGCTTCTCGAATATTAAGGTACATTAACCAGCATTATCTACTTAAATATGTATTTACTTTCTTTATCATGGGCACCACGTCAGACAACACGTTTCCAATGTTCCGGGACATGGAATGCCTTTTCATTTCAACACATATCACCCATGTTACATGTTTCCAGAAGGTCCTGAAAGATCATCAGCTGGTCTAGGTCTTGTGTTGCTCCACATTGCACGTTTCTTTATCCTTTTTATCCCCAATCGCTTTAAGTTCTTGCTCTTTCCATATACACCAGTTCGTAGGCTAATTAAGTGACTTCCATATTGCGTAAGACAAGTGATGTACAGTCGCCGGCTCCTTCCGGATGATCTGACACATTTCATTGATCATTCGATATTGAGTTTCCCTGACTAGTCTGTAGGGGATGTGTTCACTGTAAGACACTTCGTTTAGATTAAAGTTGTGTGCACTGCATCTGGTGTCCAAGCATAGTCTGCATTGGATCATGTCCCTGTTTCTTTCTTTCAGTTTCTGATGCGATTCTTCTCCGTGTCTCAGGTCGTGTTGCGCCAATAATGGGGATATACAAGAAGGGAGACAACAGGGATCTAGGAAACTATCGTCCAATTATTATTCTGCCAGACAATGTGTACAAAATGCATCATTTTCAGAGTCCAAACCATTCTTGAAGAATCGCAGCCGGTTCGTACAGGATCATAATGGACCACATTTGAACCTACTGTCGCTTATTGAATCAGCCTTGAGTTCCATACACCCTTCATATCTACCTTCCTCGACTACAAAAAAAATTTTGATTCACTATGATTCACTAGAATCACATTTTGTCTGGCGTTCACTGTTGGAACAAAGCGCCGATCCTAGTTACATCAGAATTCTTGCCAACAGTTAAACGAACTGCACTATCACATTTCGCCTCTTCCATCGTCCAATTATGATTCCAGTTCAGAGGTGAGTCCACCAGGTGGATCCTATATCGCCGAACATGTTCTACAAACGTGTGAAATAGATCAATTGAGACACCTTTGGCATCCACATTGATAGCAGATACCTCATTCACCTTCGATTTGTCGACGACATAACATCACACAATCAGCAACAGAAGTAAACCAAATTATGTAGCAACTCAATGTTTAAAGCGGGAAAACAAGACTGAAGATGCATGTCTCGAAGATCAAAGTGTCGAAAATCGTTTCGACAACTGTGATCCAATCTTCCTTTGCGGGGTGCGATTAAAAGATGTCAGCGAGTACATCTATCTTTGACGTCTTCTCAACATGGAGCATAAACTGAAACCACAACTAACAAGACAACGCCGCTCGAGCTGGGCAGCCTTTTCGTCCATTGACACGGTCCTGGGTGGCTGCCAAGATCAGATTCTACGAACCACCCTCTTCAGTTTCACTGTACTGACTGCGATGTTCTGATGTGCTGAGACATGGACATTAACAAAATCACTGGAAGACTAATTGAGAGTAACAAAGACCTCTCTTGACAGACGCTTGGTCGGAATCACTCTCCGGAATGAGATCAAGATGCTGAGCAGCGCATGAGCTGCAGTGGTCAGCGACCCATAGCTGACTGCTAGCGTCAGGGTCAGCGTACCAGAGCTGCCAAGACCCTTCTATACCTCTAGGCGATGATCCTGGATTATAGGCTGCAGTAGGGCAGACTGGCTAAGGAGAAGGGATCGAAGAGTGAATGCTAACCCGGTACTCAAAAAATGCTTGCTGAAGTCGGATGTGTTAGACCGAAAGGTGCAAGTATCGCAGTCAAGCTGTAAACTACGACACAACGAACTCCGCCACAATAGACTCAGGTACCACCTATTCAACAAATTGAAGATAGGTGGCACCGACGAATGCCCGTGTGGTACCGGCAAAATGACCTTTGAGCATTTGCTGCAAAACTGCCCGACATACGAGGACCAGAGAAAGCAGATGCGGCCATCACCAGTGGCAACACTAGACAAGCTCTATGGCAGTATCGACAGCCTCAGGATGACGGCTGCTTTTTTCTAAAAAATAATGGTCACTGTCTGACTGCGTACGATGAAGAAGAAGAAGAAGAACTCCGTTCTCTGGACTACATTCTCCTAATTAAGCCCTCTTCAGGGTTCGGTAGCGGGAAATTGAGAATAAACAAAGCCAAGCCAAGCCACTCTCCGGAACCAACGTATGCAAAATGTCCACAAATCTGACATTCGATTATCCTTGGAAAATGATGAGGGAAGCTATGCAGACAAACAAAACATAGATGGACAGATCACATGTTGCGACGAAACGATGGTCAATGGAGCACATCGACAGCAATCTTGTACACCAAGGTAAAAGGACACTGCGGGAAAGACCTACAATGTGTTGGTCAGACTCACCTACTAAACCTACAACATCCGAGACGCCTCTGAACGAGGGTTTACCACCCACTGGACTTCTGTGACCCAAGACATGGACAGCTGGAGACGAAGTCCTAACCTACAGCTTCGAAAAGAAATGGGACATCAAGATGAAGAAGACCACTTTCTAGTATTCTAATAATTAGACCTCACACTCCTCTCTATAAATACTCAGTCCCGTATTCTAATAATTAGACCTCACACTCCTCTCTATAAATACTCAGTCCCGTATTCTAATAATTAGACCTCACACTCCTCTCTATAAATACTCAGTCCCGTATTCTAATAATTAGACCTCACACTCCTCTCTATAAATACTCAGTCCCGTATTCTAACAATTAGACCCCACTCTCCTCTCTACAAATACTCAGTCCCGTATTCTAATAATTATACCTCACACTCCTCTCTATAAATACTCAGTCCCGTATTCTAACAATTAGACCCCACTCTCCTCTCTACAAATACTCAGTCCCGTATTCTAATAATTATACCTCACACTCCTCTCTATAAATACTCAGTCCCGTATTCTAACAATTAGACCCCACTCTCCTCTCTATAAATACTCAGTCCCGTATTCTAACAATTAGACCCCACTCTCCTCTCTATAAATACTCAGTCCCGTATTCTAACAATTAGACCTCACACTCCTCTCTATAAATACTCAGTCCCGTATTCTAACAATTAGACCCCACTCTCCTCTCTACAAATACTCAGTCCCGTATTCTAATAATTAGACCTCACACTCCTCTCTATAAATACTCAGTCCCGTATTCTAATAATTAGACCTCACACTCCTCTCTATAAATACTCAGTCCCGTATTCTAATAATTAGACCTCACACTCCTCTCTATAAATACTCAGTCCCGTATTCTAACAATTAGACCCCACTCTCCTCTCTACAAATACTCAGTCCCGTATTCTAATAATTATACCTCACACTCCTCTCTATAAATACTCAGTCCCGTATTCTAACAATTAGACCCCACTCTCCTCTCTACAAATACTCAGTCCCGTATTCTAATAATTATACCTCACACTCCTCTCTATAAATACTCAGTCCCGTATTCTAACAATTAGACCCCACTCTCCTCTCTATAAATACTCAGTCCCGTATTCTAACAATTAGACCCCACTCTCCTCTCTATAAATACTCAGTCCCGTATTCTAACAATTAGACCCCACACTCTTCTCTATAAATACTCAGTCCCGTATTCTAACAATTAGACCCCACACTCTTCTCTATAAATACTCAGTCCCGTATTCTAACAATTAGACCCCACACTCTTCTCTATAAATACTCAGTCCCGTATTCTAATAATTATACCTCACACTCCTCTCTATAAATACTCAGTCCCGTATTCTAATAATTAGACCTCACACTCCTCTCTACAAATACTCAGTCCCGTATTCTAACAATTAGACCCCACACTCTTCTCTATAAATACTCAGTCCCGTATTCTAACAATTAGACCCCACACTCTTCTCTATAAATACTCAGTCCCGTATTCTAACAATTAGACCCCACACTCTTCTATATAAATACTCAGTCCCGTATTCTAACAATTAGACCCCACACTCTTCTCTATAAATACTCAGTCCCGTATTCTAACAATTAGACCCCACACTCTTCTCTATAAATACTCAGTCCCGTATTCTAACAATTAGACCCCACTCTCCTCTCTATAAATACTCAGTCCCGTATTCTAACAATTAGACCCCACACTCTTCTCTATAAATACTCAGTCCCGTATTCTAACAATTCGACCATACACTCTTCTCTATAAATACTCAGTCCCGTATTCTTGCCACTGGCGTCGGGCGGCACGAGAGTAGAGAGTGAGGATAAAAGGGGGCGCATTTAATCCTTACTAAAAATATCGCTTGCACATAAATTATGCCATCATTGTCTGCGATGGACGGCCGCCTTTGTCTTTTTTTTTCAAACAATTGGACGGCACACTCCTCTTTATAAATACCGAGTCTAGTACTCTAATAATTGGACGGCACACCTCTCTCTATTTCACTATCTAAAATATTCATGACTACTTATTCTCACCTTTGTAAAGATACGTACATCATTTTATGCTCCATATTTCATATTCTTTTTAATCACTTAATAACTTGATAACTGCTGATAAGTGTTAAACTGCATATATGTCATGTTACGTTAGTTGATACGGTACAGTTATTCAGTACGATAAACGTATTACCACTTTAGGCGGACTTGTATTTGTAAATCTATATTTCAGCTCTAAACATTATCACTACAAGTAATATGTACTGATGTAAGAACACATAGTATTGGTGTTTTGTTCGCTGTATCAGATCAGTACAGGTATAGACACGCTAATATTGATTAGCATTGAAACTATGTATTATATAAATCGCAATATAGATGTTCATTATTGTAAATATTACACGGTATCAGTTTCACACGGTGAAGGTGAATTCACTATTTCGTAATAATAATAATGTTCGCTTAGGCGTATGAAGCCCGTTGCGTCGGATGAACACTACCATGTCCAGTTGTAACTGCGTACTGCCAGGCTTCCTTCTAAGGCAGATGGGGAGGCTGCTACCTGTCGGAGCCACGTGTTTCGAGGACGACCTCTCCAGCGCTTCCAGCCAGCAGGGTGGAGGCCGTTAGCACTATTGATTGTCTTTTGAAGAATCTCGTGATCTGGGACCTCCCTGTCCAGTCGAACAATATGACCGAACAGAGAAATGCGGCGACGTTCCATAATAGCCGAGACAGGGGGGGGGGGGGGGAGAGGGGGGGGGGATGTGTCCTTGCAGAAACATATACATTCTGAACGAAATCGTACCAATTCGTACGAATCGTACGAATTTCGTAATGCCGGTCGCAGATTTTGAGCTCCTTAAATGTATAAATAGGTCCCTAATAGCATATATTTATGTAACGAAGCAGGGAATGTTTAACTAATAACTGCTCCTTTTTCTGAGTGTCTAGTTAGTTCACTGGTTCCCTAGACAAAGACATACGGCTATGAATTGCTCACGTGGACACCACGTTTGGCAGACTCTTTACGAGAGCATTAAATAACTTGAAGCTAACATTGCAAACTAACATTTATATTTAGCTGTCTTGCGTGCTCAGCACATTGTTTTATGGGCTGGAAACATGGATAACCTACCCAAAGCATGTGAGGATACTTTCCATCTACGCTTGTTATGGTCTTTGAAGCTTTGGTAGTGCTTCGATAATTGAATGACTGACCAATTGAAAAGATGTTTCCAGGGGACGCCTGATTGCTGTATTAATTACAAACTACCTATCGTGTCTTCGAAGGTTTCTCGAAAAGTCCCGGAAAACAGTGCATCGAAGCATGGAATGAACTGACGTAAGTTTCCGGTATCGAGCTAAGGAATCAATATGCACCTGAACAAAATTTCCTTTACGCAACGTGGAAGCCACTAAATGGATCCCAAACTGGTGTTCCACAATGCCTGGAAGAAGTTAAAGAGTTGAGGATACTTAACTTCGTTATACTGGTTTAAAAGACTCTACTGAGTCTGTATGCAACCCGTTTAATTTGTTCCGCTTGAACTAACAAAATAAATATGTGAATCAAATCTATTCTAGAATGTAATAACTAGAACTAGCTGACCTACTCCTACCCCTCGTTAACCTACCCATACCTCTAGTTGACCTATGCATACCTCTAGTTGACCTAACCATACCTCTAGTTGACCTACCCATACCTCTAGTTGACCTATGCATACCTCTAGTTGACGTATACATACCTCTAGTTGACTTACGCATACCCCTAGTTGACTTACGCATACTTCTAGTTGGCTTACGCATACTTCTAGTTGGCTAACGCATACCTCTAGTTGACCTACGCATACCTCTAGTTGACTTACGCATACCTCTAGTTGACTTACGCATAGCTCTAGTTGACCTAACCCATACAACTCACTACCTACTCCTAGAACTCGTTGACCTAGTCATACCATTCGTTGACCAACAGGTCCCAACTTCGTCTCTCCAGTGGACCCTGTCTTGGGACATGGTAGTCCAGTGCATGTTCGTCCCAGTCCTCTCTTCCCTTGAATCTTGCGCACTAGTATCTTCTCTAAAAGACTTTCATGTCTCAATATGGGACCCAGCCAACTCGATCGAAGTTGTTGTTTCATATGAAATATTGGCTTTGTGTGCCAACTTTAGTGAGCACATTATCATTGTATCTTCTTTCTTCCCAACTCACTCCTTCCATTCTTCGGTAGCAACACATTTTAAAATCATACAAGCTTTTTTCATCCTTTTTTTATTAGGGCCATGTTTCAGACCCAACCAGTGCAATAAGCCATATATTAGTGGCGATAATCAATTTATTTATTGATCCTGATATTCTTTAAGGTTAACAATTTATGTTTTTCTCTAAAGCCCTTTTTTGACATTGCAATCGTGTTTTAATTTATATCTGATTGAGGCATCTTCTGTTATGGCATGCCCCAAATATGTATATGTTTATTTTCTTTTTAACAGTTTCCCATTACTAATCCCAAAATACCATTTAAATATCTCTAATCTGCCCGGCAAACCGTGTATGAAAGCCTGAACCTTTTTCGTTGTATTTTTTTTTATGTCGGACGTGCTTCAGATTCACACAACAGAATTGCATTTTAATTATGAACTTAACATGCTCATTAGAACTGATGAAATCAAAAAAATAAATTTAAACCAAATCTGAGAATCATGTATACTGAGAAAAAGACCATAGTCAGAGCCAACTTCCGGGGGGGGGGGGGGGGGGGGAGGAGATGGACTGCTTCCCCCCCCCCCCCAGCCCTTGCGAAATGAGGACAGCTACTATGATTTAACTGGAGAAGAGCAAATGAGAACATACTAAAGGGTCATGTATACAACAAAATGACGATTGCGACAGATGACATGTGTCCCTGTGGAGAGCATACCTTGATCGTGGAACGCGTCCTGCACCTCGTATTAAGCTTGATGCTCACCCATCATACCATGACCATGGAACAGGTCTTGCACCTCGTACTAAGCTTGATGTTCACGCCGCATACCATGACTATGGAACACATCCTGCACCTCGTACTAAGCTTATTGCTCACTCATCATACCATGTCTATGGAACGCGTCCTGCACCTCTTACTAAGCTTGATGCTCACCCATCATACCATGTCTATGGAACACATCCTGCACCTGGTACTAAGCTTGTTGCTCACGCAGGAAGAGAGAGCAATACTGACCTCTCCAGACAACAGATGTATGGAGATAAAACATTCTTACAAACACCGGTATCCTTTGTAAGAGAATTCGAGACCTTGATATGAAGATAACCGAAGAAGAAAAAGAAATTAAGTATACATAAAAGAACGTGGGCACCATTAAATCTAGCAATAACTACTTGTTAGATAACTGGATTAGATGATTCGGAAGGTACCACACACTGTAGGAGATATGAAACAAAAGTCGCCGAAGACGGATGTGTCGGAACGAAAGGTTCAAATGTCGAAGCCAAGATGTAAACTATCGACAAAACGCATTCCGTTCTCCGGACTACATCCTGCTACTTGTGAAGACATGGACAGTGCTTGGTAGCGGAAGATTGAGAACGAACGCAGAAGAAGAAGAAGAAGAAAAAGTACATTAATCAACCATCGAGTTACACGTATTATCAGTATCCATAACCTTCTTCATCTGCTATAATAGACTGACGCTCAAGGCTGTACAGAGCTTCGTCGTGCATGTTCTGTTTGAAGAAAAAGACAACGATGTTTAAAGAAGACGTGAGTTAACGCAACAATGCGCCTGACCTGGTCATGGAAAATCTTTCGTTGACTCACGTCCTTCTTTAAACATCGTCTCAGTTCTTCACTGTTGTCTTCGACACACTTTTGTCATCATACACTTCCTGTATTCTGCGATTAATATCAACTGGTCGACATCCTTCAGCTGTTAGAAACCGAATCACCGCTCGCTAATCAACTCTGAACGGATTCTGAATCACACACGCCATGGTTTCAACGGTCTGCTGAAGAAACTATGAGTCGGACGATAATGAAATTTTGCGAACTTGACAGTTGGTATGTGCTGTTGATACCAGAAGTGACGTCATCACGTATGATCACGTGTTGCAGTTTGGTCCGGTTTAATTTAAACACGTCTAGCATAAAATATTACAAGTGCGATAATATATGTACAAGTGTGATCAAATGTACAGCATGGTATAATCATAGTCTTCAGAAGCTTTCATTTAACATGGAGGTCATGACAAAGGACTGTAATGGTGGACTTCTATTTCTCCTATTTTAACCATCTTCCCCTTAACCCAGAGAATTGCGATTGTGTACACAATTAATCTATCACACTGTGACGGCTCATAGACAGGCAATTCAAAAGTTATTCATACAAACATCTTTTTTTGTAAATAGTTATTTAGATATGTTGTTGTTGTTGTTGTTGTTTGCGAATGCCCACAATGAGAATGCTACTCTTGTGTGCGCCCTGATAAAGACGTTAGGTGGCAGGTTGCAGTAGTTTTCCTCACATTCAGAGCGTGCTGATGAAGGTGGACCACGGTCCTCCAAGAGGGTGCGCTAAGCTTGGCTTTATCTGCGTGTCACTCAGTACTGCGGGGATCACATCGATCCCTCACTTTTTTAGCCAGTCTGCCATGAAAACAGCCCGTTTCCAGGGAGGGCTACTAGGAAGCCTAGGTGAAGGTCTTGGCCAGTACGATTTGTCCAACCCTGACTAACATGTCTGATCAGTGTACTTTGTCTGACCCTGACTAACATGTCTGATTAGTACACGTTGTCTGACCCCTGACTAGCATGTTTGATCAATACACGTTGAATGACCCTGCCTAACATGTCTGATCAGTATACTTTATCTGATCCTGACTAACATGTCTGATCAGTATACTTTGCCTGACCAGACGTGGCCTTCCTCCCCTTTAGATATGTTAAATTCCATTCACTCGTGCTACATGATATCTCGTCACGCTTCGGTTTCATGTTTTGGACCCAAGTTCGTCGCGTCTTTGCCAGTAAATTCCTCGAAGTCTCAAAAACAACATTATCTTAGTATTAAAAAAATTACATTCTAAAATTATTTTTTTTAAACCCAGCTTTTTACCGGAAAACTGGATATTTGTATTCTATTTCCTTGTTTTCCCACCAATTAGCATATATCATGGATCAAGATGCTGAGCAGCTCATGAGCTGCAGCGGTCAGCGACTCATATCTGACTGCTAGCGTCAGGGACAGCGAACCAGATCTGCCAAGACCCTTCTACACCTCCACGCGGTGATCCTGGATAACAGGCAGCAGCAGGGCAGACTGGCTAATAAGGAGAAGGGATCGAATAGGGAATGTTAACCCGGTACTCAAAAAATGGTTGCTGAAGTCGGATGTGTTGGACCGAAAGGTGCAAATACCGCAGTCAAGCTGTAAACTACGACACAACGCATTCCGTTCTCTGGACTACATTCTGCTACTAAAGCCCTTTCAGGGTTTGGTAGTGGGAGATTGAGAACGAACAAAGCCAAGCCAACATACATTAGGAATCTGTTCTTATTATATATATATATTTTAGCATATATCAAATGTAAAAATAATAGTAGATTTCCGCGTAGCGCAATGGTTAACGAGCTGCTTTGCACCTGAGTGGTCCAGGGTTGATTCCCCAGTTAAGGCTCCTGGGTCGACCCAGCCTTAAATGGGTACCGGTTAAGTCCGGAAAGTAATAGCTGCGAGGTAGAGGACATGGCTATCGCCCTCATATAGCCGAGCCTTTGAAATGTGAGATCGCTAAAACTTCACACCCCTACGGCAGTAATGCTATGAGTTACTTTACTGTAGAGCTCTGTATTAGTTGCATGCTGGGGTGGTACCTGCTGGTACAGAGTAGGTTGAAAAACCTGGTTAGGTTGAAAAACATAATGCTATAGTCCAGTTTTTGCATTGATTATTGTAATGGGGTGGGAATGAAAGCATCTATAATGATTTATTGTTAACGTGGAACCTTGCCAGATTTATTGTTAACGTGGAACCTTGCCAGATTTATTGTTAACGTGGAACCTTGCCAGATTTATTGTTAACGTGGAACCTTGCCAGATTTATTGTTAACATGGAACCTTGCCAGATTTATTGTTAACGTGGAACCTTGCCAGATTTATTGTTAACGTGGAACCTTGCCAGATTTATTGTTAACGTGGAACCTTGCCAGATTTATTGTTAACGTCGAACCTTGCCAGATTTATTGTTAACGTGGAACCTTGCCAGATTTATTGTTAACGTGGAACCTTGCCAGATTTATTGTAAACGTGGAACCTTGCCAGATTTATTGTTAACGTGGAACCTTGCCAGATTTATTGTTAACGTCAAACCTTGCCAGATTTATTGTTAACGTGGAACCTTGCCAGATTTATTGTTAACGTGGAACCTTGCCAGATTTATTGTTAACGTGGAACCTTGCCAGATTTATTGTCGTGTTTACAATTTAAATGGGTAGAAAGACTAATGTCTAGTCAAGCAGAATATACTGATCAGACATGTTAGTCAGGGTCAGATAAAACATACTGGCCAAGACCCTCACCTCGGCTTCTTAGTAGCCCTCCCTGGAAACGAGCTGTTTTCATTGCAGCCTGTCTAACGGGATGAGGAATTGATGTGATCCCCGTAATAGTGTGTGACACGTAGATAAGCCAAGTATAGCACAACCGCCTGGAAGGACCCCGGTCTACCTTCATCTTCGCGCTTGGGATGTGTGAAAAACTACTGAAATCCGCCACTTAACGTCCTTTTCAGGGCTCACAAAAGAGTAACCTACTCATTGTGAACATTCGCAAACAACAACAACAATTGAGACCGTACTAGAAGACTTGTGCTAAAAACCTCTTCTTTGTGTTTCCTTAAATGACTATAGTTACTGACATAACCTGTAATCAGTGTTCCCTTATTTATGCTGTAGTGAATTGTAATTGCTACGAATTCAACTGTCTTCTTGTGAAGCAAATTTGCGGATCATATTTTATAAAATATTGGTAAAGTGGTTCGCCTGTAAGACTCCATTAGCTGCGCAATATATTGAAACGTCGAGGCTAATGCGAGAATGTCAACAAAGAAATAACTACAGGTCTGAAGTCTGCCCTTTTTTTTTCTTTACCTAACAATTTTCTTAATTTGAAACTGTAATTGTCAAGTTGTTATTTATCGCCGAAAGAATACCAACTACGTTTGTGTGTGAGTATGTGTGTGCATGTGTATGTGCGCGCATGCTTGATCGAAGGTGTGTGCGTTCGCAAGGATTTAATAATAGGAAAGTTAGGCAGTATTAATCTATAAATTTGTCTTGGTCGGCCTAGATACATTGAGTAGATTTACGTAAAGATATGCTAAGCTAGTGATAACACTTCTGTAGCTGGTATCATCCACTACTTGTAGGGAGGAGCATGGGTCGCAACTGTTATTACACTTTCATCAGTGTTGTCTGGTGTATTTATTTTCTGTTGTCTGGTGTATATTTTTTTCTGTTGTCCGGTGTATTTATTTTCTGTTGTCTGGTGTATTTATTTTCTGTTGTCTGGTGTATTTATTTTCTGTTGTCTGGTGTATTTATTTTCTGTTGTCTGGTGTATTTATTTTCTGTTGTCTGGTGAATTTATTTTCTGTTGTCTGGTGTATTTATTTTCTGTTGTCTGGTGTATTTATTTTCTGTTGTCTGGTGTATTTATTTTCTGTTGTCTGGTGTATTTATTTTCTGTTGTCTGGTGTATTTATTTTCTCTTGTCTGGTGTATTTATTTTCTGTTCTCTGGTGTATTTATTTTCTGTTCTCTGGTGTATTTATTTTCTGTTCTCTGGTGTATTTATTTTCTGTTCTCTGGTGTATTTATTTTCTGTTGTCTGGTGTATTTATTTTCTGTTGTCTGGTGTATTTATTTGGTGTATTTATTTTCTGTTATCTGGTGTATATTTTTTTCTGTTGTCTGGTATATATATTTTCTGCTGTCTGGTGTAAATGTTTTCTGGGCCGTTATAGTTGTCTTTCTCACTGTTGTAACTACTTTGTTTGGAGTATCGGATTAACGTAGTGGTAGAGCACTCGCTTTTCATCACAAAGGTGCAAGGCTCAAATCCTGTTACATGTATATATGGCTTGCGGTTAGGGAAAGAACATTCATTAAGGAAGGGAACTCTCTACCTCACCTCACAAAGAAGCTCTGACTTAGTACAATGATGTCTCTTAACACTTCAACTCCTGGCCAGCTGTTACTGCTGTGTGATTACCTTGACCTTTACTTAGGCCTTCTCTTTTTCTCTTCCTAGAAAACTCACAGACCTAGACATTATTACCTAGACATTATTTCCTTCTAAAATATTTGACGAAAAATTCGTAAAATAGTACAATGCTCAAAATAATTCAAAGCCGGATACATCTCGAAGAAGCAGTGGCTAGTCTAATGTTTCTTTGGTCATATCTTCATATGAGCGCATGAGCTGCAGTGGTCAGCGACCCATAGCTGACTGCTAGCGTCAGAACCAGCGAACCAGAGCTGCCAAGACCCTTCTACACTGGATAACAGACATCAGCAGGGCAGACTGGCTAAGGAGAAGGGATCGAAGAGGGAATGCTAACCCGGTAGTAAAAAATTATTGCTGAAGTCGGATGTGTTGAACCGAAAGGTGTAAATATCGCAGTCAAACTGTAAAATACAACACAACGCATTCCGTTCTCTGGACTACATTCTGCTACTTAAGCCCTTTCAGGGTTTAGTAGCGGGAGATTGAGAACGAACGAAGCCAAGCCATATATTTAAATCGTTGAATGAACAGTATCCCAATCTGACCCACGAAACTGGAAGTACTCCTGCGTCTTTAGTAGTATGATTTTAATATGTATCATTATTGAGTTGCCAAGTTGGTGTCCATCCGACCTGTTCTAGTAATTATTCCATAAACAGATCTTCATCTCCTCGCTTTGCTTTACTTGTACTGTGTTAAAATATCTTTCAAACTGTCTTTCTACAATATGTGATTTAAACAAAAATAATGCATAGGAAATTATTCAGTGACCTCATCATCACAAAAACAAAATGGACCCCTATTTCGGACACAAGGCTTTTGCCAGGAACAGAGAAAAAACGAAAATAGCTAATACATCAAAACCAAAAAGACATGACATGATGAATGAGAACATGTAATACGGTTAGTCTTGGTAGCCATAGCCAGGAAGTGGTTTCTATAATCTTGTCTGATCCTTCATTACCAGATATATTAAATTAAGAATGATCCACTACAACTCAGTTCTTTTGAACCGGGGACATGCGTCATTTGAAGATTAAGAAATCCGTCAGAAAAATTGAATTCCGATAAGCAGTTTGGTCATATGATAAGAGCACAATTAAACATACCCACAGCACAAGCATATAACAACGGAAATCAAGATTCAGAACAAGGCGGAAACCAAGAAAAAAATAAATGCATGTTAATAAAACGTCAAAGAGGCATGGGTTGAAACTAGTACGGGCCACACAGATGGCACACGAAAGAAGATTTCTCTTTACTACAATGTCTAGCGACATGAGTGGACAGGTGAGATTATGAGACATTTATTGGCATAACTCTTTATAACTCTTTATAACATAACTGTTTATAACTCTTTATAAGTTACATTTGTGTCAGGTTCATTGTTTAAACACATAATATTTTGTCTGTTGTTATTATTGATGTTACGGGTTCAACAGCTTCCTTCTCTTCCTTCCACCCTATGTCATGTAATGGTATCTTCACGCGCGTGTTGATGTATCTGGTCTCCCTGAAATAAGCATTTTACTAACAAAGAGCGCTGAGTTATACTGGTGATAATCAGCGTTTCCGTGTAGGTGTGTACACAGTGCGATGTGGTTAGATTTTATTCAGGTGATTAAGTGTGATGTCCTGGGTTCTCATCCACAAAATGGTGCTCTGGTCTGTTGTGTGAGTTTATTGATACTGTTATTTGAATTTGGGCTTGCCTTATCTCAAGAACTACCCCTCTTGTGTTTCCATTCGCGCATCTTTCTAACCAAGTTTTCTTATGTATTCTCACGATATATTTAACTGTTGCTGTTGTGATTGAGTGTTCTTCTCTCGATTCCTTCTTCGCTAGTCTGCTTATCGAGTCATTTCCAGTTGTCTATGAGTGTCCAAGATTTCACTACATAACTAGTTTCTCAGGTTATGTATATGTAGGCCAACCCATCCAGCTGACTGTTGTTAACTTTTCGAGGGTCATGAGTAGTTTCATTCAAGTTGGGTCAATACCTGTTCGACAAAGATGTGTCTATTGATTGGTGGTAGGTTGTTCACCTTTAAACTCAGGTGTGCACCCCGTAGGCGGATGTCGTGGGAGGATGAAATATCGTTAGGTAATTTTATGAGAATTGAACGACAACAGCCTACTATGTGTGTCATATAGTAGGTAACCTCGTTCGTCGGTTCGATTGTTTTGTGTTATCTGGTGTCTCTAGTTGAGCATGCGACCACAGTGCAGAAGCGGGTGCCGTTACAGGAAGCCTGTATCATGTACTGGCCATATAGCTACAATACTGGTGATGTTAAAAGAAACCGTATCGTTAAACCAGCCTCTGTTGGCAAAACATAACATGTAACTGTTGGGTAGACCCATATGACGCGGTTGCCTCAGTGATAGGTCTACGAGACGGCGCTCAAACGAGGCATATGGTGTTCTTAGCTGGTTCTCCGTGACTTTTCTCAGAACATGGCATGAACTCTGATGTAAAGTCCATCCTGCTGTATTGTCCTGAAACATAGAAAACTAATACACACCAAAACATTAAAAACAGACGGATTCATAACCGGGTGACTCCGCTGACAGAAATATTGAGATGGTACTATAAGATCACTAATGTAGGACTGTTTGAAAGAGCAATATATATTTATATATCAATGGAACGTCACACCAGGAGAAGGCGCAAGCGTTGGATTTGACAAATATTAAAGAAACCAGCTGATTGCACTATAAGATAGTCACTGCTATTGAATCCTTCAAGGTAAGCGAAGTAGAGGCAGACCAAACCAGACATTGAGAAGAGAGCTCGAGACGGACATTAAGTAACGGAGAAAATGTGGAGAGATATAGAGTGGACTGTCTGGGACATGAGGACTTTGTTGAAAACGTTTGCTTCATTGGAAGCTGAAATATTTGTATTGATTGAATCCGAGAATTTGTAATGGCGATTTTATGTTGCATGAATAAGTTGCTAATTAACCCCTAGTACAATCCTTTGCAGTTGCCGTTTACGACCTGAGTGGACAGTTACGTGGCTCTCTTCTTTTACCCACAGCAACACTTACATACTGCCATCATGTAGTATGTTATGTAATTTGATATTGCATTGCGAATCACCGTGGTAAGAATGACTACCAGACTAAGGTTTGGTAGGTCCCTGGGAAAAATGCACTCTGAGACATCCAGTACTATCCAGTTCCTGAAGTAAACTTTGAGGAGAGCCACTGTAACCCGTCACACCAAAGAAAGTCATCAAAGAGTATGTACCTCAATTACGAGTGACATTAGCAAGATAACAACAAGCGAATAAAAAATGCGGCAATGCCTCATTCACACAGCTGGCTATTATTGAAGACCACTGTCAAAAACTCAGAAACGCCGAAAAGCGGAACATGTCCTTTCTCACATAGGAATACCTGAACAGCCATAATAGCATATTTATATTGTCATTTTTATAGTAGCATGCTTATATTTTCATGTTTATATAATCTTGCTTATATTATCATGCTTATATTTTCATGCTTATATTATCACTATTATTATTTTTTCATGAATCGTTTACAAAGTATAGCTCGGCCATAGACAGACGATACATAAGTCAAACTAATATACGGTACGCATATTGTTTAGGTTCTTCTTCTTCTTCTTCTTCTTCTTCGTCGTCGTACGCTGTTTACAGCGATATTTACGTTGCACTGTTTTAATTTGTTAGCCTGTGGCTCAGTGCATCCGATTTCAACAGGCGTTTATGTAGGGTTGCCCTCCTTAGCCTTTGGCTGTCCCCAGCCTAACTGCAAGGCAGCAGTTGTTTTTGGTCAGAGTTGTCTCTCTTAGGAAGTTGTTTTGCAGGACTATCGAATCTTCCCTACTCGTTTCTATAGGGTTTGGCAATGATATGATGGACTATGTACTAGTTTGTACTATCCCGGAAGAGAGACAGTCCAGTGTGACTTTCTCCCAGGATCGTCACGTCCTGCCAGAAACGTAGCATATGCATTTGAGTGAGGTATCTTTTTGCTCGCTTTATTTTCTCGGCTCATCTGCAGTGATGGTACGCCTAGCATTCCCCGCCACCCGGGAGGTTGTCACCATAGGGCAGGAGGTGCAATGTCCGCTGGACTGCATCTCTTCTGCGTCCATTGGAATGACTGATAGCAGACAGAGGCAAAGAGCGAGGAAGGAGTGCATTTTACCAGGTGCATTCCTGCGGCTCGACCGGGCCGGGCTGAGACGGAAATCCCAGCCATGTCGCAGCCTCCCATCACAGCGGTGCTGAGATTTAGGGCGGGATTCTGGCTTAGAGGCGTTCGGCCGTAGTCCCTCAGATTGTAGCTTATCAGCCAAGCACGTGGACCAAATATCAGCGACCAGTGATTCCTCTCGAAATAGTGCATTTGACCAGGGGACAAGCCTGGTCATTGCACGGAGATGTTGCTCGCCTGGTGCGGACATATCTCATGGTCAAGGGTTGAGTCTCAGCACTTCGCAGTGAGGTAGCTGATCTACTGCTTAGGGCACCCCGACCGAGAACTAAGTCTTCTACAAATGGTTTCATACCTCATCGCCGTATGGGGTGAATATCAAGCAGCTTCCCGCCCGCTTTGATCGGCGGACGGCAGAGACCTCATTCTGCAGCGCTCTGTGCAGAACGGATCCCAACGACCTCGGCGATGAATTTCACTGGGACTAGCTAGAGACAATTTGGCCTGCCGGTCTGCCCTTCTCCCGAGGGTTGGTCCCCGGGAGAACACAGGGCCTTGAGGCACGATTCCTGCTTTCCATTTGCCGATCACGAGCTCTTTGCGAGAGTCTGACCACCAGCGAGACGAACTGTCGAGCTCTGCTATAAGCCTTAGATAAATCGCCACAGACTGACAACGTTTCTCGATACGGACCAGAGAAGCGCACCTCGGTGGAGGAGACGCCAAAATAAACCGCACCCCAATAGCTCTACGGGGAAAGGCGAGCGAGCGTTTTCCGCAAGCCCGCGCTATCGCTCCGCCTGGCGGGACTGAGATCGCTTTACGAACACTGGTTGAAATTGAATCGCGGCGGCGAGACAACTACCCCAGATGTTTAGGTTCAAATATGTCCATCCTTAAGTGTAGAGTAACTGATGAAAGTAATTAAAAATATATCGTATATTTATTGCCTGTCCTTGTCAGCTTTGAAGCAAGGCTGTAACTGGTTATTAACACTGAAAGTCTTAAACGAAACCGTATTTCAATAAATAGTCTTGTGTCCATGCTGAATATCTGCTTTTAAATGTATACACCATCTTTTTAAGTCAGAAAACACATCTTGTTGCAACTTAGTAGCGGTCGTAATATCAATAACTGCTACTCTTTGCACTCTTATCTAGTGATAGTTTCGTTCCACATTTTGATGTTGTGGTATTTACCAATAGATGCTTAACTCTGTCAAAGGCCGAACAAGAAAACGGCGGCTTACGGAAAAATATGAGGTGGTGAATGGTGCTGTACATGAGCCGTTCTACACATCTCTTGATAACAAGATACTGAACAATAAAACGTGGTAAGATAAAGAAGATAGAAGAAATCTTCACTTTGATATTGTAGAAATTTTGTTTTTTGTTTAAATCTGTCAAGCCAGCCTTTGTTGGCATCATTTAAACTCTCGTAGTTTCTTGAAAACAAGCAGTCTTTATTGACGTAGGATAAGGGCCTGGCCTGTAAGAGGGCTCGACTTAATGCATACTGTAACCGATGTGCTGTTAAATCCACATCTGTAGCCGATTGTTAATTGCTGCAGCAAGGATGGATCAGTACGGATGTGACTCGTGAGCCGGATGCTGGTATGGAAACATCTTGGACAGTGTGGGCAGAAGGATTTCATTCCGCGAACGTTTTATTTACGTGTTAATTACTTGTACACATAACAGCACATTTTTTGCGCTAAACAAAAAGGATGAATAATCATTAGACGATTTTAAAGATGTGGTCGCAGGATACAAAACACTGAGTTGGACAGAAAAAGGTCAAATGAACAAATGCGTAAAGATATAGGGTCACATAGACAACTAATGACGAATGTACAGAAAGGTAGATTGTCTTGGCTTGGTCATAACATGAGACAGCCATGTTAATATTGGAAACAAATCTAAGACAATATTCAAGGGCAGAGATGAAAGTGACGTCCTAGAAACAATTACATCACACAGGCTTGCAATAACATAGGGATGCAAAATTAAAGTGAACTGAAGAGATCTGATGGGGGCAGATGATGGTGGCGGGACAGGATCAAAAGGTTCCAACATCAGTTTCCGGACTGAATATCAATAGACAGTGTCGTGGCATGATTAGAAGACCTCAATGACAGTCACCGGACTGACTAACATATGCCATTGACATGACATGACCATACGACTTCAACACCAGTCTCCGAGCTGACCAACAGATGACATGATATGACCAGACGACTTCAACACCAGTCTCCAGACTGACTAACAGATGACATGACATGACCAGACGACTTCAACACCAGTCTCCGAGCTGACTAACAGATGACATGACATGACCATACGACTTCAACACCAGTCTCCGAGCTGACCAACATATGACATGACATGACCAGACGACTTCAACACCAGTCTCCGAGCTGACCAACATATGACATGACATGACCAGACGACTTCAACACCAGTCTCCGAGCTGACCAACATATGACATGACATGACCAGACGACATCAACACCAGTCTCCAGACTGACTAACCTGATGATCAAGCTGCACCTGTATAGCGTCTGATTGGTATAGTAGTGCATCACTTGCTTTTCAAGACAAAGGTACGGGTTTCATCTCTCGCTGCTAGTAGACTTCAGCCAACCAAGCTTTAAAAGAGTTATTTTGCAAATGGGTTTTTGAATTACGGTTAAATAAAGGAAACCGGTGAACGGGGAACTAACCACCTAACCTCACACACGCTGTGGGATACTACAAGGAAGTTTCTAATACATCAGTGCCGATGGCAGTGTCTACTATTAGGGTTGTTTTATTTAAAATAACTAGTGTTGTTGACAGTTGTAAGAATTTCAATTTTCAGTGTTCACAATTATACTATGATAATTTTTAATCATAGATTTAACTGATTGCCGTAAAACGCAGCCCATAATAGCTGTCCATCGTTGTCGATGAGGACCGCCGACATCATCCTTGTCACAGATTTCCCTGTTGGGTGTGGGTGCGCATGTGGCTGAACAGGCCAATGCGAGCACTAAAATATCTGCTACATATCGGGCACACGAGGTTTGTAGAAGGGGATGGTGTTCCCGCTGCTCGGGATTTCCGCGTCTCTCGTCTGTTCTGGGCTTTCACAACACGGTCATCTTCACCGGCACCTACACCCGATTTGACTGCGCTTCTCCAGTCAGATCTGTTTTGCGCAAGACATTCCCATGTGTCGATGTCTATCTGGCAACTTTTTAGTGAGTCCTTCAGACCGTCTTTAAAACGTTTCTTTGGGCGCCCTCTTTCGCGCCATCCCTCTCTCAGCTCGCCGTAGAAAAGCTTCTTTGGGAGCCGCTCGTCTGACATACGGACGAGGTGTCCGGCCCATCCTAGTCGTGATTTTTCTAGCAGTGCATGGATGCTGGGCATGTTAGCCCTCGAGAGAACCTCGATGTCAGTGACACGATCTTGCCATCGGATGTGGAATATTCGCCTCAGACAACCTGTGTGGAAGTGGTTTAACCTCCTTGCATGTCCAGAGTATACAGTCCAGCTTTCGCAAGCGTATAGTAGGGTTGGAATGATGGTTGCACGGTAGACTTTGAGTTTGGTCTTGACGCTGATGCCACGACGTGCCCAGACCATCGAGCGCATTCTACCAAAGGCTGTGCTGGCCTTTGCTATTCTGCTTGCCACCTCATCGTCTAGGCTGACAGAACTCGACAGCGTGCTGCCCAGATATGTGAATTTGTCTACGGCATTCAACGTCTGCCCGCTGACTGTAGTCTCTGGTTTTGTGTACGGCATGTCTGGTGCTGGTTGGTACATGACCTCTGTTTTTTTGGCATTTATGGTCAGGCCAAAATTTTTGCATGCGGCAGAGAACTGGTCCATTCCAACCTGCATGTTCAGTTCTGAGTTGCTCATTAGAGCGCAGTCGTCAGCAAATACAAGTTCCCTGATTATATCGCCAGCCACTTTGGTTTTGGCCTTCATTCTTCTGGAATTGAGTAACTTGCCATATGTGCGGTACTTTATGGGTATTCCAAGCTCCAATGATCTGAAGGCGTCTGTCATCGTGGCCGCGAACATCATGCTGAACAAAGTCGGGGTGAGTACACATCCTTGTTTTACTCCGTTTGATACTAGAAACGTTTTAGAGATTGCACCGCTGTCCAGTACACGAGCACACATGCCTTCGTGTAGCTGTTTCACCATTGTTATGAACTTGTTGGGGCAGCCAAACTTAGACATTATCATCCACAGCCTTCCTCTGTTTACTGTATCAAATGCCTTTGTCAAATCAATAAATGTGGTGTACAAGGCCTGATTTTGTTCTCGACACTTCTCTTGTACTTGGCGAGCGGCAAAAATCATGTCCACTGTTCCTCTTCCGGCTCTGAATCCACAATGGCTTTCTGGGAGGTGGTGGCTTTGTTCAAGGTGTTTGTTGAGCCTGTTTAGCAGTAAGCGCGCTAGGATCTTGCCTGCTACGGAGAGTAGAGATATTCCACGATGATTGTCGCATTCCTGACGGTTGCCTTTTCTTTTGTACAGGTGAACGATTGAGGCGTCCTTTAGCTCCTGCCGAATTTTACCTTCAGCCCACATGTGACAGAAGAGTTCAGTGATCCTTCTGGTGAGGGATGGGCCAGCTGTCTTATATATCTCTGCTGGTATTGCATCAGCTTCTGAAGCTTTTCCTATAGATAGTGAACTGATTGCCCTGTCGACTTCCTCCTCAGTAATGACTTCATCCAACGCCAGGTTCAGTTCCACCTGCGGCATTCGCCGGATGGCCTCTTCATTTATAGACGATGGGTGGTTTAGTATTTTGCAGAAGTGGTCTGCCCATCTGTCTAGAATCTGAACCTTATCTGTTAGCAGTACCCCATCCGCACTGCGAACTGGAGTATTACTAGAGGGCTGCGGGCCGTAGAGAGCTTTCAGTGCCTCGTAAAACCGTTTGGTGTCATGACGCTCGGCGAACATCTCAATTTCGTCAGCTCTTTTGCTGAGCCAGGAGTCTTGCATCTCTCTAAGCCTGGTCTGGACAGCTTTGCGAGCAGTATTGAAGGCAGCTTTTGCTGCCGGAGATGGTGTGTCCCTCTGGTATTCCCTGTGCGCTTCATGTTTTGCATCGAGAAGGCCCTGTATTTCCAGATCGTTCTCATCAAACCAGTCCTTATGCTTGCGCGTGAGTGGGCCAATGTGTTTAACAGCTGTGTCGTAGAGTGTGTTTCTCAGTGATGCCCAGTTCTCTTCGATGTCATTCTTTTCAAAACGAAGCTCAGATAGTCTGCCCTCAAGCTCTTCCTGGAAGCATCCTCTCGTGGGTTCGTATTTCAGCTGAGAGACATTTAGCCTCCTAGGTGGTTTCTTTCCCTGGGGGCGCATTTTGGGCTGGATCTTGAAGTTTAGCTTGGCAATGACAAGTCGATGGTCGGTCCAACATTCTGCACCACACATGCTCTTCGTTACCATAGCATCCGCTCGATCCCTACGTCTGATGATAATGTAGTCAATGAGGTGCCAGTGGCGGGACCTTGGGTGCATCCATGTGGTTCTATTTCGGACATTTATAGATGGGTCAAGATTTCGCCGGACATGGTCGCAGTCGATTTCCCTCTTGATAAAACGGTGTTTTGTTTGTGTTTTCTATGATAACTCTCTGACTATTAACGTGATTCCTGGATATAAATGTGCCGACTTGTGAATTAAGCATACTAATGTGAAAGAAGTGATGCAACGAAGTATATAACAGTGTATTTTTAGTCGTGAAATGTAGACTAATGTGTACAGTTTCGATGGGACAAAGCGTGGCCGAAACTTGACCCTGTCAAAGGCTAGTGTCCCTCCGTGCTGTATCGTGACCCAGATAACGAAGCATGAACACTGAAACGAAGGAGGTCATCCTGACCCCGTCAAACTTACGGTACTTCAGAAAGGAGCTCATCGCGCTTCGATCAGCACACTACGTCCCTTCAAACTCAGATCTACATCTGTTGTGTGTGCTGAAAATACACTTAACCGAGGAGGCATCGGAACTCACAAGTATACAATCAAGGCGGAAGACCAGAGGAACGAGAGGTGGAAGAAGAATACACAAACAAATGCACTCAGAAACAGATACCTCAAAGCTCCACCCCAGCGATAAAAGAGAAGGGAAGGGCTACCGAGAAAATGAGGCACACGCTGACACCATACTGTCTGCATCCGAACCCTTCACTAGAAGCCTTGACAATGTCTTGCCTCTAGAACATGTTGAGTCCGGACGAGAGAGTGAGGAAGATCCTGCGTACATCTCCCTCACTATAAACACATTGCGCAACTCACGACTTCACCCTACAGATCACACCCTGACTAGCAGCTCGCAACTGGCAGGGCCCCCAAACTGCAGCGGCGGAACAGGCAGAAAACGATCACGAAGACTACCCATCACGCTTGCAACATGGAATGTCCGCACGCTACTGGACAACACCAAAGCAAACAGACCCGAACGACGGACAGCACTGATCGCCAGGGAACTGGCTAGATACAACATCTGCATAGCTGCCCTGAGCGAGACACGACTGGCATAGGAAGGGCAGATCACAGAAGAAGGCGCTGGTTATACTTTTTTCTGGAGCGGCCGCAGCAAAGAAGAACGCCGTGAAGCTGGAGTTGGCTTTGCCATCAAGACCAACATGGTCGACAAGCTCACAAGCATGTCCAGAGGAATTAATGACCGCCTGATTACACTGCGTCTCCCCCTAATAGGAGGGCGCCATGCAACACTCATCAGTGCATATGCACCCACAATGACAAATCCTCAGGAAACAAAAGATAAGTTTTATGAGGACCTTGAGGCGCTCATCGCTGCAGTCCCCAAATCTGACAAACTGGTCATCCTCGGTGATTTTAACGCTAGGGTTGGCACAGACCATACAGCCTGGGAGGGAGCCATTGGCAGACATGGTATCGGAAAATGTAATAGTAACGGACTGCTCCTTCTGAGGACATGTGCCGCAAATGAACTACTCATTACAAACACAGCTTTCCGACTACCTGTCCGAAATAAAACGCAGCCCATATTCTTTTAAAAATGTCATGGAAAGGTCGTCATATGAGTCACCGCTTTCGCGGATAAAGTGTTAGACTTCATTGTACCACGTATCAGATTTTTTTGTAGGGAAATAAGTAGTTCTTTTCCTAGTCGCATTGTCAACTCTTTTCCATTTGTCGTCTCACTTTCTTCCGAAATGTAGGCCAGTGTCGTAGTATGTATTTGTCTTTCGTCTCTCTCGTGGCCCGAGAAACATTTTCCTCCATTCTACTAAAAGGTCTCGTTCACGCTGTCTATCCACCTTTTTTGTTTTTTTTTGGTTCACCTCACGCTTTTCTTCCTGATGTTCTCCTGTAAAAGGTTGCATGAAAAATGTGATTTGGTTGTATTCTCACAATGTGGCCAAACCAATTCATTTTCTGTTGCTCGATATAATGAAGGAATAGAATGTTATCTCTAACTGTAACATATATATCAATTTACTGCTAAGTAGACATGAGCGTACAGTGTCCGTTGAGTAAACCAGCTGGCTTTGCCTCGTGTAAATAATGCTCTTCCCTCTACGAAACTCAGACCAAATGAATATGAATGATTTAAAGATAGCCGTGTAGAGTATTACTGATAACAATGTTGTACATCCTTACCTGCTACGGTCGCTTTGAGGTTGCCTTGTCTCTCAATGCAACGTCCACTTGTGCGTTATCATATAACAATAACTGTATACTTTTTTTATTACTTGCGATTGGCGATCCAAATTTCACAACCAACATGAGCTAGCTATTCTTCTATTAAAAAAGCTTGTTTATCGCACACGTTCTTAACTTCACGTTTTTTATACTGGTTAAGAAACCTCACCAGAGTCTGTAGACAACCAGTCACATTTGCATTACCCTGCTTTAAAAGCTATGCACATCCAATCTATTCTTAAATGCATTAACTGTCTCTGCCTCCACCACCTCCTAAGTTAATGCATTCGAAGCATTCACCGCTCTCTGACTACAAAAATATTTCCTAATATACAATCTAGACCTTTCTTTAGTTAATTTGTATCTGTGCCCTCTTGTTCTCGTTGGTGGTTGTATTTTGAAGAAAAAAACTTGTCTAATGTAACCTTTCCTGTGATTCTTATAAACCTGTATTGTCACCTGGAATTCTTCTCTTTTCTAGACACTGTAGGCCAGTTTTTCTTTCCTCGTAACTGTAATTCTGGAATCCCACTATCAGTATTGTCGCTCTTCTGTGTATCCTTTCCAGCCTGTTTATCTCCCCTCTATGATAAGGACTCTACACCTGTACACAATACTCCAATCTAGGTCTAAATAATGCTTTATTCAGTTTGACAATCACTTCCCCTGTGTTTAATATTTCTCTTTATCGTACCTAGCATTGCATTTTCCAAATTCATTGCATCCTGGACGCTCATTCATTTCTCCTGTATGTTCTATTATAACCATTATGTCCTTTTTGCGTATCTATCATTCTAATATTGTTCTCGCCCATTCTGTAATTATGTTCCATATTGGATCTACCCATGTGGATGACTGAACATTTATCAATATTAAACTCCATTTGCCATTTCACAGACCAGTCGCGAATTTTATCTAAATCCGACCTCAATATATCCACCTCTGCTTTAGATGATTTTCGGAGCCCGAACCGGGAGTCTTTCACACTTTAATCCAAATAACCACAAGAGACACCAATTTCAGCAGACAGAGCAAATTAAAATATTGTCCACACACCTCAACAAATGGAGGGCTTTCATCAAATGTGATGGACGATCATCAGTGATTCGTTAACTGGTTTCACTTGCTATCATTTTGTGTTGCTCTTTGTCCTTCAGGACGACATTTAGATCCAAAAGTAGATTTCGTTCATTTAGGTCGTAAAGTAGGTCTTGTTCATGTATTGTTCTCTTTCAGAATGAAGACATTTAGGTCGTAAAGTAGGTCTTGTTCACGTATTGTTCTCTATCCAAAATGAAGATATTTAGGTCGTAAAGTAGGTCTTGTTCACGCATTGTTCTCTGTCCATAATTTTTTTTTTTTGCGTTCTATTTATTTCTCTGATCTACAAAGTGGTGTGCGTTGCACTGTGGTTTCTATTTTGCGCCTGTCGGCCCAGTGCATCCGACTTCAGCATGCATTTAATGTAAGGGTCTGCTTCCTCCTGCATTTTCTAAGGGTTTACTTCCCCGGGGTAACGGCCGGTGCTGTGATGGGGATCGAGCCCAGCACCTTACGGTTCTGAGCCGTGCCACTTAACCACTAGGCCACGCCGTCCCCTCTGTCCATTGAAGACATTGAGATCCAAGAGTAGGTTTAGGTCGTATATTAGGTGTCACATATTTATTGTTCCTATGTGGTGTCTTCTCTGTGTTTTTGTATTTTCTATTTATATTTTGATCGGAGAGAGGGAGTGTGTAATGCAGACAGTCAATGCCGGTCAATCGATAAATCGACTATTCTTAGTTAGTCGGAGTTTGAAATTAAATGTGCATCGATTGGAGGAGGGTGGCTGGGAAGACGCACCATGAATCTTAATACCTGGAGAACCTCATGACTCACCAGAATCCACATTCTTGCCTGTCAATGACAGAGACTGAGCACCTATGGGTGTGGCAGAAGTTCAGTGATGTAACATTTTGAATAGCATTACAATTCCCTATTTTATTTTGGTTCGTCATTTCCTTTGCGCCCCAACTGTTGCGTATGTGTACTACTGTAAACGTGCTCATTCACGATTATGTACAGCCCACGGTAACACTAAGTATCCTAATCTTCATAGAGAATCTTTAACGCATTTTCTGAGATGATGCGGGGGAAAGTTCTTCAGAATTTTTATAGGGGTATCAGAATCAATGGTATGAAAGTTAATACCATCAAATGTTTCGATGATCAAGCCATAATGGAAAGATCAATAGCAGCATTGCAATGGGGTACTAATAAAAATTAGCAGCACAGACAAAGAGTTTACCATGAAAATAAACTAATTCAAGATAAAGACTATGGTAAAAGCCAACCAACACAGGCAAATGTTTATAATCATCAAGGCAAAAGCAAAGGTCGCCGTCCATCGATGGCATAATTAATTTTGCTGGCGCTATTTTTTAGTAAGGATTAAATGCGCTACTTTTTATCCTCACTCTCTCGTCTCGAACCGCCCGTCCCCACTGGCAAGTCAAGGACAAGACGACTAGGGGGATGCAGGAGACTCCGCATCAAGCACACGTGAAAAAGAGTCCGGTCGAACCCACACGACCTGATCACGAGGCCGACGACTTAACCACTTCACCTCGGAATCCATTTATAATCATCAATGGATACATAATCGACCCAGTATATTAGTTTACATATTTGGGGCAAACCATCAACAGACGACTCTCGCAATGGGACCGACATTATGACACAGATTACGTTTCTAAAACAGGCATTCAGAGATAAAACAGAAATTGCTTAGACCCAGACAAGGACATGGCCACACGGGCTGAACCACCTTCTTGTCCATCCAGACCGTCCTGGGAGGTTTCTGGGAACTGACCCTGCACGGTTCACTTTTTAATTCAACAGTGTTCCCTGTAATGGGCTGTGCTGGGGAAACATGGTTACCATCTACAAAAGCAATAGAGAACGAACTGAGTGATCCAGACCTTTCTGTGTGCGACGCATTGTCGACCCTACTAATCGCATCAAGCGCGTACAGAACCTTCACAATTCCGACCTTGGGCAGTTATCATTGAACAGCATTCACATAAACAAGACAAACTATCGGTCTATCTATCTTTCGTCCACTTGTGTCGTTAGACGTTGTGGGGAGGTCTTCTTCTTCTTCTTCATCGTTCGCTGTTTACAGCGATATTTACGTTGCACTGTTTTATTGTGTTAAGCCTGTGGCTCAGTGCATCCGATTTCAACAGGCGTTTCTGTTGGGATGCCCTCCTTAGCCTTTGGCTGTCCCCAGCCTATCTGGATGGCAGCAGTTGTTTTTGGTCAGAGTTGTCTCTCTTAGGGAAGTTGTCTTGCAGGATTAACGAGTCTTCCCCACTCGTGTCTATGGGGTTTGGCAATGATATGATGGACTATGTACTAGTTTGTACTATCCCGGAAGAGAGGCAGTCCAGTCTGACTGTGTCTCAGGATCGTCACGTCCTGCCAGAAACGTACCATATGCATGTGAGTGAGGTATCTCTTTGGTGGGGAGGTCTGACCTTCTTTGTTTCATATTGTTTGGTAGGCAAAAATCCACTTGTGACTTGCCAGGTCAACATCAGTATAAGTTTTCAACCGTTAAGTTGGTAGCCCCAAGAAAATACCATAGCCAATTTCTTAGACCGGTGGTAGAAGCGTAAATTAGAGCAAGGTAGACCCGCAGCCTGGCATGCTTCTTCTTCTTCTTCGTACGCAGTCAGACAGTAACCATTATTTTTTCGGTCATCCTAAGGCTGTCGCCGTTGCCATAGAGCTTGTCTTGCAGTTCCACTGGTGATGGCCACATCTGCTCTCTCTGATCCTCGTATGTCAGGCAGTTCTGCAGCAGATGTTCAGCGGTCATTTTACCGGTACCGCACGGGCATTCGTCGGTACCACCTATCTTCAATTTGTTGAATAGGTGGTACCTCAGTCTATTGTGGCCAGTGCGAAGTCTGAAGACAACGACCTGCTCTCTTCGGTTCAACTGGTAATAGGCATCCGTTTTGGTGTAACCAGTATGTTCGGTTTCTCATTTGGTCAAGTATCTGGCTTTGATAAGCCGTTTTGACTCTTCGTACGTCATACTAGTATCTGTTTGTGGTAGTCTTGCACCTTCTTTTGCCAGTATGTCTGCCTCCTCGTTGCCTTGGATATTGCAGTGTGATGGGACCCACTGTACCACTACCCATTTTGGTGCGGACTGCTGGAACAGTTTGCAGAGTGCTGCTCTTAAGTCATTAAGCTCAGTGTTTTTCTGGCTTTTTAGCGCTGTGACTACGGCGAGAGCATCTGTAAGCAGGACTATATGGCTTTCATTTTCTTTGTGTGTCACCATTTATTCCACTGCCGCCCTCAGTGCCTCTGCCTCCGCTCTGAAATTGCTTGTGTACTTACCAGTAGCGAAGGACAGTGTTATTTTTCTGTCATTTGGTAGGTTCAGGAATGCTCCTGCCCCTCCGTTCTGTGTAGTGTTTGTTACAGAACCGTCGGTGTATGCATGGGTCCAGTCCATGCTTGGGTAGTTTTTCGATATAAAGCTTAGGGTAGTATCTCTCCTTTCTTTTTCAGTCTGGCAGTTTTTGTTTCCAATACCTGGTATATTTTCTACCACCTCTGGAAATATATCCTGCCTCCAGGTAGGTTTTCGTACAGTAATGATGGGTTTTGGTGTTGTTAGTGCGTTTATGGGATCTTCGTGCATCTTTGCTTTGGCTATTTCTGCAAAGTTTCTCCGCTTTAGTTTCCCATTTCTCAAATTGTTTAGTCTCTGGTGCATTGGATGGTCAGTCAGTCTTCGGAGTTTCTCTGACTGCAGCTGGGCTCTGCAGTCTCTTCTATCGGTCATGGATTGCAGTTTTGTAATCTTTTCAAGTTCTACAATTGGCGTTGACTTCATGCCTCCTGTTATAATTCTCATGGCTTGGTTTTGAAGTTTGCTAACTTTATCGAAGTTCGCCTTTGCTGCTGTTGTCCATGCCGCAATGCCATACTCGAGAACTGGTCTCACTCTTCCAGTGTACAATTTCTTTAGTATGCCTTCGTCTGCTCCCCAGCTTGTGCCAGCAAGTTTCCTCATGATTGCCATTCTTTCTCTGGCTCTCATTCGGTCTCTCTCGATCTGACTTTTCCATGTCATGCGCCGATCAAATGTGACTCTCAGATAGGTTGGGTTGGCGTTTGGCTGCAGGAATTTGCCATTTAAGCTTAATTTGGTATTTTGGGGTTTTATTGAAAGCGAGAATATTGTGCATGTGGTTTTCTCCTCGTTTATTTTGACCAGCCATGAGTTCGCCCACTCTTCCAGCGATGTTAGGGCCTGCTGCATCCGATTTCTTGCTATGGTGAGATTCTTTTCAGAGGTCCACATAGCCAGATCGTCTGCAAACATTGAGCTATGGACTCTCCTTGGTATATTATCTGTAATGTCGTTTATATATACCAGGAAGAGTGTGGGTGACAGTACTCCCCCTTGGGGTACTCCCTGCTCGAGTGTCACCTTTTTGCTCATCTGCCTTTGTACTTGGACTCTGGCCGTTCTTTGTTTGAGGTAGTGGTTGATCCACTTGTACCTTTTCCCACAAACATCACTTCTTCTTATCTTGATTCTAAGTCCGTCTTTCCAGACTTTGTCAAATGCCTTTTCCAGATCCACCCAAACAGCTATTGTGTGTTTCTGTGCCTGGTATGCATCTTCTATTTCCTGGGCTATGGGGTTGACCTGGTCCTCAGTGGATCTGTGCTGTCTAAAGCCGGCTTGCTGTGGAATTAGTATTCGTTTTTCTTCCAGATGCCACATCAGTCTGGTGTTTATCATACGTTCCATCAGCTTGCCGACACAGCTCAGTAGGCTGATGGGCCTGTATCCATTTGGATCTGTTTTGTCCTTTCCTGTTTTTGGTACTGGCACCAGTACTGCGTCTTTCCATGCCTGGGGTACAATTCCCCTTTTCCAGCTTTGGTTCAGGACCGATAGCAGTTTCCTCTTCGCTGTTTGGCCCAACCCCATCAGCATTTCGTTTGTTATCCCGTCTTTCCCGGGAGATTTCCTTTTCTTTAATGTTCTCATAACCTCTTCCATTTCGCTCATTGTTAATTTGGCCATCATGTGCTCTTCAGGTGCCGTATTGATGTTATCGTGTCCCTTTAGCTCTTCGCTAATGTCTGTATGCTTATCTGCAGGGACCTCGATGTGGTTTGCTCTGGCATAGTGATCGACAAAAGCGTTTGCGGCTTTCTTACCGGTGAGCAAGTTTTCGCCCTGCTCTATGGTAATTTGTTTGTTTGACGGGGTTTCGTCGTTCATGGCTCTGACTAGCTTCCATAGCGTGTTCCCTTCTTTGTCCAGGTTTAGGCTTTCCGTTTTGTTTTTCCAGCTTTCTCTTGCTGTTTGCTTGAGAGTGTATTTGTATTTCGCCGTGGCGGCTTTGAGGGCGATGTTTGCCTCCATAGATTGTTCTCGCTCTGCCATGTTCCTAGCATTTGTTACTGCATCTTCCACTTTCTGCAAGTCATCATTCCAGTAGGGCTTATAGTTTTTCCTAGCTCCTCTTGGGATGGTTTCAGTGGCGGCTTGCATTATTGCCTTGCTTAGGCTTTCCACCATGGGCTTCATTTTGTTGTTTCGTGTGTTGGTGGTTTCACACAGCCCATCTGTCAGGATTGCAAATCTGTCCCAGTCGGCTCGTTTGTAATTCTAACGTGGGATCGGTTTTGTTTCCTGTGGGCCTACTTCCATATCAATGTCTAGCCTGATCGGTCTGTGGTCGCTACCTGCCAGTTGGTTTAGCACCTGGCGGTCTATTTTATGGTGAATGTCCTGTGTGGAGAAGGCCAAATCTGGAGTCGAGGTGGTACGCCATGTTCTAGAATAGAAACTAGGGATATCCTCCGGCCTATTGATTAGGGAGAGATGTGTATCTATTTCCCAATCTTCCACTTCGTCACCTCTGCTGTCTGTGTCAGAGTATCCCCATCTCTCCGAGTGGCTGTTGAAATCTCCAACTACTATGCAGTTGGAGTCTCTAACCTCAGTACTCGAGAGCGATAGGTCTCTATTTGGTGGTCCGTACAGATTGAAAATGCGGAGCTTCGTCTCTTGAGCCATTATGTCAACTCCTACAATTTCTGCTTATCCGGTGTGACTGACAGGTACCGCGCTACTCGGTATGCAGTTTCTGGTCAGTATCAGGACCCCTCCTTTGTGGCCTTCTCTATCGAGACGGAAGGTCTGGTATCCTCTGATTGAGAATTTATGATTATTGTTGAGGTGCGTTTCCTGGATACATGCCACGTGAATCTTACCTTCATGCAGGCTATGTGTTAGGGAACGTTTTTTGTTAATGACTCCCTCCGCATTCCACTGTAGTATTTTGAGGGTCTTGAGTTTTTGGTCAATAAAAGTTGCCCCATAGCCATGTGCCTTGACTCCACGACACATGGGTGGGTGACCACCAGTAGTCAAGATTGGGCCCCTTCGATGCGTGAGGCCCGGCACTATTGCTGCCTAGCGGGACTCTGCAGGATGAGCGCCATACGTTTTTCTGATCGGTTGTACTGTCATCATACTGCGATTTACGTTGCACTGTTTTGTTAGGCTTGCGGCCCGGTTCATCCGATTTCAACAGGCGTTTCTGTAGGGATGCCCTCCTTAGCCTTTTGCTGTCACCAGCCTATCTGCAAGGCAGCAGTTGTTTATGATCAGAGTTGTCTCTCTTATGGAAGTTGTCTTACCAGACTAACGAGTCTTCACTACTCGTGTCTTTAGGGTGCGGTTATGATATGTGAGATGATATATGAGATATATGATATGGACTGGTTTACCCGGAAGAGAGGCAGTCCAGTGTGTCTGTACCCCAGGATCGTCACGTCCTGCCACAAACGTAGCATTTGCATGTGAGTGGGGTATCTCTTTCTCCCTTTATTTTCTTGGCTTCAATGCAGGGATGGTACGCCTAGCATTCCCCGCCACCTGGGATGTTGACATAGTGGGGCAGGTGTGCAATGCCCGCTGGTCTGCATCTCTTCTGCGTCCATTGGTATGGCTGATAGCGTACAGAGGTAGATATCGAAGCAGAAGTGCATTTAACCAGGGGACAAACATGGTAGTGTCACGGAGATGTTGTTCGCCTGGTTTGCTGACATATCTCGTGGTCAAGGAGTGAGTCTCGACAGTTCACAGTGAGGTGGCTGCTCTACTGTTTTCGATACCCCGACCAGGAACTAAGTCTTATGTTGGTGGTTTCGCCCCCTATTGCCGTATAGGGTGAATATCGAGCAGCTATCCGCCCGCTTTGATCAGCGGATGGAAGAGACCTCTTTCTGTTGGCTCGACCTGGTAGGGTTGAGGCGCGATCCCCAGGTCCCGACCATATCGAAGCCTCCCATTGCAGTGGTGCTGAGAATTTGGGCGGGATTCCGGCTAACAAGCGTCCGGCCGTTATCCCTCACATGGTAGCCTCGCGCCATTGGCTTATCAGCCTGGTACGTGAACCAAATGTCTGCGGTTCCTCTCGAGTTGAGGAGGATTTCCGTAGCAACGCCCTGTCATTTGTAGGGTAAAACTGACCTGTCTTCCGATGGTCTATTTCCAGCACCCGTTCATTTTTTGGCCAGGACGAATTAATCGAGGGCTTTTGTTTGTCCGTGACCAGGTATCTGGAGCCTGCGGTTTCCGCGGTGCTAAGGCACGGTTTCTGTAGCGATCCTTCATAAGAAGGTTAGAGAGCTGACCTGTCTTCCGTGGGTCTAATACCAGCATACGTTCACTTTTAGACCTAACGAAAGTGCTCTCGATTTGTCAGTCGTTCTACAGTGTTTACGTCTTGAGTCAAATAGCCTGGCATGCGCCATCTACGCCGCTCCGCTAACCACATAACCAAGACTTGATATTATAGCCACATATATTATCTGTTGGGCGAGAATCCCTAGAATAATTTTAGTAGATTTTTAACTTGCTCGTGCAGAGGCCGTTAAGTCAACTCTTTTCGAAATCCATCTGCCAAGAATTATTTAACGTCCGCGGCACTGAACACGGGTGTCTGATCTCACTTCTCAAGTGAAGAAACATTTTTACCGGATGATCCCTGTAAAAACATCAAGGTGTCCACTGTGATTTGAACCCACAACAATCCAGCACCCAAAACGAACACTTTACCTCGAGACCACTAATGGGAGCCAGGCCATATACTCAGAATGACAGATGTACGACGGAGCGCGTCGAAAGCAGTTTGATACCCTCGAGGCAGAGTAAGATCGCGGATAAGCCCCAACCCCGTTGCCCAGACTACCTTGTACTCCGCTACAACACCCTCAACACCACAGAAGGAAACCTTATAACCAACTGTATCTTCATAGCCCAGGCTATGGATCATTGGAGACAAAGTTGGGACCAGCAGTGTAACAATCCCAGCCGAAGAACGGGTCATCAAGTTATCAAATAAGCAATTATCACACGCTGCTGATATCCTTCTGACATAAAATGACACCTGTCACAATATCTGTATCTCTAGTCACCGGGAGACCGTCCAGTCAATTGTAGGTCTTAGTATTTGTATATGTAAACTAGATAAGTCAATTGATAGACAAATAACATACATCTGAACAACCCGCTGTATATATCACACTGGTCTATATAGCTGCCATGATAACTGAACCACTTTGTATAGGACGTGAATACATGGTATACCAAGTGAAACACGGTTTAAATTGTTTATGCATACTGTCTCTGTAAGTATTTCTGTGTTTATGCATACTATCTCTGTAAGTATTCCTGTGCTGCAATTTACCTTCAGAAATATTATTTTGTGTAATACCTGTTCATCATCATCACCATCATCATCATCATGATCAACATTATCATCAGCATCATCATGACCATCATCATTACGATACTCATCCTCATCACCACCATCATCATCACTAGTATCATTATCATCATCACCCTCATCATCATAATTAGCATCATCAACACCACCATCAGCATCATCATCATCATCACCACCACAAATACCATCATCATCATCATAATCATCATCATCACCGTCATCATCACCACCACCACCAATACCATCATCATCACTATCATCAACATCATCATCACCGTCATCATCACCACCTCCATCATCATCACATCAGTATCCCCATCATCACGATCACCATCGCATCATCACCATCGTCATCTAGTTAATTAATCCTAAGACTGGTAGTAAGCTTATCTGAGCATATATTTTCATTTGACGCTTTCCTCTAAGCTCTCTTCATTCCAGCATAGGTTCATCATATTTCTGCATGCCTGAAATGTAAATGTGAGTTTTTGTCGCTTCTTTTCTTCTTTCACTTGGATCTTTCTCCCTAGTATCTTCTCTAGTAGACTTCCATGTGGAATATTGTGCCTCAGCCAATTCAATATTTGTTTTTGTTTCATTTTCAATGTTTGTCGTTGTGCGCCTACCACAGTGAGGACATTATCAATGGATCTTATGTATGTCCAACTCACTCGTTTCATTCTACGGCGTGTCTATGCTATTGTTTTCATTCTTTGCCAGAGCCCATGTTTCAGCCTCCATCAGTGCAATTGGTCATGATAAATAGCAACTATTATTTCTCTCACTTTTCACTTAATGTTCTTTCAGGTTAGCAATCACTGTTTTTCTCTTACTTTTACTTACTTAGTCGCTCCTCTTCTACCTTGAGGTGTAGAGGTTATGACTTGTAATCGGGTTTTTTAAGACAAACAGGTGATTAGCCTGTTGTGTCTTTGCATGGTGGAGGGGCTGCCTCCTTACAGCCTCCATGCCTGCCGACCCATTTTTGTCCACGGCTGCTTATTTATTCGCAGCTAACCTCCAAATTAGGAGGCCTTTCAGCAATCCGCAACCCTGCTGACGCGTCTGGTAGGAGTTAGGTGCCTCCCCCAGGTTTATTGTTAATGCAGTTCTTGTCTTTATGTCTGCCTCAACTTGTGCATCTTATTTGATGGTTTGCCATAAATATGTACACTTTCATTCTTTTCGATTATGTCTCAATCGATAATTATTTTGCATTTGCCTATGTTGATTGGTGCTCTGTGTGTTCCGCCGGGGTCTTTGTGCGTGACAAGGACTAGAACAGCACCACTGTCCCACAGATAGCATGTCGTACGAGCTGACTGTGTGATATGACATAACACAGGCCATAGTTAGGTAGTTTGTTAAGAGCAGGATTTATTGCGCGTCACAGGCTGTTAAACCACTTCCACACAGGTTGCCTGGGGCAAATATTCCACATTCGATGGCAAGATCGTGTCATTGACATCGAGGTTTTCTCGAGGGCTAACATGCCCAGCATCCATGCACTGCTAGAAAAAGCACGACTAGGATGGCCGGACACCTCGTCCGTATGTCAGACGAGTGGCTCCCAAAGAAGCTTCTCTACGGTGAGCTGAGAGAGGGATGGCGCGAGAGAGGGCGCCCACAGAAACGTTTTAAAGGCGGTCTGAAGGACTCACTGGAAAGTTGCCAGATAGACATCGACACCTGGGAATGTCTTGCGCAAAACAGATCTGACTGGCGAAGCGCAGTGAAATCGGGTGTAGCTACCGGCGAAGACGACCGTGTTGTGAAAGCCCAGAGCAGACGCGAGACCCGGAAATCTCGAACAGCGGGAACACCATCACCTTCTACAAACCTCGTGTGCCCGATATGTAGCAGATGTTTTCGTGCCCGCATTGGCCTGTTCAATCACATGCGCACCCACACCCAACAGGGAAATATGTGACAAGGATAATGTCGGCGGTCCTCATCGACAACGATGGAGAACTATTATTATTTTTACAGGATGTGGGTCTACTTTTCTCGTGTTTGAGTCTATTAAGATGGTCTCGCACATCAGTTGAACACCCCTCACAGAACTTGTCCCAATGCAGAGGAGTATTAACCTGCTCGAGCCTAGCCCACTGAGCAAAAAATCCTCCTCCCTGATACATCCAACTGGGACCAGCACAGGAGTATCTGTCCCTGCAGAAGTACAGATCCACTGAAAACTAAGATGCTGCTTTTTGTACGAGTCTTTTAACCTCAACTCAGCTTAACTTAACGTCTTTATGCTGATTTAGAAGACTATGCAGAGTCTGTACAAAAAGTTTCTTTTTATGTTCATGCGAATCAAATCTGTTCTTGATTGCATTAATTGACCCTGATTGCACTATTTTCTGTAATAATACATCTCAAGCACCCATCACTCTCAGAAAAAATAAAACATGTTTCATGATATATAATCTGGACCTTCCTTTAATTAATGTGCAGCTTTGACCTCTTGTTCTTGTAGCCGATTATATTTTGAAAAACTTATATTGTGATTATCTTATAAACCTGCATTGTCACCTCAAATTCTTTTCTTTTCTAGACATTGTAGGGCGGTTTTTTTAAATCTTTGCTCATTACTGTAATTCGAGAATCCCACTATCAGTTCTATCCCTTTTCTTTGTATCGTTTCAATCATGTTTATATCGTCTCTATGATAAGCACTTCACGCCAATACACAGTACTACGCCTAACTAATGCTTTCTACAGTTTGGCTATCACTTTCTTGCTCCTACGTTTAATATTTCTTTTTGTCATAACTAACATTGCATTTGCCTTTTTCACTGCGACCTAAACTTGCTCATCCACTTTACCTGTACGATCTATTATAACCTCTAGGTTCCTTTCCATGGTTTTATTATAATATATTCCCTATATATCTACTTCTGATTTAGATGAGAATCTTCTGCATAGTTTTGTGTCATCCTCGAATTTTGCAAATCATGGACCCTTTATCAATGTCCAAATCGTTTATATATATATATATATCAAGAACATAATTGTTCTCAAAACCGAGCAGAGTGGCACTCCACTATTTACCTCACACCACTCAGAGGACACCTTATTAATGCCCATCCTGCCTTCTTTCCGTTAACAATTGCAATCCGTTTGGCAACTTCGCCACCTATTTCATACGACTTTAACTTCATAAATAATCGTTGACGAGCTACTCTATCAAAAAAATTTGCAAAATCTAGATACATAACATCCACTGACTCCGCTCGTTTATCATTTTAGTAACCTCCTCCATGAATTAAAACAGACCCATGCTGACTATTTATGATTAGATTAGACATGTCTAGCTCTATGGCAGTAGCGAGAGCCTCAGGATGACCGCCGCTTTTTTCGAAAAAATAATGGTTACTGTCTGACTGTGTACGCAGCAGAAGAAGAAGAAGAAGATTAGACATGTCTAATTTTCTTTGATTATTGACTCTAACAAGTTACAGACTGCTCGTTAAACTCACTGGTCTATAATTAGCTGGATCAGATTTGTTGACCTTTTTAATAAGGGGATCACTCCTGTATCTTTCTAATCCTTTGTAGCAATATCGTTTGCAAGGGATTTGATAACATAATATAGCCAATGCTTTTGTTAACAGGTTTTAACAGGTAACAAATAATTTTAAACAGCAATTTTGGATGAATATCCTCTTGACCTGGACATTTATAAACTTGTAACCCATCTAATTAAGTGGTGAGTTGTAGTAGCTTTACTCACATCTCGAGCTTGCTCGTGAATATGGGCGCTGTCCTCCAGGCGGTTGTGTTATGTTTGGCTTCACCTGCGTGACGCTCACTACTACGGAGATCACGTAGATCCATATCTCGTCAGTCAGACTGCTTTGAAAAGAGCCGGTTTCCCAGAGAGCGCTACGAGGTCTAGTTTGTGTTGGTCAGTATCTTGTGCATGACACTGCCACGACGTCCTGGCCTGTCTATTGTCCCTAACATAACACTACGTCCTGTTATGTCTAATGTCCCTAACACGACACTACGTCCTGGTCTGTCTATTGTCCCTATCATGACACTATGGCCTGGCCTGTCTATTGTCCCTAACATGACACTACGTCCTGGTCAGTACGGTTGTGCTATCGTCTCAGTTCCCAAACCCACTAGCAGATAGAAATATTACTTCTGTTGTTTTTGTACCGTCTAAAGCTAGCTTGAAAACAGTAGTGTACCTTTCCGACACTCAAATAGACTTTCCTTTCAAGGACACAATCCTGCCAATTATACATATGGAAATAGGAGTGTCAAATCAGGCAAAACATTCTGATCAGGGTAAGTGAAATATGCTGACCACAATCCATTCTTCACTTCCACCCACTCGTCTCAGAAAACGGTCTGTTTCGTGGCAGACTGACGAACGGGGAAGGGGAGGGGGGAGGGATCGATGTGATCACAGTAGTAGTGATCGACTCGCAGATGAAGCCAAGCATAGAAGAACAATGTTGTTTGCTTCTTTTTCCCCTGCTCTCCAATACTCTTCACACAAATAGTATATATGCTTGGTGTCACTGGTTGTGCTATACGACGATGACTTCCAAACGTTGTTGTTATTTGTTTTAAATGTTTAAATTTTTGTGCGCCCTGAAAAAGACGTCAAGTGGCGGATTGCAGTAGCTCTCCTTACGTCCCAAGCGTGGCTGATGAAGGTAAATCGGCTTCCTCCCGGCGGTTGTGCAACGCTTGGCTGTATCTGCGTGTCATTCACTACTATTTGGATCAGGGCAATCCCTCACCTCGTTAGCTAAGCTGCCATGAAACAGCCCGTTTCTAACGTGAGCTACAAAAAAAGTCGAGGTGAGGATCTTGGCCAGTATATTTTGCCTGACCCTGACTAACATGTCTGATCAGTATATTTTGCCTGACCCTGACTAACATGTCTGATTAGTATATTTTGCCTGACCCTGACTAACATGTCTGATCAGTATATTTTGCTTGACCCTGACTAACATGTCTGATTAGTACATTTTTCCTGACCCTGACTAACATGTCTGATTAGTATATTTTGCCTGACCCTGACTAACATGTCTGATCAGTATATTTTGCCTGACCCTGACTAACATGTCTTATTAGTATATTTTGCCTGACCCTGACTAACATGTCTGATCAGTATATTTTGCCTGACCCTGACTAACATGTCTGATCAGTATGTTGTGCCTGACCCTGACTAACATGTCTGATTAGTATATTTTGCCTGACCCTGACTAACATGTCTTATTAGTATATTTTGCCTGACCCTGACTAACATGTCTGATCAGTATATTTTGCCTGACCCTGACTAACATGTCTGATCAGTATGTTGTGCCTGACCCTGACTAACATGTCTTATCAGTATGTTGTGCCTGACCCTGACTAACATGTCTGATCAGTATGTTGTGTCTGACCAGAAGTTTGTCTTTATCCCCTCCAAACGTTGTTAAGCTGTAAGGCTTTCTTCATTCTGCTTTTCAACTGGACCACCGACTTCTGCCACCCTGTTTGCGAGGTATGTAAATGTTTCCATAAAAGCCGATTCTTGATGGCCTATTTTATTGAAGTTGGGCTCAAAATTTTTAATCTCGTGATTTATATTTTGATTATATTAATATTCAGTCCATCTTATATTAATACACTCGAGTGGTGGGCGGGTTGAACAGAATAAAAGCATTGCTTCCTTTGAAACATGTCGCACCAAGCAACTATAGAGAGTTGTGCATGTGGCTAGAAAACATCATCTACAATCATTGCTATTGAATCGGGCGTCGTTGTTGCTCAGATGGCTTTTTGTGTACGTAGTGAAGCCGACTTCAGCACGAAAGTTTATTTTTTAAATAAATGTATTTGGTGTTACGGATCGATTTTATTTTCTGGGGAGGAGGATTGTTGGGGTGTGCGACCTTACGGCTTTGATGAATCCAAACAAAAACAGGTTTAAGTTGTGAGCTTCGCCATAACTCACTGATGAATCCAAACAAAAACAGGTTTAAGTTGTGAGCTACGCCATAACTCACTAATGAATTTCACATGACAGACAATGCTGGAAAATAACAAAGGAAGTGAAAAAAGTAAATATATTCGAGAATAAGTCTCTTAAAAAACTGTTGAACATTGCCTGGGAGGAATTCATAACCAACAAAACAACTATATGTCTCCAATCAACAATATATTTCATCATTCATGCGAAAAAAAAAACGATGGTCATACAACCGACATGTTCTTAGAATGGAGAGCAACAGACTCCCTCTGCAAGCATTTATGTCGTAGCCATCTGGCGGCAGGAGAAGAGGAAGACCGAAAGGAAATATCCTCAGAACAATCGATTGAACAACATGCATGAACCGAAAAGAGTGACGTCACACAACTCAAACTGGAGAACACTCGTAGTCTACCTCATGTACAGTGTTTATACTTAAAGAACACTGATGTGCCCTTAATAGCGTCGTACCCAACACACCTCTCCCACGTATCATTCGAAGTGAAAATACTAATCATGGAACCTTTACGTCAATGTATAAACGCTAAGGGCATCAAGACTTTCTTCTTTCTTCTTCTTCATCGTACGCAGTCAGACAGTAACCATTAATTTTTCGAAAAAAGCGATGGTCATCCTGAGGCTGTCGCCGCTGCCATAGAGCTTGTCTTGCAGTTCCACTGATGATGGCCACATCTGCTCTCTCTGATCCCCGTATGTCGGGCAGTTCTGCAGCAGATGTTCAGCGGTCATTTCACCGGTACCGCACGGGTATTCGTCGGTACCACCTATCTTCAATTTGTTGAATAGGTCTATTGTGGCCAGTGCGAAGACCTGCTTTCTTCGGTTCAACTGGTAATAGGCATCGTTTTTGGTGTAACCAGTATGTTCGGTTTCCCATTTGGTCATGTATCTGGCTTTCATAAGCCGTTTTGACTCTTCGTACGTCATACCAGTATCTGTTTGTGGTAGTCTTGCACCTTATTTTGCCAGTCTGTCTGTCTCCTCGTTGCCTTGGATGTTGCAGTGTGATGGGACCCACTGTACCACTACCCTTTTTGGTGCGGACTGCTGGCACAGTTTGCAGAGTGCTGCTCTTAAGTCATTAAAGCTCAGTGTTTTTCTGGCTTTTTAGCGCTGTGACTACGGCGAGAGCATCTGTAAGCAGGACTATATGGCTTTCATTTTCTTTATGTGTCACCATCAAGACTTCCGATAACAAGAGCTTCCGATAACACAACATCCAGACTGATAGATAGGGCAGTAGTGCTTTCCTCTCATCTCCCTGGCCTCTTAGTACGCCTACTCCACTGCTCTATTAACTCCATGTAGTACAGTGACTTTATAATGCATGCTATTTTAATATAACGCAAGCCTGCTTAATTATGTAGACAGTATTATAATGGGATGTATCGAATTATTAAACGTTAGATAAAACTCAATGTTGTTGTTCCTACTAAATATATATGGCTTGTTCCCAGTTTCAGTACAGGAAAGCCACTTCGCCGTCATTGTCTTCTTCCTTTTGTTCCTTTTTTTCTTCGTTGTCTTTGTCATATATGTCCTTCTTTGTCTTATTCTTTACGAGATACTGAGGTGGGCACGAACAAATTCATCTGTCTCGGTTACATGATTTAATCCGATGGGCGCAGCGATATGTCAAAGTTGAAAGGACTAGCTGAGTCCGTTATGCACGACCTCCGACGTGTCGAGCAATGGCAAGATTTCTCCTTTGGACAAAAATCTGCATTTACCAGTCCTGCGTGGTCCCAGTCCTGCGTGGTCCCAGTCCTGCGTGGTCCCAGTCCTGCGTGGTCCCAGTCCTGCTTTACGGCTCCGAAACCTGGATATTGCTGAAACATGACATGTCGAGACTTGAAGCCTTTTACTTGCGCAGCCAGCGGCGTATCCTGGGTATCCGATGGCATGGATACATCCGCAACGTGGAGGTTTCGGCTAAAACAGGCCCCCTCCCAATCTCAGAAACACTTGAGTGACGCCGAGTTTCTTTGTTCGGTCATGTTGTACGGCTGGACCAGGAAACCCCTGCCCACAAGATACTACACAAGTCGTTCCTCGGCGCCAAAAGGCTTCCCCTGACCAGCTGGAGGCGCAGAAGAGGCCGTCCCCGAACAGTATGGCTCCAGCAAGTAGCAACCTCCTCCTCCAACCCGGACGAGGCCTGGAACCAAGCCTCAGATGTGGGTTATTGATGTGGCCGACCGACGCAACGGGCCTCAGACGCCTAAGCGAACATTATTATTATTATTACCTGATAAATACCATGGATGCACTAATTGAATAATGCGTTACGCATTTGTTGTTTATCGAGCAGTAGTTTTCAACCTTCTTTGCCACATGCAAATGCACATTCTTTGCATAAACTTATAATCAGACATGACCGAAAAGCGGCTACTTGTTCTTGCCTTATGCGTTCTATTGATGATATTTCACAGTGACATTCACCTTTCCTCTTTTACAACATTGCCTTTGTTCGTTTGAGGTGACTTCTATTTCTCCTATTTTAACCAACTTCCCCATAACCTTGAGAGATGAAATGGTGTACACAGTCTCTAAATATGCGACCTGTCAAGTAAATTTAGAGGGATCCTTTAAAAAATTACACTCCTGTAGTCCTAAAAATGAAAAAAAAAATTTCTTAGTACATTTAACGGCTTGAACTGATGAATGTAGTTTTAACAAAAAAAATATTCACTTTTTTTTTTTTTTAATATTGTGCAGTCCTGTCGTTCTTTAGTCTTGATCCGGGGGAGATGAAAAACAAGAGCATTTTCTGTAATTATCCCTTTTTTTTTATTTGTTTGTGTTCGTCATTTGCAGAGAGGGTTTTACTCCATGTTACGACTGACCGCTCCGTAAATCGGACTTCAGCAAACCATTTTAACTTTCCACAGGGACAAAGATAACATGCGCCATATATTAACCCCTTTTTTGCTTTTAGTGTGAATTTACTTGTATAAATATTGCTCAAATAATGTTCTACATTATATTTGATTCTCATCGATGCCTTCTATCAGGGTTGAATTATCCAATTTACTTAGTGGACTGAAGGCTAGAGACGTGTGCTCCTGTGGGAGCGTGAATAGTTAGTTCCTGAGTCAATGACTGACAATGGTCTTTGACCGTCAAACCTAATGGTGTCTTCAAAGGCAAAAAAAAAACAACTTCACTCTACCAGCAGCCATCATTCGAACAATGCACCAACTCTGATTCATGGTTTTCATTTCGAGCTCGTTAGTTCTTCACTAAATTGTCTTAGGTCGACCACACTTTCGCCTTCCCTCTGTGGTCCACACTAAGACAGTTCTGATGATGGTGTCTGGTTCATGTCTTGGGACGTGGCCTGTCCAATTCTATGGTCGATTTGTTATCAAGGGGGTCACGTCTTCTTGATTGCCCCGAGCAACAATTCCTAGCTGATGATAGTGTCTGGTTCTTGTCTTAGGACGTAGCCTGTCCAATTCTATGGTCGATCTGTTATCATGGTAGTCACGTCTTCTTGATTACCTCGAGCAACGATTCCCAGCTGAAACTACAAGTCTTAGGCAGGTCGCACGAAAAGATCGTTTTTTGTCTTTTTCCGTTATTCTCTGACACTCCGCGGCCCACAGACGCATTGACAGTTTATTAAAAAAGTTGTATACGTATGTTTTTCCTGACACATCTCTCAACAGAACACCCAAGGATAGTCATACAGTGGATCCATGTCACTGTAATTTTGAAGGCAATGAAGCTGCAGATAAACTAGCAAAGTGTGGAGGAACATCCCCACAAACAGACCTGACCATCACATATAATGAGGCTAAGACTATAATTCAATCAAACTTCAGGGGAAAATGTGTTGAGCAACACCCCGACTTCGGAGAAGAAGACAACTACTTTAAATTAAACTATAGAAAAGCAAGCCATCATCTTCATACTGAGAACTGGATATAACAGACTCAAGGGTCATCTTTACAACACAATTGGGATTGAGATGATAAGTGTCCATGAACGTGGAACACATCCTACAAATCTGCATGCTCACGCATTAAAAGAGAGACCAAACTGGCTTTTCCAGACTGATATGAGACAAAATCTGTATGGAGATCAAACAGACCTACAAACAACGGTGTACTTTGTAAGACAAACTGAAACCTTGATTTCAGTATGAACGAAGATAAAGAATGAGTTTCATAACTCTTGCGTATTCTTACTTTGTTGTCTTTTACGGCGATAACTTCGAAACGTCGTTGAAGCTAATGAGGGCTGTTCGTGGTATGTTTATTTTTCTTTTCATGTCTCTGTCTGAATGCTAACACAAAATAAAATAAAAATTATTTCATATATAAAATGGACAAAGTGTATCCATTATGTAATTGATATCATGACATTCCAAAAGGATGGTATAAAATATATCCTAAATTATTTTAAAAAGAGCGTGTCAGTAAGTAGGTCACAAACTCGGATATGTGATAACTGATGAATGTAGTTGCTAGTTTCTAAATGCGTCAATAAGTGGTAGCAACGTACATCGTTGTAGTTACTGTAGGCTGCAAATGCATGCTGTCTGATGCAACTGTGCAATTCAGAAACAAATTGGTTTCCGTGCTCAGGGTAAAATCTAAGAACAGCATGATGATGTGCTGTTTTTCAGAGGAAGGGATAGGGCAAAAGGACTTTCTACAAATGATGTTCATAAAGAAATGCTACCTGATTATGTTGTTAAATGTATCTTGCGTAAAGCGGTGTATAATTAGTTCGAGATATGTCTCAAGGACGGTCACAAATCGCAGATGACGCCAGAAATCGTTGTCCTTTTCAAATTTCAACATAAGTATCTGAACGGCTGGGGGAGGAGATGGTTTAAGCTGACAAGCGAGTAAGGATAGGCAGCATTACAACTGTAATATGCCTTTCACATGGTTTAGCCTACAACATTATGCATGGATCTGTGAAATGTGTGCTGTCAGTGGGTACCCAGAAAACTAATAGACGAACACAAAAGGAACAATGGTCCTGTCCTTGCACTGTTAAGGCGAGATGGACCTATGTATCAATGTTGGTGGACATTAAGATGATAAATAAGGGACAACGCAATTGTAGTAATACATTGTTTCAAGAATGTATCTCATTTAGCAGTTTTAAATAGCCATCTGTGACCTATTTATAGACTTGCCGTCATGCATAACAACGAAATAAAAACAGTCCATCAACATTTTATTTTCCATTAATGTATAACCTGCGGTGCTGACACTTAGTTATTAAATCTTCATCGACTATGACGTATGGACTATATGTATAAGCCTTCGAATAGACACCAAATAGAGTTAGTTCCCAGCACGAATCTGGCTTTTAAAAACACATCAAAGGGCAACAACCTATTGAAAATGGTAGCATAGGGAGATATACGTACTTTCAGATGGGCTGACCAAGTTGAGACAGTTATACAGGTTATCGATGCAAAGATTCACAGTGCCACACAACACGCACAAACGTGTGTTTTTTTCTTTTTTTTTCTTTTTGAAAGCACCGTATGTTTATGTAAACATATTCTTTGTATTCGTTTTCCTCGACACTCGCCCTGATAACGTTTGTGACGGGTTGCAGTTTACAGCCAGACTGGGTAATGTTCTCCTTCCGTCATGACACATCCGATTTGAGCAGGGAAATGTTGGTACCGTGTATGCTTTCCCTCTTCGATCCCTAATCTCTTATTCAGGCTGCAACACTGCAGTTTGTTTTATGGGCCGTCACTAAACGGCGAAATGTGATATTGGTCAGTTACAGGTCACTGGATCATTGACCCTGATACAAGCAGTCAGCAGTGAGTCGCGAGTTGCTGTCAGCTCATTCATTACTGCATGTTCGGTGGCATATATATATATATATTGTGTGTGTTTATATTAATATATGTGTCAGGTCAGGTCATCTCGTAATCTTTGAGGACGCAGAGAACCCATGAAGTCACCCCCTCAACTCCGCACCACCCATCTCTGTCAGCGGCCGCTACCTGTGCCTCCTCTGATCGGAGATTGGTCCATTCTTTGATGTTGTCTTTCCGTTTGTTTTTGGGCTGTCATTCCACCTCTTTTTGGTCTATCTCTTCGTCGTCCGAATTACACCCTGCCGTGCATGATCGTATCTGCAAGACCGTTTGATCTCGATATGTGGCCGTACTACGTGTGTTAAAGCCTTTAGACAGTTACCAAGAAGTCATCAAAAGGCCCTTTTGCTGTTGTAACTTGCTGTAGTATTTCCTCATTCGTAACTCAGTCTTTGTGTGTGACGTTTACAATTCTTCGGAAACATCTTATCTCTAAAACCCGTATCCTCCGCTGCAAGTCAACTGTAATTGTCAATGTCTCACAAGTATAGAGGAATATTGACATGATCAATGTCGCATTAAACTGATCTTTGTGTATATTTCTAACCATTTATCTTGCCAGATTATGTTAAGCCGTGCAAGCGCCGTCAGTGTATGTGCTGTTATGACGAACACCTCACATTTTGATCCGTCATATTTGACAATCGAACCCAGATTTTTAAAACGGTCGACCACTTCTGAGTTCCTTGGGCTTTTACCACACTGTTGATGCCTTCCCCGTTGTTGGTCATTCCTTCCGTCTTTCCAGTTTTCATCTCCATTCCATAGCCAAGAGCTGTTTCACCGAGTCTTCTGACCCATTCCCGCAGTTCCAAATTGTGTCCTCCAACTCGTCAATGTCATCTGCAACCAGTGTAACGGCCAGTGCTGCGATAGGGAAACGAACCGTGGGGTTGTGAGTCGTGCAACTTAACCGCTAGACCACGCCACACCCTTAATCTTCCAATTCATTTTAGATATTCTCCTGGTTGCCCACAGCGCTGTATATTAGGGGAAAAAATTGTAGTTAGAGTGGTGAAGGCTTAGAATGCATTGTCACAGGAAATTGGAGGCAGAATCAATTAATGCATTCAATAATAGATTGGATGCGCATAGTTTTTAGATCAAAGAAATGTCAAAGAAACTGGTTGTATACAGACTCTGCAGAGTTTTCTAAGCCAGTTTAAAGACGTTTAGTTAAAGAAGTTAAATGAAGTTGTACCCTATCAAACGTCTTTTTTAAATCAACAAACACATGATACAATATTTCGCTGCTGTTTCGAATATTTCTCGCTTATCAGTCTTAAGTTAAAGATTTGTTCTGTTCTTCTTCTTCCCTGTTTGAACCCTGTCTGGTCGACAGCAATAATGTTCTCCGCTTGGGGTTTCAATCTGTCGTGGATTATTCTAAGCAAGAAATTATATATACGTATATGTGTGTATCTATATATATCCATGTCTCACAAGCATAGAGGAATATTGACAGGGGCAGTGTACGCATTAATCTGATTTTCGTGCATAGTGCTAACCGTTTATCTTGCCAGATTTTGTTAAGCAGTGCAAGCGCCGCTATTGTCTGTGTTATTCTGGCCAACACCTCACATTTTGATCCTTAATCACTGACAATCGAATTCTTCCGCCAAGAAAAAATTTATAATAAAAGTTTACTTGGCCAACAAACACTTAGGTGTTCAGCACCTGACCAATGGCTTGAATCGCTTATTTTGGTTTTCACAAAATGGGAATTGCTGTAGGATATCTATCTATTGGAAATGACCAGCTTATACATTCCTCTGAAGGCCTCGTGTCTATTTACAAAAAAATTACTTGGTGTCAGTTTGTTAATGTGGAATCAAGGATACGTATTAAAAAATTATCCACCAGGAAGGTGGCGATGATCTGCAATTGTTGGCATTGATCCACGCTCATTGAATATTCTCCGATAAAAACATACTTTGCCATATATTGAACAAATTGTTCAGAAAACACTAGAGTATGATTGTTCGAAATACTTGTTATTTTGTTTACTACAATGCTAATATTAAAGATATAATAGATTTTTTTTTTAAATATTAATAACAGAAAAAATGGCGTGTTTAAGAAACATTTGGCAGTGATGACATTAATTGCAATGCTTGGTATGATAACAAGATACATTACACATAAAAGCATGGAAGTCAAACTATAAATCATTGGTGAGACCTAAATTGGAGTACTTTGTACAGGTGTGAAGTCCTTATCATAGAGTGGACATGCTAGAAAGAATGCTGCAAAACTGATCATGGGAATCCAGAATTATAGTTATGAGGAAAGACGTAAAATATTGGTCCACGTTGTCTGGAACACAGAAGATTTTGAGGTGACTTAATACAAATTTATAAATTAATCAACGGAAAGGATAAATACGACTGTACCAAGTTCTCCAAAGTTCAACCAACTACAAGAACAAGAGAGCACAGCTTCAAATTGTTGTTGTTTGCGAAGGCCCACATTGAGTAGTTTACTCTTTTGGGCGTCCTGAAAAGGACGTTAAGTGACGGATTGTAGTAGCTTGCTTCATATACTAAGCTTGCTGATGAAGGTGGACCGGGGTCATCCAGGAGGTTGTGCTATGCTTGGCTTCATCTGCGTGTAGCGTGTAACTCACTACTGCGGGGATCACAACGATCTCTCACCTCATTAGCCAAGCTGCCATGAAAACAGCCCGTTTCCAGGGAGGGCTACTGGAAAGCCGAGGTGAGAGTCTTGGCCATTATGTTTTGCCTGATCAGACGTCAGACTTTCTCTCGCTTCAGATTGCTTAAAGGCAGGTCCAGATTTCTTCTTCTTCTTCTTCTTCTTCTTCTTCTTCTTCTTCTTCTTCGTACGCAGTCAGACAGTAACCATTATTTTTTCGAAAAAAGCGGCGGTCATCCTGAGGCTGTCGCCACTGCCATAGAGCTTGTCTTGCAGTTCCACTGGTGATGGCCACATCTGCTCTCTCTGATCCTCGTATGTCGGGCAGTTCTGCAGCAGATGTTCAGCGGTCATTTTACGGGTACCGCACGGGCATTCGTCGGTACACCCTATCTTCAATTTGTTGAATAGGTGGTACCTCAGTCTATTGTGGCCAGTGCGAAGTCTGAAGACAACGACCTGATCTCTTCGGTTCAACTGGTAATAGGCATCGTTTTTGTTGTAACCAGTGTGTTCGGTTTCCCATTTGGTCATGTATCTGGCTTTGATAAGCCGTTTTGACTCTTCGTACGTCATACTGGTATCTGTTTGTGGTAGTCTTGCACCTTCTTTTGCCAGTCTGTCTGCCTCCTCGTTGCCTTGGATGTTGCAGTGTGATGGGACCCACTGTACCACTACCCTTTTTGGTGCGGACTGCTGGCACAGTTTGCAGAGTGCTGCTCTTAAGTCATTAAGCTCAGTGTTTTTCTGGCTTTTTAGCGCTGTGACTACGGCGAGAGCATCTGTCAGCAGGACTATATGGCTCTCATTTTCACTGTGTGTCACCATTTCTTCCACTGCCGCCCTCAGTGCCTCTGCCTCCGCTCTGAAATTACTTGTGTACTTACCAGTAGCGAATGCCAGTGTTATTTTCCTGCCATTTGGTAGGTTCAGGAATGCTCCTGCCCCTCCGTTCTGTGTTGTGTTTGTTACAGAGCCGTCGGTGTATGCATGGGTCCAGTCCATGCTTGGGTAGCTTTTCGTTATGAAGCTTAGGGTAGTATCTCTCCTTTCTTTTTCAGTCTGGCAGTTTTTGTTTGCAATACCTGGTATATTTTCTACCACCTCTGGAAATATATCCTGCCTCCAGGTAGGTTTTGATACAGTAGTGATGGGTTTTGGTGTTGTTAGTGCGTTTATGGGATCTTCGTGCATCTTTGCTTTGGCTATTTCTGCAAAGTTTCTCCGCTTTAGTTTCCCATTTCCCAAATTGTTTAGTCTCTGGTGCATTGGATAGGTCCAGATTAGATATTAGACAATATTGTGTTAGGCAGAGTTGTGAATCCTTGGAATGCATTGCCATAGGATGTGGTGGATGCATTGCCAGTGAATGCGTTCAAAAGAGCAAACACCAATCAGCCTAGGGGTCCTCCACAGCTTAATCATTCCCTGCGCCCGACATGTCTAGGCTAAAAACAAATATGTTATTGTATCTTATCGAACGCATAGCGACAGATAATAGGCGTTATAACCTCAGCGTTCTACCCACTATTTTATCGGTTATGTCCCTGGATAAGGTAATAAGTGGCTGCGCATCAGACAGATAACTGTAGCCTGTAGAAAAGTGTATTGGCTAGAACAATTGGCAGTTGTTGGGTCACTGTTATAATGTGTACTTGTTCTTCTCTTTCTTCATCTGTGTCGTCTTCGTCTGCTACTTATCATTGATCTGCTTATTGTTCTATGTTTTCTGTTCTTCGCTTTCTTTTTTTTCTTTTTTTTTGTATCTTCTTTATCTTCGTCTTAGTCTTCTTCATATTCTTCTTATTCCTCTCCTTCTTTCGTCTTTATTCTACTTTCTTCTTCTACTTTCTTCTTCTTCTTCAAATCCTTTACGCTTCTTCTTCTTCTTTAAATCATTTCTTTTTTTTTCTTTCACGCTTTTCTTCTTCAAAGCATTTCTTCTTTTTCTTTTGCTTCATTCTTCTTCTTCTTATTCTACAATTTCTTTACTTTTTCTTTCCTTCTTCATCATTCCCTTTTTCTTCCTCTACTTTTTCTTGTCCTTTTTTGGATTTGTCTTCTTGCTTTCTCTCTAGGTCTTATTTTCTTCCTTTTCTTCTATTTCCTTTTCTTCTTCGTGCGCTTCTACAACAACAACAACAACAACAGCTACTACTACTACTACCATTTTTATTCCTACCACACCTACTACTAACACTACTATTACTGCTACCACTATTTATACTACCATAAATACTACTACCATTGTTACTACTACAATTACTACTACTGCTGTCGCTAGTGCTACTACTACTACTACTACTACTACTACTACCATTACTACTACTACTACAATTACTACTACTATTACCATTACTACTACTACAACTACCATTACTACTACTACTACTACCATTACTATTACTGAAATTACTACTACTACTACTACTACCATTACTACTACTACCATTACTACTGCTACTACTACTACCATTATCACTAATACTACTACCACCTTTGCTAATACTACTACTACTACAACTTGTATCTCTGCTGCTACACAGCTTCCTTTACTACGTCTGCCAAGTCGACTGGCTCTCTACACACTTTTGCCTCTAATGATGTTTGTTAATTCTACCAATGACTATCTTCTACACCACAATGGTAAACTGCTTGGTATCTTCTATTTTTGTTAATCTGTATCCTTTTCCACCACAAACCTTGCCTACATTGTCACAGATCGATCAATCTCTCTTTATTTTGTAGCCTGCACAAACATAACGAAAACTGCATATTTTTCTCATTCAATCATTCCTCAAAACCTTTTTTGTTTTCTGTAAAGCACAGTTCAGTTCAGTTCAAGTGCCATCTCCGCATCGAAGATCGGAAGCAATGGCTCTCCAGTGTACTGTATCTCTTACCGTAATGTTGCAATCTGAGAGGCTTATTCCAGTCCATCTCCTGATGTTATCCACCCACTTAAAACGTTGTCTGTCTCTTGAATAACTTCCCTCTACCCTACCCTCTAGTATGGCAGGGATGTCTTGTCATATGACCAAAACAACTTAATTGTCTAACCCTGATTTCGGTCATTAATTATCTTTTCACCCCCAACCTCTTTCAATACATCTACATTTCTTTTCTTCTCTTTCCAAAAAATTAGACCCAATGTTCGACACACACATTTTGAAGGACTCAATATTCTTTTCCAACTTACTGTTCAGTGTCCATGTTTCTGTGCCATAAAGTAGTGACGAGTATACAAAACACCTGACAATTCGCATTATCAATGTATGGTTGGTTATCTGTTTGTATGTCAGTATGTGTTTCTTGTTGATGCACATGTCTTCAACACATTTCATATTGCTTGTAGTTTTCTGTCTCTTGCAATTATTTTGTTGTTATGTTTTGACTTCAATCAGCACATCCTTGTGAGTACTTTGTCTTATCATGGAGAGTTCTAAAACACGTTCGTTATTAGCTGAGCTACCTGTACTTATGTCATCATTGATTATTGGTTGACTATCGTATAGTGTAGTAGACAAGTCACCGAACCCCATCATAGCAGCTGATCCTCGTACATTAGCTCAGTATCAAATCATACGCACCTATTCTGGTTTTTGTAACAATTCGTTTTATATTGTGCTGCTGCTCGACATATACCCAATCCCCTTCAGTGCCCTTTTACAACATTTTGGAAGTTTATAGCTTTTCTATTCTCTCTTGTTTCTTTTTCTCCCAAACTCTCTCTCTCACTATATATATATGTATATATTATATATGTATATATTATATATTTATATGTAAATATTTATATGTATATATATATATATATATATATATATATATTTTTTTTTATATGTGTTTATTTATTTATATATATATATATATATATATATATTTATATGTGTTTATTTATATATATTTATATATATATATATATATATATATATATATATATATATATATATATATATATATATGTATGTATTTATATATATATATATATATATAAATATATATATATATATATGCAATGTTGTTGTTGTTGTTATCCCATAACGCTATAGCTGCTGAGCAAACCTGCTCTTGGCAGCCAAATGCCATGTTTATTTAGACACAGATCTTCTTCAGTTGTTTCACTGCTCCGTACCGTGTTGGCAGTTGTCGGTCGTGCGGGTAAGGATCTTGTTCGAAATGGATTTGCGCTCATTGAGTAAGTGTCGAACTGTTTCATCAGGAGGAGCGCAATGTATGCACAAGGGCAGGTGCTGGGAATTGATAGGGTTCAAGTGGCTATTGACTTTGGTGTGTCAAAAAATGTGTTTAACGACCTGAAAGCGGCTTTAAGTGGTGGGTTACAGCAGATTTCTTCGCATCTCGCTTGTAGAGGTGGGTCTTGGCAAGCATATTTTGACTGACCCTGACTGTCATATATCAGTTCAGTTCATCCCGTAACCCATCAGGTCGTTGGGCACTTGTGAAGACACTCCCACAATCCTACGCCATTTCTCTCTGTCCGCTGCCGCCAGTCGTGCATCACCGGGACGAATGTTTGACCACTCAGTGATGTTGTCTGCCCATCTCTTCATTGGACGTCTCCGTCCTCTTTTTCCTGGTACGAATTTATCATTTCGTTGGACCTCGTGACGTGCCCATATCAAAATATTTTTCGCCTTCTGGTAGCTGTGAACAGATCATGAAAAGACCCAATTGCGCTGTACACTCGTCGTCGTACCTCTGCGGTCGTGATACGATCCTTATATGTAACATTTAAGTCTTCTAAAGCACCTCATTTCAATAGCATGTATTCTACACTGTATATCCGAAGTAATGGTCCAAGTCTCACAGGCATACACAAATATTGAGAGCACCAATGAGCGCATTAGTCTAACTTTTATGCTGAGGGCGAGCCGCTTATCCTGCCATATGGGTTTAAAAGGCGTAAACACCGCTGGTGTCTGTGCTATTCTGGCAATTATCTCAGGCTGCGAACTCTTGTCACTGATCAGTGATCCCAGATACTTAACCGGCGTACAACTTCGAGTTCCTGACCATTTGTTTTTTCCACAGATGTAAACCATTCCATGTTATTAGTCATCAGCTTTGTTTTCTCTGCATCCATCTCCATGCCATAGCTCTGCGCCGATCTGTCCAATCTACTAATCAGCCCTAGAGGTCCGTTTCCGTGCCTGCTTGACCATATATATCATCTGCAAATCGTAGGTTTGTAATTGTCTTATCACCTATTCCGATCGTACCAACATGTCCCTCCAGGGCCGCCTCCATTATTTATTCCAAGAATTTCATTGAAGAGTGTTGGAGAGAGTATACAACCCTGTCTCACCCCAACAGACGCGTGAAACCATTCGCCTAATATTCCGTCTACAGAAACTACACTTGACGCCTTCTCATAAAGGTTCTCAATTACCTTCACAATATTACTATTGCTCTTTAGAAATGATATTCTATGTCTGTGTTTTTAATCTCTAGAAGATTATTCTTCAGAGAACTGTTCTAGGAAAACTAATGAGGCGAATTGTTCTATAGTTCTGACACATTTTAGGTTCTCTGATTTACGTAGCAGTAAAACCATCACCATCCAGGTGTATCCATGAAGTAAAACCATCACCAGTGGAACTGCAAGACAAGCTCTATGGCAGTGTCGACAGCCTCAGGATGACCGCCGCTTTTTTCGAAAAAATAATGGTTACTGTCTGACTGCGTATGAAGAAGAAGAAGAAGAATTCGTCCAGATGGTTGGCCACTTTCCTGTCTGCCAAATTCTGTTACAGATGTATGTCAGAGCCTCAATTATGACCTCACCTCCCACGTGTAGAAGCTCTGCTGGGATATTATCCACACCCACAGCTTTCCCCATTGTTAGCATCTTCGCTGCTTCAGTTACTTCCTCTCTTGTTATCGGTTGATTCTCCTCTAACATATTCATTACGAGGGTGGTTGCATTTCCTGGGTCACCTCGACCCTCGTGCTTATATAATTCAGAACAGTAAGCCCGAATGTCTTGGGCTTCTGTGAGACTTTTCTGAGATAAAGAGAGAGAGAGAGAGAGATAGAAAGAGATAGATAGAGATAGAGAGTCCCCGGCGTTCTCAACGGATATTACTTGGGCGTATCCGTTTAGTTAAACTCAGTAATATTGAGTTGACTTGGCAGATGCAAATATCGTATTAAGGTTTTTATTATGCACAAGGGAGTAAACAATATATTGCATTCCATTCTATTTTGAGCATTTTGATTGTAAATCATTGCTTGATATATCGTACTTAATGCCTATGACGTTGACTTTCGTTCAATATAAGGAAACAATACACCACATAAAATGTGAGCAAATTCCTGTAATTATGTCACAACGAAACAAAATATAGAGAAACTGTAGTAAAACTGAATCATCGTCATGTGACGGGAACTTGGGCGTTGGTTATTCATTTTCTCTGCATCGTTTTGAACATTTCAGCATTTCAAATGTTCTCTGTTCCCCCACGTCATTCTTTGCCGTCATCTGTGTTTCCATTTGTCTTCATGGACAGCTCTTGCTAACTATATATCCTACTGCTGCAAAATTCAACAGACAATATACAATCTTAGCCCATTGAATTTGGCCTGTTTTTGTTATATTTTTTCTTAGCTACGATATGTGTGTACTTTATTGGGTAACATATCCTCCTTTCCATGTGTGTGTTTCCTGTATGAACATCATTCTACTTAAGAACCACATATCTTTATTTTCTTTGTTCGTTCTCAAACTTACTCTACCAGTCCCTGAAAAGTACATTGCAAATAACAGGACGTAGTCAGTCTGTAGAACGGAATACGTTGTGTTGTAGTTTATAACTTCACTTTGATATTTGAACCTTTGAGTCCAACACATCTGACTTCAGAATGACAATTGTGAGTACCGGGTTAGCCTTCCCTCTTTGATTCCTTCTCTTTAGCCAGTCTGTCCTGTTATTGGGTCACCGCGTGGAAGTGGAGACGGGTCTTCGCAGCCCTGGATCGCTGGCCCTGACGTTAGTAGTCAGCTATTGGTCGTGCACAGCTACACCTATCCACTACTCATCCCTTTGATTCCTACATACGAACAACATTGAAACGCATACAATGAATAAACGAAAATATATGATTCACCAGTCCATAAAATATCCTGGTTTACGTTGAACGTTTTAACAATGACAGGGTCAATGAGCAACAAATAAATATAATAATCATAATCATAATAATAATAATTCTACCATCGGTCTTAATCTCCCGCTACCAAGCCTTAAAAAGGGCTTTGAAAGTAGCAGAATGTAGTCCGGAGAACGGAATGCGTTGTCGCTAGTTTACAGCTTGACTTCGATATTTGCACCTTTCGGTCCGCAACATCCGTCTTCGGTAGTAATAGTAATAATAATAATAATATCAGTGATAATGATAATAATATGTCTATTGTCGTCGATGAGGTCCGTTAACATCATTCCATTTCCTACTACGTCCATGAGTCTGTTGATGCCTTCTCACTGATCCAGCCAATGCGAGCACGGAAAGTTCTATGACATTTATAACCTGCAGCTGTCACTGACATTCCCTCTGCTCTAGATGTTTGGACTCCGCGTCAATCACAGACTGCTTGTATACGGAGGATCTCATTGATTGCAACGCTCATTCTGGCCGCACCTTTCCAGGTTGGACGATTTTGAGCCAGGTATTCATAAGTGGTAATGTCTTTTAGAGCACTTAAGAGACTCAATCAGACTGGCATTGAAATGTGTTTTTGGAAATCCACCTGACCGTCTTCCTTCAATCAGTTCCCTACGTCGCAGCCTCTTTGAAAGCCTCTCACTTGACATCCAATGCAAGGTGACCAGCCCATCTCAGTTGGGCGTTCTGAAAAAGATCAAGAATGCCAGGCATAATGGCTCTGCCTATGACATCACTATTTGTGATATTATCTTGCTAACGAGTATGCAGTATTTGTCTCAGACAAGTTAGATGCAAGCGATCAAGCCTCCTGGCATCTTAAAAGTATATAGTCCAGCTCTCACACAGAACAGGAGGAGAACAATGGAGACAGCGTAAACTTTCAGTTGAGATATTATCATGTTGATGACGAGAGACATGGTTGAGTTGATCAGGGCAGTTATGGATACTCTACAGGATGAGGAAGAGACATGGTTTAGTTGATCAGAGCTGTTATGGATACTATACAGAATGATGAAGAGACATGGTTGAGTTGATCAGAGCTGTTATGGATACTCTACAGAATGATGAAGAGACATGGTTGAGTTGATCAGAGCTGTTATGGATACTCTACAGAATGATGAAGAGACTGGGTTGAGTTGATCAGGGCATTTATGAATACTCTACAGAATAAGGACGAGACAGAAAGTCTGGAAAATGCATACGAACATATGATGCTAGACTAGGGAAGAGATGAGAAAATATGTCCTCTGGAAAATTGCGAAGAACACGAAATCAACGCCTGACTGAGACTCTGTGTATATATACGCTTAGCTGGTTGCTTAAACGGAGAACGGGACACTTTTTGGGAAACCCCCTCTGTGAGAATGTTGGTTTCTAGAATCGGTAATCAAGAATTGTTATTAATGAACAATGGAACTGACAAAATGAACATGTAAAATGTGTTTTTGTGAAACTACATTGCTAATATGGAGCCGCGTAGCGCAGTGGTTAGCGCCCTGGCTTCGCATCTGAGTGGTCCTGGGTTCATTCCCCAGTTGAGGCGGTAATGTTTTTTTCAGACCGCAATGGCCCCCGAGTCGACCCACCCTTAAATGGGTACCAGTTCAGTCCGGGAAGTAAAAGCGGCGAGGGAGAGGAGATGGCTACCGCCCTCAAATAGCCGAGCCTTTGAAATGTGAGATCGCTAACACCTCACACCCCTACGGCAGTAATGCTATGGGATACTTTACTTTACATTGCTAATAACTGGAATCATGTTTTCCTAAAACCGTTTCGCTCTAATGTAAAGCACAGACCATTCCTGTGGCTGAGCCATTTTAAAGAAATCATTTACAACTATTCAACTTTACGATCCAATGTAAAGCACATGTTCTAACTGCAGCTGTGTTCTTTACTGAAAGACTGTTTCCGAGCTTTTACAGTGAGTGATTATAATGTTATATGTATTTACATAATGAAGTTTCTAGCTAAAGACTCAGAGTTTGAGAAGACACGCCATACCATGTGGAAGACGTTCTCTGCCGGATTGGTCTTAAGAGTCACATTCGTTACCGTCATGGACTGTAGTTGCATACCATTTCAAGGCACAATTACTATCGTCTGACAAGACGGGAAAAGCTAATGATGAGTGTGAATCCTTTTAGCAGCATTGCACAATATGCTTGTGCCATGGTTATAGTAAGCCGATTCCAGTGTTCGATCTACGCTTCATCAAATGGAAGGATTATAACCAGACAAACCAATGATTATTTGGTGGTTAATCTCATATTAGGTTCTCTTTTTGTGAGGCGTGTTAGCTCAGTTCATAGCAAGCGATTCCCAATTGACTGTGGTCACAGTGTACCGCGGTTCGAATCGCGTCCAGAGACTAAAGAACATCCGGGTCGTGACTTTAATCAGAGACCGCTTCTCCAGTCAACCCAGCTGTAAATTGGTACCTGAGGCATGAGTTAGGAAAAGTAAAAATAGCAAGAAAAGACACTGGCCAACCAAAATCTCACAACTGCGGCTTAGTACAATGGAGTCTCGAAAATCTCAATTTCCAACCACTGGTTAATTCTGCTGAATTTCCACTTGACTGTTTATATTCTCCTTCATGGGAAGAAGGGCTAAAAATAAAAACAGGATGACGATTAAAATCAAAGGAACTAGAAGGTTGAAACACAAGTAATAGAGGGATCGTGCAAATAAGGAAGGGAAACACACAAACTCGACACAAAGTTTTTTTTTAAAGAAACACTGAAGGTAACTGCAGATGACATTGGGCTCGAATGTTAAATATGTCAGTCATGTGGTTTGGAAACACATAATATATGCATACATATTAAATATCAACACACGCGTATTCACAGATAAATAGAAACACTTTTTGCATATACATACATGTACGTAAAATAGATATGTACACACCTACATATAAGCACACATAAATCCGTCATATTTAAACGCACAAAGAGTGGCAAAATGGCGTCCTACCGGATGCCGGTCTATATTGCCCTGGTGTTTAATTTCATTATAGATGCCGTCGGGTCAATCGATTTACCTAGTATTCACACTCATTATTCCCTCGTCATTAGCTCTTTCCGTCTTGTCAGATGATAGTAATTGTGCCTTGAAATGGTATGCAACTACAGTCCATGACGGTAACGAATGTGACTCGTAAGACCAATCCGGCAGAGAAACGTCTTCCACAGTGTGTGCAAGAGAAAACAGGACATCACATGGTATGGCGTGTCTTCTCAAACTCTGAGTCTTTAGCCTTTCAGCAATCAGTATCTCCTTTGTCTGTATTCCATGCTTAATCATGCCCCTCCATGTAATACGATCCATGGCGTCCTGTTCCCATGATTCCAAACCGAGGCCTGCATCATTCATATCCCGCTTGCATAAGTTCTTGTACCGAAGTAGTGGCCGGCCTCGAGACCTTTTCCCAAACTGTAATTCCCCATAGATAAGATATGTTGGTGTTCTGCCATCATTTATCCTCCGAATGTGCCTCCCAGCCAGCGACGACTTACACTTGTGTTCACGGAAAAGTCGTTTTCCATTTGAATAAGTTAATTCGTTCGTTTTCTGTGTTTTCTTCCCTCCGATTACCCTGGTCTGGACATCGGCTATACGAATAGCACTACGCTTAAAACTGTGTCGTATTTTCTCGGCTGAACTTCACGCGATGGCGCCCTTCGACTTAGCTGCAAATAGCGTCGAGTTTGATGTGACTGTGAAATTTAGACACGACTATAATGGACTAGAACACTGAACGGGAGAGATACCCAACACACCACTAACACGCTGAGTGATGTCCCTGCGACCTCTTGTAATTGGAAAGGCACGACACACAACGATAGATGGAGTTCCCCTCCGCTGCCTAAAGGGATACCTGTTTACTGGGAAAGACTTCGGGAGGGAACCCTGAGGAACAATCTGAATCATGTGCTATCTCCAGTCATCTCGATAAAATTTTGCCACTGGCCAAAGGTAGCTCAGGACGAGAGAGTGAGGTTTACAAAAAGCGCAGTTCTTCCTAACTGTAATCCTATTACCGCGCAAGTCACCCATTTCCGCGGACATAGCAAGAGAAAGGACTGTCCACACGGCTGAACAAAGAGTGGGCTTCATCACACGTGATGGACGAATGTGTACACATAGAAACATGTACACACATATATATGATTATACAGAGAGACGTACTTACAGACTTGGATACGTATATATTGACAGATGTACATGCAGCCAGGCGTAAATCTAGACATACATTAATACTGACAGGCGTACATATACACGTGTATGAGACGTGTTCAAATGAAACTGGGCTAAACTGCAACAAGTAAACATACGTACGATGCGCATGATGACGTCCCTTCTGGTGTAAACAGCACATGCCAGCTGTCAAGTTTGCACAATTTCATAGTTTTCTCAACAGATTGTTGAGAAAATGGCGGATGTGATACGCAATCTGTCCAGAGTTGATCAGCGAGTGGTGATTCGGCTTCTAACAGCTGTAGGATGTCGACCAGTTGACATTCCTTACAGAATGCAAGCAGTGTATGGTGGCACATGTTTACCGAAGACAACAGTGAAGAATTGGACAACGGTATTTAAAGAAGGACGTGTGTTAACGCAACAATATGCGCCTGACCTGGTCTCGGGTGATCTTTTGTATATCTATATACATACTGTATATTAAATTACAGTTGTATTTACATTACAGATCACATTTACCCAAATTATCTCTACATTATAGCTGTTAAACTATAGAATTAAGTAATTGGGTTGCTGATCATTCCTCTGACATTCTATTTATGGTTTTCTGCTTTTCGCTTCTCATGTTGATTGGGAGTTCTCTTAAATGTGCTCTATTGTTTGCCTCATACAAAGTGGCCATTGTAATTTTGCCCTTAGTTCTCGAGACCTGTTCTGTGGGCTTTAAGATAATATATAAATATCCGCTGTTGTCTTCTTAGATCAGTCAGTCACAATCGATTTATAAGTGTTGATGTTATTGGTGAATGTACACAATGAGTAAGTTTACCCTTTTGTGCTCCTTGAAATGCACGGTAAGCGGCAGTTTGCTATATATTTCCTCACATCCCCAGCGTGCTAATGAAGGTGAGCTGAGGTCCTCTAGTTGCTTGTACTCTACTTGGCTTCATCTGCGTATCGCTGCTGACTACTACTGGGATCAGGTTGATCCCTCACTTTGTTAGACAGGCTGCCTTGAAAACAGCCCGTTTCCAAGCAGAACAACGGAGAAGTCAATGTGAGGGTCTTGTTACGTTAAAATGTAGTGTCGTTATTCCTTGAATCTTCCATTCCAAAGTAGCCTCTCCTTTGTCTTAAGTGCAGCAATAACTACAATAATGTACATAAACAAAGAAATGGTTAATTCGTTTTCCTTGGTATACAAGAAGATCGCTGAATAAGCTATATGATCTTTTTTGATAATATATATTCAGCTCTTGAATGTGTATCCCTAGTTATCACGAAGTCCTCATTGACCTAAATAATAACTTTATGTTCTAATCTACGACGCAACGCCCCTCGGCCTAACTTCGTTAGCTCTGAAGAGATACTGATATTATCCTAAACTCACAATGCCCTTTGCTTGAACGTAAATGCTCTTCTCAATAACAAGAACAATTGACCAGAATTGGATAGCAGACAAGAAGTGTTTGTTATGTGAGAAAATAGAACATCTTCAGATAGACTCCAGACAATACGATGTTAAGGCCAAAAGGCTGTTTGTATCTACAAAGTAGTCAACTAGTGTCTATTTATAGAATGTAAATATTGCGTATAGCGACAGGGGCAGCAATGTGAATTCACGATGGTCGCATGTGTATATGGTTTGATAATAACTACTACATAGAAACATACGAACGTATTTTGTGAATTGAATTATATTTGGTTAAAAAGTGTTAATTTTTTCTTTGGATTCAGAACACTATCATAACGGTGTTTTATCTATTGCGGTGGTTCGTTGGTTGGATTTATAAGACTATGGAATAAAGTTCACATGTTGTTAGAGTCGCCAAGCAGTGTCCTGGCCAGGTTTTTATTTGATCTCAGGCAGAGAATAAGACAGCGATCAACAGAAGGAAATACAATGATAGGGAGGAGAGGAACACCAGGAAAGATTAGTGGAGGAGTATCCACGTGCAGACAGTGTCGCGTGGGGAGACTCAAAAGAAACAAGTGTGGGCCTATGTTGAAATGAGAATGTGTTGGATTAATGAAATGAAAACTGAATGCGAACCCACGTTCTCTAGAGGGAAAGACAAGTATTCTAATCAATTCACCACCACAGCTCATCAGCATGTTGTAAGGTTTCCTCAGCAGGTTGTATGGTTTCCTCAGCATGTTGTAAGGTTTCCTCAACAGATTGTATGGTTACCTCAGCAGGTTGTAAGGTTTCCTCAGCAGGTTTTATGGTTACCTCAGCAGGTTGTATGGTTTCCTCAGCATGTTGTAAGGTTTCAGCAGGTTTTATGATTACCTCAGCAGGTTGTAAGACTTTTCAGTAGGTTGTAAGGTTTCCTCAGCATGTTGTAAGGTTTCCTCAACAGTTGAAAGACTTCCTTGGCGGTTTGTATGGTTTCCTCAGCAGGTTTTAAGACTTCCTCAGGAGATTGTAAGACTTCCTCAGCAGGTTGTATGGTTTCCTCAGCAGGTTGTAAGACTTCCTTAGCAAGTTATATGGTTTCGTCATCTGGTTGTACAGATTTCTCAGCCGCTTGTAAGGGATCCTCATTTAATTGCAAAGGTCGAAAGGGATCCTCAGATAGTTGAAAGGGATCCTCAGATGGTTGAAAAAGATCCTCAGTTGGTTGAAAGGGATCCTCAGATGGTTGAAAGAGATCCTCAGGTGGTTCAAAGGGATCCTTAGATGATTGAAATGGATCCTCAGGTGGTTAAAAGGGATCCTCAGATGGTTGAAAGGGATCCTCAGATGGTTGAAAGGGATTCTCATATAGTTAAAAGGTATCCTCAGATGGTTGAAATGGATCCTCAGATGGTTGAAAGGGATCCTCAGATGGGTGAAAGGGATCCTCAGATGGTTGAAAGGGATCCTCAGATGGTTGAAAGGGATCCTCACATGGTTGAAAAAGATCCGCAGATGATTAAAAGGGATCCTCAGTTGGTTGAAAGGGATCCTCAGATGGTTGAAAGGGATCTCACATACCATGTATCTTTCTCTCGCTCTCTCTATCTCACTCTATCTCACGCTCTCTCTTACTGTCTCTGCCTCTAACTCTCTCTTTTAGTAGCTGGGCCTCATTCTCTCCCTTACTCTATACGTCTCTCTCTGTTTCTGCCTCTCTCTTAATATCTTTTACTTTTTCTGTCTCTTCTCTCTTAATCTCTCTTTCCATCTTTGAATTTTTTTCAATCATCCACTCTCTCTCTCTCTTCTATTCTGCCCCACTCTCTCTCTCTCTCTCTCTCTCATTTTCTTTCTCCCTCGGTTGTAACTCCTTTCATCCGAAAATTACATCATATCCGTCGTCCTTCACCTTGTTTTCCTTCCTCTTCTCCCTCCAACATGTATCCCATAATTTTCAGTGCTGATTTCATTGCAATGATTGTACATGACCACCTCGCTAACCCAATACAACATTTCGTATAATATCAACATTTTTATTTGTTCAAATTTCAGGATGAGACTGGCATAAATCAAACTTACCACGAAGAGAAAGGAAACCTTTGCAAGTCAACTTCTGTAAACTTCAATTATTAAACATTCAGACGGTGAAATACGACAACTTAATATTTATGACCGATTCCTATTTTTCGAAATAGTAATTAGGAAATTAGGAAATCAACTGAAACTCAAGTCACACACCCACTTTGTCAAAGAGCAATTACAAAAGGGGACATTACTATGCTTGTGTACAGATAAACTTATCGTACCTGTTTTTATCCAGAAGTCACTATATACGCAAACATTTAGTATGAAGGCAGACCTTTGCCCATTATAAGTGTCCCTCTATCCGAGGAAGACACGAGTTCAGCTCTCTCGTTATCTTCAAGAGACGTCTTCGTCCACCCCCATTTCATCATGGTGGTAACTGACAGTTTACTGTGTTCGGCAGTCCGGATAAAAGAGGAAATTGAGAGCGACACGGATACTGTGGATACCCAAACTGACAACAGTTCCTGTCCGTCATCGCCTACGCCAGTGATACCACCATCGCTAAGATATCCTATTCTACCCACTGACACAGTCATTCTTGTGGCCAAGTCAAGAGATGGTAGCAAGAACTCGCTTGTGTTTCGGAGTCTACTCAGGACTCATAGGACGCCTGGCAGAGTGGAGAAAATTCGAATAATCAAAACATCGTAAGTACACTTATTCTTGATTGAGTTATTGAATCCTTGTTTGGTTTTTTTCTGCTCTCGTATCATTTTACGTCATTGTACTTCGGGAAAACCCACAGGTTGTCAGTATTCAGCAGTAAATGGCAAATAAGAGTCAATACTGATGGTTCCATTAGCTCACTGTGTGTACATACTCAGCTAGTAAATTTGACACAATATTTTTCCTTTCCGTCATGTTTTCTTCAAGATCCTCCTCTCTCAATCTCTCCCTGTCTCTATTTCTCACTGTCTATATCTCCTCCTGTCTCCATCTCTCTCTGTCACTATCTCTCCTTTTTATCGATCCCTGCCTCTATGTCTCCCTGTCTCTATTTCTCCCTGTCTCTATCTCCTCCTGGCTCCATCTCTCTCTGTCACCATCTCTCCCTTTTGTCGCCCCCTGCCTCTATTTCTCCCTGCCTCTATTTCTCCCTGCCTCTATTTCTCCCTGTCTCTATCTCTCCCTGTCTCTATCTCTACCTGTCTCTATCTCTCATATTTCTATCTCTGTTTCTCTCTCATGTCTCTCTATCTCTATATGTCTCGATCTCTCCATAGCTCTATCTTTTCCTGCGTCTATCATTCCCTGTCTCTATCTATCCGTCTCTACCTCTCCCTGGCTCTATCTCTGCCTGTCTCAATAACTAACCGTCTTTATCTCTCCATGTCTATCTCTCCATGTCTATCTCTCCTTGTATGTATATCTCCCTGCCTTTATATATGTCTCCATCTCTCTCTGTCTCTATCTCTCCTTATCTATATCTCTCCCTGTCTCTATCTCATGTCTCTATGTATCCCTGTCTCTATCTCACGTCTCTATGTATCCCTGTCTCTATCTCTCCAAGTCTCTATCTCTCCTTGTCCCTATCTCTCCCTGTCTCTATCTCCATGTCTCTATCTCGCTGTCTATATCTCCATGTCTCTATCTCCCTGTTTCTATCTCACGTCTCTATCTCATTGTCTCTATCGCCCTGTCTCTATCTCTCTGTCTTTATCTCCATGTTTCTATCCCTCTGTCTCTATCTCCCTGAATCTATCTCCCTGTCTCTATCTCTCTGTCTCCATCTCCCTGTCTCTATCTCCCTGTCTCTTTCTCCCTGTCTCTTTCTCCCTGTCTCTGCCTCCCTGTCTCTGCCTCCCTGTCTCTATCTCTCTGTCTATATCTCCCTGTCTCTATCTCCCTGTCTCTATCTCCCTGTCTCTATATCCCTGTCTCTATCTCCCTGTCTCTATCTCCCTGTCTCTATCTCCCTGTCTCTATCTCACGTCGCTATGTATCCCTGTCTCTATCTCCCCAAGACTCTATCGCTCCATGTCTCTATCGCTCCGTGTCTCTCTCTCTCTCTCTCATGTCTATCTCTTCCTGTCTACCTTTCTCATGTCTCTATCTCTCCCTAGCTCTATCTCTCCCTGTCTCTTTCTCCATGTCTATATTTCTCCCGGTCTCTATATCTTCCCGTCTCTTCAATTTTATATCTCTCCCTATCTCTATATGTCCTTGAGTCTATCTCTCATTGGCTCTGTCTCTCCCTGTCTATATTTCTCCCTGTCGCTTTCTCTCAATTTCTCTATCTCTCATGTCTCTATCTCTCCCGGGCTCTATCTCTCCATGTCTCTTTCTCCCCAAGTTTCAATGTCTCCCTGTTTCTATCTTTCACTGTCTCTATCTCCGTCTCTTTCTCTCCCTGTCTCTATTTCTCACTTATCCCTTCCTGTCTCTATCTCTCATATCTCTATCTCTCCCTGTCTCTATCTCTCATGTCTATCTCTTCCTGTCTTTATCTCTCCTTGTCTCAATCTCACACTTTTTCAATTTCTCACTGTCTCTCTATCTTTCTCTTTTTCTCCGTGTCTCTATCTCTCCATGTGTCTATCTCCCCCTGTCTCTATCTCTCCAGGTCTATCTCTCGTGTCTCTATCTCTTACTTAGCTCTATCTTGCCCTGTCTGTCTCTCCATGTCTCCATCTCTCATGTTTCTATCTCTCCCTGATTCTATCTCTCACTGTCTGTCTTTCCATGTCTCTATCTATCCATGGTTCTATCTCTCCATGTCTTTATCTCTCCCTGTCTCTATATCTGTCTATTTCTCTACTTGTCTCTATTTCTCCCCTCTCTATCTCGCCCTGTCTTTCTCTCATGTTTCTTTCTCTCCCTGTCTCTCTCCATCTCTATCTCTCCATGTCTTTATCTCTCCATGTCCCTATGTCTCCATGTCTCTATCTCATGTCTCTCCCTCCCGGTATATATCTCTCTCGGTATATATCTATACCGGTATCTATCTCACCCGGTATCTATCTCACCCGGTAACTCTCTCCCTGTATATATCTCTCCCGCTATCTATCCCAACCTGTCTGTATATCTGTCTACATCTCTCCCTGTCTACGTCTTTTACTTTCAATATCGTCCCTCATTTCTATCTCTCCGTGTCTCTAATTCTCCCTGTCTACGTTCCCTCCCTGTATTTATATCATGTATTTTTATTCACCTACTCACTTGAAGGAGTTGCATAGCAACCATTATTTATATTTAGTTACTACGTGGACAAAGAACCCTACATAAAATCATTATAATACGAAACACCTAAATTATAATTGTACTGAGGTAAAGGGGAGCGTATATGTTGAAAATATGTAACTGATATCACTCTTTTATTTGTAATGAATTTTTTCAAAAATGTTTCACAGCGATATAAATATTCGAAAAGTTGAAACATTGTCCATTTTCACTCACAAAATCGATTGGTTTTGTTTATTTTGTATTGATTTTCTATAATCATAGTTAACAAAGCTTCTTTTGCTTATAATTGGAAACAAGTGGAAGAAAGAAAAATGCAAATCCTTGGTGTGAGAATTTATGACATCTATTGAGTATTGTCTTATGTGCTCATCAACGAAAAAAACTAAAATCAAAGAAAGTGAAGGGCACACTTATTCGTATGCACTGTAGTTTGAGTTTTTATGTAAGTTTGCCGACACTCGGTGTTTCCCTACAGCTAGAATATAGGTAAAGGTAAAGATAAAAGTAAAGGCCGCCGTCCATCGTAGACGATGATTGCATAATTTATTTGCTAGCGATATTTTTTGTAAGGATTAACTGCGCTACTTTTTATCCTCACTCTCTCGTCTCGAGCCGCCCGACCCAAGTCAAGGACAAGACGAATAGGGGGCGACTACGAGATGCAGGCGCGAAACCGACGGCAGAGTCCGGAGTCGAACCCACACTAACTGATCACCAGGCCGACGGCTTAACCACTTCGTCACGGAATCCTCAGTTGGAATATAGGGCCGCAACTACAGATGACCACCTTTAGCAAGACTACCACAAAGCACTTTGAGAACTCTTGTTGTTTCTAAAGCAATTTGTTTCACACAATCGGGCCACTAGTTCCAGACACAACTCTCATTAGCAGCCTTTGATGACATGCATTGAGATGGAATGCGTTATTATTTCCTACACAGTAAGGGGTCTCTTGATGTACTCGGAGAGGTTATTAATTAAAGGTATTACATATTCTTTGAAATATCACGCTTTTCCTTTCTTCCAGCTTTACTTTACGCTTTTCCTTTCTTCCAGCTTTACTTTACGCTTTTCCTTTCTTCCAGCTTTCCTTTACGCTTTTCCTTTCTTCCAGCTTTCCTTTACGCTTTTCCTTTCTTCCAGCTTTACTTTCTTCCGGCTTTATTTATTCTGCATTTATTTTCTTCTGCCTCTTCTTTCTTCTCCCTTTCCTTTCGTCTCCCTTTCCTTTCGTCTCCCTTTCCTTTCGTCTCCCTTTCCTTTCGACTCCCTTTCTTTTCGTCTCCCTTTCCTTTCGTCTCCCTTTCCTTTCGTCTCCCTTTACTTTCGTCTCCCTTTCTTTTCTTCTCACTTTCCTTTCGTCTTCCTTTCCTTTCTTCTCACTTTCCTTTCGTCTCCCTTTCCTTTCGTATCACTTTCCTTTCGTCCCCTTTTCATTTCGTCTCCCTTTCATTTCTTCTACCTTTCTTGTCTTCTGTATTTCCTTTCTTCTGTTTTTTCTTTCTTCTGCGCCTTCTTCCTTCCGGTTTTCCTCTATTCCAACTGTCCTACTCTCCAGCTCTTCTACCATCCACCATTATTGTCCTTCACCTCCATCTCTGACCTTTCTTCCATCCCAAACACATATAGGCATATTCTCCATCGATCCTATTGCTCATTCGCTGTACAAAAAGACTGAATCCATCCAATGTGCGCATCATTGCCTAACAATCTGCTTTATCGATTACAAATCTTCCATTTGGCTTGCAATTCGTGCCTTGATTTATCGACTATTCATTCATCCACTATCCATGTGGTCCTAACTCGGGAGTAAAGAACAGGTTGACTGCAATTTCAGTGCATGTCGTGAAACGTGATTACAAAGAAATGTGCTTGAATCTAGTTACGTCACTGTGTAAAATAAATTGCTTCAGAAACTACCACTTTGCAGGGATACGAAAATCGCTTTGGCGCATGCTCCCTACAGGATTCGACAAGAGTGCCACGTTTTCTCAGTAGTTAGTGCACTCGCTGTTCAGCAGAATGATTTAGATTTAATCACAATCGGTACGATTCGATCGCAAACGGGATTGGTTCAATCCAGCCTAATATATGGAATTCCATGAATTCTGGAAATCTGAAGAGTCTTTTAGATTATAACCATTATTGACCTTTCTTTTTTCCAGTCTTTCCTCTGTGATGTTGTTTGTGCTATCACCACTGGTCAATGATCATTTGCTATACCGGTGTTGAGGGTTATTCTGGAGTCAATATTAATTCTTTATTTTGTTAATGTTATTCAATATGTGATGCTGTACCTTCGATTGTTTGTAGCCTTCACTAATGTTTTGATTTGATGTTTTAAGTTTTGGGAGGTTGTGTTTGATGTTATGAGATCATGCTCAGTGCATACATTGTTAATCTTTGCTGGGCCTTTATAATGAGCGGTCCGCCGAGGTCTTTGCGTATGACAAGGACAAGAATATCACCACTACACCACAGAGAGCCTGTCGTAATAAACGACTAACTGTGTGACATGGCATAACACCAGCCATGGTTAGGTGGTTTATTAAGAGCAGCAAAGATGGCACCTAACAGGCTGCGGGTCTACTTTGCTCTAGTGTTTAACTCTATAAAGATGAACTAGCACATCGGTTAATCACCCTCCGTGGCATTTGTCCCAACGCAGCGGAGTAATAAGCTGCTCGGACCTAGCCCGCTAAGCAGGAAATTCTTCTTCCGGCTACATTCAGCTCATACCATAGCTGGGACCTGCACATGTGCATCTGTAAAAATACTGGTCTACTAAAAACTAAAATAAGGTGTCACTAAGCCTTCATAAGCAGCAATCATGTGATATTTGTTTTATCCAATATTCTTCCATTAAAATAATCCAAAACAATTAGATAATCGTTCTCATTCATCCTATCGGGTTCCATTCTGTCTTCTTTAATTATGTCCTTGTTTGGGGCGTTTATCGAAATGATTGTTGTTGTTGTTTCCCCCTCTTTAAATTGTTTGCGTGCGTCTTAATCTGTCACTAATGTATTATATTTCCGCAATCAACTGTGCTTTCATCTCGATATATAAGAAAACCTACACGATTTTTAAATCCATGCGAGTTTAATATCCAAGGTATTCTTGCAATGATTGCCCTTGGTTCTTATATCTAAAACTGGAATCAATATTTAAGTTTCTACATAACTTATATTCCCTCCGGGTCATTTCCATCAAACTATCTCGCATTTGATGTTGCTTTTTTTTAGTGGCTCAGTGGTCTCGATGGAAGTCGCGAGCTCAAATCTCGGTGAAGACAGGATTTTTTTTCAAATGGATTTTCTGGTAAAAATTGCCATAATCTCAGGGTAGTGAGATCGGACTCCCGTGTTCAATGTCGAGCACGTTAAAAGAGCGGCTGCCCGGACAAAAATTAAAAATTCTAGTTAAAAATCTACCCAAATTATGTGTACCTTTCCCCCAGGCCTAGTAAGCCGCAGGAAGTCTTAAAATACCTACTACGTATAGCCGAAGCCTTCGGCTATCTGGCAACAGAAATTAACATGCCTGTTTGGATACCAGGATTCCAAGTATTTCATGTATTTAATGCGTACTTTTTCTGCAGTCCCTTTATGTTAGTTAACGTTTTTCTGCTGGTGCCGTTAAACGCCGTGGGGAATTTCAGTCGTCTGTCCTGCGCTAAATGCGTTTTGTCGGTCAATGGGATTACATGTCGCTGCACAATCATTCTGTTATGTTTACGTTCTGTAATCCAATGAGATCCGCCAATAATTCATTCATTGAGATTATTTCACAACAATAGTTGCATGTCTCTTGCTCCTCGCTGTTTGCGCCTCGTGCGACGTTGGAATTTAACAGTTATTAAACTGTTAATTTCAATTATCGACTTATTTCCGTTTGCCTTAATTTCTAAAGGCATATGACTTTGTACTGTGTTTCATGATTTACCCCCCAGTGCATCCGACTTAAGCACGAATTTGTAAATGTGTTTATTTATCATAGGGACACGATGAATTTGAACACATACACGTTAGAGTTTTGAACGTGCCACAAACAACTGGGCGACGCGGTCCCTTCGACTTCATTTATAATTGGTTCCGAATTCTATTCTTACTTTCTATTATTGGCTTCACAGCTTGCTTTATAGTTCGACATTCTATCCCCACTTTCTATTATTGGCTTCATATCTTTATAGTTCGACATTCTATCCCCACTTTCTATTATTGGCTTCATATCTTTATAGTTCGACATTCTATCCCCACTTTCTATTATTGGCTTCATATCTTTATAGTTCGACATTCTATCCCCACTTTCTATTATTGGCTTCATATCTTTATAGTTTGACATTATATCCCCACTTTCTATTATTGGCTTCACATCTTTATAGTTCGACATTCTATCCCCGCTTTCTATTATTGGCTTCATATCTTTATAGTTTGACATTATATCCCCACTTTCTATTATTGGCTTCACAGCTTGCTTTATAGTTCGACATTCTATCCCCACTTTCTATTATTGGCTTCATATCTTTATAGTTTGACATTATATCCCCACTTTCTATTATTGGCTTCACATCTTTATAGTTCGACATTCTATCCCCGCTTTCTATTATTGGCTTCATATCTTTATAGTTTGACATTATATCCCCACTTTCTATTATTGGCTTCACAGCTTGCTTTATAGTTCGACATTATATCCCCACTTTCTATTATTGGCTTCATATCTTTATAGTTTGACATTATATCCCCACTTTCTATTATTGGCTTCACATCTTTATAGTTCGACATTCTATCCCCGCTTTCTATTATCAGTTTTACATCTGTTTTAGTTCAACATCCTATTGATACGTTCTGTTATCAACTTTCCATCTTTTAATTTCGACATTTCGTTGTCACCCTTCTGTAATCAGCTGCATATATATGTTTAGTTAGCCACTAAAATGTCGCTCTTGTAATAGTTATTGCACGTTACATTAAATTTAATAAATGAAGAACAGGAATTAATAAAGCTCTTTACATATGTTATGGTGGAAGACATACGTTCAAGATGCAGACAACATTAAAAGTGGGTTGATGACATCAGGAGATGGACTGAATAAAGCATGTAAGATTGCACCGTTATGGCAAGAGATAAATTACACTGGAGATCCCTTGCAGTCAAACTTCTATGCGGAGATGGCACTGTAACTGAACTTACAGTGAGAACTGAGATGTTTATTTGTAGAAAAATAAATTGACCCTGCAAAATGTCTGACTCTGGAGAAAGTTACCTAGCGGCGTATAAAAACAACGACGAAGCAATGCTATGTGCATTGTGCAGACGAATGTTGTTATAAGCGATATTCGCTCCACCACCGCTAAAATTACCTCCCCTAAACACGAAAGTCGTGTGCACAAAAGCACATCGAAAAATAGGTCACATGGGGTTCATAATCTAAATTAGATGTGAACTTGAAAACCATTTATCGTTGAACTTACATTGTTCATTATTTATCAACATAATTTCCACAAGCATTGATACATGTATCCTATCGCTTTATCAGTGCAGCAAAATATGCAGCGTAGAAGTTATTGGTCTGTTGTCTTAAACACAATCTAACAATGAGACATCTTCACGTTAATCGAGAACAAGATAGAAGTTGGAGCCGGCAACAGTCTTCACACATACAGACTAGCAAAGGAGGGATCAAGACAATAACAGCCACACACAGCAATAACTTTACAAACAGCCAAACAGAAAAAAAGACCAGCGAACAAAGATACTTGCCTGAACAGTTGTGCCATAGGAAACACGGGAAGTATGGTCTACAAATCCATGGAAAGCCCCAGTCCAAATTACAGTGTAAATTAACTCACAAGGAAGGATCAGAGTACAATTTTCCGACTGAGAACCCAACACATCCCTCTAAACAAATACTTGAACAGAATCGAACCACAACATAATCCTGAGTGCCAACTGTGTACACACCAACATGAAACCGTTGATCATCATCTCTTTGAGTTCTCACCGCTCAATAAGTTTAGGAAAAAGCTTCTTCCTCCGTGGCCAGATACATGGAACACTTTGTACAGCACTTGCAAAAAGCTGATAAATACGTGCAGATACCATTACATGGAATTGGGCTTAAAGGGCGGGAGCCCGGATGCATAACAACAACAACCGAGAACGAACTAGCTGTGAGCTGGCTAGCGACAGTCGCTGGTCTGCACGCTGCCAGAAGCGAACTACAGGTGATCCGGTGACAGTCACTGGTCTGTACGCAACCAAGAGCGAGCTACAGGTAAGCCTGTGACAGTCACTGGTATTTATGCTGCCAAGAGCGAACTACAGGTAAGCCGGTGACAGTCACTGGTATTTACGCTGCCAAGAGCGAGCTCCAGGTGAGCCGGTGACAGTCACTCAAGTCTTTACGCTGCCAAGAGCGAGCTCCAGGTGAGCCGGTGACAGTCACTCAAGTCTTTACGCTGCCAAGAGCGAGCTCCAGGTGAGCCGGTGACAGTCACTCAAGTCTTTACGCAACCAAATGCGAGCTCCAGGTGAGCCGGCGACAGTCACTCAAGTCTTTACGCTGCCAAGAACGAGCTCCAGGTAAGCCGGTGACAGTCACTCAAGTCTTTACGCAACCAAGAGCGAGCAAAAGGTGAGCCGGTGATATTTACTGAACTCTTTACGCTGCAAAGGACGAGCTAGAAGCGAGCGAAAAGCTATAGCATTTTAGAGATATTTAGCGATTTTGTTATATTTACTATTAATTATTTTAGTAGCTTACACTAACCAGTAAATAATAAACAAAATAACATTGTTTTGCATCGTGTACTATGCCGACGGATAAACACGCTTCTACTTTGCTGCAGTAGAGTAAAAGTGCAGCCCCCTTATAAAGTGCTGTCCGAGGTAGACCGCCAGCGTCTAGCATCTCTACTGTCTGTAAGCCATATACCCATTCACAACTGGATACTGATGCATTTTGTTATTTCGGAGTGAATCTAGAACGTATGACATGAGACATAACTGTTCTAATCACTTTCTCGGACAAACATTCACTAACAAAGCTGTTAATAACAATGAATATGAATAAAGTGTGGGAGTAGCTGCTTGTAGACCGTAAAATGTTTTGACCAGGTAGATAAACGAAAAATAGTCATACTATGGAGAAAAAGATAACCTTATTAAAGTATGCAAAAGGCTTTACATTGATAGCAAGTGCTCTTCTAACAAAAAACGGACTCTCAAAAATATGTCATATCAAATCTGAAATATGACAAGTATGCGTGCTATCCTTGTTGTTGTTTAATACATATGTAGATAACATTTGTAAAACAGCCAACCCGAATGAAGGTAGCGACATTGGTGAACTTCGCTGACAATCAAGCAGTCATAGCAGCTTCAGAAAAACAATTACACAACGTTTTGATAAACTAAATACAACATGTAAACGAATACAACACAAAAATCAACGTAGGAACAAAATGGTCAGGAAAATAGCCAGACATCATTTTCTTTCTTGAGAATCAGAATATAAAACAGGTGAAATAGTTCATATACTTAGAGAGCACGGAAGAATACAACAAAAATGCAATAAGGGAAATGAGATAATTGCACAATTAACTCCAATACTTAACTGCAAGCATGTCACAATAACTACCTAAAGAGCTTTATACAACACGATGTTCATCCCGACATTAAGCTACCAATGTCAAAACTGGAATAACATCAAATGAAAAAAAGGAACATCGTAACAGCAGAAATGAAATGAATACCAAAAATAATGGGCGTTCCAAGGTGAGAAAGGATAAGACACGATGCCATCAGGAGACAGTGGGAGCAACAACAGTATAAGACATCAAAATACAGCAACTAAAATAGTTTAACCACGTAAAAATACTACCATCACACAGAAAATACACCCTTTTTCCTCCACAAACAAGCAATGCTATTTATATACAACGGATTCTAGGCCAAAGCCGACCACCAAAAAGGTGGCTTACGGAAATATCTTAAGTGGTGAATGCCACTGTGCATGAAGCACACAGACTGACGCGATGAATGCAACTGTGCATGAGGTACACAGACTGACGCGGTGAATGCCACTGTACATGAGGCACACAGACTGACGCGATGAATGCCCCTGTGAATGAGGTACACAGACTGACGCGGTGAATGCCACTGTGCATGAGGCACACAGTCTGACGCGGTGAATGCGCCTGTGAATGAGGCACACAGTAGGGCTCGTTCTAGAGATCTCTTCGTAACCTGACGCTGAAAGGCAGAACAGAATAAACGAATAAAAAGATAAAGCTAGAAGAAGCAGTTAATATAAACAGGAAATGGAGAAACACTTCCCTTTTTATTTCGGTAACATTATTGTTGTCACGTAAGTAGGTCACGACTTCCTGATTGGATTTAATTTCTGGATGCAATTCGGGCCGAAGATTCAGCAGTGAATGAGCTGACAGCAGCCAGCGACTTGCGACTGGCTGCTTACATCCGAGTCAGTGATCCATAACTGACCAAGCCCTTGATTCTCCTCCATGTGTCTGCCATGAAAGCAGACTGCAACTATGGAGCCTGGCTAAAAGAGTCCTTTTGGAAGAAGAGGGAGGGCAAATCAGGTCCCATAAAATCGGATGTGTTGAGCCAAAAGGAGCATATTTCGCAGCTTAGCTGTAAACTACAAAATAACGATATAAAGGCCTTGTCAATACGAACGCAGACGAAGAAAGAAGATCTCTAAATTATAATTAAATGAACAACACTTAGTCTCTGACAGTTAGAACTTACCTCCCGGAGTTGTCCATGGTATTCATTATAACAGATTGGTGATGTGATAGTGTATGATGCCATGAAGAAAAAAAACTGAATGTATCAGTTAGATTCTTTTTTATTTTCGCTCGTTCTGAAAAGGACGTTTAGTTATGCTGTGTTGGAGAGAAGACTGATCAGGCAAAATGTACTGATCAGACAGGTTAGTAATAATAATGTTCAATTAGGCGTCAAATGCCCGTTGCGACGAACGAACACTATCAAGTCCAACTACTAATGATTGGTCAGGCATAGTGTGTCGACCAAAATCCCTACACTCCCAAGGTGTAGCCCTGTACTCCACAGCCTCAGTATCAGGGCCGCGAGGAGTTTGTGTTGAACCAATGTTTGTGTCGACTTTCCTATTCTATCTGTACCTGACTTCCTGCTCCTTTGCGTCCCCCCCCCCCTCCGACGCCTCTGGATTGTGTCCACCTTCAGGTCAGTGTGCCTTTTACTGTCCTGAGAAGATAGGGTTGGGATAGGTATGGCGTAACCTCCGGTTGAGGGGAACCGGAGAAAATCCAAGCAAGAATGCCTTGAGTGGCGAAAACCTGGGCTAAATTATGTGGTGCAGTCAAGCGGAAAAGAACGTTCAACGCCATCCTGGACTGTTTACCCACGGTTTAAGCCAGGCAACACAGCAGCAAGATGCAGAATAACAACAGGATAACCGAACAGAAGCACATAAATTCCACAGAATAAAGTCCTTGATACCACCTGATAAAGTCGAGATCTATTATCCTAACAGGAACTAGCAAACTGCAGAAAACGACACAAACACCGGAGCGAGTCGAGAGCACAGCCATCTTACTGTTTGCTTAATAATGTCAGATAAAATATACAGGCCAAGATACCCGCCTCAATTCCACACAGATCTCACAGGACACGGCCTGTTTTCATGGCGGCCTGGTTAATGAGGTAACAGATCGATGTCATCCCCGTAATAGTGACCAACACGCAGAAGAAGCCGAGCATTGTGCAACCGTCTGCAGGACCGCGGTCCACCTTCTTCAGCACGCTCAGGATGTGAGAAAAGCTACTGCAACCTGCCACTTAATGCCCTTTTCAGAGCTCATAGAAGAGTAATCTTTCTCACTGTAAGCACTCAGCAGTAACAGGAAACGGTGTGTCGTAGTTGATAGTGATGCTGCTATGTATGTTTATTCGGTGGAAAATAAAGTGAGCGGAAGTCGCTGGCTTTGAAAAGAACCAGTTTTTAGCATTATAAAGTAGTCTCTGTTCTGGAATACTAATGGCATGAGAAGTATGTGAGTGAAAAACACTTGGACGCTTCCAGCGTCAGTATATGAAGAGATCTCTAGGACGAGCCCTACCGTATGCTTCATGCACAGTGGCATTCACCGCCTCAGATATTTATATAAGTAACCTTTTATCGTGGTCGCCCTTCGGCCATGAATCCATTGTATCTAAATAGCATTGCTTGATGGGGTGTGCTGTGTGGTGGTAGACTTATGTGGCAAATTCATTTTAGGTGCTGCCTAATGTAGTCTAATACTGGTGTTGTTCCCATCAGTATTCTGATGTTATTGTTTCTTATCGTCTCTCCTCGTTACACCCTACATTTTTTGCAGGCATTTCATTTCCGCTAATACGATTTGTCGATTTAACATATTTTTTGTGGGGCCTTTTTCTCTATTCCCCCAAGGCTGTGTGCATTGAGCTATGTTTTTATTTTGCGCCTATCAGCCAGGTCTATCCGACTTCGGCATGCATTTATGTAATGGTCTGTTTCCTTCTTCATTTTCTAAGGGTTTGCTTCCCAGGGGTAACGTCTGGAGCTGTGATGGAGAGCAATCCCAACACGTGCGGATTGTGAGCTGTCTCACTTAACCACTGGCCCACGCCATTCCCATGTAGCCCACGCCCTCCCCATGTAGCCCATACCATCCCCATGATTTTCATTTGATGTTAGTGTCCAGTTTTGACATTGGTTGCTTATTTATTTTGACAAAAATTGTCTTGTTTCAAGTCCATTTCGTAGTTTTTGTCACGTACTTGTAATTCAGTTCTTATTTATTAGGCGACCTGTACTTCTACAGGGGCAAATGTACTTGTGCAGGTGCCAGCTCAAATATGAGCTAGATATAGCCGGGAGAGTAGTTTCCTGCTTAACGGTCTAGGCTCGAGCAGCTTAATACTCCGCTACATTGGGGCAAGTGATTACGGAAGGCGGTTAACCGACGTGCGAGTCCATCTATGCTGCTCTAAACAAACCACCTAACCATTGCCGGTGTTATACCATATCACACAGTTAGTCGCCTCGTACGACATGCTCTCTGTGAGGCAGTGGTGCTATTTTTGTCTTTAATTCTTGCAATTAAGTATTGGAGTTAATTGTCCAATGATCTGATGTGCCGTATTGCATCTTTGTAGGATTTCCGCTGTGATTCTTCCGTCTGCTGTCTTAAATATGTCAAATCTTCAAGAAAGATATTGGTTTCTCCTTTCCTAGAGATTGTCTGTTTTTGTCTACATTGATTTTCGTGCTGTTTGTTTTACATGTTGTATTTAGTTAACTCCATATCGTGCCAATATTTTCCGGTCGAATGATTGTTCTTGATCTACAAACGCAACATAAAGTTCCTGATCGTTTTCAGTTGTTTTCTCTACCAATTGTCTTATCGTAAAAATTGCATCCGTACCGCTTCCATTCTTCGGAAGCCCATATGTGTATCGTTGAGTTGTGGTTTGAAAATGTAGCGTAATTGTGTTTTTTTCGAATTTTGCAAAATATTTTGCCAATGTTGCTCTAGAGCGGTATTCCTCTGTATTTTGTAGTATATTCTGCTACCTTTCTTGTTCCATATTGGAACTGTTTTTGCATATCTTCTGGCATTTTTTTGTGTAGTCCATACTAGGTTATACAATCTTTGTAATCACGATGTTCTCATTGGCTGGTTTTACTAATTCAACAGGGATATCATCAGGTCCTGGACATTTGTTGAAAGTGTGAAGCTTGTACGGCGTTTCTGAATTCTGAAAGTGTGAAGCTTGTACGGCGTTTCTGAATTCTGAAAGTGTGAAGCTTGTACGGCGTTTCTGAATTCTGAAAGTGTGAAGCTTGTACGGCGTTTCTGAATTCTGAAAGTGTGAAGCTTGTACGGCGTTTCTGAATTCTGAAAGTGTGAAGCTTGTACGGCGTTTCTGAATTCTGAAAGTGTGAAGCTTGTACGGCGTTTCTGAATTCTGAAAGTGTGAAGCTTGTACGGCGTTTCTGAATTCTGAAAGTGTGAAGCTTGTACGGCGTTTCTGAATTCTGAAAGTGTGAAGCTTGTACGGCGTTTCTGAATTCTGAAAGTGTGATCTTTGGACCAAACTCCTAGCTTACGTTGACATTGGTATCTTGTATGCCAGTGTCCCCAGTTGTTGGTAGGTTGATAAGTTTTGTAAAGTATTGGTGCCATCTGTTCAGGACCAGTTGCGGGTCGTCTATCGCTATTCTATTGTCGTCGTCATACATTTGTTGTTCTTGTAGGGATTTCATGTGGCATTTGTGTAATCCCAATTCACATTTCCTCATATTCTTTCCATGATTTAGATTTAGCCTCCTTAATTACCAGCTTTACGTGCTTCCTCTTTGTCTTATGAAGACCATAGCGAGGCAGTCTGGCCTGTGGGAGCGGCCGTGTTCGATGGGCTGTGGGGGGACCGGTTAGGGCCTGAGACGCACTCTCTCCTTCGTGAACCTCACCGGACTAGAAGCATAGCATCAGTTGATCGATGAAGAAGAAGTTCACATACTTTCATTTATTTTTGCTTTTAATCCATGCTTTGTATCTATTCTTCTTCACTTTGGTTACTGTTTTTACCTCATCGCTCTACCAACCTTTTATTAACGGTTTTGAACCTGTTGATTTTTACAGTTCCACGTGTTTATTTAGCTGCATCTGTTAAATTATTTTATGAGCATTGCTGAATCTTGTTCACTGATTTAGTTCCTGTGAACAGTCTAGCAAAGTTCAATTGTCTGATCATAGGATCTATGAAAACATAAAAGAAACACAAAGACATAGAGATAGCTGGAACTAACGGTGTGGAATTGTTGAAAGTATGTGGTCTATGGAGAGCTGAAAACAAAATGTGATTGATTGATTGTTTAAACTGTCAACCAAGTTTACTTCCGTTCAGGACAACGAATATCTTTACTACTGTTGTCCAGATCTAGAAAACGTGTAATATCCTTTTGAACAGTATACCACAATTTTCCGCCTCAGAACAGGTCATTGCAGATTAAATCCACACATGCATAAAATGAAAGCAGAACAGACTGCACAATGCGCATGTCAGAGAGGACCCTAGACTTCAGAACACATCATGCAAACATGTCCACTGCACCAAGGTTCCCGTGAAAAGACCTGGCGCAAGGAAAGAAACATACAAGACAAACTGTGGGGAACTATTGAGGACCTGCGACTGACGTGTCACTTCATGGAAGCAGCCCATCTGACGGCATAAAACAAGCATACGAAACCGAACGCAAAGAAGAAGAAAACAGCAACTAATCGTCTATCTCTTGCAATATACTATTACTGGTTAAGAGCATCGTCAGAACCCTCTAACATTACAGGCACCCTCCCCCACTCTTCAGCATCACGGGACCTTCAGTATCATGGGACCCTCAACATCACGGGACCTTCAGTATCATGGGACCCTCAACATCACGGGACCTTCAGTATCATGGGACCCTCAACATCACGGGACCTTCAGTATCATGGGACCCTCAACATCACGGGACCTTCAGTATCATGGGACCCTCAACATCATGAGGTTTTCTGTGGTGTCATCGATTGTGTTGACCGTAATCATTTCTTAAACGTAATTGAACATCTGATCGGTGTAGGGGTAGAGCAATCGCTTTTCAAGACAATGGTACGGGGTTGAACTCCCGCTACCGGCACGTTTCAGTTGCTCTATATGTATAGGGGCTTCACTTGTAAATGGGTACCTGACCTACGGTTAGGGTAAGAAAGGTGGTGGGGAAAAGAACTGACCACTCCACCAAAAGCAAGCTGTGACTCATTGCACTGATGTCTCTAAGACGGCATTCTCGACAGCAATTTTAGCTATTGAGACGACATAAAAAAAAACATCGTGCGTTGTACAGTGTGTTCAATATGTCAAATAATATTCTTACATTATTGCTAGTTGTTGCTATATTATAAGATACGTTTGTGTTTAATGATCTATTTTATTATGTGCATGTATGTCTGTGCGTGAGCGCGCGATTGCGTGCGTGGGTGTGCGTGCACGCGCATACTATAGTGGATATGTGTGCAATCCCAGCAATATTATGTGTATGTGTGTACTCCTACACTATTATCATGTGCCTGTGTACAATATCTGCAATATTGTAATGTGTTTTTGTGCAATTTACTATACATCATTATGAACATTACAAATTTTGTTATTTTGAGCATCTTTGGACTGATGATACATCAGTTTCAGTGGTATTGTTTAACAAGCAGCCATTTTTGATTTCTATACCTCCTCATTGCTCATATCGAATATTCTAGTGAAGGGCGTTTTTGATGCTAAGATTATCATAGTTTATTTAGCTTTTAACCATTGCATAGCATTGACAGTGGATCAATACACAACATAAGGACACAATAAATAATATTGTCAAACAATTCGTACTATTACTGGAAACTAAGACTGAGAAAACACTCAATCACACTCAGTTTGGTTCTGTTCAGGTGTCATCTCCGCATCGAAGGTCAGATGCAATGGATCTCCAGTATACTTTATCTCTTGCTGTAATTGTGCAGTCTAATAGGCTTTTTCTAGTCCATCTCCTGATGTTATCCACCCACTTAAAAGGTTGTCTGCCACGTGAACGACTGCCTTCGACCCTACCCTCCATTATGGTGTTCAAAACTTGGATGGGTCTTGTAATATGACCAAAATAACGTAACTGTCTAACCCTGATTTCGGTCATTAATTTTCTTTTCACCCCCAACTTTTCCAATACCTCCAAATTTGTTCTTTTGTATACCGAGATTTCGACGACTTCAATATTATTTTCCAACTTGTTATTCATTGTCCATGTTTCTGTGCCACAAAGTAGTGTCGAGTATACATAACACATGACAATTCTCATTTTCAAATTCGTATTTATCTATTAGGAGCCGCGTAGCACAGTGGTTAGCGCTCTGGCTTCGCATCTGAGTGGTCCTGGGTTCATTCCCCAGTTGAGGCGGTAATGTTTTTTCAGACCGCAATGGCACCCGGGTCGACCCAGCCTTAAATGGGTACCGGTTCAGTCCGGAAGTAAAAGCGGCGATCGCTAACAGCTCACACCCCTACGGCAGTAATACTATGGGGTACTTTACTTTACTTACTTTACTATTTAGATGTTAGTCTGTGTAGCATGTTCTCGAATACCATCTTGGCCATACCTATTCTCTTTCTGATTTCTTTTTCACACCTGCCTTCTTCCGTTATTATATGACCTAGATAGAAGAAACTCTGTACCTGTTCAAGTAGTTGATCTTTTATTATTATCTGCATACAAGGTTTCTTGTCACTTTTCCAAATTATCATAGCCTTTTGTTTTATTTATGTTTATGTCTAATCCAAACTCTTGACGTATTGTGAATATTGTTGTCACAAGCTCCTGTAATTCTTGCTCATTTTTTGCCATCAAAACTGTATCATCCGAATATATGAGATTGCTCATTGCCACGCCCCTCAAATTGTTTGAATATTTGTTCCGTGTAGATATTAAAAAGACGAGGCGGAAAATACACATCCCTGTCCACTCCTCTTTTTACATATATACTTGGAGAGTATAACTTTCCTGATTTTACTGTAGCAGTTTGTTCTCAGTACAGATTATAGAGCAGTCTTATGTCTTTACCATCTAGACATATTTCTTGGAGATATTTAATTAATTTTTCATGTTAGATTCTGCCAAAAGCCTTCTGGTAGTCTATAAAGCAAATGTAAATGTCATTTTATATTTCTATAAATTTTTCTGTCAAAGTTCGCAAACAGAAAATTGCTTCCCTTGTTCCATTAAACTTTCGAAAACCAAATTGTTCTTCTGAAACTTCCCTCTCTATTTTACCTCTTATTCTCTCTTGTATGATCTTGAGTAGAATTGTTATGTTATGACTCAGTAGACTTATTGTTCTATAGTCTGAACTTTCTGTTGCATGAGGTTTATTCGGGAGGGTTATAAACGTAGATGTCTGCTGGAATGCATCCGGTATTGTATTTGTCATTACACATATCAGTAAGTATATATATACCAAATATTTCTAGAGCCTCTATCTTTTCTATGTTTATTGAGTCCGGACCTGTTCCTTTCTCTTTTCTCATTGTTTTTATCACATCTACCACCTCTGATCTTAGCATGCTCGGTCCTTCATTATCATATGTTGATGGTTTGGCTCCAAGACTGTCCTTTAAAATGTTCCCTTGTATATTCCGCCCATCTGTTCGATATGTTATTCTCATCCATCAAATGGCACAACATTCTTATCTCGGATGCATCCCCCACTCTGGGTTACACGTGTCCTGTTTGTTGTTTTCTTTATTTCTATATGCATTTCTCTGATATTGCGTTTAAGTCCCATGTCTTCTATTACCTTGCATTTTTCTTCCAACCACTGTTCTTTGGTCATCCTGCACATTGTTCGTATCTCTTTGTATAGGGATGGATATGCTGAAGTGTTTTTAGCCTTCTTTCTATCTGTCATTTTAGTTAAGATATCATCTGTCCTCCATTCTTGGTTTTTCCCAAGTTTTTTATCTGCTAACGATTTATTTGCTACTAGGATACTGGTGTTTATACGTTCCCATTTAGTGTTTATTCTCCTCTCTGTATTTCATTCCTTGTTCTCCGATTGTAAGTTTTCATACACCTTCTTTGTCGCTACCTGGTACCTTTGCCGTATATCTGGTTGTTTTAGCGCTGACCTGTCTTAATTAAGTGTCTTTGTCCCTCTACACTCTGTGATTTTGTGTATGAATTTTCATACAAACTGGATTGCGGTCTGAATTGATGTCTGCTCCTGGATATGTCTTGGTGTTTTTGACAATATTTCTGAATCTGTGTCTGATCATAATCAAATAAATTTGATTTCTTGTCCTATCACCTGGACTTTTCCATGTACATAATTTTATAATATGGTGTTCACAAAAATTGTTACACATACAAAGTATGTTTTCTTCGCAGAATTGTATGTCTTTCTCCTCTTTCATTCTTTGTTCCAATTCCATATTTTCCCACGATGTTTTATATTCTCCTTTTCCTACCTTTGTATTCATGTCGCCCATAACAATTAGTATTTGTGTTGAAGCCCCTGTGATAAGTTCTTGCTTCACGTCTTCATAATATTCATTTAATTGCGTGTCGCTGTAATCTGAGGTTGGTGCATACGTTTGTAAAATGGACATATTAAATGGTCTGGCTCTGATTTTCAGTATCATCCTTCGATGGCTGTGTGTCCAGTATCCTCATTTGTATTTTTAATCATTCTTTCTTTAATAATCCACCAACATCTCTTGTATGCTGTTCGCCTCCTGAATGTATGAACATGTATTTATTTTTCCGTGTGAACGCAGTATCACGCTATATCTTCTTATTCCCATTGACCTATCTCGCTTTCGTCCCAGCTTTCTGTAATTATCTTTAAATTGGAATAGACACATTACCTCAAACACGATGCGTTTCTCAACACAGCCTCTTCTATCTTCTTGTTCTTCTTCTTTGCCTTCTTTTTCTTCCTGCATTTTTTCGTCTTCGTCTTTGTCTCAACTTTCATTTTCGTCTTCTTCTTTGTTTTCGTGTTCGTCGTCGTCGTCTTCTTCTTCTTCGTCGTCTTCTTCTTCTTCGTCGTCGTCTTCTTCTTCTTCGTCGTCTTCTTCTTCGTCGTCTTCTTCTTCGTCGTCTTCTTCATCTTCTTCAACTTCATCGTCGTCTTCTTCATCTTCGTCTTCTACATCTTCTTTATCATCTTTGTCTTCTTCTTCATCTTCGTCTTCCTATTCATCTTCGTCTTTATCTTCGTCTTCTTCTTCGTCTTCTTCTTCTTCGTCTTCGTCTTTTTCGTCTTCTTCTTCATTATATTCTTCTCCTTCTCCTTCTGCATTCATCCTGTAACGAACTTTTCTTATTTTGTTGTAGCTTAGAACGAAGCCGTGATAAATGCGCCTTTTGCCCCGACACATCCTGTTTCAGCACGCCATTTTTTGGTACCGTAATTACCTCCCCTCGTCGATCCGCATTCTCTGAGACTGCACTATTTACATGGCTACCACTTGGAGACATATTATAGTATAGATTAGCTGTGATTCGTTGACATAAACGCAAGCGACCATTCATGACTTTACCTTCTGCTCTTATACCTATTTAAAAACGATAACTTTTTTTTCCCACTCCAGTCAGGCATTTGGCTACATCTACAAATGGCATCAATTAGGAAGCTATCATCAAAACACTTTGTCTGCTCTTTTAGTGGTGGTTTCTATAACAATTTGTTTTGCACGATAACGGTTCTAGCCTCAAGCACAACTGTATTTAGTAGCCCTTTACTTGACCTATGTATAAAGTAGAGTAGCTGTAACTCAATACCCGAGAACAATCAAGAGCTCAGCTCCAGAAGTTTCTATAACAACAAAACAGAAGAACCTCCATCAATTTTCATTATTTTCTTAGTACAAACATCTGTAAGCATCTCTTCTTCCTCGTTTGGACTGTGATCCACGCGATAAATCAGAATGTAGCGTTGTATCAGAATAGTAATTCAAGCTCTTCAACATACCATGAGTTCAAGTATTTAGACAGTATTTTGCGACAGGAAAATCGAGACTATATGTCAGAAAGCATCTACAGTGACATATCAGCTGTCACCACTGCGCAGGCGCCGGAACATTAGTTTTGCAAACAACGCAACAGCTGATTAACATTATATTTATTCCGAGGCTGTGCTACCAGTGCCAAGCATGACCTCTATCTAAGGAAATGAGAACATAATTTCGACGTGTGAAATGAAGTGTTTGAGGAAGGCCATCGGTGTTCCAAAGGAAAAACACAATGCGAAGCGACGACATTCCCAGTATGGTCTACACTACGTCTTGGGCAGATAACATTTCCAGGCACAAAATACTTTGGTTTGGTCATCTCATGAGAATGCATCCTCAGTAACTTTCACTGATGGTTTGCAGAGCTGGTAGATCTGGCCACAGGACAAGGGGGTGGATAGATTAGAGGGATTGTGCAGCGACATGGGCTTACACTGATTGACACAACGCTCTTGACACAGGACAGACGACTTAAATTCCCAACTACGCTTTAACGACATAAATGGAACGAAAACTAACAGTAATCAAACTAGACCTTTATAAACGAAAGCTACATGAAAGGAACATGCAAATAAGTTACAAAGGATATAAATATTAAAGATAAAGCAAATCCGACAAAAAACTTATATAATTTGTGTCGTTAAGAACAATGGTAGAGTGACAATTGACATGAAAAGTAAACAATTTAACTCAGACAAAACATTACATGCAAGGTACTCATGGGGAAAAAGATAACATCCAAGCTTTACCGAAGATGGATGTGTCGGACCGAAAAGTGCAAATATCGCAGTCAATACGTAATCTAACCACACAACGCATTCTGTTCTCCGGACAACATCCTGCTACTTGAAAAGTCCTGTTCGTGGCTTGGTAGCGGGAGATTGAAAATCAACGGAGAAAAAAAATTAAAACAAGCCAAAAGAGTCTTACGCGAATCGTATCACATGTGTACAGAGATGTATGTAAACCGAAATTAGCTGGCAGTAAGGACTAGAAATCGCAAAATGCATCTCCTCCTTATTTTTTTTTTTCGGAACCTAAACTATTACAAGACTATTGTCCTTTTTACACTTACTCGTTACAAAAGTAGCCTTGCGGCGAATACTGGACAAAGTCTCACCGAAGGTCGGGTTCGAAGAGGGTTAATGTAAATTCGAACCGACTGATAAGATATGACTTGATCAGTGTTAACTCAAACACTAGACAGGAGTATCTGCTGATAACGTGGACTCGGTGTTGGGACTTTGATTAATTCATGTGTACGCAGGTGTGCGCTAAATTTAATCAAAATTTCGTGTCCTTTTAGAATATTAAGTTCATCGTTATTTAGGTCAGCAGCTTAATATATGTTTCCCTAATGGTAGTTTTTTCCATTGCCAGCTAGTGTTTATCGTAATTCAAGAGAGTACACTTTACGCGGCCATAAGTGATACGTTTACGTGCACTCAGATACATATGTGTAAATGTAAATGCTGTAGAGCTGTAGGATATGTTGTTGTTGTTGTTTAATAGTAAGTTTACTATTGTGTGCGCCTTGGAAAGGACGTTAAGTTGCGGGTTGTAGTAGATTTTCTCACATCCCGAGCGTGCTGATGAAGGTAGACTTTTGTCCTTCAGGCGGTTAACCGTCGGTTAAACAAAAGTGGTTGTTGTTTGCGAATGCCCACAATGAGTAGGTTATTCTTTTATGCGCCCTGAAACGGACGTTAAGTGGCGGGCTGCAGTAGCTTTCCTCACATCCCGAGCGTGCTGATGAAGGTAGACCAGGGTCCCTAGGCGGTTGTGCTATGCTTGACTTCATCTGGGTGTCACTTACTACTACGCCGATCACGTCGATCCATCCCCTTGTTATTAAGGCTGCCATGACAACAGTCCGTTTCCTTGGAGGGCTACGAGGAAGCTGAGGTGAGGGTCCTGACCAGTATATTTTGCCTGCCCCTGACTAACATGTCTGATCAGTATGTTTTGCCTGACCCTGACTAACATGTCTGATCAGTATATTTTGTTTGACCCTAACATGTCTGATCAGTATATTTTGCCTGCCCCTAACATGTCTGATCAGTATATTTTGCCTGCCCCTAACTAACAGGTCTGATCAGTATGTTTTGCCTGACCCCGACTAACATGTCTGATCAGTATATTTTGCCTGGCTCTAACTAACATGTCTGATCAGTATGTTTTGTCTGACCCTGACTAACATGTCTGATCAGTATGTTTTGTCTGACCCCGACTAACATGTCTGATCAGTAAATTTTGCCTGCCCCTAACTAACATGTCTGATCAGTATGTTTTGCCTGACCCTGACTAACATGTCTGATCAGTATATTTTGCCTGCCCCTAACATGTCTGACCAGTATATTTTGTCTGCCCCTGACTAACATGTCTGATCAGTATATTTTGCCTGACTAGACGTTAGTCTCCCTTACCAAACAAAAGGGGTAGTATTCGTTGTTGACTATTTTCACAAATACCTTAATTATTTCCCCTGGGTATCATGACATAAAACAGGCATAATCCAAACTGGAGACAAGCGGAGATATATAAACAAATTACACAGAGAACACCAGGGATTCGATATTATGAACACATTTTACTTGTCTCACGAAGAGACTAAGTGACGATATTCACACTGCGAATCAAGCCACTGCAAGATTACAATGTCTTATTTTCAGACGTATGCCAGTCTGGTGTGGAAGACTAAACAGTAGAACCGCCGGTTGGATTAACGATCTGAACAGAGATACATCATGGTTCCAACCGACTTGGGAGATCAATTGTGTGGTGACGACAATTCCTGAAACACATCCCCATGTTTATAAAGGGGGAATGTTATTATTTTAGAGCAAAGGACAAGAGATGTAAAGGATGAAATCTTTCTGATTTGAATAGAACATAGCATAGAGCTACGATAGATGATCTCAGTGACTCGATTTAATCTTTCTGTTTTGAATAGAAGATACATTTGCTGCCTTGCAGTTAGGCTGGGGACAGACAAAAGGCTAAGGGGGGCATCCCTACAGAAACGCCTGTTGAAATCGGATGCACTGAGCCACAAGCTTAACAAAATAAAACAGTGCAACGCATATCGCTGTAAACAACGTACGATGAAGAAAAAGAATAGAAGATAGCATAGAGCTACAATGGATGATCTCATTGACTTGATTTAATTTTTCTGGTTTGAATAGAACATAGCATAGAGCTACAATAGACGATCTCATTGACTTGATTTAATCTTTCTGGCTCAAATTGGACCATAACGCTGAAATGGATGTTCTTCATAAGTTGAATGAATCTGCCTGATTTTAATTGTAACATATCGCTTCTATGGAAGCTTTGATTAACTTTGACTGCGAGTCATTCATTTTGCAACATGAAATAAAGTTGAAATGGATTATCTCCTTAATTTGAATGAAAATGCTTGGTTTCAATTGGAACGTAAAGCTGCAGTAGATTTTCTCTTTAATTTCAGTGAATCATTCTAGTTCCAATTGAAATATAAATATGAAATGGATTCATTCCTTAACGTGAATAAAGCTTGTTCCAATTTGAACATAAAGCGGAAACGGATTCTTTTTTAAGTTGAGTGAATCTTTCTGGTTCCAATTGAAACATGAATCGGCCATTCTTTCTATCCTTATCGTGAATTTATCTTGATAATTTCAATTGGAACATAAAGCTGCAAAGGATTCTATCTCTATATATTACGTTTTTCTGGCTCCAATTGTTAACATACAGTAAAGCTGCAATGAATTATATCCTTAAAATGACTGATTCTGTCTGGTTCTTAATGAAACAAACAATTAAAATGGATATTCTCTTCGGATTCCTATTTTTTTTTTTAGCATTGTCGATGAGACGTCAGTTACCTTGTCTACCTTCCCTACTTTTATTCATCATACGTGCTTTTATGCCCCCATTGATCTCTACCCATTTGGGCTCTAATACATTGCCTGTCTTTTTGAGTGTCTTTTGTTAAGGCGGTGTTCTATCCATCTCAACCTTCTTTCCCGAAATCTCCAACTGTATTGGTTATCTTATTTAATTATTTTTTACATCGAATCTAGATGTATTATCTCGCGTGTAACACGGTATATGTGAGAGCTTTTCTTCATTAAGATCTCTTTTAAAGTATGTCTTTTTTAAGGCCAGTACGCACTGTTAAAATATAATCTGGAATCAATATGTTACATAAAAGCGAGATTATATTGAAAGATACTTTAACCCTTTAATAACCACATATGTCAACGAAATCGGGTAATTGAAGATAATGGAAAGAAGTGTCTCCTTTTTGTCCAGAATACTACGCCTGTTATTCCAGGCCCAGTCTTTGATTTGTTTTATTGTATAATATTTTAAACACATATCTCTACCGGAGGACGACAGACTTCTAAAGGAGGATGTATGCAACCATAAGAAGCTAGATACGAGAGAGATACTATTTGAATGTGTGGAGATGCGGTAAGATACAACAGAAATTGGGTAGAGGCAAAGGAAGATTTTTTTTAAATTAAGGGGAAAAACAAATGAGTCTTTGGAAAATACATGAGCTGTGTTTATTCCATTTATGACTAAAATAATTGGTGTGAATCTTTAGTTAAAACTTGTTCTAATCCAGCCATTACCTCTTAATTAGATAATCAGGAGAATATTAACGTAGCCAAAAAGGTAGCAATGTCTTGATTGTCAGGATTGTTGCTGAAGCAGCTTTGAGTAGGTTGCTGTTTAGTGTTTGTTTCAAAATAAAATTTGCCCATACTTTGTAATGGTATTTACATTTGCCATTTCGTTTTATTGCAGCTCTCGGATTGTTACATAATATAACCAAGTTTAATCTTATAAAAACACAACCATGTCCCTTACACAGCACAGATACAATACTTTTGTACTTTCAAACATTACCGAGGGACCTAGGGATTATAATAGATCACATAGGTAATGTGAGTGAGCAAGTCCAGGTGACAGTGAAAAAGGTATAATGAAAAGAAATATTGAACATAGTAGCAAGGAAGTGATAGTCAAAAGGTATAAAGCATTAGTTAAACCTAGATTGGAGTACTGTGTGCAGGTGTTGAGTCCTTATCATAGAGGGAATAAAAACATGCTGGAGAGAATATAAAAAAGAGCGACAAAGCTGATAGTGGGATTTCAAAATTACAGTTATGAGGAAAGACTCAGAAAAACCGGGGGGACTTAATACAGGTTTATAAGATGATTTGAGGAATGGATAAATTAGACTATAACAAGTTTTTTTCTTCAAAATACAGCCACCCACAAGAACAAGAGGACATAGCTACAAATTAACTAAAGAGGGGTCCAGATTAGATATTAGGAAATATGTGTTTAGTCATAGAGTGGTGAATACTTGAATGCATTGCCAAGGTAAGTAGTGGAGGCAGGGACAGTTAATGCATTTACGAATAAATTGGATGTGCATAGCTTTTAGAGCAAGGTAATGTAAATGAAACTGGCTGTATACGGACTCTGCAGTCTTCTAAACCAGAATTAAGACGTTAAGTTAATTTACGGATACCGAATACAAATATCTAAGGCACTATTCACTGTATGGACAATTTATTTAAAGGTTGATTTTTCTGTCTCAGAAGAATATTCTACATAAAAGTCCAGTTCCATTATTGAAATCGTGTACCTAGTGTGTAGTGTTATTTGATTTTAAGAATTGACAAATTATAAATTTATTGTTGGACGTTCAAAATTTGGTAAGTGCCAAGCCCATCTCTTCATGTCCGGTTTTTTTTAAAGTAGATGTTCATGATTTAAAGCTTGTACATCCCGGCATAGATCATCTAGTGATCACCTCTATCAATGCTTTTGTCGTCTGACAAGCTGCGCAAGTAGGTATTGTTCTCCCGTTTTGACCCGACACGTGCGTTAAAATCTCCAATGATTTTATTTTTATATGCATGCTGCTGTAGATGTAGATGTAGATTTTTCTCTAGCTCCTCCCATAAAGGTTCGACAGAGTCATCGTTTGACCCATTATGGGGAGGGGAAAGCTTGGTTTGGGAACTAACATTTGATTATAAATAGTGGCTTCGCCTGGTCTCTTACTCGAAGCAATTCTGGAGTTAACTGTCTGGACAGACTGGATATTTGCTGTATGTTTACTAGCAACTATGAAGCGAACACTGACACAAATGTGTAGTTCATCTCCACTGTCAGACCACTTAGAATGTGTTTGTGTCCGTGTACCGGTCTCGCAAAGTTCGATGATGTAATACTTGAGTTGGGTCATGAGGGGGGTCTGATGGCCAGGGTCTGCCTAGGTGGCTCAAAACCGCTTTGTAGCTTGAATTGAAAGACTCGAAAGTTGGTCGTATCAGCGTTATTGTTCGCGTCAGAATCGTAATTAGGCGTCTCTTGTCGCCGCCGGCCTGTCATTTTGGCGCTAATTTGGCTATTTGTAGTATGGTTGTGTGTGATGACATTTGTGCGGTTTACTAGGCCTGGAAACGGTGCAGTCTTGAGTATCCTGCCTTCAGGCTTTTTCCTTTAATATTCCGCCCAGCAATAGGAACCTTAGCTCTGCCCCTTACGGCGCTAGTATCTGGGCGTCTCGCTTTGACCGATCATACATACGTCAACAGTGATGTTGACGTACTAACAACCGGTTTATTTGGTAGGCATCGCGGCCGGTGTGAACCAATTGACGAACCTACATAATTTAAGATGTGTTAAATATATGGTGGCGAATAAATATACTCACTTTAGTTGAAAGGAAACTAATTCTTTGAATATAAATCCGTTAATAGTCAGGTCAGGTTATCCGGTAACCGGTGAGGTCGTTGGGGCACACATGAAGACATCCTCACAACCCCACGTCACCCTTCTCTGTCAGCGGTCGCTGCCTGTGACTCTTCTGGTCGGAGATTGGTCTATTCTTTTATGTTGTCTTCCCATCTCTTTATGGGACGGCATCTTCGTCATCTGCCGTGCACCTTTCCGTGGATGATCGTATTTGCACGACCATTTGATCTCTAAATGTGCCCGTCCTAAGCGAGTTTTCTTCTTTTGACAGTTGCCAAGAGGTCTTCAAAAGGCCATATTGCTGTTGTAATTATATCTTGTATTTCCTCATTTCTCGGAAACATCTCATCTCCAAGCCCTGTATCCTTCGCTGAAGGTCAGCTGTAACTGTCTATCTCACAAGCATATAGGAATATTGACAGGACCAGTGTACGCATTAATCTGATTTTCATGGATAGTGCTAACCATTTATCTTGCCAGATTTTGTTAAGCCTTGCAAGCGCCGCTATTGTCTGTGCTATTCTGGCCAACACCTCACATTTTGATACTTCATCATTAAACGTTAATAGTACTCTTGATATTTTAAGTAAAATAGTTAATAGTGAGGAAAAATACATCAATCTTAAACATATAATACAGAAAAATACACTAAACTTAAACACCTAATACATAATAATACATCAATCTAAAACTTATGATACATCTAATTATATAAGCCAATCTCAGTGCATTTAAGAGTTCACCAAGTGAGGTTTTCCTATAGTAATCGATTTTCAGATGTGCCAGAAGTTAGGAAAATGTTCATTAGAACACGATGTGTAATTTGCTTTTATTTGTCCTTTTAAATTGTCAATAATTTCACAAAATAGCCTTCAGTAAAACTGGTTCCGTCTCTCAATTTGTGCTCTTTTAGTCTTATGCGCTGCGCCATCGTTGTTCTGTTTGAATGTTGCCAAGTTCCAACCTGTTCCGTATTGATTCTGTCTATCACGTTGTATATATAGAAGACTACTACTTACTTGTCCATTGTAGTAAACAATATCTACTTTCGTAGACTGTAGATCATTGCATTTGTATTTGTTGTTCGTCCATCGCAATCGATGAGGACCACTGTGTCAGCAGTCACTGTAAACTGTTCTCATGTCAGTATTCACTGTAAACTGTTCTCATGTCAGCATTCACTGTAAACCGTTCTCCTTTCAGCATTCACTGTAACCTGTTCTCATGTCAGCATTCACTGTAAACCGTTCTCATGTCAGCATTCACTGTAAACTGTTCTCATGTCAGCATTCACTGTAAACCGTTCTCATGTGTTCGACGATGTCTGAGTAAGCTAATCTAAGCCTTGAATTGTCTGTTACATTTCGTACATGGAAATAAGACACCTCCTTCCACCGGGGTTGAAGATGGATTAATGTAAGTTGACTTGCGGAGCGATCGTCTCTGGATGGCCTCATCTACTCTTGATGCCTCATGTCTCTGAACACCCTCAGCAATAGTGCTGCTCCAGTCTGTGCGATTGTTGGCGATTCTTTCCCAGTCATCGTGGTTATACCACGCTGGATCAGTGATCACTTTAGTGTGCCCTTATACCTTTTCCGCTGCCCATCGCTTGATGTCTTGCCATTCAGTAGTTCGCCATAGAAGAGTTTTTTTGGTAGACGTTGATCCGACATGCGAACCACGTGGCCAGCCCATCTCAGCTGTGATACCCCTATCATGATGAGTGTACTGGACATGCCCGATCGCGGTAACACATCTGTATTTGGCACCATGTCCTGCCATCTAATCCTCAGCAGTTTTCGCAGGCAGTGCATGTGGAAGGGATTTAATTTCTGGCATGGTAACTAAAGACGGTCAAAGTTTCACATGTATATAAGAGGGTTGGTAGAACAATTGCAGCGTAGACTTTTATTTTTGTTAGAGTCCTGATTCCTCGCCTATCCCACGCCTTAGTAAGAAGTCAATCAAATCCCGCACTTGCCCTAACTATTCTTATATTCACCTCATCATCTCTGTGAGTGACTTGGGATAAAGTACTGACAAGGTTCATGAATTTGTTAACATTTTTCAAACAGTGACCGTGTACCTTGATTGAAGGCTCTGAACAGGCAATATATGTAGCCAGTTAAGCGAAAAGTTCCTGCAAGCGACACAACACATGAAGTCAGGACAAATCGCCTGGTATGGATGGTATAACTACAGAAATGCTCCAGACTGGCGGAAATACGCTAGCCTGTCAACTGGCCATACTTTATAACATTTGCCTTCATGCAAGTCAAATTTCAGACCGTTGTAAACGATCCAAGACAATCTCGATAAACAACAAAAAAGGTGACAGAGAAATTCTGGTGAGCTACCGCTCAATCTGCTTACTATCAACTGCTTGCTATAAACTGTTCACGAAAGTCATCGCCTGCAGATTAGAAAGGTACCTTGACGAGAACCAGCCGTGACGAGAACCAGCCGTGACAAGAGGCAGGATTCAGGCAAGGCTACTCAATCAACGACTATCTCCACACAATCAACCAGGTATAGTTACTCAACCAATGACCATCTCCACCCAATCAACCAGGCATGGCTACTCAACCAATGACCACCTCCACACAATCAACCAGGCATGGCTACTCAACCAATGACCATCTCCACACAATCAACCAAGTAGGGTTACTCAACCAATGACCATCTCCACACAATCAACCAGTTGATGAGAGAGAGTGTTGGAAATCTGTATGTCCCTTTGCATTGTGTTTTTAGACTATGAACAGCCCTTTTGTAGCGTGTAAATAATTGCAGAGGTCAATGTCTTGAGGAACCAAGGTATCGACGAAAAGTTCGTCCAGCTTATTTAGAAGATGAACTAGGGCTGCTCAACTGAGTTAACCCTTTTCCACATGTTACTTTTCTCCGGCTGGAGGCGCAGAAGAAGCAGTCCTAGCACAGTATGACTCCAGCTGTGGGTCATGGATGTGTCCGGCCGATGCAGCGAGCCTCGGACGCCTAAGCAGACATTATTTTTATACATGTTCACTGATCAGTAGGGCAAGGATCTCCTCAAAATTGTTCACAACCGCCCTTGAAGAAGTGTGTAGGTCCTTCAACTGGCAACATCGAGGTGTTAACACAGATGGCAAGATGCTGTCACACCTATGTTTTGTGCAAGACATTGTGATCTTCAGCCACAGTGTTGCAGAAGCCAAACAAAGCCTAGACGAGCTGAATGCACAGGCGTCCGGCTGGACTGAACATACATGCAAATAACGCTCAATTTCTACTGCCCTATGAGGAAACTGCGATTTGAAAATGAGCCTATCGAAAATGTCAATGTATATGTCTACCTAGGCCAGGAACTCAACAACAGCCACAACATTGATGAAAAGATCTCACGAAGAAGGGCGGTGGGTTGCCTCAGGTTCAACCGATACTCCAGCAGAAGTACCTCAAGATAAGGACTCACACCTTAAATAGGATGGTTATTCCAGAAATGGTAAATGGGTGTGAGGTTTAGAGTCTACGTAAATCAGACGCAGAGAAGCTCCGAATTACCGAAAGAGCAATGGAGCGAAGAGTTTTAAATATCTCCCTAAGAGACCACATCCGAAATTCCGACACCCAAAGACAAACAAGAGTTTCGAGATGCTGTCGACTCTGCGTCAATACGAAAGTACATATAGGCCCGCCATGTGGTACGCATGATTGGCGATAAATGGACAAGGACGGTGTCTTTCAAGTGGAAGTGGCCATACAACTACAACTGCCGGCGTGGTTGCTCGCTAACAAAATGGAGAGAGGATCTGCACGATACCCTTGGACCATCATGGTAGTTCAAGGCGAAAGACAGACACATATTCGTGCAGCTTTTGGCAACCTGTCATCAGACAACATTGCCTGATTGAATACCAGAATTAAACTATCCAAATAAGTTACAAATTTCCTACCGCGTACCAATCACCCATTGACCCTGGTATTGACTGTACTGCACTAGCATTGATATAGCACGAAGGTTAGAAATGTATATCGTAGTTTATCAAGTATGTCCCACGTGTAATGCAGTGGTGCATTTTCCTCAATATTCTAATAATCCCTCTGTCCTGTGCTAACGGTATTGTTGTACATTTGTAAATGTGTAGAAAACGTTTGTTAAAAATGTCAATATTTGACATTTTGCTGTTTGTTTACCATAAGTGACTAGAAAATATTTCGAAAGTAATTATTAGTTTGGGGGTTTCCTAGTTGGCGTCATATTTCTTAATATAACTAGCGAATCCAAATCGTTATCTCGACCTCATGACTTGAGCCGTCCAATTAAATCTGGCGATGAAGTGACCTTGGTTTACGGAAGTGATGTTGACTGGTCTGTGCCCAGCAGACGGGAAAGAACCAAACTGTTAGGGTTTCATATTCTTGTGAAAGTTTGAACTACAATTGTTATGTTTAATTCAGAAGAAATGGCCGATTCTGGCATTGAAGTGGATTTTATGAGTTATACTGCTGCTGAACAAGATCCTGCTTCTGACCTGTCAAGTTTTTATGAACTTAAAAGCAAAGTTGTTGTTGGCAGGTGGGCGTTTTTTTGGTCATTTAGTGATTTACGTAACGGTTTCATTTTTAAAGCATCGTGAACATGGTAGATGGAGGTCCATGGCCGCAGGCGCTGAGTCACTGGTAGAATGTCAGCTGGTGCCCACTGATTTCACGTTGTATGAAGATTTCGGTTAAATATTGTGTATTATTAGAATAAAAATAGAGTAATTAGGAAGCTGCATTTGATCGCAGTAAAGGGGAATTGTGATGCCAGGAGGTGAAAACCTAACTACTCACCACTAAGTAATAGTAATAGTAATACACTAACACCGACACGACACGGCTTTAACATGACACATGTCTTAGCGGTTTTCTTGATCAGTCGATGAAGAATATTGTAAATCGATTATCATAAAGGTAAATGAGATGCATCCAATGTTTTCATTTAGTAATACATTTTTCTAGTACCTATCAAGCAAAAACAGAGTGATGACGGTGAATAATTAATCCTTATTCAAAGTAAGTAGACTAAGTAGAAAGTATGTTACGTAACTTCGTTATGCAACAAGCCAAAAAAAATATATATTGAAATTTTACATGTGAAAAGGGGTATTTAGTTCCTCAAGATAATTTATAGAATTCATGGTTCCGTGTTTCCAGCTACAACATATACTTATACTAAAGTTATAGACTATAGACCTACTCATGGTATAGAAATGATTGTTTATTTATTCAGTGGTAACATGGTCTAGTCTAGCTTTTTGTGACATTATTTACAAAATTCGTACAAGAAGCAATGTAATTGAATAACAAAACCAGACAACTGGCATATTGCCAATCTGATACAGTGATAGGGCTAATGATGAGTCAATGACTGCAGGAAAAGTGTGTACAGTTTTATCATTATTCTTGTTGGGTTGTGTAGAAGTCTGTACTGCTTTTCTTGGAATGGTTTGTGAGTTATAATAAGACAAATGCACCTACTACAAGCATTAGCATAAGGATCTGACACTTGTACATTACATATATATAGCTGTTAACATGTTTTTGAATTTTTGCAGATTTAAGTGCTATTTTGTGCTTTCAGACAACTATTCCATTACATACAAAACAGTTAGAAAATATTGTGCTTAATTATGCTATTTTTAATTGTTTTATTCATTCATTTGTTCATTTAACCAACCAGTTTTTTTTATGACATTGTACATATCATTCAAGGAAATATATCATTAAAAAAGAAAAATTCCCAAAATATCTGGGTAATTTTCAGTCTGACACAATGGCAAGTCAGTAAATAAGTCATAAAATTATAAATGTCTATTTGAAAAATAAAGGAAGGGACTTGAAAACAATTTACTATTGCACCTATGTTGTCCATAATTTCTCAACATAATTCCCATCAACATTGATACACTTATTCCATCAATTTAGCAGTGTGCATGGACATGGTCTTTCGGTTAATTTTGTGTTTGTCAGTCAATTTTAATGAGTCCACAGTGAGCAGACTTTCAAAAATTCAATCTATCATGTATTATGCTATACCATGTGAGCACCCTATTGCAGTTGCTACACTATCGTTATTCGTCTGTCATTTCAAATTATCTCTCTCACCTACCACACAGATGCTTCTGTTACAATCTGAACAAGATGACCCGATTGGGCTTCATCAGTTATTTTTAAGTTTCCTTGTGAAAATTGATTGACCCAGTTGTACACCATTTTATGCGACATACACTTCTCATAATAACTAGGAAATGTTTCCCATTGAATATCCTTTGGAGAAAGTTTTTTCCCCCCAAAATAAAAGCACAATAGCATGCTGTTTTTTTATTGTACCCTCTGTGAGCACGGACACCATTTTATATCTAGGCTGCGCAGATGAATGCAAGACCTAGGGTCTTCTACCTACAGTAATCACAAAGTTGGATGTTACTGCCATGAAATGACGCCTTTAGAAACTGCCAACTACATTTTTCTGCTAGCCCATATCAGTTTGTGACCTATTTACTGACTTACTCTTCTACTATGATAAGTCGACGACTGCAGAAAAACGTGTCCTAGTTTATTCACGCAGAGTTGTATATCATGCTTTTATGAATTATTTTGAAGGTTGTAAACCAATACACCAGTCATCATCTGTTACTGATAATTGCTGATGTATCTGCACATGTGTAATTCTATGCACTATTATAAGCTTCAAGATTTGTTTCTAAATGTTCTTTTGTGCATATAATATTTTTTTCTTCATAAGTGATACAAGATAGTTGTCATTAACCAAGCATGTTTTCCTTATTTGGCTCTTTTTCTTAAATTTGTGGTTACAAAATTTCCTGAATTACAAGTTCTTTTGACAAAATCATTGCACATTAATGGAAACATTGAATATTTGTGCTTTATGTAAGTAGATATGAGTTCTTCTGTTGGTTAAATATTTGTACATGCGCTGAATTAGAATATAATTTAAATTTACTTTGCATGATAGAATTATGAGTTTAAATTATATTTTAATTCAGTTTGCATACAAATAGTTTTATTTAGAGGATACCTAATCAGATAGACTCAGGCAAACAATTTACAGCGTTCACCCCCAGGCTGTAACATACTCAAGTTTACCCAGCTTTAAATGAGTGCCGGTACCCGACCTAAAGTTACAGGATGCAAGGGAACTGGTCACTCGACTGTACATAAAATTGATGCCTCATTCGATGGTATTTCAAACAGTGCACAGTGGTGTTTCAAACAGTGCACAATGGTGTTTCAAACAGTGCATAGTGGTGTTTCAAACAGTGCACAATGGTGTTTCAAACAGTGCACAATGGTGTTTCAAACAGTGCACAATGGTGTTTCAAATAGTGCACAACAGCAGTATCTGTCTGTTATGGGTCACATTTCTACTTATGTGTAATGTAGCTAGAGTGTTTATCTTTGTTTATATTGTATGATATATAAAATTAAAGTTATGACCTGCAACCAAAACTTAGTACCAAGTAGATAAAGTTGTATGTAATTTGAGGAATATCTTGTGAGAAGAGTTAGTGTACCACAAGTAAAAAGACTCAATTTTTTAAATATTTTAATAACTGGGAGATGAGATGAGATGTTTCCAAAGACAGGAGGATTTCCTGCTTAGCCTGCTAGGCTCGAGCAGTTTATTACTCTGCTGCATTTGGATATGTGCCGTGGAGGGTGGTAAACTGATGTGTGTGCCCATCTTAATAGACTCACAACCACTAGAGCGAAGTAGACCCTCATCATGTTAGGCGCCATCAATGCTACTCTTAACAAACCACCTAACCATGACTGGTGTTATGCCATGTCACACAGTTAATCATCTCATAAGACGTGCTCTCTATGGAACAGTAGTGCTATTCTGTCATACACAAAGCACCTGCGGGCCACTCATTCCTGTGGCATAAATCACTGTTATGTGGCATAAATCACTTATGTGGCATAAATCACTGTTGTGGCATAAATCACTGTTTTGTGGCATAACTCACTGTTATGGGGCATAACTCACTACATAACTCACTGTTATGTGGCATAAATCACTGTTGTGGCATAAATCACTGTTATGTAGCATAAGCCACTGCTGTGTGGCATCCACGATTTAAAAAAAAAATCCTTGTAATTTGAATTTATTTCAGCCCAATGACAGATATAAAACATGCAAGCATGCCCATGAGGGCAAACCTTAAGCAGCAGCTGCAAAGACAGCAACTACTTGAGCAGGAGAAACGTGAGCAGCAGATTTCACAGTCATTAAAATCCAACAATCATTTGACAGGCTCAGCTGGCATAGCAGTTCCTAGAGTAGTAGAGTCAGAAGTTCCTGCAAATGTTTTACAGGTACAGAAATATAATATATTCAAGCTTTTAAATTGTGAGTTTAGTCTTTATCATTATCATATCATCCTTGCTTGTTCACTTGAATAGGAGCATGGTACCACACATAGTTTAAAGTTGGATTCAGAGTATATAGAGTAAGATAAAAAAATATTTAAAAATTAATACATAGGTATGGTCAAAAACACAAGCAAAACTTACGTTGCGACCAATAGGCCTTCATCGGGGACAGCGAACAACAACGATAATGAACTAGTGAATCATAGAGGGACGAATACGTAAATTCGGGGATGTCAACATATAAGGAGAAAATAGTGTACTTAACTTAGAGAATATCACATCACCTCTTCAAGTCAGGTGCAGTATTTCAAGTGAGAGAGACAAAGGTGAGATGAAATGGCCAGGAGTGTGTAAGAAGTACGAAATGGCAGGATAAGCTAGTGGTGGCCAAATGCGGAAAAGACTAAATCATGATATAGGTAGAGGGAAAAGAAGACAACAAATGGATGGATTATTATGGATTATTATGTTGTTACAGATCCAACAGCCCTGTATGAGATCATAATTTAAGAAAAGGTATGGAAGATATTAATGCTAAGTGGTTCAAGCCAATCCATGCTGGAGATCAGTCTGTTCTCAAGGACATATAGGTGCTCCTGCAGTTGTGGTTCATGCAGCACTTTGTTTTGACTGATAAGCATTACCATACATAACCCTCATTAGGCACCTTCTGCAGCATGCATTGTAAGTTGCAAAATACCTATTCTTTCCTTGTAATTGTGGGACCCCTGATCACACATGGTTCAGAAGCATCGAAGTGCAATAAACATAGTTGGTCTATAAACATAGTTTTTTTTCCTTACATGTTAGGCCAATGGTAAAACATTTATTGCTGTGATCCTTTTAACATAGCTCTAGGCATATATTTTTTGTTTAGTAAGACGATTTATTATCTGAATGCTCCGATAGAATATATTACCTTGCTTTCTTTTCTGTTGTTTAGTCTAGTGGCATTCAGACTACTTAGAACAGGATTTCCGAGGAACATAAGATTTCATGAACGATCTCTAGGTGTTCCGCAAGAGATTTTGATGAAATGAATTGAAAATTAGTTTTAAAAAAGTAACTAATCTTACATTTTGTGGATGGAGGCCTAGCAGCATTGTGCACCAGTGGGAAATTAATATCTTTATTGTTCAACATTGGCAATAAATTGTTTTATTTATAAATAGGTAAAATCAATGGGCAGTGGATTATGTTTACAACTTGCTGATAACAGTAATATACTTTGACCTGAAGATATCATAAATTGTATGCAGAAACTCCCAGAGACCTCAAAATTGTTTCATGGCATCAGAAATCAAATCGTTGAGAAAGGAGATATTGAAGTAAAAGATGAGGTGGTAGCTGTAACTGAGATGTAAAGGCGCTTGCCTCTCAAGAAATGACAGTGCAAGTCAGTGCGGTTTTTAATTCCACATGTTTTAAGCGTCCACTGGTCTCCACGGAGGTGAAACCTGCATTTAATCATATTGGAGATTGACGAAAAACATGGGTATTCCATGAAAATGCTTGTGCATATGAAAGAATCTTTGAAAATTGATAAGAGTAGGCTGTTAGCCACTGTCTGGGCAAAATTATAAAAAATAATGAAATTCCTACCCACTGTGCAATCTACCTTCTTCCAGGCCTAGTTAGCCTACAGAAAGTAAACATTGCAGATTAAAGCAAGTACTGTGGATAGCAGGTGACAACTGCTTGGACACTTATTCTGATACACAATCTAACACAACTCTAACACGCGCCCTCAGGGTGAGGCCCTTCCATTGCACTTTGGTTAGGTTGACCCCTACGATCGCCCTAATGCATCGGTACATACAGACGCGCACATCCATCCAAGCGCTGGTGAATTAAAAAAAATTTAAATAACTTTCGTACGGCTTTATCCCATTGCTGGGGTAGTCGTAGAGTTAATTTAAGCAGAGGACTACAGGCCGCTTCGCCACTGCTGTCGCCACGTCGTGTTCTGGCTATGTTAGTTTATTTCACTCCCAACAGAAAAACAACCTAGGCCATACCTGGGAATCGAACCACTGCCCTCCTTGTCGGCATGCAGGCCTCGAAACCATTCTGTAAAGCGCTCCTCAACAGCACTGGTTAATACGTCCTGATATCGCTCAAAAGACTACGGCCCAGGGTGGAAAGGACGTGTCTCCGCCAGTAGAATACAGATAGGCAAACCGTAAGCAAAAGAAAAATGTGGCAGGCCTAACCTGCCTGGTTTGAATACCAGGATTCCAAGTATTCCTTCTCGTCATCGAGTAGCATGTTCTTTGCAGAACTTCCCTCACAACAGCTGATCTGTAAGACACTGGATCCCTGGTCAGCTGCTCTGCCACTGTCAACCCCAGAGCCTCTGTATTGTCCCTTGTCCATCTTCTTCTCGGTCTGCCTCTGCTTCTTTTGTCGGGTACCATGCCCTCCAGTATTTTTCTTTCTTGACCATTATGACATTTGATGTGGCCAAAGTATGTTAATTTTTTTATTTGCCATGTTAATTTTTTATTTGTAATGTTGTTTACTAGCCAGCTTTGTTTTATATCGAGCATCTGTAGAATTTCTGCGTTTTTTTTTTTCGCTACTCATGGAATTTTTTATGCACCCTCCTGTAGCAGTTTGACTTGAAGGATTCAATCTTCGTCTGAAGGTATGAATGTCTCGTATCAGTATGTTGCCACTGGGCAAATGTATGTCCTCAGGACTTCTACTTTTGTAATTTTGCTAGTGTTCTGCCATACGTTTTTTATTTTAGTTAATCTCTGTACTGGCATAGTCATTCGTCTCATTTTTCTTTTTGGCCATCTCCATTGTTGCTTATAGTTGAGCTGAGATATTCAAAACTTGTGATGTTCTGTACTATTTGCTTTTCTTGGAAAATAATTGTTGCTGTGAATGTTGTCGCTACATTCTTGATCTTGTCCTTTTTTACTCCAGCTGGCGCATAGGCCCACCACTACAGTTGGCCTCCTTTTGGAAGCCAGCGTCAAAGAATTTTGCAGTGGTGGTTTCTGCCACTATTGGGAAGCATAGACTTTAACTGCAGCTGGTCCCTTTGGAAAAAGTCTGTATACAAGCTTTTCCAGTGACTGATTATAAAAGCACTGTTTTTTTGCATGATGAAATTGCAAGCCTCAAGCACAACTCTCTGCAGTCACCTTTTATGAAATGTTTGGAAGGTGACAGTTGACCTATTCTTTAATCCTAGGTACCACTTGTATGAAAATATTGCCCCACATAAAGTTTTTCACTATAGTAGTTAAACAATAACACATTGTTTTAATGACCAGGTCAAGACTCAGCTTCAGCATCCCACAAAGTATCACGTCCGTCAAAACCAGAAAAGACAAGTCCAGCATTTTCTTAATGAGCACCAGGAATCCCATCTGCCCATCCAGTCCCTACCAGCCAATGTTTTATCCATATCTATACCAGAACATTCACAGTACCATATTCAGGCATCTAGCAGTGCCCCAGATCCAGATATGCCCAGTCCACTACATGACGGTTCTGGCACAGAGGTAAATATTTGTTAAATTTTACTGTATCGAACACACCTCTTTTATTTAATTTCTTTTTGTTAACTCTTTCCAGTTCAGGTTAATTGTGCCGATCTGTGCCTTTCCGTTTGGGCCAATTTCCGGAATACCGTACATCAAAGTTATATTCAAATTAAAATAACTACTCAAGCACAAAGAAATTAATATTTTTATAAATTGATATAAAATACGGTCTAAACATTGTAAGACATATAATTAAATTATCTGTGACATGAATTATAATAAAATTATATATTAATATATGGCATTAATGTGGAGGTGGAAATTGGAGAGATATTTTTCTATCACTGCATTGTCGGTTTTGTCAATCTATCTGTCAATTCTGTTACACATTCCTTTCTTATTCTGTGTCAAAGTCTGAATCGGACATGCATTGAATATTCACAAGTAATCTCGATATGTGATCATTTTTCTGTACAATAATTTCTCAGATCTTGAAGGCCAACTTTCCTCAAGGTGAATTAGTTGACTTTAACTTTTACCATCGGCACACAATTTTTGGCTTTAAAGGGCGTGAAAATGACACCCCACGAGCTGGAAAAGTTTAAATATTTATTTTACTTCCACTCTTCATTGATGATCGCATCTATTTCTTTATCTTTGTACGTAGACTTCGTTACACATACCTACAATATTCTTTCATAAACCGTCTTTCCTTCTCCTTGTTGAACGTTGCTACATGATTTTACTTGTACTTTCCATGGGTCATCATTTATCCATCTGGTTTTCCTTTCAGCATAGGGCCATCACAGATGCTCTCCACCTGTTGCTATTTCATGTTATCCTCTTAAGTTTTGTCCACTATACCTCGATTGAAACAATTTCATCTTCTACTCTTTTTTGCCAGGTGTTCTTTGACCGCTTTACATTGCTGATCACATCTCATTCTTTACCCTTTTCAGTCCTGAATAATGTTGCTGATTTGTGTCTTTCAGTCCATGGCAAATGCTGCAACTCCGTACCTCAAAGTGTTTTATTCAAAATCAAATGAATTATTAAATAAATTGGGCTACAATTACATTCTAAATATCATAAGACATAATTCAGCTGTCTGCTATACAAAGTAGTCATAATAAAAGTTATAAATTAGTATAAAGCGTTAAATGTAATGTGGATTTTGTTATATATGTGGAGGAAAAATGTGCCTATGACCTTTGTGTGTATTTCTACATTTATTCTTCAATTCCATTACCACAAACTCTTTCTTCCGTGTCCCAGTCTGAATCAAGACTTCTGTTGAATATCCACAAGTAATCTAGAAGCATGATAATTGGTCTGATGAAATAATAGTTTCTCTTGTCTCAAGTTCAACTTTCCTCAGACATCAACTTTGAAACAACATCACAATCTTAAAAGTCTACCTACCAGAAATAACTTTACACGAAACAACAGTGGATTTGTGTTGAACGTGCCTAGCAGTCTGTGGAAACACCTCACTTTGATGGTTATGTTTTTGGAAGTGTTCTAGCCCTTTAAATGGATTAAAACTTACACCAGCGATACCCTACACCTTGGGGCCTATTATTTAGAAGAAGTTGTGCACTTTGGTGTATTAATTCAACAACAGGTGTTTTTGTTAGCCATTGTGAAAACTGTTGATAGATACATGAAAACGGTCGGTGAACATTATAATGGCATACCAGACCGTAACGAGACAGTGCACTCTCGGGCATCTGAAAAACCAGCACTTCGCATATCTGAAGAAAACAACCCAGAGACATTCAGGAAGGAAAAAACAAAAAAGACTAAGCACAAAAGCGGAATGGATAATGATCAGTCCACCGGGAAAAACATGCCCAAGACACATCACTCGCATGCTGGACAGGCAATAGCGGGATGTGGTTCCCTACAACTTCTTAGGGCTGTGAGAAAGATAAGAAACTCAAGGTGCTCATATGCAAATTTTCAAACATTTTGCAGATGACTTGAAAACATCAAATTCCGCAACCTAAATGACAAAACGTAACGCATGTATTAGAAGTTGGCATCTGTTAAATCAATTTGAAATTGACTTTTTACAGGTTGTTGCGTTGTGGTGAATGGGATTGTGAACAGTTAAGCTTCGTCTTAGTAAATCATCACTGATGATCTCATCTCATTCTTTAACTTCTTCTTGACTGTTAACTGCTTTTAGAGCTTACCGTACTGATACATTTCTTCTTTTTGTGCCATGCTGACAGGCATAGAGGATTATTAATCACCACCTTTTCATGTCACTAGCAATTCTTGTTGTAATCTTGAAGCTGCTGAGACACTGAAGCATGCTTTCTAAATACTGTAGGCTATACAACAGGAGATTTTGTCAATTTGCTGTACTGTTCATTCTGATTCTGAGATTGGCATCAAGGAAAGAACTGGTATCCGGACTTTGAAAGCTGCAATTTTTTGCATATTGGTTGTTATTGGGGAGGGGTGGGGCATGCCAGCATCGGACAGTGAACTCCTGTTTGATAATGGCACTACAGCCAGGGAATTATTGAAACACCCTAACACAAACATGTACACGAAAAGAATGCTAATCAACAGTATGTTCATGCCAACTCTCTGTCACTAGTGCCAAACTTGGACTTTAACAAAAACTCTACAGAAAGATCACGTCATATGAGATGTCTCCGGAAAACAAACGTAACTAGGGGGACAGAATGCGCAATGAAGATGTGAGTAGAATGGTTGAAGCAAGACCCTGCTCTGAATATATTGATGAAACGAGAATCAATTGGTTCTGCCACCTAATGAGAATGCATACTGACTAACTGCCCCTGTGCACCTATAACGCACAGCATTCAGGTTCCGTGGCAGACCGAGAACTAAATGGATATGAAATGTTGCAGATATTCTAAATCGTCGTGGGATGACGACCACTTCAGTGACACGTCTGGCCCTGGACAGAAAACTACGACGTCTCACGGCACAAGTGGGTAAGACAGGACAAGACAAGTCAGGGAATCAGCAATCCACAGACTACAAGAGTTCTTCTTTCCGTCCTGCGTTCGCCTTATTTATCTATTCCCCAAGACGGTGTGCGTTGCACTGTGGTTTTTATTCTGTGCCTGTCGGCCCAGTGCATCCGACTTCAGTATGCATTTTATGTAAGGGTCTGCTTCCTCCTGCATTTTCTAAGGGTTTGCTTCCCCGGGGTAACGGCCGGTGCTGTGATGGGGATCGAACCCAGCACCTTCGGCTGTGAGCCGTGTCACTTAACCACTAGCCCACGCCGTCCCCTCTACAGGAGTTTGAAATCAACAATGGGTTGAGCTTGTAGGAAACTTCAGATAATGAGGCAATGGTTGTATTAACCTGAGCGCTGGAGGAACCACCACCATCAGTATCCATTACCATTCACTGAAAATGGATTAAGCACCTATTGTCTGCACGTAATTCATCGCTGTTGATTCTGCCAACATTGTCATGTTTTGCTATACTGAATTGACATTACTGCACTACAGGCAGACTCAGAGGTGCTTAGTTTGAGGAATGGAAACTGATACATTTGGAATTAATGTAAACAGTACAGTAAATCTGTATTACAAATTTGATGAATGTAGACACTACATAAAAATTGTGAAAATTTTGATTAGCACAGAAAGTCACAGAGTACACACAAAAGGTGAGTGGCCAAGGGGTGAAACTCTCGGTTTTCACAATCCCAACGCACGTGGTTCGATTCTCACCATGTTTAGTTTGGCAGACACTGGGATTTTTCTTGGGCGATTGTTCCTCATGTATGGAAAGTAATAGCAACCTACCGTACTGCACATTTATCAAGGAACTTGTAAAAGCCACTTATAAAATAGGTGGGGGTTGAATGAAGTGACGTTCTGTAAAGGACATGTTACTTACTTTAAAGAAAAACTATAAATGTCTGATGAATGTGGTCACTGCAGTCTTGTCTTGTCTTATCCACTTGTACCGTGGGGAGCCATATTTTTCTGTCCAGGGCTGAAGTGGTCGCCATCCCATGACAATTTAGAATATTCGCAACATTTCCTATCCATCTAGTTCTTGGTCTGCCATGGTTGCAAAAACCTGAACGTCGTTTGTTATAGGCGCACACAGGTAGTTGGTCAGGATGCATTTTCATTAGGCTGCCGAACCAATTGATTCTCGTTTCATCAATATATTCAGAGCAGGGTCTTGCTTCAACTATTCTTCTCACATCTTCATTGCGCATTCTGTCTCCCCTACTTATGTTCATTGTTTTCCGGGGGCATCTCATCTCACATGTTGTGATTTTTCTCTCTAGAGTTTTTGTTAAAGTCCAAGTTTGGCACTGGTAACGCTGCAGTGATGTCAACTCCTCAGATGTTATATCTTCATGTACCGCAAGCAAAGCTTCAAATTTCTTTTCTACTTTGATGTTGTATTCAGTCGGTTTTGCTGTTACATCGAAGCGTATTGGCTGGAAACCTTTGTTAATCCTACAGTCTTATCTTGAAAACTGCAAACAGTAATTCGTGGTCCGTATCGCAGTCCGCTCCTGGAAGCATTTTTGTTGCCAGCATATTTTACCTCCATCTTTGTTGTACCAGGATGTAAACTATTTGTGATTATAGTGATGTTGTTTAAATAAGGTGTTGGCAATGGAGAGGTTATTTTCCATCACACGCAAGGAATATTTTAATCTTGACAGGAAACTAAATAATTTCCAGGATGCCACACAAGAAACAGAGCTATATATCTGATGAAACACTGAAACTCATTGAAGAAAGGAAACAATTAAAACAAATTGGAAGTCAGGGGACCAACACAGCATATAAAAACTGCAAGAAAAGTTATAAGAAAAGATAAAAGAAGATACATAGAGGACACTTGTAAGGACACAGAAAATGTACGGCAACAAGGCAGGGAGTGGGATGCCTTTAAGGCGATAAGAACACTGACAGGGGAATTCCGTCCAGTTTCGCATGCCGTCAATGACAAAGAGGATAATACATTAACAGAAATCAAAGACATTAGATAGAGAGAGTACTGCAGAAACAAGCGCTCAGTTACAATCCCACTGAAGGATGAGAAAGAACCTGAACCAACATTGGAGGAAGTACACTCAGAAATCAAAAGCCTGAAAAAGGGAAAGTCTCCAGTATGTGATGATATCCAAGCAGAGCTAATACAAGCAGGAGGGGATGCCAGTGCTCGAGTTTATCACAAGCTGTGTAAACAGATATGGCACAAGCATGGGCCAGAGTGGGCAGAAGCATGGATAAAATCAATTTATATTCCCCTCCCCCAAAAAAGGCAATCTAAAGCTGTACACAAATTACCAAACTATCGCGCTAATCAGCCACACTAGTAAGATACTCTTGCGGATACCATTGAGAAGAATAGACAAAAGATTTGAATCTGAAATTCATAAAGTCCAAGCAGGTTTTAGGAAAGACAGAGGGACCAGAGATCACATATTCAATATGAGAAATATCTACGGAAAATGTAGAGAGTTTAATGTAGACCTGTACACATGTTTCATTGATTACACCAATGCCTTCGAATGGTAAAACATAAAAATCTGTGCAACATCATGAAGGAAATGGGGTTTCCTGTGCACATTATACATCTTATTGAAACATTAAACCAAGATCAACGAGCCGCTGTCCGAGTATCAGATTGGTTTGCAGTTCAAACGGAAGTAAGACAGAGATGAATTCTCTCACCTTATCTATATAACATCTATGCAGAATGTATAATTAGAAATGTTAGAGAAGATGAGAACATTGACAATTTTGATACATTTACGATTGGCGGGTTCGAGATTCCAGAGTTACGATACTCGGATGACACAGTGATACTGTCAAGAAGTGCAGAAGGGCTAGAGCAGCTACTTTCAGCTGTAAATGGACACAGTAACGATCAAAACCTGTTTATAAACATAAACAAAACAAAGATAATGGCCACCGACAAACTCAATGTCAACATAGATTAACAGTAGATGGTGAGGAAATAGATCAGGTCACACATTTTTAATATCTGGGTTCCAGAATTGACAAAAATGCCAACTGCTCGAAAGAAATCAGAAGAAGACTAGCCATGGCAATGCAGAGACTGAACAGCCTGAAGAAATTATGGCAGAACACCAACAAAACGACAAAAGTAAAAGCCTTGAGAGCCTGTGTTTTTCCTGTGGCAGCTTACTATTGCAAATCATGGACGATTACCAAAACTTCTAGACAAAGAATCGAATCCTTTGAGTCAAAAGGTTACAGAAAGATCCTTAGAATACCCTGGACAGAGAAAAAGACAAATGTAGACATTCTGCAAGAGTTGAGAATAGAGGAGAACTGGTTTATCAATTTCATTATGGCCAGAAAATGTAAATACTTTGGTCACATCAAGAGACACAACAGTCTTGAGGGAACAGTAATGGAAGGTATGGTGCCAGGTAAAAGAGGCAGGGGTAGACCAAGAAGACGATGGTACCAAGATATCTGGGAATGCCTGTGGCGGAGGCTGAAGTTTTGGCAAGGGAACGAGTTTCTTTCAGACAGACTGTGATGGGAGTGACGTTCTATATAAAGAACATGCTACATTGTAGAACACTGCAGTAAAACTATTAAATTGGGGTTAAAAGTAAAGGTCAATCCCAAGGTCACAATTGCAGTCGGGGATGAAGATAACTCTAATAAGCCACAGCTTCTGCGAGGTGATTAGTTCTCTTCCTTCCCCAACTCGTACGTCAGGTGCCCATTTACAGCTGAGTTGAGTGGAGGAGCGGTATGATAACGGCCTTTTGTTCTGTCCCTCGTTGAATTCGAACCCTGGCACTCTGTAATCCCAGTCTAGTTAGCCAGCTCACTGTAGATTAGGCTACATGCTCTATATTAAGTCAAGTGCAATGGATCTCCTGTATATTCTATCTCTTATCTTGAATCTTGATAGTCCAAATATGGCAGCTCACACCCTGCCCATCTATTGATACTGACCTCCAACTTATGCTATTTTCATCCTATTACATGTTTGCCATCTGCGGCCTTATCAATAAATCATCAATCAAAACATTTTCAGTTCCATGTGGAGCATAGGTCTTTTACAATTATGGGCCAAGTCATCAAATGTTGACCTTTCTGTTGAAGCTTTTGTGGCTTTAAGTTTCTATGGGATAGGGGATAGCCAGTTGCATGTGCAACCCACTTAGTCACCTGGGAGGTTTCAGTCCTGCTATTCTTTGCTTTCCCTTCACAACCCTGTAACAGATAGTTCTGATGAACATAAAATGTTGGACCATTGTGCATTGTAGGCCTTCACATACATGTTCCAGTTTGTTTATAAAGTTATCTGTGACAAAACTGGTTTTTCTTTTTGCAAGTAGAAATTCTCTTCCTGGTTGATGTGGTGTCTCCTTCTAATTGTATGTTTGTGTGTGCATTCACTTGCTAAAAAAATAAAGAAATATTATTGCCATCTTTGAAACAAGACAATTTTGTTTAAAAACCGTCTAAGTTCAGTTAAGACCGAGGAATATAGGTTGCTTGCCCTGGAAGTCATGTGAGGGCTGTGATTTTTTTCAACCAAGATAGAAAAACCTATATTCTTATAATGTGCTCGGAGTAGAAGGTTGGTATGGTACTTGGCCACTTGCTCGTCATTTAATTAACATAAATTATTTAAATGCAGCTTTAATGAGATGGATGCAGCAGAATTTTTTCTGTGATTTTATGTTCAGTTGTGTCCTGGATATAAAGTACAAGAAACATTACACATTGTTTTGCTAGTTTATATTCTTGTTAGTACTATTTTTTGCTTGCCACAGAAAATCACATCCTGGCTGTAAATAGCCATCAGCTCTGTGGTGTCTCTGTATGTCTGTTTTATTGATTGAAAGTAAGGGTAGTGTACTGCAGTTGTAGGGCTACCTCACTAATTAAGTCTGCCTGGGACCAGACCACCATAATCAAGCAAAACAGATTATTTTTTGCCTGCTTATTTGTGTAGGCCTAAAAATATGATGAAACATTAGGTGTGCAATAATTATTGGTCTGTAAAAATAACGAAGGAAAATTAATCAATTCTACTGCATAAACATTGCTTAGCTTATAATATTTGTTTACGGTAAGTAGTACATAAGTACGTAAGCAAACGTATGGTGGCTGATAAATGACATTAGAAAATTAAGTTGCTGAAGTAGAAAGTGGAGTTTTGTAATCTGAGTCTTCAACAAAGTTTATTTGCTTTGATGATGAAAACAAATTTACTAGTCTCAAACTTGTCATCTTCAGCTTCTTCAACTGTCTCAACCATCATAGTTTATAGCACAGTTGTGGCCTATGGGTTGCGAGGCTGGTTTACAATCTCATTTACCAAGTTTAAATCTGTGACTTAATTTAATTAACATAGTGCATGCGTATGTAGTTTAATATTCACGAGCAGGCGTCATTATATTCATTGGCTTGTCAGGCGTACAAAAGGTTTGTAAATGTTAGACAGTCTGTACATGTTCACATTTACATCCTTTTTGGTTTATCTATCAGTCTGATTCACAACTATATAAGGACAGAGGTAAGATGCATTCACTGTGTAGTGCTAAGGGTGTTTCTCAACATTAATCTGGAATCAGCTCTGTAAAAATTAATTGGAGACATAACATGTAACTAAAAATATCACACCAACACTGAATTTTAAAATGAACTACCATCTTCTTTTTGAATGTGTTGGCCGAATGTTGCCTTAAATCAGCCTGGTTCGGCACTATGCAGTGCTTACTTTTATGGTGTCACTTAAGTTTGTTATTGACTAATATTTCGGTCAGTTTACATGTGCAGCTTTTTGTTTTGTGTTTTCTCTCTTCCATTTTTTCATACTAGGATTATGATTGCTTCCATTCATATTTTTAGTACTATCCTTTCTTTTCGGCTTGTGTTTATGATTTGGGAGGAAACAAGGATAAAGAAGAAAACTTTTTCTTTGATCAACTGATGCTATGCTTCTAGTCCGTTGAGGTGCACGAAAGAGACTGCGTTTCAGGTCTTCACCAGTCCGCTTCAGCTTGTTGAGCATGGTCGCTCCACCCTGCCAGACTGCCTCTCTTTTGTCTGTATAAGTAGGGTGGTTCTGCAAGAAATGTTCTGGTGTTGGCTTGGGTGCTTCACAATTGCATATGGCGTTGTCTCTGAGACCCATTTTGTGGAGATGGGCCTTGAGTTTGCAATGTCCCGTTATGAGTCTGAAGATCTTTGTCTGTCCATCTCTGCCAAGCTTGTATATACTGTAGTTTTCTGGACTGTATTCTTTGTGTTGGTCTCTCCATTTCGTTCTCATGGATGGTTTGATGAGTATCTTTGCTTCTTTATAGTGAAGAAAACATCAACCATTTAGATCTTCACCAACAGATGTCTCTGTCCCATACTTAGTATTAGATGGTCAGATGTAATATCACAAAGCTCGGACAGAGATCATAACAGGAACCAATACATCTAGAGATCATTGAGAGACAAAAGTGGACGCTTGTCTGAGGAGGATACCCAGCAATACAACCAGACGAACGCTGGATTGGAACTTGGCAGGAGAAGATAGGCATGTAAAGAAAAATGAGATGGCTGGTGGAAGAGGCAACCAAGCAACTGGAGTCTCGTGGGGCGACCCCAAGATAGGAGTTGATAAAGAGACTGTTACCGTCCTGTGTTCTCATGTAATCCAAGTGTAGAGAAGTCACTGAAATAATGCAGTGTTTCTCAAAGTGTGGCTACAGTAGGTCCTGGAGACCCTGTCAGTGCGTCCATGAGGTCAAAATATTTTTTGAGAACTGTTCTGGGATATTTGTCATTGTCACTCTGAATCTCTCCTGGGTGTTCAGTTTGGGTTTTTCAGAGACTGCATGCTGATTCTCTCCTGGGTGTTCAGTTTGGGTTTTTCAGAGACTGCATGCTGATTCTCTCCTGGGTGTTCAGTTTGGGTTTTTCAGAGACTGCATGCTGATTCTCTCCTGGGTGTTCAGTTTGGGTTTTTCAGAGCCTACATGCTGATTCTCTCCTGGGTGTTTAGTTTGGGTTTTTCAGAGACTGCATGCTGATTCTCTCCTGGGTGTTCAGTTTGGGTTTTTCAGAGACTGCATGCTGATTCTCTCCTGGGTGTTCAGTTTGGGTTTTTCAGAGACTGCATGCTGATTCTCTCCTGGGTGTTCAGTTTGAGTTTTTCAGAGACTGCATGCTGATTCTTTCCTGGGTGTTCAGTTTGGGTTTTTCAGAGACTGCATGCTGATTCTCTCCTGGGTGTTCAGTTTGGGTTTTTCAGAGGCTACATGCTGATTTCTGAGTGTTCAGTTTGGTTTTATCAGAGGCTACATGCTGATTCCTGAGTGTTCAGTTTGGTTTTATCAGAGGCTACATGCTGATTCCTGAGTGTTCAGTTTGGTTTTATCAGAGGCTACATGCTGATTCCTGAGTGTTCAGTTTGGTTTTTCCAGAGGCTACATGCTGATTCCTGAGTGTTCAGTTTGGGTTTATCAGAGACTACATGCTGATTCCTGAGTGTTCAGTTTGGTTTTTCCAGAGTCTACATGCTAATTCTCTCCTAAGTGTTCAGCTGGATTTTGCAGGGGCGACTTGAGAACTTTTAATACCGTGTTTCTGGACCTAATAGAATACAGCTTTGCGTGTGAATTATTTTTCAGTTTCTAAGACATGACTAAATATGGGCTTGTTCATAGATGAACTCGGTTTGTTCTCACAACTTCGGTTTAATATTATGAGTACGTCTATTGTGCGCTACTAACTATCATCTCTGTAACGCCATTATCATACAGTAAAAGGTTTTATTGAAATGCTGAATGTCACCTTACGGAAACGTATCAAATGAAGTGAGTACCATGATTTCTTTTACCAACAAATAATGTAAATGTAACTTTTATAAAACAAATTGTTCTAATTTTAGAATAAAAATTGTCTGATTAGTGTAGTGGTAGAGCACTTAGTTTTTACGACATAGGTATGGGGTTTAACTCCGACTACCGGCACGCTTCAGTCCACACAGCTGTAAATATGTTTCTGGGTTAATCAATGCTAGATGGAAAGTTCCTGGCAGGATTGTGCAACATGTCGGAGAGTATTGTGAATTGTTCTTGATATTTCCAGTTCTAAATGTCCAAATGTAAGTTTGTTTTCAAAGTATTGCTTATTTATTTATATTATTCCTTATTGGTGCTATGCCCATGATGCTGCGATACTTGACGACTGCAGTCTGCACTCTAAAGTCGCCGGAAACGAGGAAGCAGCGTGGGAAAATATATCTTGTGTCCCTTACATTGGTGTTAGACAAAATTGTGTGCGTAAAAATGACACTAGATTTTGAGTTGTTAGATACTATAGCACAAACAGATACCAGTATGACGTACGAAGAGTCAAAACGGCTTATCAAATGGGAAACCGAACATACTGGTTACACCAAAAACGATGCCTATTACCAGTTGAACCGAAGAGAGCAGGTCGTTGTCTTCAGACTTCGCACTGGCCACAACAGACTGAGGTACCACCTATTCAACAAATTGAAGATAGGGTGTACCGACGAATGCCCGTGCGGTACTGGTAAAATGACCACTGAACATCTGCTGCAGAACTGCCCGACATACGAGGATCAGAGAGAGCAGATGTGGCCATTACCAGTGGAACTGCAAGACAAGCTCTATGGCAGTGGCGAGAGCCTCAAGATGACCGCCGCTTTTTTCGAAAAAATAATGGTTACTGTCTGACTGTGTACGCAGAAGAAGAAGAAGAAGATACTATAGCATCATCACTAGACTACCTGGCGCCCTGATTCGTCATTTCCTGCTTTACCGATGGATAATATAAGAAAATAAATATTGTTTTCTTTTTAAACATTTGAAAATTGGTTGTTAAATTTAAAGCAAAGACACGTGTGGTCTGACTTTGTCAAAACAAAAGTTACACCACCATCTACATATTTCTAGAGATGCTGTAATAGTGAAAACGGACACATTAGATGCAAATATGTTTGCCGAAACCTGCCGGGCATGTTGTAAGAGGCGACTAATGAGAGTTGGGGCTGGTAACAGTTTCCTTTAAAATAGAACAATAAGACAGCTACTGGAGTGAGAAAATGCATGTAATAGTGATATTACTATTCATGTCGTCAATTTCAGCTTAGTAAGTTTGTGCATAGGACTTGCAACTTCATCATGTAAAAACAAATGAACACATAAGCCAACTTTATAAGACCACCTCAACACTTTGGCCCAGTCTTCTTCCATGAAGTACTGGCTATTGAAAATGGCTCATAGAACCGCCTTCATTGCGACCCCATACGTGCTCAGTCCCTTTCATTGCTTGAAAGTGCCGACGACAGAGCACGAACTCTGGTGCTCCCCCAGGAGACTCCGACATTTACTGCTGGGTCGACTGGGAGAAGCGGTGATACCATGAAACAAATCCAATGACTATTCCTGTCTGTCAAATAGAGCACGGCCTCATTTCAACCTGGTACGTTGGGGTTGTCATATAAATGTAGACCGATATCAAATAGTGCTGTCGGGGATCAGGTGTTAGAGACTTCGTTGTACTAGGCCATATATTTGTTGTTGTAGTGAGGTAGCCAGTTTCATTCCTCGACGCCCTATCTTCCTTAACGGTTGAATAGTACACAGGCTGTAAAAATAGAACTACTGTACCCTTCAAGACATGTTGTGGGAAGGTTTACTCTTTTGTGGGCCACGAAAAGGACGTTTAGTAGTGGGTTGTAGTAGCTTTCCTCACATCCCGAACGTACTAAAGGAGGTGGACCGGTGTCCTCCAAGCGGTTGTGCTGTGCTTGGCTTTATCTGCGTGTCGCTCACTACTATGGGGATCACGTTGGAATCCCACCTCGTTGGCCAGACTGCCAACACGTCCGTTTCCAGGATAGACTGCATCGAAACAGTGGCCGGCATATGTTGCCTGACTCTGACTAACATGTCTGATTAGTATGTTGTGCCTGACCAGACGTTAGTGTTCTAAAAGGCTGCAAAAGAGGGTTGTGGATGGTACATGCAACCCTCATTATGTAAATACACTGCTATTGAAACCGCCAATGCAAATCCTTGGATTGGACACACTCTTCCTGTAAAGAAATCCGGCCGCAGTGGTGACCTTATGCTTGAGCGAAATGCGAATCATATTGAAGCGAGTTAAGACTAATGACTGAACCTAATGCATTTACAACCAGACGAGCGCTCTAACCGTACGTTAGTCAGACACTTGGTGACCGGATGCTATAATTAAAACAAAAAGACACGCTGCTAATAACATTTATCTGGACTATTTCAAGACAAACGCTTGTTGTCCGCGCCTAACTAATATATGTAGGTGTCCTGACACTACTCTTCAAATCAAAATGCACTTAACAGTCACCTCGGCTTGACATTTCTATCCCCCCCGGCTCACGCTGTTGGCCGAAGAGCATATAAAGTGCATCATTGACGTAATTAGAGTCAGGCAGAGATCTATATAACAGTACTTTACCCTTTGCGTGGGTCATGTTATGTCCAATTAAGGCAATGAACACATACAGTACAGAGGATGGCATATACACCCTTCATAAACCTATGTCTTGTAGGTCTTTGGTGAGCAATCCTTTCCACTTAACGTCTTTGTTCCGCTTTAGAAGTCTCTGCAGAGTCTGTATACAACCAATTTATTTTACATTAACTTGATCTAAAAATACACATTCGTATCCAATCTATTCTTGAAAGGATTAATTTACACTGCCTCCACCATTTCCTGTGGCAATCCATTACAAGCATCAACTACTCTGACTAAAAAATATGTCCCGATATCAAAACTGGTCCTTTCTTTAATTAATTTATGGCTGTGCCCTCTTGTTCTTGTAGGCGCGTGTATTTAGAATAAACGTGTCACTATCAACCTTCTAGTAACGTTGATCAGATGATTTTTTTGTTCTTACTGCATTATAATTTTTTCTCCAGTGGGATGGCAAGAATAGTGTCACTGTAACCTCTCATACAGGTCGTAAAAGGAAACGAAACGAAACATGGTTTTTACGTAGGGTTAGTAGCATTGTAATATTACCCATTGTTATTGAAACGACACCTATAAATGCTCAGCTCCAATTTAAGCTTCACGTAACTGCAGTTATGGGCCTATGCTTAATGGGCCATATTTTAATCAGGCTTCCGGAACCGTGGAAGGCCGGAAACCGGGTGGATAGGAAATGCTAGGGATATCCAAAACCACCATAGGACGTCAACTACAGCGACGAACCCTGCCCTTGACCGATACCAGAGGCTCATCACGATGCCTCGTGGTGGAAGTGGATAAGACGAGAGAGAGAGAGAGACCAATCGTTCACCTTTCCTCACCAATTTGAAGCATAGGCCTTAACTGCATCTAGTCCATCAGGACGCCTGTATCCGAGCCTTTTGCAGAGGCTGATTATAAGGGCATTGTACTTTGCTTGATGTTACTATCCCCAAACAGGCCCCTCTTTTGTCATTTTATCCCATATACCACTCGGGCCATTGGCATCATAGCCAAATATTATTTCTCCATTTCGCTCCATATGTAGCATAAGACAATAACCGTAACTGCATGCATACAAGAAGCATTTTTTCAAATCACTCTGATCTTGAGTGGTCATTTATGTAATATTTGTATCGCATGAAGAGGTTACTAGCCCCGTACCATTGGGGGGGGGGGGGGGGTGTGTTAAAATGTTTGCATCTCTGCATTCTTGTGGCGGAGGCACGACCCTATCCACCCCCAGACTGGAGTCAAATAGGCGATGTCAGGACGTATTAACCAGTGCTGGGATCTATATGTGCGTTTGTATGTACCTATGCTAGTCAGAGGTCAACCCAACCAAAGTATAATGGAAGGGCTTCACAAGTACACATATGAAAGTCGTGTAAGAGTGTGATTGTTGGACATAATTAAATGAAACAGTGAGAGGTGAGAAGAGAGAGAGAGAGAGGATGTGTTTTGTATGATGCCCCGCACAAGACACGTTTGGACGCCTTTATGTCGTTCATGTGAGTGTGGTCCTTTCGTTAGCAGTAAGGGGCTCCTTCACAAACCATTAGTATAATAGTCAATAGATCTTTCTGTGAGTGTACCGACATTCTTAGGTGACTATGTCACTTGACAGATTTATGTCCCATTTTACTTGTTACAGGTACATATGTACATGTAATGGTAGTTCCTAAGAGACGCTGCTGTTCTGGATGGAGTGTTATGATACTTCAATGTTCTAAACCATTAGTTTATGTTTTTAGGTTTGGTGGTCAGTTCCCTTTCTTGTTGCCTTTCCTTTCCCTAACAGTAGCTAAGTGTATATACAGCTGGGCCAGCTTGAACGTATTAGTAATGGGGATCGAACTTTGCACCTTGCGAAGGTCAAATATGTCTGAATTTGTTTAGATTTTAATGGCATCACGTAACACGGTCCTGTAACTTGTGGTGTACCACAAACAACATATGTACCATTTGATGGTAACACGGTCCTGTAACTTGTGGTGTACCACATACAATATGTGTACCATTTGATGGTAACACGGTCCTGCAACTTGTGGTGTACCACATACAACATATGTGCCATTTGATGGTAACACGGTCCTGTAACTTGTGGTGTACCACAAACAACATATGTACCATTTGATGGTAACACGGTCCTGTAACTTGTGGTGTACCACATACAATATGTGTACCATTTGATGGTAACACGGTCCTGTAACTTGTGGTGTACCACATACAACATATGTACCATTTGATGGTAACACGGTCCTGTAACCTGTGGTGTACCACATACACCATGTGTACCATTTGAAGGTAACACGGCCAAGAAGGTATGCCACATGGAAATACATGACCTGACATATAACACGAGCCAACGCAATGAATATAATCGAGGTCAAACTTTCAATTCAGACCTGTTTTGTCATTACTGTAGCGGGGTCATTGCCCTTTGCGAGTATACTAACGGAAACTGAAAACAACACAAAGTGAACCTACAGATTGACCTAGTAATTGACATTGATGGGGACAGACATTTTGATCTAACCTTTATCAAGTGCTGGTCCAAATGATAGCGGGACAGCTAGCATTCTACACAAATAGGTATACAGTGCATCTCCGAAATGTAAAACACTTTAAAATATTTTTAAATACAATTGTGTATTTAAGGTAATCCAAGATTTATCATTTAAATGAAAGAGGAACACGTGTAATTATTTTAGTAAATCGTCTTTGTCAAAATGGTAACAATTCTGGTCCAGACACTAATGACAACGTCGGTCTACCGAGTCATGTATATGTTCATCTTGGGATATAAGTGCATTCTCTTTCAATTGCTGCTTTCAGTTCTTCGATTGATGTCGGTGGGCACGATAAACATCTTTAAGGTATCCCCATCAGTAAAGGGCATGAGGTCTGGTGAACAATGGGACATTCGATACTACATATTCGCCCAAATCCACGTGTTCGGCACATTTCCACCAAGATATGTTCTTACATCAAGATTGGAATTTGCTGGAAATAAAATGCGCCATCAGCAAAAATCTTGCGAATGAGTGACATGACGGAATCCTGAAGGAAGTACAACAAATACGGCACCATAAATAATCATTTTTTTTTATTCGCGGCAAAAAATGTTATGCTAATCTCTTTCTCTCTCTCCCCCTACACACATATACATATGTTATCATCACGTACCATGCCGGCTGACGTAGGCGACCGTGTACCGCCACATCTACTGTCTTGTTTCTGGTACATAATATCAGTTATGTAGTTGATGCTCTCCCCATGTTATGTTACGTACTCAGATCGTCCAGCATTTTATTTCTCTCTCTCTCCTACTCGGAATTGTGCCTGTTATAAAAACGTTTTCCATACCTTCACTGTGCATGATTGGTCAGAAAAAACACTGATTGTTTCTTTCAAATATTGTTGAAACGCAGCCGTTTTGCGTTGACCTAACAGTATAAAGTCATATGTGTTATCTGTCCATGGAATTCTTAACATGCGCCTATAAACCCCCCATCGCTCCAGCAGCGGATGAACCTCTTGCCCGTTTACTTATCATCCAGGATTCACAAGTCAATATCGCGAATATATTACCCTGAAGTAAGTCGTCTCTCACTTTAAGAGATGGTGATTTGTTACGTGTTATTTTCTGTAACGTGTCGGTTGGTTTTCATGTTCTGCTACTTATCTCTGCGAAATCACACACCAAACTGTGCATGTAAGCATGTAATACGAGTACAGTTTTAAATATAATGTTTCTGGAGGTCAAAACATACCCATTACCGGACGATTTTCAGACCTACCATATTTATTGTATCAGTATTAACATTAGCACGTCTCCTTTACATTGTTACGCTTCAGTTGCCTTGGTATTAGCTTTGAACTTGTTTTTTGTTGTGGCAAGATCCTGTTTACCTACTATTTTGCATATGCGAAAACTTGCGTTAGATGTTTATTCAGCGTTATTCACAAGCGCTGTTACTAAACCATATATAAAACACACGTTTTGGTTAAATGATTTTGACTAACCTAACCCTGACCGACATCTTACAGACGATATGATGGCTTGAACAATTTGTTATACTTATACATCAAATGTTTCTCTATACCAAGTATACATCAATTTGTAAATATAAATGTACTACCTAATAGCAGCTTCACATTGTAAGAATACCTGTGTTGAGAGGTCAAACGTAGTCAAGGAGTTAAGTCGCTCCTTTGTTACCCTGGAGATTGGGTGACTAAGGAATTGTGAGCTTGGTTTTACAACCCCAATTTACCAGGTTCGGATCACGTCGTGCTCAATTAGAATGACCGGGCATGGTGTGGATATGTCCCTTGTATGACCACTTCTTCCAGTCGATCCAGCTGTAAATGGGTACTTAACAAAGTCAGGGGACACTTTCAGAGCCGCCCCATGAGATACGGAGTTTGTGCTCTGTAGTCAACACTTTGAGCAATTATAGGTACAGATCACACGGGTTGAAATGCGCATGCTCAGGTGCAATGAAGTCGGTTCCGTGAACCATTTCCCATTACCATACACCCTGGTGGACATATGCCTACAGGACAACAACAGACTATTATACCCATTGTCTTCCTCCTGGTTTGGCTCCAGTCTAGTCTTCTGGCTCTCACGGACTCAACGATGTGTATATTGTGTTCCATAATCCGTACAAGTTCATCGCTATGTAGATCAGTCCGGTTTTCTCGCTCTATGTAAGTGTAATATATCGTGCCTTTGCATGGTGGAGGGTCTGCCTCTATGCCAGCATACCTGTTTAGATTCACATGTTTATTCATTTTTCACAGATAACTTCGATATGTAGAATTTGTTGCACTATTTCGCCACCCGCCTCATGGGTAGTAAACATTTTCCTCACTAAGCCACTTAACACGTATACGCGTGGAACAATCATAAAAAGACGTTAGGCAGCGTTACCTCTCTCTTTTTATCTCACTCTGTTTCATTTGACTCTGTCCAACAATCACACTTTTGCACAATTTTCACACGCGCCCTCAGGGTGAGGCCCTTCCATTGCACTTTGGTTCGGCTGGCTTCTGAGAGCGCACAAACCTAGCATAGGTACATACAGACGTCTCTTAGCATGTGCGAACGGCATTGTGCGCAAAACTACGAATTAATCTTTTTCCTCAGAAGAGTTAGACTGCAACTGTTAGTAATTTCTAACGACATGCATTCAGTGTAGTAGTACCTATTCTCGCCCTTGTCACACAAAATAAGACCCTTATTCAAGCCATAAGGAAAGCCGACCAAACAAGAGACAACTATCACTGCCTTGATCGAGCAGAACAAATTATTGTTTTTCATGAGAACGGGACATGACAGATTGAATGGCCACTTACATTTGCTAACATTGGTTCAATCACTCATGTGTTTGTGCGGGCAGGCAGCACAGACATCCGAACATATCCTGCAAGACCGTTATATGCTTATTGAATTGCGTACTGAGCACTGACCCACAGAGAAGAATCACCACACAAAACTGTTTGGAAGCCTTAAAGAACTCTCTACTACACCAACCTTCATCCAGAGAACTGGACTTCACGTGTAATCGTAACAGGGACAAAGAACATGTCGAACGAGTAGAGACAGAAAAAGAGCACAGGCATAACACTTTCTGAAACCACTGGGGCATCGCTCTGTCATTAGATTTGAACATTTTGAATTTCCGGCTAAAATGCGCCTCTACCGTATATACCCGACTGCTTACACTAACCATTACATAAATGTAGCGGAAACCCAACTAACAATCTGGTGCCGTGCTTTGACCGACTAACCCACTTAGCTTGCACAGTAGTAATGAGCAGAACCCGACAGTGAGCAGTCCCCAACTGCGCAACAGTATTCTAAACTGCTGGTTACGAAACTGACATCTCCCTATTTCCGCGCACATGCGCCTGCCATGTCTGTACGGATTCAACTTGACACGTCATGTTTCACACGCAATGTTATGCAAGAAGTGTAACGCGCTTGCCCTTTAGATAATAACATTGGCATGTGTTAAAATGAGGGGAGAACGCGGCAATATTGAAGATCAAAAATCAAAACAAGTAATGGCTCAGTGTCCGCACTCGAATAAATACTAAACAAAACGCACATCTTGGCTACAAGAAGTTCCAGGGACAAAGGACCAACGAAAACAAATCACAAGAGACAACAGAACATGATGTATAATTAAGGTACAATACTATTTGAGTTGGGAGACATTCTGAAATCGAGTTGTGAAGTGGCCTCTGAGACATTAAGTTCAGAGAAAAAAGGTGAAAGGGTAGCCCCATAGCAGACACTGCCGTCGGGGATTAAATGTTAGAGACTTCATAATACTAGGCCTCAGCTTTTTATAAGGTGCATGGCCAGTTCCATCACTTTCGGCGACTGTGACATCTAAATGATCATGTTTTTTACCATGTTTTTTGTGTGCTCAGTATGAAGTATACAACTGATACATCATTAATTGGTGTGCAGTGTCAATGGTATACTCTACATTATGCTCACTTTTTCTAACCTGTCATTTTTCTGTCCTATCTTCAATCCGTCTGATTCCCCTTGGAACATCCAACAGCAACGAATGCTTTCCATCTGATTTAATTTTATGCTGTTGTTTTTTTAGTTCTGCCCCCTTGACACTTCAGCTACACTGGGTTCCTCTTCCACTGTTCTTCCCCAGATGCTTATAGGCCTCCAAACTCATCTCTTGCCTCAGTGTGTTCCAATCAAGGTCTTTCTTCTTCTTCTGCATTCGTTCTCAATCTCCCTCTACCAAGTCCTGAACAGAGCTGTGCAAGAAGCAGGATGTAGTCAGGAGAATGGAATGCGTTGTGTCGCTAGTTTACAGCTTGACTGCGATATTTACACCTTTTAGTCCGACACATCTTCTTTCGGAAAGCAAGATTTTTCTAAGGGTGTACCCAATCTCCACATTCTCTCCTCCCCAATCTTCTACCATACTAGCTGTTTTTTTGCCACAAATCATTTTTTGCTATTACCTCTGGCCAATTTATATGAAGTGTTGGATAAAGACATCTGTTGTGATAGTCAACAGCCTGGATGTAGTACTTTTAGTCACGTGCATGTTTATGAATCACATAACATGACTAACTTGACATTAGTACTAACTGGCATAGTTAATACTGCAGAGTTCACTATTGGGTGAAGAGAGTTCAATTAGTTTCCTCTACATTCACAGTTTATTCCCTCCCCAAGTTTTGACCTACTTGGGGACCTCCAGTCTGTAGACCCACTGGAGCTAGGAAGCTTTCTTGGTGAGAATGACTTGATAGAGATCCAGCCTTCCATTGGAGGGTCCTTGGGAGGAAATGTAAGTTCTTTATGTTGTTTCTGTGCTTGCAGCAATGATGCTGTTAATGTTTTGTTCCTTTGTTGTTAAGTGACAAAAGTATGTCATGTATCAGTTTATTGATTTATTTGAGCTGAAAGTAGTACCTCAATCACCACAATTACAGTGGAAGACAACCCTGTACCTCAATCACCACAATTACACTGGAAGACAACTCTGTACCTCAATCACCACAATTACAGTGGAAGAAAACCCTGTACCTCAATCACCACAATTACAGTGGAAGACAACCCTGTACCTCAATCAACACAATTACACTGGAAGACAACCAACCCTGTTCCTCAATCACCACAATTACACTGGAAGACAACTCTGTACCTCAATCACCATAATTACACTGGAAGACAACCCTGTACCTCAATCACCACAATTACACTGGAAGACAACTCTGTACCTTAATAACCACATTTACCAAAGAAGATAACTCTATACCTCAGCACATAGGGCTAGCAACTTCATCATGTACGATACATGGCTACATAAACTACAAATGCAAATAAATTGTTTGGCAAATCTTTCCTTTCCCCAAGTGGTTTCCGGGAACCCATACATGGAGGATAAAATAAGACCACTGCACCTTCATGCCTGTCATAAAAGGCAACTAAAGGAAGCGGTGCATGGGGTTAGCCACCTCGCTACAGAAACCACCACTTGCTAAACCACACAATATTTGGCACAGACTTCATTTAAGAGACCAGCTGTAGTAATGGCCCTACACTCTATCCAGAGTGAAAAGAGACAAAATTCCTTCTAAGAAGTCAACTCCTATTTGTGCGGAAAAATAGAAGATCAGAGATACACATTCTTTATATGTGAATTGTCTTCTATATCATTTATACGTGGGAATAAAAAAGACCCACTTCATGAACCATATTACAGAAGCTGTCATGACCACTAGGAATCACTTGAGTACCTCTTGACTCTGTGCACAGGACTAACCAACCTGATCAACCGGTTGTTCCCACAGCATGCCACAATACACATCACCACCACAACTGAAGAATACATTTATCTTTGTTGGGAGGCATTGGACTGTCAAGAGCTGCCAGCTCTCAGCTAAAGGGATTATATCATTTGTACTATTTTAACCATGCATGTTGTTGTTTGTCTATCGTTTCCGAAAAGGACATCTGTCAATCCTGGAGTGGGTTTGTAGGTGGCTGATCAAACCAATTCGAGCCCGAAAGAGTCTTGTCACACTGAGGGCAGAGAAACACTGTCTGACCGTCAGACTTGGCTCCGTGCAGCTTCCTTGATTCTTTACTGCTGCATATGCTCCATGCCAGCAGAGATATTACTTCGCCAGGCAGAGCAGTCAGCAGCAATGTTCTCCCAATTATCAGGGTCAATGTCAGTTCTTCAGTGAAACTTTCAGAGTGTCTTTGTAACGTTTTATTTGGCCACCGCTAGCTTACTTACCTGACTCAAGCTCGCCATAGAATATTTTTTTTGCAAGCCGCTCGTCTGACATGAAGACAACATGGCCAGCACATCTAAGCTGTGATTAGCAAAGAGTTGTGAGGATGCTTGTCCTGCCAGCCCGTGAAAGAACTTCATCTGCTACATACATACAATGTTAAATTTAGTCATATTGAAAACCCTGATATGTCTAACAATGTCTAAACTTATTTCTTAACACAGCTATCCTCTGGGTTGTTACAGCCCTTTGATGCCCTGGAAGGGGACGGTAGTGTCAGCTCACCTTCGTCATGTCCGGCCACAGCTTTCAGGCGGCAGGACCTGCCATCTACTGGCATTTCTGTGCAGGATGACATGTGGAGGAAGGAGAGAATTAAGAAGGACAATCACAATATGAGTGAGTTTCATTCTCTTATTTATTGATTGTTATTTGAGTCTGTTGTTTAGTCTTGCTCTTATTTATTTTTTAATGTTTTGTTCTAATATGTATTGGTTAGAAGCATATCCATCACATGTCATTTCACATCTCTTTAATTCACAAATTTAAAGCACACTAGGTTCACAAGAAAGCTCTTTTCATTAAACCCCATATATGACACATGAATAAAAACAATGCACAATTTTCTAGAAGTTAGCAGAAGGGCAAGCACCAATCCAAATGATGTATAAATCACCTTACAAGGAAGGATCAGAGCACTATTTTCTGACTGAGAACCCAACACATCCCACTAAACAAACACCTGAACAGAATCCAACCACTACATACTCCCTTGAGTACCAGTTTGACACACCAATATGAAATAGTTGATCATCATCTCTTTGATTGCTCAGCGCTCAATGATTTTAGGAAAATATTTCTTCCTCTGAGTCCAGATACATGGCACAATTTGTATGGCATTAGACAATAACTGATAAACACATACAGATATCATTATATGTCGTTGGATGAGAGCCCGGATGCTGCTGGATCCATAACAACAGGATAGCAGAATTGTTCTATTTTGGCATTTTGTTACATTTAAATTTGATTCCCTTACATTTACCGTTTGTGCATTGCCCAGTGCATCCAACTTAGCACACAATTTTTACTGTGTTAACTTATAGCACACCATCCTACTGAATCCAAACATATGCATGCAAGGGTTATCAATCATATCACTAGATACTTCACTGCACGGCCCCTTTCTAACATTTAATGCAAGGTAAAGGTCCCATAGCAATTGTTAGAAATTTCAACTTATTTGGGCCGACCAATGCACTTCCTCTATGCATTTCCTTCCTAATCAGAAGCCAGTTATTCATCTACAGTTGGGTCAACTAGAATGTGTTGGTGATCACGATTTATCCCATTACTGTATATACCTTAATTTAACTGTGGCCATGCCTGATGACGTCCACCTCACTGTCAGTCCATCCTTCGTACAATGCCTCAGATCTGGTTAATTATTATTTCAAAATCTTTGCATCTTCACCAAGTTGGTTTCGGTCTGCATTTATTTTGCCTTCTTTCTGGGATCTGTAGAAGGCAGTTCATTACACTGATGTTTCTGCTGTAATATAAAGACTAATCCATGTATTAAGTGTGTTATATTTCTACACTAAATCTATGATCATTTGTGTGTAATTAAAAAAAAAATGTTTGACTAGAGAAAATCCTGATGTAATTATTTTGTTTCCCCATCTATGTAATCATATTTTGTTACTGTGTTTCCTTCTACTGCGTCTCTGACACCTTTATGAACTTTAATTAATTGATACCTTCTTGCTGTCTTCATCAGTTGAGAGGAGAAGACGATTTAATATCAACGACAGAATCAAAGAGTTGGGAGGGTTGCTGCCAAAGACTGTTGACCCGTAAGTAGAACTAGAACTTTCACTGTTTGGTAATTTAGATCAACATTCTTATTTCATTCCTTGAAGGTTGGTGCAAAAGCTAACATCAGAGTTAAATGAACCATACTGATCAAGTCTCCACTTCACATTCACTCAGTGCACCTGAAAACACGTGTTACAGCAGTCGGGCAGGTGTGGTGGATATCGACACTGTGATCCTCATATTGGTGAGCCTACTTGCATGAGCCATGAGGACCCAGATCCATCTTCTTAAGTATGCCTCGGGATATAAGAAGAGCCACTGCAACCTGCTACCAGAGAAACATTGTCAAGAGGAAAGAGTAGCTTTAAACAACATCCTTTGAAAGTCAGTGTAAGGCATCATACTGACTACCACTGAGTTACTCTTGGTGTGCATAGGCCATCAACGAACCTCCACCAAACGACCTGTCGTCACACTTATCATGTTGAGGTCCAAATGCCATCAACCAACCCCCTCCAAACAGACCTGTCATCACACTTATCATGTTGGGGTCCATATGCCATCAACCAACCCCCTCCAGACAGACCTGTCTTCACACTTACCATGTTGGGGTCCATAGGCCATCAACCAACCCCCTTCAAACAGACCTGTCTTCACACTTACCATGTTGGTGTCCATAGGCCATCAACCAACCCCCTCCAAACAGACCTGCCTTCACACATGTTGGGGTCCATATGCCATCAACCAACCACCTCCAAACAGACCTGTCTTCGCACATGTTGGGGTCCATATGCCATTAACCAACCCTCTCCAAACAGACCTGTCTTCACACATGTTTTGGTCCATATGCCATCAACCAACCCCCTCCAAACAGATCTGTCTTCGCACTTATCATCTTTTCTCATATCCTAAGGCATACTTGAGAAAGTGTGCTGGAGTTCTCCTGCCTGCAGTGCAATGCAAAGCTCTTCTGTAACCTCATGACTGTTGGCATCACAGTGTAGATCCCCACCTTGTTGGCCAGGCTGCTGTGACACATCTTGTTTTGGGGACATGAGGTGGGCGACTTGATTGATATATTTCTCGTGACCCTGACACATCTCAGTTCCACCTCATCAGTTGTAAAATGTGTCCTCTTTCAGAGACCTCAGACAGAATAAAGGAACAATCCTGAAAGCTTCAGTAGATTACATCAAATCACTTCAAGATGATCAGAGGAGGTTCAGAATAGTTATGGAGCAGAAGAGAAAAGCTGATATGGACCTTCGCAAAGTATTACTAAGGCTCAATGTAAGTATTCAACTGATTTCTTTAATATCAATCGTATAGTTAGCTTAACAAGGGACCCACAAAGTCAAGATATTGATCAGGGGGTTGCATAGTCTCTTTAGATCTAATCACATACTCAATACTCTATGTCAAAGCAAAGAATATATTAAGAAAGGTGAATAAAATGTCTATGCTACCGTTTGGTTAAGACACAATGCAGTTAGACTACTTTGCTTTTCAGGAAATAAAATATATGTATAGAGATATAGTGGGCTCCAGCTGGCAGCAGAAAGAAAGGACAGCCAAAGGAAACTCTTTGCAGAATTATCACCAGAGAGGACTAACTATGACTCCAAACAACATACAAGAGCTAAGACAAGTGGCGTCACTTCATTCAAACTGGGGAGCACTTCTTTTTTTCTTATATGCTACGTTTGGCACTCAAATAACAGATAGATAAATATAAGTTTTAAATTTGAATTAAATATATATACATACATGATGGATACACATACATTGCATCACTTTGGTGTCCGTGATAGATTTTGTGAAATAATACATATGATTGGATATTGTGCGAATATACTCAGCAAAGTTAGATGAGACATTGTGAAAAAGTAAGTAGATTGTGAAAAAGTAAGTAGCATGTCCTTTGCAGAACCTCGCTTCAACCTATTTGGCTGTTATTAGTTTTTTGACAAGTGTGCAGTACGGTAGGTTGCCATTAGTTTCTGTATGCGGAGGGAGGAAAAAAATAACCATGTCTGCCAGACTGGACACGAGTGGGATTCGAACCAGGTTTTTCAGTTCAGTTCAGTTCATCCCGTAACCCATCAGGTCGTTGGGGCACACATGAAGACATGAAAATCCAACACCAGCTCTCTCTGTCTGTCGCCGCCTGACGTATCTCACCGTGGCGAAGGCCTGACCACTCAGCGATGTTGTCCACCCATCTCCTCCTTGGACGTCCTCGCTCTCTCTGTCCCGGTACGGATCCAAAGAGTATCGAGTTGGGAATTCCGTTGGACCTCGCGACGTGCCCGCACCAGGCCATCTTTCATCTTTTGATAGTTGTGAACAGATCTTCAAAAGGACCAATAGCGTCTTCAACTCTCTGACGGATGTCGACGTTCGTGACACGATCCTTATATGTAACATTTAGGAGTTTTCTATAGGGATTGGGAAATGGGCGCTTCACCCCTAGGCCACGCAGCCTCCATGAGATATTGTAGTGTACCTATATTGAGTAAATAGATGATTTGAAGCATACATTGTTACATGGTGAACTTGTTTGTAGAAAGGAAAGTTTTCATTAAAATAATCATACGCAGTACAATACATAGGCCAGTAACAGACACTTATTATGACTATCAAGACATACTGTAACATGCTATGCCTAGTATTGCAATTACTTTGTACTTGAATACTTCTTCTTCTTCTTCGTTCGTTCGTCCTCAATCTCCCACTACCAAACCCTGAAAGGGCTTAAGTAGCAGAATGTAGTCCAGAGAACGGAATGCGTTGTGTCGTAGTTTACAGCTTGGCAGCGATATTTGCACCTTTCGGTCCAACACATCTGACTTCAGCAAGCATTTTTTGAGTACCGGGTTAGCATTCCCTCTTCGATCCCTTCTCCTTACTCAGTCTGTCCTGCTGCAGCCTGTTATCCAGGATCACCTCGTGGAGGTGTAGAAGGGTCTTGGCAGCTATGGTTCGCTGGCCCTGACGCTAGCAGTCAGCTTTGGGTCGCTAACCACTGCAGCTCATGTGCTGCTCAGCATCTTGATTCCGTACTTGAATACAAGATGCATTAGATACAGATAATTTGTGACATGCTGGTGCTTTCTCTATGTCCTCTGTGTTGCCTTCCTTGATCAGGATTTATGAACTCTATTATAGTGTCACGGACGCATGCGCAGTCAGGCGTTGCCAAACGGACATTTTCTAAATAAAAACCCCACTGTTGATTTCCATTATACCAACATCAACAGTTAAGTTCTACGAAAACCTCACTTACGATTTCCATTAGTTATTTGCCCAATGCAAGCGAAGATGGCGATTGTGTCAGACATGTTTATTCAGATGTGACTGCATATGACTTTACAGTCCGATCTGAGCGGGACAAACTCTACCGCTCGTAGGGCACACATGGATAGCATTTGTAGTTAGGCGGTCTTGCATTCTTTCCTTGCATGCAGCTTGCTTTTCCTGCGCCTCCATGATGGTCCTCTGCTCAGTGGTGGAAGAACCATGTGTGACAGCAGTGTGTCAGGCTGAGCGGTTCGGAGCAAGCAGCTCTCGGTCAGCAACATCAATTGAGAAACTTTTTAAAGATACTTTAGAGTATCTTTGTATCATTTCTTTTGTCCCCCCTGCGAGCGCTGTCCTGTCATGAGGTCACCAATACAACAGTTGTTTAGAATTCCATTACACCAAGTTCTAAGAAAACCTAACTTATGATTTCCATTACACCAACTTCAACGGTTGAGTTCTAAGAAAACCTCACGATTTCCATTACGCTAAGTTCAACAGTTAAGTTCTAAGAAAAACCTCACTATTGATTTGTCTTACAGCAACTTCAACTGCTGATAAAGTCTCATGGCATTGACAACCCTATTGTTGATGAAATTGAGATCATGGGCACAATGAACAGCGTCATGAATACAGACCTCTTAAACACGGCTCTGATCACTCCATCCAGCAGTCAGGCCACACATTCTAGTGTAGCACAGAGTTACACTTCATGTTCTGGAGTAAGTCATTCATTATTATGTATTCATTTTTATGCTGATTACCTGTCTATGATACTTGTCATCAATATATCGTGTGACATTTCATAGTCAAGATGGCTCAAATGGGTTACCAGCAAAGGTCAACTAGTTATTCAGTTGTCATTGATGAAATTTGTGTGACTTGTATCCTTGGTTCGCGCACATCATCACACATTAACTGAATTACACAACAAAAACAACAATGAAAAAGTGCCTAATCAGAATAGGGAGACTCAAATGGTATGATAAGATCATTAATGTGGAGCTATTGGAAATAATCTGACATATTTCAATGAAACGTGACATTTGGAGAATTCACTGGTGTTGGGAAGGACACGCATTCAGGAAATCAATTGGTAGAAGTACAAGACAGTCTCTTTTCTAGAATCCCCAAGACAGAGAAGTAGGGGTAGACTAAAAACACACAGGAGAGTTTGAGATAAGCATAGCGGAAACAGGAAAGACCTCAACAGAGCTGGAATGGATGGCTGAGGACAGGATAACTGAGTTCAGTTGTTGGAGACCTCTGCTTCACTTGCATCTGGAAGGTTTTCATTAATTGATATGTTCCTGTTTTTATCTTAATAGTTCAATATCTTTTTACACTAGTAATTGTCTTGTTTCTGTGGCTGTGTGTATATCTTTTTATTAAAAGGCTTTGATTGAAGAATTAATTGTTACCTTTTCCCAGATGGATGACTTAATGGATGAGTCCTCCCCCGTCAGTGGCGACCCAATGCTGCTATCTGCCCCTGTCAGCCCAGAAACTGATGACCAGTCACAGATATTTGGAAGCTTTCTAAGTTAACTAAGGCCTTGGTCAACCTTTTTGGTAGCAGCTGTTTCTCTTTGATTGTGTAAAACAGGGTGGTCCAATTTGATGTCTAAAGCAGATTGCTCCAATTTAATTGGCCTAAAGCGGGGTGGACCAGTATGATTGGTCTATAGCAGGAATATACAGCTTATTCATCCTCAATCTGTTTTTGCTATGAAGAATCGACATCACTGCACTCTGGAGAGACTCATAAGTGCTCGTCTTTTTTTAACAATTTGCAAATAGTATGGTTACTGATTAGTGCCTGTCCTCAAGGACACTCTTTCCTACACATCCAATTTCTATTTACAAAATTCTTTAGTCTGTTCATTGGGAGTTTACTGGTTGCAGCAAAGGTGGTCAGGGACTTAACCATAGGATGTCACCCCCACCAAATCCACATTTAACTTTACCCACCCTATGTTAACAAATTATTAAAAATTTAGAGGATCAAGAACAATTCACCCATACCCTCTGGCATGTTCCACAACCCTATGAGAAATTTTTCATCCAGCTGTAGTCCTGGTTCCAATCATTTTTTACCTGGCGCCTAGAATCTAAACATATTTGTTACTCCCTGCAGTAGAATTTATCTTTCCACTAGACGTTTTACAATCGCAAATATATAATTATATATGTAATTGTAACCTTTTTATGGTTAAGGAAATCATATTGAGAATACATGTCTGATGGGATTTGAAAGAAACTTAGAGTAACACTTCCTTAAATATATATGTTCTTAGTCGACCTGCACGTATACAGGGGCGGATGCGCATATGCAGGTCCCAGCTCTGGTATGAGCTGGATGTAGTCAGGAGGAGGATTTCCTGCTTAGCAGGCTAGGCTCGAGCAGCTTATTACTCTGCTCAAGTGTTGTGAAGGGTGGTTAACCAATGTACGAGTCCATCTTAATATACTCAAACACTAGAGCAAAGTAGACCCGCAGCCTGTTAGGCACCACCGATGCTGCTCTAAACAAACCACTTAACCATGGCCAGTCTTATGCCATGTCACACAGCTAGTCACCTCTTACGACATGCTTTTTGTGGGGCAGTGGTGATATTCTTGTCCTTGTCGTATACAAAGACCCCGGTGGACCACTCAGGTGTAAATATATATGATACAGGGAATACAAGTGTTGATAACACAATTATATACACTCCAGGCTAGAAGAGGAGGGAGCTAGGTAAGTAAGGTAGAAGACTCTACACCCAAAGCTAGAAGAGTGACTAAGTAAGGTCGAAGACTCTACACCCAAAGCTAGAAGAGTGACTAAGTAAGGTAGAAGACTCTACACCCAAAGCTAGAAGAGTGACTAAGTAAGGTCGAAGACTCTACAATGCAGGGTACAAGAGGAGTATGATAGTGAGCCTAGCTTATGTATGTATGCCAGTCATTTTTGACCAACGAGACATCACTTGGACCACGTTGTTATAATGTGTTACTGGACTCTGCTGTTTGAGTTGAGGTTTATTGCTGACAATTTTATCTTGACACTTTTTGTTGAAAAATTAATCTTCCTATTTTCTGCATTCGCTGTTTTATCATGCAGTTTAAAAACAATGGCTTTCAAATCGTAAAGAAATTTTAAAAAAATTTATTGAATGTTGTTGAATACATTGAGGAGTGGGTGTCCAAATGGTTTGAAAACTGGTCTTTTGACCAGTGGGTCAGTGGTTTTGAACACTAGTGAGGGCTAGTTGTTTTTTTTTTAGGGGCAAAATAAACACCTGGTCTGCACACTACATAACAACTTCAATGGCCAGCTGTCTTTATTCCTCCAGGCCTTGTTGAATACTCATAATGAGTAACTTTATTCTTTTGTGTGACCTGATGACGGGTGGCAGTAGCTTTTCTTATATTCCGTGGTTCTTTAGACGGTTGTGCTACGCTTGGCTTCATCTGCGTGTCACTCACTACTACAGGGATCACATCGATCCCCACCTCGTTAGTCAGACTGTCCTGAAATATATAATCACAGGAAAGGATAAATTAGACCTTAACAAGTTTTTCAAAATACAACCACCAACAAGAACAAGAAGGCATATTAACTAAAGAAAGGTCCAGATTAAATATTTTGTTAGTCAGTGGCGAATGCATTGCCATAGGAAGTAGTGGAGGCAGAGACAGGTATTACATTTAAGAATAGATTGTATGCGCATAGCTTTTAGAGCAAGGTAATATAAATGAATCTGGTTGTATACAGACTCAGCAGAATCTTTTAAACCAGTATAAAGACGTTAAGCTAAGCTATGTCTGTTTTCAATGAGAATTGCATGGAAGTGAGGTGGGGTCTTGGTCAGTATATTTTGCCTAACCCTGATTAACATTTTCTGATCAGTATGTGTGGACCCCAACAGTTGGGATAAATAACCAATATGAAAGACTTTTCATGATATCTGCATACCAATTTCGGGGTTCTTGAGCTGGGGATCCATACAAATTATTTGTCCATGCAGAGTGAACGGGAGAAACTACTAAAAGGGATTCTACACAAGGTTAATAACCAAGCAAATAGATCATTGATTTGTACAGTACAAAAATGAAATCATGATACTTCTTCGTCTTTCAATATAAGTAGGAAGTGTTTTAATGTTGTGTTGTAGTTTACAGCATGGCTACATACCTGTGTGTTCTGTATGACACATGCACAACTTTGTTAGTGTTTGCCTTCCCTGTTCGATCCCTTTTTTTGATCAGGGTGCAGCTTGTTTTCAGGGCTACCATTTGAGGCAGAATAGGGTCTTGGACAGCTTTGGTTTGCTAAACATAATGCAAGCAGTCAGCTGTGAGTCAGTGACTGCTATCAGCTCATTATGAAACAATACCTTCATGTTGAAGGTGAACCAGTCATTGCAAACAGATAGTCTCAATCATTTGCTCCATTCCTTTAAAAATGTAAAATGCATTGACCATATTTTCTGTTAAACCGCAATATCTGTGCTTATTAGCCTGCACACCTAATTTCTGCAGTTTTGTTAACATTTTTGTTAATTCCCCTTCTCCTATAGCTATCACTACCAACATTTGAGGCATGGGATTTAGTCAAAGATTTCCTTCTCCTAGATGTTTTACCACCTCTACACAGTCTTATAACAGCAACTATGGCACCGGAGATTGACACCTTGCCCCTTCTCATCTTAGTAGGAACGGTCAAATCAGGATAGGGCCTAGAGCTGAACTTTTTCTGTTTGGATAAGTTCTTTCACTATCATAGTGACTTACAGATTTGAGACTGACCATTATTTTAATGCTCAAGTCAGCTTGGCTCTTGATCATGTTGAAGGGCTCATATCAAACTATAATGGGAGAGATCTTTTATGTCAGACTTGCTCTTATCATGCAGGCGGCTTAGTATAAGAAGAATGTAAATTTGTGGTGATGTCAGTTTGTGTGCAGTGATATAATCTCTTGTATGGTGATAAAAGTTCTTTTGATGCTATACATATTTTTGAATGGTGATATAAGCTCTTGTGAAATCAGTTCTTGCATGGTGATATAAGTTCTTTTGATGTTATAAGTTCTTGTATGCTGATATACGTTCTTGTGATATCAGTTTTGTTTTAGTGATATCAGTTCTTGTGATATCAGTTCTGTTGTGGTGATATACGTTTGTGTGGTGGTTTCATTTCTTGTTTGGTGATATACGATTGTGTGTGGTGATATCAGTTCTTGTGGGGTGATATCAGTTCCTGTGAAATGATATCAGTTCTTATGTGACGATATCACGTCTTGTTAAGGTAATTCTTGTGATGAATTCAGTTTGTGTGTAGCTTCCAGGGCAGCTGATTTCTGGTCCAATACTTTGTGAGGTTGCTGACTCGGAAAGAAAGTAAGTTTGTGTGTGGGGATATCGGTTCTTGTATGGTGATATCGGTTCTTGTGTGGGGATATCGGTTCTTGTATGTTATATCAGTTTATGTGTGATGATATCAGTTTATGTGTGGTGATATTTCTTATGCTGATATCAGTTCTTGTGTGGTAATATTAATTTATCTGTGGTGATATCAGTTTATGTATGATTAAATCAGTTCTTGTTCTGATATCAGACTATGTCTGGTGATATCAGTTTATGTCTGGTGATATCAGTTTATGTGTGATTATATCAGTTATTGTTCTGATATCAGTCTATGTGGTCTATGTGTGGTGATATCAGTTCTTGTTCAGATATCAGTCTATGTGTTGTGATATCAGTTTATGTGTGGTAATATCAGTTCTCATGCAGTGATATCAGCTCCTGTTCTGATATCAGTTTATGTGTGGTGATATCAGTTTATATGTGGTGAAATCAGTTCTTGTTCTGATACCAGTTTATGTGTGATGATATCAGTTTCTGTTCTGATATAAGTCTATATGTGGTGATATCAGTTTCTGTTCTGATATAAGTCTATATGTGGTGATATCAGTTCCTGTTCTGATATAAGTCTATATGTGGTGATATCAGTTTCTGTTCTGATATCAGTTTTTGTGTGGTGGTATCAGTTCTTGTGCTAATGTGAATTATTGTATAGTGATATTAGTTCCTGTGTTTTCAGTTCATGTGTGATGACACTTCTTATATGTTGTTGTGTGGTTATATCAGTCTTGTGAAGTATTCTGTAACAGTTCAGATAAAACAGATACCTTTGCGAAAATTGCATGACCTTGCAAAATAACTATGCCAATCATTGTCTTTGATCATGTTTCACAAATTACTATAAATAGTACTTCGTGACTTTTAAATTCATTTCATTGACACTACCAGCATTAAGCTTAGCTTGCGTTCGGTCAAAATAATGGTGAAAACACCATCAAGTGGTTATTTCTGTATAATTATTTTTTTGTGTGTAACATTAGTCAAAAGTGGACAGTCAAGAAAATGATACAAAGATTACAATTTGTCCAACTCAATATGAAAATGAAGATTACCACCAATGGCCATGAAAAATGTGTCAATTCAAACAGTAGAATATTGTCTAGTATAGTTAATTACACAATTGCTTCATGTTTTTTTCTTCTTGTTTTTGCTCTCAAAATACCACATTTATTTCATCAGAAACTTGACGACTCTACTAAAATGATCACATCTATTTCACTATAAATTTGACAATCCTTCTAATTGATAACATCTGTTTTACTTTAAACTTGTCGATCTGTCTCTGCCTGTTGTCATTAGCACACCTTTTAATCCTCAGTTAATCACATTTATTTTGGTTCTCTGGTAGTATTTTTCAAGCAACTCATCACCATTCCGGTTATTCCTCACATAATCACATCGTTTGGCTTAGCTTGGCTTCGTTCATTCTCAATCTCCCACTACCAAACCCTACAAGGGCTTCAGTAGCAGAATGTAGTCCAGAGAACGGAATGCATTGTGTCAAATACATCCGACTTCAGCAAGCATTTTTTGAGTACCGAGTTAGCATTCGCTCTTTGATCCCTTCTCCCTAGCCAGTCTGCCCTGCTGCAGCCTGTTATCCAGGATCACCGCATGGAGGTGTAGAAGGGTCTTGGCAGCTCTGGTTCACTGGCCCTGACGCTAGCAATCAGCTATGGGCCGCTGACCACTGCAGCTCATGCGCTGCTCAGCATCTTGATCCCATCACATCGTTTTACAGGCATTTATTTAACCTAACCATTGTCCATTTTTTTGGCTTCTATTCTTAAGCTTCCCCATAACCTAGAGAGCTAAAAGTGTGGACACAGTCTCTACTAGTGCGACCTGTTAATCTATCTTATTTTGACGGATCCTGGACATGTCATTCTTCTTTTTCATTGTACGCTGTTTACAGCGATATACGTTGCACTGTTTTATTTTGTTAAAGCTGTGGCTCAGTGCATCCAATTTAAACAGGCGTTTCTGTAGGGATGCCCTCCTTAGCCTTTGGCTGTCCCCAGCCTGTCTGCAAGGCAGCAGTTGTTTTTGGTCAGAGTTGTCTCTCTTAGGGAAGTTGTCTTGCAGGACTATCGAGTCTTCCCCACTCGTGTCTATAGAGTTTGGCAATGATATGATATGATGGACTATGTACTAGTTTGTACTATCCTAGAAGAGGGGCAGTCCAGTGTGACTGTGTCTCAGGATCGTCACGTCCTCCCAGAAACGTAGCATATGCATGTGAGTGAGGTATCTCTTTGCTCCCTTTATTTTCTCGGCTGATCTGCAGTGATGGCACGCCTAGCATTCCCCACCACCTGGGACGTTGTCACAATAGGGCAGAGGTACAATGTCCGCTGGACTGCATCTCTTCTTGAACATGTCATTCAAAAGCTCTTTTCAAAAGTTTTTTATATTTATTTGCACACATTCATGTAGTTGGAAAATCATAAGCCACCTGAAGTAAACATTGAAGATGAAGCAGGTGAAACAATAGGCATGAACGATGATCATAATCAAAGATTTTAGTTGGTAATCAAAGTTGACCAACTTGATCTCTTCAATTTTATTATGAGAAATATACCTGATCAAGGGATAAACGGCATGGATAAATGTATCAGAAACTAAAACACCAATAGATCTTTAAAAAAAAAATATAGAATGCCAATATTCCAATTCACCAAAAAAATGCAAACATTAAAAAAAATTACACTCCTGTAGTCCCAATTTTTTTAAAATTATAAAAAGATGTCTTAGTATAAATAAATATTGCCACATAATCTCTTCATGATAAGCCATAGAATATTTGTTATATCAATTCTTGGTGTCCTCTGCATCATATGCCTTTGAAGTTGTAAATATGCAAACAAATATTGTTTATAGTGTTTTTGTATAGATTTATCCAATTCCTTCACCTTTCACATGTAAGTAGTCAATGCCATTCATGAAGCTATAATCTTCATATTTAGATGACTCGTGTTCTAAGGCTCTCTCGTATATAAGCGAATGCATGCATTGTCTTTGAGTATGTATGAGATCTACACAGGCCTTTGTGGTTCTCTAGCAGAAATTTACCTGTCTGATTTGGTAAGAGTAAAGATATTTTTCTGTTTTGTTAAGAAACTCATTTGTTGCACTCCGGGTAGACCCATAGGTGCTCAGTTTCTTTCAACGAATAGTGAAGAGTGTAGATGCTGATGGTTTCTGTACCTTGCTGGTTGTACTGACTCCTTTGTCCTCTCTGGCGCCACTTTCCGCTCGACCTGTGCATGATTTAAAAATTGTGCTTATCCTTGCTTTGTAAGTTCATTGAATGCAGTGTCTTCATCCAAAAGAGTGGTCGTTGATCAGTTTGTAAATGTCGTTTCTATACATTGATAGTGTCCCCACTGCAGTTGCCTCAATACACAGAAGTTCCCAGAGGGTTGAGCTGTATGTGTCAACTATCCACTCATGACGCAGCAAGCCATTCTACAGTAAGCCATTCTACAGTAAGGATTGAGAGACAAACGAATGTCTTCATTAAAGAGATCTCAGGCAGCCACCTCAGAACTGAAGTCACTGCCTCCACTCTGATACCAGATGTTATCAGAAATGCACCGCCTCAACAGTCTTTCTTACAGCATAGTACAGATTCATCACTATATATGACAGCATCAGAATCCTGGATATTCAGAGTAAAGGTAGTTTCCAAGCAGTTCATGTTTTTGGAGATGAAATGTTTTTGTTCATTGTACAAGGTTTTAGCTTATTTGTGTTAGCTGTGGTGATCTGGTTGCATTTCTCGGTGCTTTGCAGTTTTGGTATCTACCAGATTTCGTTCTTCTTAGTTCTTAGTTGACCTGTACATCTACAGGTATAGATGCCCATGTGCAGGTCTCAGCTCTGGTATGAGCCGGGAGAAGGGTTTCCTGCTTAGCGGGCTAGGCTCGAGCAGCTTAATACTCCACTGCGTTGGGACAAGCGCTTACGGAAGTTGGTTAACCGATGTGCGAGTCCATCTTAATAGACTCAAACACTAGAGCAAAGTAGATTCGCAGCCTGTTATGCGCCATCTATGCTGCTCTAAACAAACCACCCAACCATGGCCGGTGTTATGCCATATCACACAGTTAGTCGCCTCTTACGATATGCTCTCTGTGGGGGAATGGTGCTATTCATGTCATTGTCATACACAAGACTCCGGCAGACCACTCGGAAATTTTGTCGTCTTCAAAATGTAACATGCGTTTTGAAGCGTGTTTTGTGTTTGCTCTTGCCTTTGTGTCTTAGCTTCTTAGTCCCAGCCATTTGTTTTTCAACTATGTTGTTTACGAATGCTTACGATGAGTAGGTTACTCTTTTGTGCACCCTGAAAAGGATGTTAAGTGGCAGTTGCAGTAGCTTTCCCCACATCCTGGGCGTGCTGATGGTGTACCAGGGTCCTCCAGGCGGTTGTGCCATGCTTGGCTTCATCTACGTGTCGATTACTGCTCCAGGGATCACGTCGATGCCTCACCTTGTTAGCCAGGCTGCCATGAAAACAGTCCGTTTTCAGGAATGGCTGTGAGAAAGCCGAAGGTGGGGATCTTGTCTAGTATGTTTTGCATGACCAGACTTTAGTCTTCCTTCCCTTGTTCAACTAAATTTCAACAAGTCTTCAAACACGTACCACATGACTATCTGCCATTACATTTAGTCCACAAGTCCAACTCTGTGCTGCAATTTCTTTGTGTCTTTAAGCATCTGTTCGACTTCTATCCGTATTTCAATATGTACCACTATCTAACTTCAGATTCTGCCCATAATTCATGTCTACCACGTTTCATTGTGTCAAGTGCCTATTCCACTTGTTTCAGTCATCAGATATGTACACCTCCAAGAATATTTTACATGTCCACTTGTCTTTGTAAAAAAGATCCTGTCACACTGTGCTAGGCTCATGTTATGTTGTAACCAAGGCACATAGTGGATGATGTGGTCAGGTTTATCAATTTATCGCAGCCCCCACTTCTCTTTGTGCCTCTATTATATTTATACATATCTTGTGTTTGGTAATGTTAAACTTCCACCTGCCAGCCTGTCTTCACAAATATATATATAAACATATGCCCATCTGTCTCTGAGCAAGTTCCAGATTTACACCTGTCTATCAAATGTATTTGTGTTTAAGTATCTACCTGATTATTAACAGTCTTCAAATATCTGGAAAATACTAATATGCTTTTGAGCATGATTTATATTCTTACCTGTCTGTTAAATTTCTTTGTTGATTTATTGGGCTGAGGAATAAAGGTGGCTGATCCCTGCAATCACCACATACTTTACAGGCATGGTTTTTATTTTACTTCCGTTAGAAAAAAAATATAGTTTTGAACATGTCTTCATGACCAGTCCATCGGCATCCAAGCCAGCTTTCTTCTCATCTTCATTAAGTATCTTCCCAATTTCTAGCAGTCCTCAAATATCCAGCTTTCTTCTCATCTTCGTTAAGTATCTTCCCAATTTCTAGCAGTCCTCAAATATCCAGCTTTCTTCTCATCTTCATTTAGAATCTTCCCAATTTCTAGCAGTCCTCAAATAGCCAGCTTTCTTCTCATCTTCATTTAGAATCTTCCCAATTTCTAGCAGTCCTCAAATAGCCAGCTTTCTTCTCATCTGCATTAAGTATCTTCCCAATCAGTCTTCAAATATCCAGCTTTATTCTCAGCTTCGTTAAGTATCTTCCCAATTTCTAGCAGTTTTCAGATGTGTACTAAATCTTTTCCTATCTTTGACCAGGTTTTAAATTCCCAACTGCCATTACATTATAATTTATGTGTCCTAATATATTTAATGATCACTAAATAAAAATAAATAAAAAAAAGCAAAGGTTTGTCCCATAGTAGTTACACTACTGTCGGTGAATGAAGTTGCTAGAGATTTCATTATACTATGCCACAGCTTGTATGAGGTAATTAAGCCAGTTTCTCAGTGCATTTACTTTCCTAGTTATTTGCCAGGTACCCATTTACAACTGGGTTGACTGGAGATATTGATAGCGAGATTCATATCCCGTACCTTTGCCATGAAAAGTGAGTGCTCTACCACTACACTAATCGTATGCACATTTGTTGATCTATAGAGCCTTCAATTTATACCAAATGCTTTCCTGTCTTTGAACAAGCTTTCAATTCTCATCTGTCTGTTAAAAAGGTGTAATGTATGTACAAGTTTCTACTTATTTCTGTCAGTTTTCAAAATTATCCTTCCCAACCGTATTCAAGCATGCTCCCTATTTCCGCCAGTTTACTCAATTTAAATCTACCCCTTTGAACCAAATTTGAAATATACACCACATGTGCACTTGTCTTTGAGCAAGTTCCAGACTTCAGATTTAGCAATTTCATGTTTGACACTTATCTGTGAGAGATGTTTTCAATTACCTGCCTGCCTTCAAATAACTTCCATATTCCCAGCTGTTTTTGAGCACCGTCTGTTATTTCATGGTCCTGACATGTTTCCATCTTAAGAGAATGATGTGTTTATTTTGTCATTCTTGTCATGAAGCATGTCACAGGGCACTGGTCTCTGATGTTGCATGCTTTTCTAATACTCGTCTTTGTTATTGATACATGCCATGAGTTAGGGCCTCTATGAGAGTGTTTGTGTATGCTCAGATGTGAGTAAGTAGTCTGATGTCTCTGTGTGGGGATTTCTGTGTATGTGAGTAGAATTTAACTGAACATTTTTACACTGGTTTAGAAGACTACGCAGAGTCTGTAAACAACCAGTTTCATTTACATTTCCTTGCTTTAAAAGCTATGTGCATCCAATCTATTCTTAAATGCATTAATTGTCCCTGCCTCTACTACTTCCTGTGGCAATGCATTCCAAGCATTTACCTCTCTGACTACAAAAATATTTTCTAATATCTAATCTGGACTTTTCTTTAGTTGATTTTTAGCTATGCCCTCTTGTTCTTGTAGGTGTTTGTATTTTGAAAAACTTGTTATAGTATAATTTATCTGTTCCTTTGATTATCTTATAAACCTGTATTGTCATCTCAAATTCTTCTCTTTTCTAGGCACTGTAGGCTGATTTTTCTGAGTCTTTCCTCATAACTGTAATTCTGGAATCCCACTATCAGCTTTGTCGCTCTTTTTTGTATCCTTTCCAGCATGTTTATATCCCCTCTAGGATAAGGACTCCACACCTGTACACAGTACTCCAAACTAGGTCTAACTAATACTTTATACAGTGTGATAATCACTTCCTTGCTCCTGTGTTTTTTTTTCTTTTTCTTTTTAGATGTGTCTGTGAAGGTATGTGTGGATGTGTACAATGTCTGTTTGATGCTTTGGTCTGTCCAGGAGAGACATTTCTTGATGTGAGTGTTGGTTTGTATTATTGCAGAGAATTGAGTTATGGATCAGGATTCAATGAAGATCTTCTCTGCTTCCTGTGGAGAATATGTCTTCAACATGTCAAGTCATCAAATATTGATCTATCCATATCTAAGTTTCTGTGGCTTAAAGTTTCTATAGGATGGAATAACCGTTACAATGTTACTCTTCTTTGCTCTATTTTGGACACCGTTAACACTCAGTTTCAGGATTGGAATTACTGAAGTTGTTTGTGTGGAAATGGAACATTTGTGTTATATTCCTATCTTCTTCTTTCTCTTGTTTGCCACACGTTTGTTATTGCATACACTTGTAGCCCAGTTCTTCTCTTGTTTGCCACACGTTTGTTATTGCATACACTTGTAGCCCAGTTCTTCTCTTGTTTGCCACACGTTTGTTATTGCATACACTTGTAGCCCAGTTCTTCTCTTGTTTGCCACACATTTGTTATTGTATACACTTGTAGCCCAGTTCTTCTCTTGTTTGCCACACGTTTGTTATTGCATACACTTGTAGCCCAGTTTTTCTCTTGTTTGCCACACATTTGTTATTGTATACACTTGTAGCCCAGTTCTTCTCTTGTTTGCCACACGTTTGTTATTGCATACACTTGTAGCCCAGTTCTTCTCTTGTTTGCCACACGTTTGTTATTGTATACACTTGTAGCCCAGTTCTTCTCTTGTTTGCCACACGTTTGTTATTGCATACACTTGTAGCCCAGTTCTTCTCTTGTTTGCCACACGTTTGTTATTGCATACACTTGTAGCCCAGTTCTTCTCTTGTTTGCCACACGTTTGTTATTGCATACACTTGTAGCCCAGTTCTTCTCTTGTTTGCCATACGTTTGTTATTGCATACACTTGTAGCCCAGTTCTTCTCTTGTTTGCCACACGTTTGTTATTGTATACACTTGTAGCCCAGTTCTTCTCTTGTTTGCCACAGGTTTGTTATTGCATACACTTGTAGCCCAGTTCTCTGGAAAAAAGGTTGCTGTGATGGGTAGTTTGTCATGGCTTCCAAACAGTGTTGTATGGAGGATTGTCTCTATTTTGGGCCAGTGTTCAGTACATAATTGGCTAAGCATATAACAGTCTTACAAGATATGTTTGACTGTCTGTGCTGCTTCCTGCAGATACACGTGAGTTGCTCAGTCAATTTTAGCCAGTGTAAGTGACAGTTCAGTCTGTTACATCCTGTATTGATTCAGAACAGATTCACTTGCTCCACTTGATCGGGGCAGTGATATTTGTCTCTCATTTTGGTCAACTCTTCTTATGGCTTGGATACGGGTCTTCCTTTTTTGGAAGTTGATTGTTCTTTTTGTTCTCTTTTGCCTGCTGTCACATTTCCTGGTATGCTATCGTGTGATGATGTCCAATGGAACACTACCCTTCCCTTGTTCTTTATTCGCCTAAAGCTTTTCTAAGCTCTGGCTGTTTATCATTTATAGTAATTAGCATGTCCTTTACAGAACATCCCTTCTTACAACTGCCAGCTTATGTGGCTGTTATAAGTTTCTTGGCAAGTGTGCAGTACTGTAGGTTGTCATTGCTTCCCGTATGTGGAGGAGCAATCGCCCGAGAATAAAACCCAGTGTCTGCCAAACTGGACATAGTCAGAATTGAACCCGGTGCGTTGGGATTGTAAAAACCGAGCGAGTTTTACCTCATTGCCACACAGCCTCTGTTTATCACTTAGAGGGGTTATATTCCTAAATGGATGAGATATGTGTTCTTCCATATTTGTGCTGTATTCATGTAAAAATCAGGTCACACCATGCAGCGGATAGGATGGTGTTAGGTCCACATCATTTTGTGACCCATGGCACAAAGTGGTTGATGGGGTCAGCATCATGCCTGCCGCCTTTACTTCCCAAATTATTTCTGGTACCCAATTTCTGTAGCTGGGTCGACCACAGGAGCTAGTTTGCGATCGGATTGAACCCTAATCACTTGGCTGGGAAGCCACTGCGCTACCATATACACATGAGAATAAGAAATTTAAGATTATTATACTAGCGCTGCATTGCTATATTCATTCACTGTTGTTGTTGCATTCTGTAATCCATATGAAATGTAGGCAACAGATTGATTTGAAATAGCTGTGGTGTACTTCTCCGCAGTATGGCTGTATTGATTTGAAATAGCTGTGGCGTACTTCTCCGGAGTTTGGCTGTATTGATTTGAAATAGCTGTGGCGTACTTCTCCGGAGTTTGACTGTATTGATTTGAAATATCTGTGGTGTACTTCTCCGCAGTTTGACTGTATTGTAAAATCTACTTTCTGATTGGTTGTCAGAACCTAATATTAGCTGTTAGTGAAGATGTTATTGCAGGGCTGACAAACTTGTTGGGTTTTGAGGTTTATAGAGATATTATGTTTTGTTCCTTTATGTACTACTTGTATATAGATAGTTTCTACTCATTATTCCAACTTTGGATACAAGTTATCCATTCATTTATTCCTCTATGATGTATAGAACACCATTTCTATAACTTTTTTCAAAACCTGGATGACTATTCTATACTTGGCAAGATAGTGAAGCGGTGAATGTCATCACGAATTGGTTGTATGTTACTTCAAACTAGTTATGCTTCACTCTCAGCTAAGTCTTACAACAATGTTTTAGCATGACCAGGGTACTATTCTCATATCTCTCTCTCTCTTCCAGTCCCTCTCTCTCTCTCTCTCTCTCTCTCTCTCTCTCTCTCTCTCTCTCTCTCTCTCTCTCTCTCGCATACACGCACCCAAGTACACTTTATTCCTGCTATGTTCTGTATCTTGTGTAATCCAGTATTGTCAGAACTGCACTTTGAGCAGACCTATAGGTGTTCAGTCTATCTCAGGAATTGGTAAAGGGCATAGATACTGATAGTTCATGTAGCTTACTGTTATTACACACTCGCTTCCCTATTCAAATCAAATACAGTAGTTCCATTTGTTCAAGCATAGGTCCATCACATCATTTGGCTTACCATGACCAGCTTTTAGGAAGTCCTGATTGCACTGGTTTGTGGTGCAGTTTCATAGAAATAGCTTTTACATGATGAGGCTGTGTGTCCCATGTACAACATTCTTTAGTCACTTATATGCCATGTGATGAAGAAAAAAGTGGTTGTTTCTGTTTGCCCCAGAAACTGCTCTAGTGTCATCTCTATTCCATCAATATTTGTCAACCTATGGATCACCAATTCAGCGATTGGCAGTGTTATCATTTAACATGTGATCGATGTTCTTTCCATGTCTAATATACACACACAAAGGGAAATTTCAAAGCCAAAATTATCTGATGTATTGGCAATTTGAAAGTCACAATTGTTTAATTATACACAAAGGGCATTTTCAAAGCCAGCATTAATGAATACACAGAGGGCACTTTCAAAGACAACATAATGAATACACAAAGGGCACTTTGATGGCAAACATTAATGAACAAAATGGGCACTTTCAAAGCCAACATTAATGAATACACAAAGGGTACTTTCAAATCCAACATTAATGAATACACAAAGGGCACTTTCATAGCCAACATTAATGAATACACAAAGGACTCTTTTATAGCCAACATTAATGAATATACAAAGGGCAATTGCATAGCCAGCATCTAATGTACACAAAAGACACTTTCAAAGCCAACATTAATGAATACACAAAAGGCACTTTCAAAGCCAACATTAATGAATATACAAAGGGCAATTGCATAGCCAGCATCTAATGTACACAAAAGGCACTTTCAAAGCCAACATTAATGGATACACAGAGGGCAATTTCAAAGCCAACATCTAATGTACACATAGGGCACTTTCAAGCCACAATTTCTGCTATTTGTCCCATCATGACCAGAATATTAGATCCACATAATCTCCTGATGATTAGGATCTTATGTCCGCTATCCATTCATGCCATAGACATCCCCAGTTTTTCCTCAAAAGCACATGATTGAAATAAGAAAGGACAGCAAATAAAGTCTCAGATAACCACTTCATAGTTCCTCATGCTGGAGGATGTTGATATTGATGTACGACTCTGTCCAGCTCTCCTTGGCTCTGTCCTGCTCTCCTTGGCTCTGTCCTGCTCTCACCCTTGCAGAGAATCTTCTTCTGATAGTTTATAACCGCACATAATAGATACATCAGTAAGCACGACAACCTGCAAGTGTTATCTATAACGTTCTAAAGAGTACGGCCAACAACCGTATAATATAAATATGTATCTAATATGTGTTTCTGCTGAACTAGACTGTCTTTATAATTGTTGTTATTTGAGCTTCCTTGTACATATGTATATATCCCATAATATCCTTTCATGATGAAATATATTAGTAGAGTAATTTGTCCAGGATAGTGCCTGGATATGTCATACGGTTACTTTTACCAGTTCTCTTAAGTCGGTATCATATCTGTGTTTGTTGTCACACTGGTTGTCTGACTATTGTGTTGTGGTTGCATGCGGACATGAGCATAATAAAGTTGATATATATGTGTATATACATAAATTCAATTGTTTTGTGGCTTATGTTATCTAATAATTTGAACTTTATTATGTTGTATTATACGAGGGGAAGCTAGTTAATAGGTCATAGATGGCTATTAAAAGAAAAATTAAGTGGGATACGAACTAGAGAACCATTCATTGTTGCACTTACATTGTTCCGTATTTCTCAACATAATTTCTACCCAAACATTGATATATTTATCTGTACACTGTATCAGTGCACCGAAACCTACAGCATAGAAGTCTTTGGTTTTCCGTCTGTCATAATTGCACTTCACATTCAACCTATTTGTCATTCGCCAAACATCTGCCTTATGTTGTAAGCTAAACCATGTGAACATAATAATGCAGCTACTACATTTTCTATCGTTACTCGACTGTCAGCTTAAATCATCTTCCCCCACCAGCCATGCAGATGCTTCTGTTGCAATCTGAAGAGGGTGACCAGATTGGCTTCATCAGCGACTTTTGAGCATCCTTGAGAAAATTTATCAACACAGTTATATACTGCTTTGTTTGACAAACATTTCACCGTAAGCAGGAAGCATTTTCATATGAATATTCATTGCAGAAAGTCTTTTTGCCCTCAAAATATGTAACAGCCCACAGTTCTTTGATTGTACACTCTGTAAGCATGGCTTCAATTTTGTATCTGAGCTGTGCATGTGTATGCGCACCTAGTGTCTTCTATGTACAGTAATCACAAAGCTGGATATTGCTGACACATTAAGAAACTATGAAAATGTTTCAGGTATACCTTATAAGTTTGTGACCTACTTACTGACTTGACTAATATAATAAAGAATCAACAATTCACTCTGTACCATAAAATTCTTTTATGATTGACTGCAAGAACCCATTATACAGAATCAGTATTACTGCACTCTGATCAGACTCAAAAGGTGCTCTCTCGTTTCCAGCAAATAATACACAATAATGGATTTGAATAGGAAAGGTTTCTATGGGTCGCTGGATGGACACACTCCTGCGCTACTCTCAGTGGACCCAGATCTGACTACAAAGTACTGTAGTGTGTGGGTCACTGGTTGGACACACTCCTGCACTACTCTCAGTGGACCCAGATCTGACTACAAAGTACTGTAGTGTGTGGGTCACTGGTTGGACACACTCCTGCACTACTCTCAGTGGACCCAGATCTGACTACAAAGTACTGTAGTGTTTGGGTCACTGGTTGGGCACACTCCTGCGCTACTCTCAGTGGACCCAGATCTGACTACAAAGTACTGTAGTGTGTGGGTCACTGGTTGGACACACTCCTGCACTACTCTCAGTGGACCCAGATCTGACTACAAAGTACTGTAGTGTGTGGGTCACTGGTTGGACACACTCCTGAGCTACTCTCAGTGGACCCAGATCTGACTACAAAGTACTGTAGTGTTTGGGTCACTGGTTGGGCACACTCCTGCGCCACTCAGTGGATCCAGATCTGACCACAAACTACTGTAGTGTGTGGGTCGCTGACACACTCCTACGCCACTCTCAGTGGACCCAGATCTGACCACAAACTACTGTAGTGTGTGGGTCGCTGACACACTCCTACGCCACTCTCAGTGGACCCAGATCTGACCACAAACTACTGTAGTGTGTGGGTCGCTGACACACTCCTACGCCACTCTCAGTGGACCCAGATCTGACCACAAACTACTGTAGTGTGTGGGTCGCTGACACACTCCTACGCCACTCTCAGTGGACCCAGATCTGACCACAAACTACTGTAGTGTGTGGGTCGCTGACACACTCCTACGCCACTCTCAGTGGACCCAGATCTGACCACAAACTACTGTAGTGTGTGGGTCGCTGACACACTCCTACGCCACTCTCAGTGGACCCAGATCTGACCACAAACTACTGTAGTGTGTGGGTCGCTGACACACTCCTACGCCACTCTCAGTGGACCCAGATCTGACCACAAACTACTGTAGTGTGTGTGTCGCTGACACACTCCTGCGCCACTCTTAGTGGACCCAGATCTGACTACAAACTACTGTAGTGTGTGGGTCGCTGGTTGGATACACTCATGCGCCACTCTTAGTGGACCCAGATCTGACTACAAACTTATTAAATTTTTGGTTTGCTTGTTCATTGCCTGTACTGTCACCTAGGAAGCTGTCATTGGTTGGTTTGTGTTTCCAATCAGAACGTGTTAGTGGCAGAGCACTCATCTCACAGCAAGTGTGCTTGGTTGTATCTGTTTAATTCTCCCCGTTCACCATATTTCACCTTCTGCCAGGAAAGGAAGACTAACGTCAGAGTCATGCAAAATATATTGCGCCAAGACCCGCACCTCTACTTCCATGCAACCCTTCCTGGAAACAGACTGTTTTCACAAGCCTGGCTAACAAAGTGAGGGATCGATGTGATCTCCATAGTAGTAAGTGACACGGAGATGAAGCCAAGCATAGCACAACCGCCTGGTGGACCCCGGTCTACCTTCATCAGCACACTCGGGAAGTGAGAAAAGTTAGGACAACCCATCACTTAATGTTTTCTTCAGGGTGGACAAAAGAGTAATCCTACCCATTCTGGGCATTCAACAACAACCGTCCGCCCAAGCGTTGAATTAACTCTGAACGTGTTGCTTCTTCTACAACAGCTACAACAAACAAAGAAGATGCCACACTATTAATAGCCGCTGAAAGTATATGTGAATGTAGTATTTATATTTATTACTAATATAACATCACAATGTATAGCACAAAATGAGAGACAACTATCACTGCCTTCATCGAGCAGTGCAAGTGATCCTGATTCACATGAGAACAGGATATAACAGATTGAAAGGCCACTTAGTTACACAGGCTAAAATTGGCTCTTATCACCCATGTGTATGTGCGAATATATCCTGCAAGACTGCTGCATTGTTAATGTTGTTTAATTTTTTTGTTTTTTGTTTTTTTTTGGCGTTCGCCTTATTTCTCTAATCCCCAAGGTGGTGTGCGCTGCACTGCGGTTTTATTTTGCGCCTGTCGGCCCAGTGCATCCGACTTCAGCAGCATGCATTTTTATGTAAGGGTCTGCTTCCTCCTGCATTTTCTAAGGGTTTGCTTCCCCGGGGTAACGGCTGGTGCTGTGATGGGGATCGAACCCAGCACCTTCTGGTTGTGAGCCGTGTCACTTAACCACTAGGCCACGCCGTCCCCTGATGTTGTTTAATGACCACAATGAGTATGTTTTTTGTGTTCTCTGAAAAGGGCACTAGGTGGTGGTTCTAGTAGCTTCTCTCACATCCGAACATGCTGATGAAGGTGGACTGTGGTCCGCAATGTGGTTGTGATGTGCTTGGATTCATCTGCGTGACACTCACTACTACAGGGATTTCATTAATCCACATCCCGTCAGCCGGACTGCCTTGAAAACAGCCTGTTTCCAGGCAAGGCTGCATGGAAGAGAGATAGTGTTCTTAGTATATTGTATCTGACGCGACGACCCGGTCAGAATATTGTCTGACCGGACTAGCAACTGTTCGCCAAGACTGTTATATGCTTCAATAATTGCATACTGAGCACTGGCCCACACAGACGAACCTCCACACAAAGTTGTTTGTAAGCCTTTGAAGAACTCCCCAACATCAGCCCTTTATCCAAAGAGCTATACTTAACGTGTAGTAAAGTAAAGTAACCTATAGCATTACTGAAGTAGGGGTGTGAGGTGTTAGTGATCTCACGTGTCAAAGGCTCGGCTATATGAGGGCGGTAGCCATCTCCTCTCCCTCGCTGCTTTTACTTCCCAGACTGAACCGGTGCCCATTTAAGGCTGGGTTGACCCAGAAGCCATTGCGGTCTGGAAAAACATTACCACCTCAACTGGGGAATGAACCCAGGACCACTCAGATGCGAAGCCAGCGCGCTAACCACTACGCTACACGACTCCACTATTACGTGTAGACGTAATAGAAAAACAAGACGGATGAGAAGAATAAGGGGAAGACTATATACCGTTTAATTTATTCTCATAATAGTCTAAAATATAACACTCACAAAATAATCCACATTTTACATGGGAGCATAGTGACTCTTCATCAGGTGTTCTAGCTTAGAGACATGAGCCATCCCCCCTCGTTTGCCTTGTGGGATACATGTTTATTGGAAAGGCTTCGGGAGTAAACCCTGAGGAAAAATCTACATCATGTGCTATCTCCAGTCGTCTTGATAAAATTTTGCCACTAGCCGATGGTAGCTCAGGACCAGAGAGTGAGGTTGATAAAAGGCGCAGTTTCTACCTCACTTTAATTCAAATCACCGCACAAGTCACCCATTTCAGCGGGCCCAGCAAGAGAAAAGACTATTCACACGGCTGAACAGAGAGAGTGGTTTTCATCACATGTGATGGGCAAACATCATATCGAAAGTGAAATAAAAGCCTTTACTCCCTCGTCGATCCTTTCTTCTTAGCCAGTCTGTTTTATTTGTCTGTTATTCATGATCACCACGTGGAGGTTTAAAAGTGTCTTGGCAGCTCTTTTTCTCTGGCCCTGACGCTAGCAGTCAACTTTGAGTCGTGCACTTCTCAGAATCTTGCTCCCTGCCATACAGTGAGTTGTCGACGGCACGTATCCCTCGTGTCTTCAATATTTGCTCACAATCAGTTGGTTGGTTTGCTGGTTGGTCACTAGCCCGACTATGCTCACAATCAGTTGGTTGGTTTACTGGTTGGTCACTAGCCCGACTATGCTCACAATCAGTTGGTTGGTTTGCTGGATGGTCACTAGCCCGACTATGCTCACAATCAGTTGGTTGGTTTGCTGGATGGTCACTAGCCCGACTATGCTCACAATCAGTTGGTTGGTTTGCTGGATGGTCACTAGCCCGACTATGCTCACAATCAGTTGGTTGGTTTGCTGGATGGTCACTAGCCCGACTATGCTCACAATCAATAGGTGTTATTACTGTTTCGTCAGGGTGAGAGCAGTGCCTGCAGGATAACAGGTCTCGAAGGTTGATGCCGTTTAAATGACTATTGAGTCAATATAAGACACTTTCATAGCCAATTTTACTGAATACACAAAGGGCACTTTCAAAGTCAACATCTAATGTTCCTGTACGGAAGTGAAAGATGAGACTATTCTCTTCTGTGTAGTCTTTGTATGTCAACATTTTTTGGATGTGACATTAGGCTAAAAACACTGTGATCCGATACCCCTATCGCCCACTTTTCAGCCAAAGTTCCTTGGTATATAAAAGATGGTTAGGGTAAACTGAAGGCTGCGTTGAACCTGTACTTCATCGTCTTGATAACGAGAAAATGATGATGATTTGTGACTATCAACTGTTTCTTTTCTAGTATGTATGAGACGTGTTCAAATGAAACTGGACCAAACTGCAGCAAGTGAACATACATGCAATGCGCATGATGACGTCACTTTTGGTGTAAACAGCACATACCAGCAGTCAAGTTTGCAAAATTTCATTAACTTTTGACTCATAGTTTCCTCGGCAGACCGTTGAAAACATGGCGGATGTGATACGGAATCTGTGCAGAGTTGATCAGCGAGCGGTGATTCGGTTTCTAACAACTGAAGGATGTCGACCAGTTGACATGCATCGCAGAATGCAGGCAGTGTATGGTGACAAAAGTGTGTCGAAGAAAACAGTGAAGAACTGGACAACGATGTTTAAAGAAGAACGTAAGTTAACGAAAGATATTCCGAGACCAGGTCAATCGCAAGTTGTTGCGTTAACTCATTTAATGCCTGGCTCAAGCCGTAATAGACCAGTCCATGTTCGGCTTAACTGCACATCAGAATTCAGTCCAGATTATCACTAGTCAAGGACCTTTCTGCTCAAACTGAAGCCGACTTCTTCCGCCTTCAACCGGAGGTTACACGATACCTCTCCCATCCTCGTATTCTCAGCACAGTAAGGGTCACGCTAACCAAAAGGTAGACACAATCAGAAGCCTAGGCGACGGGACACGTAACAACAGGGAGTTTGACACGGAAAGCTTGACACAAACACTGGTCTAACACACTCCTCGTGGCCTTCCTCCCAAGGCTACGGAGTACACAGCTCCACCTGGGGAGTATGTAGGGATTTCAGTCGACACGCTACACATGAACACAGCCTCAGCAGTTGGACAAGGTAGTGGTCGATCGACGCAACGGGCCTTTTACGCCTACGCGAACATTATTATTATTATTGTGTCTACGCTAAAGCTCTTTAAGGGGGTTTTGCAGTCGCAGTTTCTCTAACCATTGTTTTATACAATAAAGTTGCATAACTCACTTTGTCATCTTTTACAACATGCGTTTAGGCGTAGTGACCCACTTCTTTACTTCCAAGTAAAGGACTTAGGAACCACGTCATATTAAAGGGAATAATAAGACTAGAGTAGGGGCAGAGAACTCAATATTTGCGGAAGTGTACAAGTTTTACATCCTTAACTTAACCTGTTTATATTGGTTTAGAAGACGCCACATAGTCTTTATGCAATCAGTTTCTTGAAGAGTGGTTATCGATCGATGTGTGAGTCTATCTTAATAGACTCAAACTCTAGAGCTAATTAGACCGGGCAGCCATTTAGACACCATCTATAGCTGCTCTTAACAAACCATATGAGGAAAGGCACAAATAACTTGGGTAGATTTTGTATTTGAATTTTGTCCGGGCACCGGTCCATTAAGCATACTCTTTTCAATTTCCAACTCCCAAGGAATTTTTAACGTACTCGACAATGAACGCGGTAGTCCGATCTCACTACCCAGAGATCGGGGGAACTTTTACCAGAAGATCCACGAAAAAAAATAAAAAAATTCGGGTCTCCACCGTGATTCGAACCCGCGACCTCCGATGCGAACACCTTACACTGAGTCGCTACTGGAGAAATAGCGGTCTAGAGGTTGGGGAAAGGGTACATTAATCGTGGACAGTTTTTCATTCAGGTGAGAGTCATCAGACGTGGACGATTCCTTGTATTTTAGCCTTTCCTTGTTTTCTTTAGCCGCTTGTCCTTCTTTAGCCACGTGTCTTTCTGTAGCCACTTGTCTTTCTGTAGCCACTTGTCTTTCTGTAGCCACATGTCTTTCTTTAGCCACATGTATTTCTTTAGCCACATGTCTTTCTGTAGCCACTTGTCTTTCTGTAGCCACTTGCCTTTCTGTAGTAACATGTCTTTCTGTAGCCACTTGTCTTTCTGTAGCCACATGTCTTTCTGTAGCCACGTGTCTTTCTGTAGCCACATGTCTTTCTGTAGCCACGTGTCTTTCTGTAGCCACTTGTCTTTCTTTAGCCACTTGTCTTTCTGTAGCCACTTGTCTTTCTGTAGTCACTTGTCTTTCTTCTGTAGTCACTTGTCTTTCTGTAGCCACGTGTCTTTCTATAGTCACTTGTCTTTCTGTAGCCACGTGTCTTTCTGTAGCAACTGTTCTTTCTTTAGCCACATGTCTTTCTGTAGCCACTGAACTTTCTTTAGCCACATGTCTTTCTGTAGCCACGTGTCTTTCTGTAGCCACTTGTCTTTCTGTAGCCACTTGTCTTTCTGTAGTCACTTGTCTTTCTGTAGTCACTTGTCTTTCTGTAGCCACGTGTCTTTCCATAGTCACTTGTCTTTCTGTAGCCACGTGTCTTTCTGTAGCCACTGGTCTTTCTTTAGCCACATGTCTTTCTGTAGTCACTTGTCTTTCTGTAGCCACATGTCTTTCTGTAGTCACTTGTCTTTCTCTAGCCACGTGTCTTTCTGTAGCCACTGGTCTTTCTTTAGCCACATGTCTTTCTGTAGCCACGTGTCTTTCTGTAGCCACTTGTCTTTCTGTAGTCACTTGTCTTTCTGTAGTCACTTGTCTTTCTGTAGCCACGTGTCTTTCTATAGTCTCTTGTCTTTCTGTAGCCACGTGTCTTTCTGTAGCCACTGGTCTTTCTTTAGCCACATGTCTTTCTGTAGTCACTTGTCTTTCTGTAGCCACGTGTCTTTCTATAGTCACTTGTCTTTCTGTAGCCACGTGTCTTTCTGTAGGCACTGGTCTTTCTTTAGCCACATGTCTTTCTGTAGTCACTTGTCTTTCTGTAGCCACGTGTTTTTCTATAGTCACTTGTCTTTCTGTAGCCACATGTCTTTCTGTAGCTACTGGTCTTTCTTTAGCCGCTCTTCTTTCTTCTTGAAAGTCTTCACTTCTATCTCGTGTGAATGTTTTAAGTAATCCTGTTCAGCCTTCCAACGGATCGCTCCAACTATGCAGCGGCTGATACCTGGCATCGCTCACTTCGGCTGTCATTCAACAGCTAACTCGGAACTAGACTAGTGCGAACCAGTGTAAACCCGGCTCTCTAATTACATCAAAGCGATGAGTCGGTCGGGCATGTTCGTGGGATCTTGATGGCAATAGCAAACGTCTCATCTCCTAGAAGTCAATTCGAACAGTTGATACTCATTGTTGAACTAGGAGATTTGTTAGCACAAAAGACGATCATCATCCACGCTGACTATCGCTTCTCAACAGACTCATCACGAAACCAGAGTAGTTCCCTGGGGTAAACTAAATAGGGTCACTGTTTCCTTCCCAGCATGCTGTAAGAGGCGGCTAGAGTAGACTGCATATGGGATTTGCAGCTTCATTGGCTACTGAAACTGTAATGCAAACACTTGGATTCATAATTTCTAAAATGCTGGTTAAAGTTAGTTTCCCATCGCAAGCGTTGATGATGACACTATCAGATAGTTTTTGTCTTGGTGATGTAGCTTGCGATGTATTTGGATTATAGCGGTGAAGAGATGCGCTGGTTATCAACCTCACTCTCTGGTCCCGAACTACCGTAGACCAGTGGCAAGACGTAAGTCAAGACGACTTTAGATAATTCAGGATACAGGCAGTCTTGTCCCACCTCCTTTGAGTAGGTAGTAATATTTAGTGTTGTACATATACCCCACCATCTGGTAGGTTTGTAAGTAGCCCGCTTTGGCGACACGGGCCGGCCAGGTCAACCGTCTATGAACACGATGAGCGGCTAAGTGACAGACTGCGTGCATTGAGGATGATTTCTTTCCGATTGTTCCTCGCCAGGTGGTGCGTGGACGGCCTCTTGGGTGGGGCCATGGTGGGTAGAGAAGTTTCCCATTCCTGATGTCCTTGACCTGCTTAAAGAGTTGATCGACATGGACGGCCTTTCTGGGAGCGACACATGTCCAAATACGGCCGAACGCGATGGTCTAGCATGGTGAGTGTATTTTCAAGGCATGTCCGTTTGGAGAATTCATCGTTTGAGACCCGCTCATACTTGTGGACCACAAGAATGTGCCTCTGTCAGCGCGTTTGGAACGCTTCAATGACTTTCTGATAATTCTGTAGAAAAATCCAAGTTCCAGAACCGTACATCAATATGGGAACGACACATGCTATGTAAATCAGTAGCTTGGTTTTCAGTGGAAGCTGCCATGGGTTCCAGATTTGATAGGGGAGGTTTATACTGTTGGCAGTCATGCCGACTTTAAAAAGAAGTCCGAGTGACTTCGTGCATCGGAGCTTTGTTTGATACCCAAGTAAAATAAATTCTCAGTGAAGTTGACATGGTTGATATGGACAATACCTGTCATTGTGGGGCTGCAGCAAAGATTTTATATCTTGGTTTTTTCCCATGACATGTGGAGGTCTAATCTAGATGTAAAGTCTTCTATGTGCTATAATGGTTTTATCAGTGGCTGAGGGCGGGAGCCTAGTATGACTTTGCAGTGTTTCTGTTTCTAAGAATCGACGTCGCTGCACTCTGGGCATACCCATAGGTGCTAAGTCTCTCTCGGCAAAGGACGCAGGGTCTGGATGCTGATGGTCCCTATAGCTCGATGGTTGTACACTCTCCTGCTCCGTCCTCTTATACGCCCCATTCCGCTCGAACCTCTTTTGATGTCGAAACTTTTCATCATGTGGATCACTGATTCGTCTATTTTGGTGCCCTCATCCAAGAGACGGTCATTGATTGATTGAAAAATGACACTCCTATCCGTCACTAACGTGCCCATGATGGGAGTTTGTGAAGCCAAGATGTCAGCTCTTTCGTTGACATGAAACCCACCAGGACAGTAGATCCATGTCAACAGGTAAATGACGATATTAAAAGCGGTTATTGGTTTCTTGAGAGCTGTCTTCTTCCTTCTGCCTGTGACTAGCTTCTAATGTGCTGCTAGACGCCACCCCACGTTTAGTAAGCTCATGTAAATGCTGATTGAGAAAGCTATCGTAGCATAGATCTATGTAGTTGCTGTTAGTACTACTTAAGGTAATACTACTGTCGCTGGGGCTCTTCGTTAGAACGGGCTTGTAAATGTTATGTCCAACTCTAACAAATCTGTTGGTGAAATTATGACTGTTTATAACGTCAGGACTTGTTCTGTGCGTAGGAGTAGTCGAAGCAGCTTGAACCTTGACCTCATTAAGGACCGTGCTTTGGTGATGACGTTTGCCCCAGTGATTTCCGCTGTTGCTACTGATGTTGTTGTGAAGAGTACTGCGTATTTTTGTAACGTTACCACGTGCATACAGTGACATACTTTCGTTTGAACTGTCACTGTCAAATTGTCTCTGTGTCAGAAGTGCATCACGCGTTTTTTCTCGCAGTTGCGTATCTGAATCCAAATGTTGACAGTGAGAATCTGGCTCCTGCAGACTTCTCATGTTTAAACTTGGGATAGGAATAGACGAAACCTGTGGAGCATGGGCGAAGTCGGTGGATGATTTGATAAAACGGTGGTACTCGTTTCTGGAGTGTGTATAGTTTCTGCAAGCATATTGCTGTTCGTGAGTTCTATACCTACTGAGATTCCCCTTGTATATATGGTAACACTCCATGTTTTTCTGGTGGTCTTCGTTTACTTGTTTATCCTGATACTGCCAACCTTCGCTTCCTTCACTAATTTCCAGAAGGTCATCCGCTCTCCCAGGTTGGTGATAAACAAAGCTCTCCGTAGCAACGGAAGGGTCTACCTTGAGTCTGCCCCCCTTAGAATATACTTGTCCGCGTTTATCATGTTTCCCTATGTTGTTGCCCATGGAATCATCCGATGACGTAAGCAGATGTTCAAAGTATCTCCATGACTCTTGAGGTCTAGAGAAGTACACCTGTAGATAGAGAGAGAAGGTGATCACATACTGTTGTTGACGTTTTGGTTTATTCAAAGATGCAATTACAAAACAAAACAACTCCCCACTCGATAAAACCCCCAAACGGGATCAAGATGCTGAGCAGCGCATGAGCTGCAGTGGTCAGCGACCCATGGCTGACAGCTACCGTCAGAGCCAGCGAACCAGAGCTGCCAAGACCCTTCTATACCTCCACGCTGTGATCCTGGATAACAGGCTGCAGCAGGGCAGACTGGCTAAGAAGAAGGGATCGAAGAGGGAATGGTAACCCGGTACTAAAAAATGCTTGCTGAAGTCGGATGTGTTGGACCAAAGGGTGCAAATATCGCAATCAAGCTGTAAACTACGGCACAACGTATTCCGTTCTCTGGACTACATTCTGCCACTTAAGTCTTTTCAGGGTTAGGTAGCGGGAGATTGAGAGCTAACGAAGCCAAGCCAAGCCAAACATCCAAACCGTTGTGTGGAATCCGTTGTGTGGTAGTTTACAGTTTGACTGCGATATTTGCACCTTTCGGTCCAACACATCCGACTTCAGCAAGCATTTATTGAGTTCCGGGTTAACATTCCCTCTTCGATCCCTTCTCCTTAGCCAGTCTGCCTTGCTGCACCCTGTTATCCAGGATCACTGCGTGGAGGTGTAGAAGGGTCTTGGCAGCTCTGGTTCGCTGGTCCTAACGCTAGCAGTCAGCTATGGGTCGCTGACCACTGCAGCTCATGTGCTACTCGGCATCTTGAAGATTGAGCTTCACAAGAAGCCCACAGAGAGTACCAGAGCACTTGCAGTGTTAGTTAAATACCAATGTTCTTACATGATGAAGATGCTAGTGACGTCAGCATGTTATTCTTCTCCTTGTACTTCTTATTTTCATCAAATATATCAAAAGCCTTTCTTTCCTATCAAAATTATAACCATTCTCTAAAAAATCGTTTTGCTAACTTGTCTCTGAATATTCTTATCATAAACTGTCTCCTCCACATCGTAATCACAACATGTACCACACACGCTTATCCTAACATTCCTCACACATAGTTACTTTACATTACGCACACCTGGTTACTCTAACTTTTTGCACACCTGGTTACTCTAACCTTACGCACAACTGGCTATCCTAACATTTCCCATACCTGGTTACTCTAACCTGTCGCACACCTGGTTACTCTAACCTTCCACACACTTGGTTACTCTAACCTTACTCACACCTGGTTACTCTAACCTTAAGCACACCTGGCTATCCTTACATTTCCCATACCTGGTTACTCTAACCTGTCCCACGTCTGGTTACTCTAACCTGTCCCATACTGGTTACTCTAATCTGTCCCACACCTGGTTACTCTAACCTGTCCCACACCTGGTTACTCTAACCTTTTGCACCTGGTTACTCTATTCTTACGCACACCTGGTTACCCTAACCTTAAGCACACCTGGTTATCCTAACATTTCCCACACCTGGTTATCCTACCATTCTCCCGAATGACTTTCCTAATATTCCCATTTCCTCCACATGGCTATCTTGACCCCCCCCCTTCCCCCCCCCCCCACGCGTTGTTTAACCGCTGACGAAAGCCTTCTGGACGTAACCTAGCTACCGCTTTGTTTTTGTCGTGGGGCGGTCACTGGACCATTACCTATAAGTGTTTTTGTCGTGGGGCGGTCACTGAACCATTATCTATAAGTGTTTTTGTCGTGGGGCGGTCACTGAACCATTACATATAAGTGTTTTTGTCGTGGGGCGGTCACTGAACCATTACCTATAAGTGTTTTTGTCGTGGGGCGGTCACTGAACCATTACCTATAAGTGTTTTTGTCGTGGGTCGGTCACTGAACCATTACCTATAAGTGTTTTTGTCGTTAGGCGGTCACTGAACCATTACCTATAAGTGTTTTTGTCGTGGGGCGGTCACTGAACCATTACCTATAAGTGTTTTTGTCGTGGGTCGGTCACTGAACCATTACCTATAAGTGTTTTTGTCGTGGGGCGGTCACTGAACCATTACCTATAAGTGTTTTTATCGTGGGTCAGTCACTGCGCCATTACCTATAAGTGTTTTTATCGTGGCGCGGTCACCGAGCCCTTACCTTTAAGTGTTTTTATCGACTTTCTGTCATCCATACCGCTGATTCTTTCATCTATTTATTTCTCTATAACAGTGACACAAAATACAATTAGATGCTCTAAGGTGGATTGGAAGAGGAAGATGTCACATGTTACCACCGATCAAGACTTACATCAGGATATGAACTTCCATGTGGCTTTGTCAGCTGCCAGTTGTTGTTACTTTGGTAACGGTATTGTTGAAAACTAGATCCCCAGACATGGTCGTACGGGGCAGGCGATTGAAAGTCGCGGAACAAATAATGGCGGGATTCATGTCGGGCAGGAAGTCTGAGAATAGAAACATAATTGGAAACAAGTCAGAGAATAGAAACATAATTGGAAACAAGTCAGAGAATAGAAACATAATTTGAAACAAGTCAGAGAATAGAAACATAATTGGAAACAAGTCAGAAAATAGAAACATAATTGGAAACAAGTCAGAGAATAGAAATATAATTGGAAACAAGTCAGAGAATAGAAACATAATTGGAAACAAGTCAGAGAATAGAAACATAATTGGAAACAAGTCAGAGAATAGAAATATAATTGGAAACAAGTCAGAGAATAGAAACATAATTGGAAACAAGTCAGAGAATAGAAACATAATTGGAAACAAGTCTGAGAATAGAAACATAATTGGAAACAAGTCTGAGAATAGAAACATAATTGGAAACAAGTCAGAGAATAGAAACATAATTGGAAACAAGTCAGAGAATTTCATTACAATACATATTTAGTTATGAAAGAAAACAGCAGCTGGGATGAATCAAAATCTTTCAGCTTTCTGTGAAGCACATGTCTTTCACACGTCTTCCTGTCCTGGACTATCTGTTCCAGCTCTGTCCATGACCTTTCTATTCCCTTAATGTTTGTCTGCTGCTCCCTTCTCAGTGTTTGTTTTGTTCTGCCTCTACCTCTTTTGCCTTGGGGATTCCAGAACATAGACTGTATTGTAATGATATAAGCTGGCTTCCTAGGTGAGGAAGACTAACGTCTGGACAGGCAAAATGTACTGATCAGACATGTTAGTCAGGGTCAGACAAAACATACTGGCCAAGACCTTCACCTCGGTTTTCTAGTAGCCCTCCCTGGAAACGGGCTGTTTTCATAGCAGTCTGGATAACGAGGTGAGGGATCGAAGTGATCCCCATAGTAGTGAGTGATACGCAGATGAAGCCAATAATAGTACAACCGCTTTGAGAACCCCGGTCCACCTTCATCACCACGCTCGGGGTGTGAGGAAAGTTACTGCAACCCGCCACTTAACGTCCTTTTCAGGGCTCACAAAAGAGTAACCTTCTCATTATGGACATTGGTAAACAACAACAACAACCTTTGCATCATAGGGTCACACCAGGTGCACTGATATCTGTCTCGTTCTTTGCACGATAGTGATCTTTTCTTATTATTTCAATCTCTTTAATATGCGCAGGCACTCGTTTATGAAAGAGAACTGTCGTTGTACCACTTACACTCTCATCACAAAAAACCGTATTTTTCACCCCATAAATGGTAATAGTAGTAGTAGTTGTGGTGGTAGTGGTAGTATAAGTAGTTGACGTACGATGATACGATTACGATACCAATATGGCGGATGTATTTTTGTGTTATTATTCGGAGGGAGTAACAACATATAGAGTTATTGCTTTTTTGTGGCAATAGTAACCAAACCTACATACAGAAGCGTTATAAACAGCATAATTCATATTATTGTTTCATCAAATCATGAATGTCCGATCACACGACCTGCAAATTAACCGCGCGACACGAGAGCTGAGCAGACCTAACAAACTCTGATCGTAAAAACGGTTTACCGTCCCCACTGGTTATTGTGATACCTGCTCACGGGAATAACTTCGAGAGTGAACCCGGAGGGAAGATCAAGAGCTGGTGTTCTTAAGGCAGTGTAGTTGTGGTTTCATCGCTATTCTGTGACAGAGCTGATTCCAGGATGTATTGGCTAATGCTGGTCTCCTGGATCAATTAGTTACATGGTGAGGGAGGAGCATGCTGCACGGGAACATCTTGTTCTCCATAAAAAAATGGCCAACCTTATGCCCGGGAGAGGCCTTCCAGTTTCCCCCTGCGGTGTCGGCACGACTCGTACATTATCAGTTAAACTAATAATAATTTTCGCCTAGGAATCTAGTGCCCCATTCCATGTTCATCCGCTGAGTCTTGTAGCCAAACCTCATCCAAGGCTGAAGGAGAGACTGCTATCTGTCGGAGCCATGTAAAACGGAAGCCTCTCCCCCCACCCCTTCTTGCCGGCCGGGAGGAAACAGTTGTTACATATAGCTGACTTGGACATTTTCTGGTGAGCTGGAACTTCCCGATCCACTGGGACCACGTGAGCAAACACAAAACAGACGGCTGACCACAATGTCCGAGATGGAGGGAAGACTCGTCTTTGCAGACATCTCGACTAAACTGGGATGTTGAAATGCCCGTACAATGTAAGCTGGGCTATCTGAAAACCTGCACGATAAATGCAATCCCAGAAAGACACGAGTAATTAATAATAAACTGCAAGCTGCAATTGTCAGCTACAGTCAACAGGGACTTCAAATGTTGTTAGATCGCTTCTCCCAGGTTTGCAAGAATTTTGTTCTCACAATAAGTCTCAACAAAACAAATATGCGTGACAGGAAGTAGATACCACGCCAGCTTTTAGCATCGATAATTATGAACTGCTGGTAGATGTACACCAATTCCCATACCAGGATCGCTCATCAAGGAATAGCTCTCTCTAGACTCAGAAATAGACAGTCGCATTGTCAAAGCTGCTGTAAACATCTTCTCACCTCACAACTCGTGTTTGAAAAAACCAGAAACTGACAATTAAAACCTGCGCCATTGTGTGCACTGCATATGTCGCCAGAAAACTTCTATATGGCAGCGAGACTTGGACAACATATGCCAAACAAGAATACCTGTCATTTAATGCGCATGCGATTCGTTCTTGGAATTACTTGGAGATATAAAGTGACAAATGTGGAGGTGCATTCTCACACCGGTCTCCCAAGCATGCACACTCTCACACCGGTCTCCCAAGCACGCACACTCTCACACCGGTCTCCCAAGCATGCACACTCTCACACCGGTCTCCCAAGCATGCACACTCTCCTTATATATCTAAGACCACGATGGTTTGGTTATGTTTGCCGCATGAAGATGATCGCATTCCCAAAGATATCCTCTATGGGCAGTTGGCGGATAGCAAAAGAACAGTCGGCCGACCACAGCTGAGGTTTAAAGATATGTGCACGCGTGATATGATGGTCCTGGACATGATTCTACCACCCTGGAAGACGAAGCTGCAGACCGAAACGAGATGTACCCTGAATGGCAATTTCACGCTTAGGGAAGAGAACCTCTTGCAACACAGAGAAGTGACACAACAACACAGAGAATTGACACAACACAGAGAAGTGAAACGTCACTGCCGCAAGGAGAAAGACAACATCAAAAGCTAAGTACATATTTTTTTGTTTATCAGTCCAAGTCATTTCATCCTATAATCAGTCATGGCCGAAAGTGGCTACTAACTAGTAGTAGTAGTAGTAGTAGTAGTAGCAGTAGTAGTAGTAGTAGTATTCGTAGGAGTAGTAGTAATATTAGTAATAGTAGTAGTATTAGAAGTAGTTATTGTGGTAGTAGCAGCAACAGCAGTAGTAGTATTAGTATTAGTAGTAATAATAGTAGCAGTAGTAGTAGTGGTAGTAGTAGCAGTAGTAGTAGTAGTTGTAGTAGTAGTAGTAGTAGTATTAGTAGTAGTAGTAGTAATTTTAGTAGTAGCAGTAGCAGTAGTAGTAATCCATCTATCCAACTAGGGCTTGTGGCGCCAATCGACCGTGTCCAGGACTAATAACTTTCGTTCAGGCTGCACGCAGTGAGGGTAAAGGGTAACATCATTCTTGTTTGGCCCAGCCAGGAGGTATGCGGGTAACTGTGGAGACAGGACAATGTGGGAGAGGGCCACGTACCACCCCCTGATGCCCTTGACTTGTTTCAAGAGCTGATGGGCCTGGACGATTTCGGGAAATTCGAGTCTTTAAATAACGATATCTTAAATTGGAAAAACCCAAACACCATAAATAAAAACAGTCAACTATCATCATCATTATCATCCTCACCATCATCATGTATGCACTTGTGTCGCTAGTCGTCGTGTGGGGAGGTGTGGTTTACTTTCGTGTGACAAATGTGTTGCGTTGGTGTTGTCATTTCCTGTTTCTTGGGTGTCTCACTTACACCGTCTATCTGCAGCCCTTTTGCCTGGTGTTGCAGATCCGCGCAGTGACTTTGGTTGCATTCTGTCCTCTCTGATTTCCATGCTTGGGGGTTGCACACACCCTTTGCCTGTTTTCTACGTTTCGTAGTCTGTCCAACCTTTTAACCTCACCAGCGAACCATATTACTCAAAATAATTGGAAAGCCATTTAGAAAATCTCAAGTTGAGGTGCCATTTCCTCATCGAAGGTCGACTGCGTTAGGTCTCCAGCGTACTCTATCTCTGTTCTTCTTCTTCTTCTTCTTCTTCTTCTTCTTCTTCGTTCGTTCTCAATCTCCCACTACCAAACCCTGAAAGGGCTTAAGTAGCAGAATGTAGTCCAGAGAACGGAATGCGTTGTGTCGTAGTTTACAACTTGGCTGCGATATTTGCACCTTTTAGTCCAACACATCCGACTTCAGCAAGCATTTTTTTTAAGTACCGGGTTAGCATTCCCTCTTCGATCCCTTCTCCCTAGCCAGTCTGCCCTAATGCAGCCTGTTATCCAGGATCATCGCGTGGAGGTGTAGAAGGATCTTGGCAGCTATGGTTCGCTGGCCCTGACGCTAGCAGTGAGCTATGGGTCGCTGACCACTGTAGCTCTTGATCCCTATCTCTGTTCGTAATGGTGCAGTCTCATATACTTTTTACAGTCCATCTCATGATTGTATCTGCCTACTTATAATGTTGTCTGTCGTTTGAGCGATTGCCTTTCACCCTACTCTCTGGTATGGTCTTCAACAAAGAAATATTTCTTGTTAAATTACCAACGTATCTTGACTGTCTAACCTTGATTTCAGTCATTAATTATCTTTACACCCCCAATATTTTAAATACCTCCACATTTGTTTTTTCTCAAACCAAGAAATGTCACCCAAAATATCACCCAATCTTCTAGATAGCCATATTTCGAAGGTTTCAATACTCATCTCCAACGTTTCGTTCAGTGTCCATGTTTCTGAGCCCTAAAGTAGTGACGAGTATATATAACATCTGACAACTGTCATTTCCAATTTATGGTTTACCTTTTCAGATGTCAGTATGTGTCGCATGTTGCCGAATAGCACCTTGGCCATACCTATTAACTTTCTGATTTTTTTTCTTAATAATTGCCTTCTTCGGTTATAATGTGTCATATATATGAGAAACCCTGTACGTGTTCCTGTAGTTAATCTTTTAGTTGTATCTGGGTACATGGTTTCTTATCTCTTTTCCAAAGTATCATAGTCTTTGTTTTCTTTGTGTTTATGTCAAATTCAAACTCCTGACTTGTTTGTGTATTGATACCAAAAGTCAACCCCTGCATTAACAGAGAGGACCAAACGCACCAGTAGAGTAATAACACGGAGAATGGCTTCTAAACCGGTTGACACATTCATAATACATATGATTTTGTCGGCAACAGCACACAATGAAGAAAAGGTCAAAGAGGTGAACAGTATTCTAGAGCAAACGTTGGAGACAGCATTATGTCTAGGAAACTTGAACATACTTTAGTATTCTAGAGCAAACGTTGGAGACAACATTATGTCTAGAAAACTTGAACATTCTTTTGTATTCTAGAGCAAACGGAGACAGCATTATGTCTAGGAAACTTGAACATACTTTAGTATTCTAGAGCAAACGTTGGAGACAGCATTATGTCTAGGAAACTTGAACATACTTTAGTATTCTAGAGCAAACGTTGGAGACAGCATTATGTCTAGGAAACTTGAACATACTTTAGTATTCTAGAGCAAACGTTGGAGACAGCATTATGTCTAGGAAACTTGAACATACTTTCAGAATGGGAACGGCTACATATTCATGCATAAACTATCAAACAGAGGTGACGGAAAAAAGACCTCTCATCTCAAAGTAGGAGAGGTAGACTAAGAAAGAAAAGAACTATTCATTTGTAACCGTATACTTCTTCTTCTTCTTCTTCTTCTTCTTCTTCTTCTTCTTCTTTTTCTTCTTCTTCTTCTTCTTCTTCGTTCGTTCGTTCATTCGTTCGTTCGTTCTCAATCTCCCACTACCAACCCCTGAAATGGCTTAAGTAGCAGAATGTAGTCCAGAGAACGGAATGCGTTGTGTCGTAGTTTACAGCTTGGCTGCGATATTTGCACCTTTCGGTCCAACACATCCGACTTCAGCAATCATTTTTTGAGTACCGGGTTAGCATTCCCTCTTCGATCCCTTCTCCTTAGCCAGTCTGCTCTGCTGCAGCCTGTTATCCAGGATCACCGCGTGGAGGTGTAGAAGGGTCTTGGCAGCTATGGTTCGCTGGCCCTGACGCTAGCAGTCAGCTATGGGTCACTAACCACTGTAGCTCATATGCTGCTCAGCATCTTGATCCCGTGACCGTATACGTATCTGCATGTATGTTTACCTGTTCTTCTATGTGGACTATTGAATTTGCAAGTGGCAGAAGTGGAGAAATAGAAAAGAGAGAACACACAGTAATCTGTGTGCCGGAATGAAGGTTTAAGCAAAAACACCCTTACCTCTTTTGTGTCCTGTATCTGCAATACACAAAATTACGACACAGTATAAATACAAAGAAATGAAGTTAGTCCCATAGCAGACACTGCCCTAGGGGATGAACTGTTAGAGACTTTATTTGTGGTAAGCCACAGTTTTGTGAGGTTGGATGGCCTGTTCCCTTTCTCGCTGCCTTTTTTCTTCCCTAGCAGTCACCAAAGTACCCAGTTACATCTGGGTGGTCTGTAGCTGCCGGTAGCGGATGTTGAACTCCGTACATTTGCCATGAAAGGCGAGTCCTCTACCACTGTGTTTTTCTGCCATATTAATGTGTTAGGATAATTTGGATGCTAAATTGTACGTGTGCATATCAACCCACAGGATAATTTTGATGCTAAATTGTACGTGCGCATATCAACCCAAAGGATAATTTGGATGCTAAATTGTACGTGCGCATATCACTCCACCCAATAACTAATTTATGTTATTTACAGTCTTTTCAAAATGTTATGTTAAACAAACATTTACAGACTGACATGCGCAGATCGACAAACATGTACACATTACATACACATGAGGACGATGACCATTCTCTGTTCAGCCGTGTCGACAATCTTTTCCTTTTGGTTTGTCCACCGAAAGAGTGACGCGCCGTGATTTTAATTGAAGTGAGGAGCTATGCACAATTTGTCAACTTCACTCTCTCGTCCTGCGCTACAATTGACCAGTGGCAAGACATTATCGTAACGACTGGGGGTAGCACAGGAAGCAGATTTCTCCTGAGGGTTTACTCTCGAAGCCTTTCCTGTAAACAGTTGCCCTGAAAGGTGCGAGGGTGGGGGTTGTATATAACCTCCATCTGGCTCTAAATGCAGGATGACCAGGGCAAAATCTATATGATCATTACAAACGGCACAGGAAACTGTAAGTACCAAATCGTTGCTAATCAAATGGTACGTTGGAGCGTTACTAATGCACTCTCTTAATTTCCTAATGTCAGGACAGTCTATCTCTGGCTTCTGCCTAGGGGTGGGAAGAAAATCCACACTCACCAGCCAGGCAATGCCAAAATACGTGTTGTACTCAAACCCCCATTTTTTCAAGTTCGATCTATACCTGGACACTCCCATCGTAATCTGTTCAGGGCTATCCACACAGGGTATTGCATATGATGCCCTGCCATGAGTTCTTCTTGATCTCCGTACATTCCTCACCATATATTTGACGCCATTTTTTGGTGCGGCTTTGCTCAGGTTCTGGATTGTGAACTGTACAGTTTGGTAGTGACCTTTCCTTGATTTCAGTCGTCTCTCTTCTGGATTACATCAAACAAGTTGACGTCTCTGATCACTAGACTGATTTTTCGTTTTGGGTTCTGACCCAACACATCTTCTGATTTATGGTGGTGCGATGCAAGTGATTGCATAAATTGTTCCCTTTGGTGTTGGTTTAAGTCACACATTTACAATTGGACATGTCTCATTTATTTTTACATTGACGTGTCTCGTGTGTGCTGACGTGTCTCATGTGTGCTGACGTGTATCGTGCGTGCTGACGTGTCTCGCGTGTGCTGACGTGCCTCGTGTGTGCTCACGTGTTTTGCGTGTGCTGAAGTGTCTCTTGTGGGCTGACGTGTCTCGTATGTGCTGACTCGTTTTCTTGCAGGCGGGCGTATTCTTCTGCAGAAATGAACCATGCGAGGGCCGAAGTGCGTAACACCGTTTGGATACTCCCCATGCCATGCGTTTTAGTTAGCAGTATGTTATTTCTTGTGAGAACATTTTGTTCCAACGCCATACTTTGCACGACTAAAAGTAAAGTGAAGTAAAGTAACCCATAGCATTACTGCCGTAGGGGTGTAAGATGTTAGTGTTAGTGATCTCACATTTCAAAGACTCAGCTATATGACGGCGGTAGCCAATCTCCTCTCCCTCGCCGCTTTTACTTCCCGGACTGAACGGGTACCCATTTAAGGCTGGGTCAACCCGCGAGCAATTACGGTCAGAAAAAACATTTCCGCCTGAACTGGGGAATGAACCCAGGACCACTCGCTAACCACTGCGCTACGTGGCTCCCTCAGTTTGTAGGGCTAAATGCGATCAATTATAATTCCTAGTTACTTGGGTGTATCATTATGTTCCAGTTCATGCCACTATCAACAAATATGGATTTTCCTTAAGGGATCTCTGTTCTGCAGGTGAAATGCACATTTTGCTGAGGTTCATTTTGAGATGATTATTCTCGTAGTACTCCTTCAATCTGTCAAGAGCTTTAGTGAAATTGAGGTCCACTGTATTTCAATGCTTAGCAGCTGTCGTCGTAGGGCTGCATGCATGCATTGTCTAAAGTCTGAACAGATCGGTTGATCATTGATGTGAACATTGATAAAGCAATCGAGCGTCCCTTGGAAACAACTATTATAGTTGACCAGTCCTTTCAACACCGGCTACCTGAATAATATCAAGTATGTAACTCAAGACAATCCAAAAAATAGATTTGCAACCGTCTTTTGCCGTGTACACATAAAGGTATCGCATCTTGGTCACTATTTACGTCACTCACACGTCACATACACGTACACAGACATGTTCACACATATGTACACAAACACAGAGAGACGTCTTAGTCTTTGTCTATGTGCATCTACATGAGCCCTTGTTCTTTAGCAGGTCCCAACGCTTGTGCGAGTTGGTAATAGCTGGACGTCTTTCTCTGTTGGTCTGGAGAACTGCTGTCTTTGCGGGTTTTTTTTGGGAGGTGGGGGAGAGGGGGGATTGTGCTTGTCTTATCTCGGTTCCCAGTCGATTCTTTCTCGGACACGGGCTGTCCAGTGGATGGCTAACTTGTTTGTCTTAGGATCGCGAGTGTTGTGCCGCTCGAGCGAATCTTGCGATCAAGTGGAGGAATTCTGCCGGGCGGTCTTTTTTTCGCCGCGCGTGTACCAAAGCGTGGTTGTTGTTGCGATTGCTCACAATGAGTTGGTTTATTCTTTCGTGCGCCCTGAAAAGGACGTTAAGTGGCGGGTTGCAGTTTTTTTCCTCACATCCGATCGTGCTGATGAAAGGGGACCGGGGTCTTCTAGGCGGTTGTGCTTTGCTTGGCTTCATCTGCGTGTCGCTCACTACTACCGGGACCACGTCCATCCCTCACCGCCGTTAGCAAGACTGCCATGAAAACAGCCCGTTTCCAGGGAATACTGCGAGGAAGCTGAGGTGAGGTTCTATGCCAGTATATTTTATCTGACCCTGACTAACATGTCTGATCACTATGTTGTGCCTGACCAGACGTTAGTCTTCCTCCCCTGGATGCTGTGCTACAGCGTTTGTCTTTCCTTCTGACTACTTGGCCAGCCCAGCGGGACTTGGAGTTGTTGACATGTTGGATAATATCCTTGACGCGTGAACTTACACACAGAAACAGCCCACTCACCGTCTTCTCATGGCCCAGTACTTGTAGGAAGAGACGATAATCAAGAGCACAGCAAGTAAAGCAAACACAGCGAGGGCAACCACCACTGCGATCTCTGTGGATGTGCTTGTGTTTTTCTGAGGATGAAACATTGACTAGGGTAATCTTTACACATGTACCATATATGCAGTCCAATAACTGTCTTCGGGGATGAAGTGTTAAAGCCTTCATTGCTTTGTTATGTTGCGTGGCCAGTTCCCTTCCTCGTTACCTTTTTATTCCCTTCCCTAGCCTTTAGCCAAGTACCCATTTACAGCTTTGTCGACTGGAGGTGGTAGCGGGAGTTGAACCCTATACCTTTGACATGAAAAGCGAGTGCTCTACTACTACGCTGGGGAGCGTGTAGTTTAGTCGACAGTGAGCTGGCTTGCTAGACTGGCATTACAGTGTGCTAGAAATAACAATCCGGTCCATGGTTCATGCCTGGTATGACCGCTCCTCTTGTCGACCCAGCTGTACATGGTTACCTGGCGTATCAGTTGGAGAAGGTAAAAACAGCAAGGAAGGGAACTGACCACCCCATCTCACATCGGCTGCTGCTTAATATAAAAAGAGTGATCATCATTCATATATGACTGACCTTTCCCTTTACTACTGCGCTAATCGGGCAGAGATCGACGGAAATAGAACACATAAACTCTACCAGTCCAATCATAACGTAAAAAGCGAATAAAGAAGGTTAAATCGGAATCTAGATGCTGAGCAGTTTATGAGCTGTAGCCGTCAGCGACTCAAAGCTCGAGTTTAGAAATATTTGGATAAGTGCAGATCTAAACTGTCCAACATCTTCTAATGTTTGAAGAACGGATGTACAAATTACAATGTTTAGGTTCTTTGAGGGAAAGCCATCTAAAGCTATCCTCAAATGGCACCAATCGGCGTCAATTGCAGTTAGTTCAGTTTCATAGTTGGAGTAAACCTATTCGCAAGCATCCGACAGTTCATTAGATGATTTCTTTGGGTATTCAGTATAATGATGATGATGATGATGATATATTCCGTTCAGCAGTGAGCTGGTACCTCTTGACAACCAATGCCTCCTGGACAAACAGCATATGTCCTTCTCAATTGTTGTGGGGATGTGTGGAGTATTTTGTGTATAATGGAGTGTGGGGTATTCCATATCAACGCCACAGCCTGCTTTGAAGGTGTCCTTCAAAACAGATCCATCATTATATACATGTATCTATTCACACTGCTAGACACCAGTAGTTCGCATCACTTTGTCATCCGCGAGGATTCGGTAAAACAGCAAAGGGCGAAATGAGGCTGCATTTAGCCGATGAAGTGAGGGTGGATTTGTAATCCAGAGCGAAAATCAATTTGCCCTCAGCCACTTAATTCTTCTTCTTCTTCTTCATCGTACGCAGTCAGACATCAACCTTTATTTTTTCGAAAAAAGCAGCGGTCATCCTGAGGCTGTCGACACTGCCATAGAGCTTGTCTTGTGTTGCCACTGGTGATGGCCACATCTGTTCTCTATGATCCTCGTATGTCGGGCAGTTTTGCAGCAGATGTTCAGCGGTGATTTTCCCTGTACCACACGAGCATTCGTCGGTTCCACCTATTTTCAATTTGTTAAATAGGTGGTACCTCAGTCTATTGAGCCACTTAGTTCTTCTTCTTCTTCTTCTTCGTACGCAGTCAGACAGTAACCATTATTTTTTCGAAAAAAGCAGCCGTCATCCTGAGGCTGTCGACACTGCCATAGAGCTTGTCTAGTGTTGTCACTGGTGATGGCCACATCTGCTCTCTCTGATCCTCGTATGTCGGGCAGTTTTGCAGCAAATGCTCAGCGGTCATTTTGCCGGTACCACACGGGCATTCGTCGGTGCCACCTATCTATAATTTGTTGAATAGGTGGTACCTGAGTCTATTGTGAGCCACTTAGTTCGACCCCTTTCGAAGGACCTGCCCGGCTGTCTTGATCTTGCCAGAAGTAATATACCTGACGGAAATTAAGACAAAACTTGCATTGACAAAGGAAGCCTTCGCGGAAAAACAAATTGCTATCCTCAAAGTATATTGGGATAGAAATAATGACAAGAATAATTATTCACTTATGGCTTTTTGAACTGTATGGGACTGAAACATGGCCTCTAGCAAATAAAGATTAAAAAAAGCTTGGAAGCGCTTGAAATGTGATGCTACCGTAGAATGGAACGATTGAATTGGCCAGAAAAATGATCCAATGACATTGAACTTACTGATATAGACGCACGAAGATATCTATTGAAAATGTTACAAAATCTAAGACTGAGTTGGTTGGGACACAATATGTGACCTGGATGTCTTTTACAGAAAAAAACGAGTGTATGCTCCAGGACAAAAGCGGAACGGGACAATCATGAATCACTTTTACGTCTCGGCTTGCAGATGCATTAAAGTACCAACTAATGCTGCAATAAAGACAGCTGCAGAGGATATGATCTAATGGAGAGACATGATCAGAGTACCTTTCAACAAGTTTTAAGACCGGCTAACCAGAAGATAGAGTCAAATTGACAGACACGCTTAGACAAACTTCCATCCAGTCTTAAGACTGATAAACCAGAGTATAGGGTGCAATGAAGAGACATGCTGAGGCAACCTTACAACCAGTCTTAGGACTAATCAACCTGATGATGATGATGATGATGATGATGATTTAGAATGCACCTGTTGGGTTAGACAATCTTGGAAATTAAAAAATTGATGGCGAAAATGGTGCATGAGGGAATGACAGGTTGAAAACCCCTGTACCTATAACGGATAAATTAGACTATAACACGTTTTTTTCAAAATACAGCCACCCACAATAACAAGAGGACATAGTTACAAGTTGACTAAAGAGAGGTCCAGATTAGATATTAGGAAATATATTTTTAGTCAGAGAGTGGTGAATGCTTGGAATGCACTGTCAGGGAAGGTAGTGGAGGCAGGGACAGTTAATGCATTTAAGAATACATTGGATGCACATAGCCTTTAGAGCAAGTTGATGTAAATGAAAGTGGTTGTATACAGACTCTGCATGGTCTTCTAAACCAGTATAACGACGTTGTTAAGTTAAGTTAATTGGATGTTTTCCTTGCAAAGCTGAACTTACCACACGTGTGTTAACCTTGATCTGGTCATCAGCGCAGACAACAGGAGCTGGGCATTCCGTTAACTGCCACGAATCTGACTGGTTACTACACAAAGATAGGGCGGAACCAGTCAAATTAATGCCTTCCTCATTCAATGGCTGACATTTCCAGCGTATGACATAGTCCCTAGCCTTTTCACACCGGAACCAGGCCTGACAAGATAACTGAAGACTCGATGACGTCAGCGACTGAGGGCATGGATTAGCTGCCCTCCAACATACGGGTTCTTGAATCTTCGCTGCCATTTAGGTTGGTGTGAGAGTCATTCTGGTAAAGTATTCATCAGTTCCTGGACATAGAAAAAGACTATATTAAAACAATAAGACATTGAAACCAATAAAAATGTTACAGATAAAACATACATTTATTCTTCATTTATCTATCCTTTCATATTATTATCCTTTCCACATTTAACTGAAACCCACCATTCCTTCGTTTTTTCTTCATATTCGTGTGAACCAATTTAGGATTTATACAGACGAGGAACAAATACCGATTAGTGTCCTGTCCAGGCGCAATGTGCAGTCTTGATTCTTTTAATTGCAATGTTTTTGAATTGCAGAGATTATAATTTCAATTATACAATATAAAAGGAAACTTTATGTCTGCACAATTTATTATTGTTTTCATTCGACATGTATCCTGAAGCTGATTGCACTGGATTGTGTTACGCGCTTTATAGTACAGTGCATCCGACTTGAGCAAGGATATTTTAAATTGGTTCATCCACATAGGGATACGACCTTGCTGGATGATGAATCAAAACACATGGAAGTTTGGTTTGTCGACCTTGCCACAACTACCTGGTACCGCCACTTTCCGTTGTTCGTATTCAGTTTGCCTCATAATTCTCGTCGTCTCGTGTTCAGACAGTCGAGAACACGCGGGTCTAATTCCACCCGCCAATAGAAATCTTGGAATACGTACTTGGAATCCTGGTAATCAAACAGGCATGTTAACGTCTGGTGCCTGGTAGCCGAAGGCAAAATTCAGCTATTAGAAATAGGTATTTTAAACTTCCTGCGGTTTACTTATCCCGGGGGAAGGTACATAAATCTGGATCGATTTTTAACCATAATTTAGAATTTTGTTTCGGCAGCGACTGTTCAGGCTATTCTTTTCGATTTCCAAATGTCAATGGATTTTTAACGTGCTCGATACTGAACACAGAATTTGTACCAGAAGATCTACGTGAATAAATTTCCATCTCCCCGGTATTTCGAACCCGCGACCTCGACACCCGCGGCGGATACGTTACCTCGAGACCACTGTGCCCCGTTATGGAAGTCGAATCTGGTTCTAAGTTCATTTCATTTTGAGCAGAATGACAGCTAATTAGTAATTATCAAACTAACATATTTCTAACAAAGAAACGGTCTGTGACAACAAATGAGATATGACAAGTTGAGCTAAAGGTCATTATTGTTGTTGTTGTTTTTATTTTTGTTTCTGAATTCCCATAATGAGTTAGATTACGCGCCCTGAAACGTTAAATGGCTCGTTGCATCACCTTTCCTCACATCAGAGCGTGCTAATAAAGGTGGACCTGGATCTTCCAGGCGGTTGTGATAGGCTTGTCTTCATCTGCGTGTCGCTCACTACCACGGGGAACATGTTGATCCACCACCTCGTTACACAGGCTACAATAAAAACAGTTCATTTTAAGTGAGGCCTACGTGGAAGTGAGATAGTAATCTTGGCAAGTGAGCCTTACTTGTTGACCCTGACTAATACGTCTGATCTGCTGTATGTTGTTCCTGACCCTGGCTAACATGTCTGAACAGTTTGTTCTGCCTCACCCTGACTAACATGTCTGATCTATATGTTTTACTTGACCCATGCTAACATGTCTGATCAGTTTGTTTTGTCTGACCCTGACTAACATGTCTGATCAGTTTGTTGTGTCTGACCCTGACTAACATGTCTGATCAGTTTGTTGTGTCTGACCCTGACTAACATGTCTGATCAGTTTGTTGTGCCTGACCCTGACTAACATGTCTGATCAGTTTGTTGTGCCTGACCCTGACTAACATGTCCAATCAGTTTGCTAGGCCTCGCCCTGACTAACATGTCTGATCAGTTTGTTGTGCCTGACCCTGACTAACATGTCTGATCAGTTTGTTGTGTCTGACCCTGACCAACATGTCTGATCAGTTTGTTGTGTCTGACCCTGACTAACATGTCTGATCAGTTTTTTGTGCCTGACCCTGACTAACATTTCTGATCTGTTTGTTGTGTCTGACCCTGACTAATGTCTGATGATCCTTGTACCTGACCCTGACTAATGGCTGATGAGCCTTGTACCTGACCATGACTAATGTCTGATGAACCTTGTACCTGACCCTGACTAATGTCTGATGAGCCTTGTACCTGACCCTGACTAATGTCTGATGAACCTTGTACCTGACCCTGACTAATGTCTGATGAACCTTGTACATGACCCTGACTAATGTCTGATGAACCTTGTACCTGACCCTGACTAATGTCTGATGAACCTTGTACCTGACCCTGCTAATGTCTGATGAACCTTGTACCTGACCTTGACTAATGTCTGATGAACCTTGTACCTGACCCTGACTAATGTCTGATGAACCTTGTACCTGACCTGACTAATGTCTGATGAACCTTGTACCTGACCCTGACTAATGTCTGATGAACCTTGTACCTGACCCTGACTAATGTCTGATGAGCCTTGTACCTGACCTGACTAATGTCTGATGAACCTTGTACCTGACCCTGACTAATATCTGATGAACCTTGCACCTGACCCTGACTAATGTCTGATGATCCTTGTACCTGACCCTGCTAATGTCTGATGAACCTTGTACCTGACCTTGACTAATGTCTGATGAACCTTGTACCTGACCCTGACTAATGTCTGATGAACCTTGTACCTGACCCTGACTAATGTCTGATGAACCTTGTACCTGACCCTGACTAATGTCTGATGAACCTTGTACCTGACCCTGACTAATGTCTGATGAACCTTGTACCTGACCCTGACTAATGTCTGATGAACCTTGTACCTGACCCTGACTAATGTCTGATGAGCCTTGTACCTGATGTCCAAACATTGGATGCCTTGAGTCGTGCTCCTGTTTTGCTCATTCGATTTCTGCTGCGACGCTTTTCCGTATCTCGTGTGGTGCTATGACAATTATGGAGTGTATTTTATAAATGGAGTTGGTTTTATGCATGGTGATACGATCCGAGCCGCCTCATTTATTGCTATTGTTCTATTAACGGAACCTCATGCGACCATTGTTCTATTAACGGAACCTCATGCGACCATTGTTCTATTACCGGACCTAATGCGACCATTGTTCTATTTCGGGACCTCATGCGACCATGTTTCTAATAACTAAACTTCATTCGACCATTGTTCTATTAACAGAACCTCATGCGACTATAGTTCTATAAACGCAACCTCATGCGACCAATGTTCTACTAACGGAACCTCATGCGACCATTGTTCTATTACGGGACCTCATGCGACCTTTGTTTTATTAACAGGTACTCATGCAACCATTGTTCTATTAACGGGACCTCGTGCAACCATTGTTCTATTAATATGACGTCATACGAGCATTGTTCTATTAACAGGACCTCATGCGACCTTTGTTCTATTAACGGGATCTCATGCAACCATTGTTCTATTAATAGGACGTCATACGAGCATTGTTCTATTAACGGGACCTCATGCAACCATTGTTCTATTAATAGGACGTCATACGAGCATTGTTCTATTAACAGGACCTCATGCGCCCTTTGCTTGATTTACGTGACCCCATACGTCCATTCCTCTACTTACGGGACAACATTCTAAAATGTTTATATTTACGGGAGATCATGTAACCATTGTTCTATTAACATGACTTTACATGTGGTCATTGCTTTATTAATGGCACTACATGTCATCATTGTATTGTAAACGGGAATTTACATGTGAGCATTGCTCTATAAACGAGACTTTACATGTGATTAATGTTTCTATAAACGGGACTTAACATGTGATCATGCGATCTGATCGTGTCTGCCAATTGTTCCCCAAACGGGCCATCTTGGAACAATTTTTCTCTCGAGATTGTCGTTATTCGGGCCTAAGGCCATGAACAAGTTTTTGTTCCTGGTCTGTGGTTCATTAACTGTAACTGATGCCGTCTCTGTGGTGGCAGTAATGTGAGACCCCATGATTTAACACTTCCATTTCATGTCGCGACTTAGAGATGAATCCATTCAACGATTACGTCAGACGCAGTAGTTCAAGTCAACCTGGCAATTTCCAGCTGTTTTCTCCTTGCAGAGATTTGCCATTGAACTATTATTGCTTGCGCGTAAAACCGTGAAGCGTAAGCGTACAATTGTACTGTTGTGTCTACGTCAAAGTATCACAGATGTCGTGTGAAAGGAATACACATTGACACTGGCATACTAAGTACACTTTGTTGACTCAACCACCTCAACTTTTGCACTCCGTTCAGTGGGGGATTCTTGTAACAAACCTTTTCACACGACGCGGTAGCAATGGTCACACTGCGGAGGGTGCCAATGATTTCTCCTACCTCGGCAGCACTATTGCACCCGTCTGCCGCAGTAACTCCGACATAAGCAAGCGGATTGGTCTAGCGGCTTCGGCGATGAACGACCTCCGCCGTGTGTGGAAGAACAGTAGGCTCTCCATGGTCACAAAACTGCGCATCTGCCAGTCGTGTGTGATCCCGGTCCTCGTGTATGGCTCCGAGACCTGGACCCTGAAAAAAGCGACACCTCGAGACTTGAGGCCTTTCATATGCGAAATCAGCGACACATCCTTGGCATTCATTGGTACGATTTTGTCCGGAATATAGACGTTTCTGCAAAGACACATCTCTCACCCCCCCCCCCCCCCCTGACTCGGTTATTCTGGAACGTCGCCGCATTTCCCTGTTCGGTCATGTTGTCCGACTGGACAAGGAGGTCCCAGCTCACCAGATTCCTCAAAAGACAGTCAACAGTGCAAACGGCATCTACCCTGCTGGCTGGAAGCGCCGGAGAGGTCGTCCCCGAAACACGTGGCTCCAACAGGTAGCGGCCTCCCGATCTGCCTTAGAGGAGGCCTGGCAGCACGCAGTTACAACTGGGCATGGTGGTATTCATCCGACGCAACGGGCCTCAGACGCCTAAGCGAACATTGTTGTTGTTAGTAGCTAGCCATATACACAACCCTCTAAAGTATTCTCTTACGACACGCCTGGAACTTTAGTGGCTTCTAGTATTTCCTCTCGAGACACCTCTAGGGTATCTTATCTATATATGTATAACTCATCATTATGTAACACATCCTTTGCAGGACGTGGCTCTCACAACAGCCGATCTTTCAGACTCTCGATCTCTGGTCAGAACTCCCGTCTCTGCGGCTGTCATCTTCAGGACCTCCGTGATGTCTTCTCCTCGGTCTGTCTCTGCTTCGCTTTCCAGGCACCATACCCTCCAGTATCGTTCTCTCTCGACCATTATGGTGTTTGATGTTGCCACAATATTTTAGTTTTCTAGACAAGATTGTAAACTCATAAATTTTCTTCGATATCCAGTTCTTTTAAGATATCTGTATTTTTCCTTTTCGCTAACCATGATATTTTAAGCTACCTGCTGTAGCATGTAGATGAAAATATTCGATCCTTTTCTTAAGTGTTTATGTGGTTGTCCCCGTTTCACATCCGTATGTTACTACGGGGAAGATGGAAGGACATACTATTGAGAAATGTATGAAAACACCGTAGGCGGCTCCAACACAACACCTACACCACCTGGTTCAAAGCTATAACCGTATTGAAGCGGTCCAGTCCGCAATCAAAGATTTGAAGAAAGGGAAATCACCAGTGAATGTTTTCAAGCAGTAAGGGAAGCCAGTGTCAGCATACGTCACACACTTTGTGGGAAAGTCTGGAAGGGTGAAAAATTTCTGCCAAGGATAGTCATACGAAGTAACCCATTTTTCCAACCGGGACATCGTTACCACCCTCCCCCCTCTCCCTAATTTTGAATATTTTCCTTCTCTGTATGTGAATTTGTTTCCATTTTTTACGCTTACCGTGAACGGTTCAAAAAGTCTTGCAATGTTATTGAGTTGCATCTGAAACGCATGACCAATCCAACGCGAACTTCTTCTCTTTATGTCATACTCCACCGGCATCTGTCAAGGAAATTCAATTCAGTCCAAATGTCGTATCCACAATGAAGATTGACGGCAGTGGCTGTCCACCATCCTCTATCCCCCGCCCTGGTGCACACACATGTCTGCCCGTCCATCGGTTGATATTGTCATTCCACTTGCAGCGATGCCTATCCAGTTCCGACTGCCTTCAACCGCTCCATCTAGTGGGGTTTTACAAGAGCGTCCAGTCTTTTAATGTGGTCAAACAAATATGATGTGTCGGCTCGGCATGTCTTCTTAGAAGTTCTCTTGTCACCCCCTGTTTCTACAGGACTTAGCATGTGTCCAGTGCAGCCTTTTAACTCCCCTCGGATGACCTAATCGCACCAATTCGTACCCTCTTTTCATGCGAAGTACTCATTCCAGAACCAGGACCGGTTGAAAATAATCTTGGATGTTCCATGGATAAGGAAGAAAGCTGTGCAGTCATCAACAGAACAAAGAATCCACCTTCTGCGAGAGCTCAAAAGACAGTATCCTAGAAATTCCTGGATATATGTAAACACAGATGGATCGGCCTAAATGAGCGAAGAAAGGGGAGGCAGTGAATCTGTATCACACACTCCAACGGCGCCATAGACAATCACTCCCTACCAGCAGGAAAAACCTGTATCAATTTCAGAGCTGACGCATCAGTTGTTTATGCAGCAACTCAGATTCTTATCTGCCGAAACACAACTACAAGGAAAACGGTTATTTTTAGCAGACTCTATGAATCAACTCCAAGTCAGCTCAAGCCCTAAGCAAGAGACTGCAAAAATGCCCCACTTATACAGACCATAGCAGTCTGGCCCTAAAGAGCGAATATGCTCGATTAACTGTGTGGGACCGGCAAAAGTCTGAACCTCACCGGACTAGAGGAATGCTAGTTGATCTAAGAAGAAGAAGAAGAAGAAGAAGAAGAAGAAGAAGAAGAAGAAGAAGAAGATCATCTAAGAAGAAGAACAAGTAACTTCTTTTCGACAGATGCAACCATTTATAACAGTTTATACTTTTAATTGTCACCCATATTTCGGAGCCATCTAATAGCAGCGACAACACAATTGAGCTGAAAATTGTAATTTTGCAAGGAGCTTAAATTCACCCTAAAGTGATGTAAGCCGCGCGTGATTGTTGCTATCCTAACTCCGATATTTGCATCCACCCCCAGTTTGGTCAATGATGTCTCCTAAATACACGAAGTTTCCAATTCTTGGATGGGACTCATCACGCGATCTGCGTGCTGGCAACCGTGTTAATTTACATAATTTTCATAAACAAAACATCTAAATAACATAATTACCGCAGTTTGCATTGTTCGTCGGTCACAGTTTCAGGCGATACTCAGCATCCACTCATACCAATGCCCAAAGCTGACAGTATCAATTTCATAGTGAGTACAGCTAACCCATTAACATTTGCAATATTCGCGACAGCTTCTTATTTGGTAGAGTGTAGGAATGTACGTAGTGACAGATTTAGAAGGAATATGCCTCGCGGGATTAAATTTCTTTACAAAATGTATGAAAAAAACCTTTACAATTATGTTATTTTAATTTGTAAACCATTATTAAAGATGTATAAAAAGTTTCTCACGATACTGTTTTCCTTTATTACACGGAATATTGTATGCAGAAAAATGTGTACTTATTCGATGCCTGGCTTCATCTGATTACCATGGGGATCACGTCGATCCGCATCTCGTCAGCGAGTCTGCATTGAGAACAGTCTGTTGCAAAGGAACACTACATGGAAAAGAGATAGTGGTCTTGTTCAGTATGTTGTGCATGGCCCTGACGCCACGCCCTGGTCAGTATATTGTGGCTGAACCTGACGCCACGCCCTGGTCAGTATATTGTGGCTGACCCTGACGGGACGTCCTGGTCAGTATATTGTGGCTGACCCTGACGGGACGTCCTAGTCAGTATATTGTGGCTGACCCTGACGGGACGTCCTGGTCAGTATATTGTGGTTGACCCTGACGGGACGTCCTGGTCAGTATATTGTGGCTGACCCTGACGGGACGTCCTGACCAGTATACTGTTGTTGAGACTAACGGGACGTTCTGGCCAGTATGATGTGCCTGACCGGACTAGCTACTCATTTCCTCATGACCTTTTAAAATGAATTTTAAATATTTATAAAAATGTAACATTGAACAAATTACTTTTATCATTAATGACTCAAAAATTACTTTTGTCATTAATGACTTACAAATTACTTTTGTCATTAATGACTTACAAATTACTTTTGTCATTAATGACTTATTATTGCAAGTAATTATTACATCATATCGAATCATATAATTCTCTCCACCCGATACCCTTTTGTCTTATTAGAATGCATAAGACCACCACAGCTGTTGATCCCTTACAGGAAACCTCTGACAAGTCCCATTGAATATACATGCAGCGGACACTCATGTATTCAGTTCTTATACATAATGAGGTCGCTAGCCAACATAATTCAGTTATATAAATGTTATGGTTTACACCCGTCGTTCCAATTAGCGAATCATATGCCCAACACTACATTTGAATTGGCACTTCTAGCTTATAAATAATCATGAATGAATTTGTTTGGTTCGGATTTGTAGATAATTGTTTTCACGAAAGAGAGTTTGACAGCTCCCACCACAACCTTCTTCTGTCTCAACCTTCCTAGAATGGAAAATAGCCTCGCCCTGGAACCCCTGGGACTTCGGGGCTAGTCCGTTGAGGGACGAGTAACAATAAATCATTAATTCATAATGTGAGCCCAGAAGGTGGCAGGGAATGTTGCTCCAGGACTAATCTTTACAGTCCTTAGAGAACTCGTTTCGCTGCACAGATCTGATGCTGTCGCCATCTTTGTTTGCGATCAACAACTATTAATGTTATTATATATAATGAATACAACACTTCAGATTAAACAATAACAATTCACTGTGAATTACTACAGGTGAATTAAGGATGCCCACTGCACATTCGTGAGTGTGGTAAAAGGCGAATACTAAAAATGTGAATTGGACCGCTAGTATCGTGATTAAATGTTAAGTCCAATAGAAAACAGCCATGCAAGATGATAAATATACTTTCAGTATTCTTCCTGAAAGGAAGCCAAGTGTAGTAGAGATTCCGTGCTCCAACTGAAGCGAAACAGGACATTAGGAATACGTAATGGATACATAACTTCGGGTTAAACTATACTATTCACATCTTTTTCACAATCCAGTCCAATAAACAGAATCCAGACCGACCTTCCTTGAAAGTAACTGGCGACAAGACTCGTCCATAGGACCACTATACTGCAGGAATAACACACATTCAATTCCGTCGACCGAGCCAGAGAGAAGCATAGGCGTATCTTATACAAGCGAGTGTGGGTAGGTCTCGAAATTCAAAGTGCTCGCATATCCAATGAGATACATTGGCGTATCAACGGCTAGAGATGATGTGCATGTCTCAAGTTACGTGTTAGAACTAGTTAGCATCAGTGGTGTATCTGATGATAGAGTATATGACGCGTTACGGAACGTGAGGTACTCGTCAGAACCAACGACGTACTCTACCGTAAATATCATAGAAGTGAGCTCGTTTCACGGGCTTTGTGTAGAGTGAACACAGAAAGGTCATTTTCGAAGCGTTTGTGTAAGTGTATTTGTTGATATTTTTTTTTCTACGGATTTTCTAATTTTTGGCGAGCAACATCTGTTTCAAACGAGTCATGTTGAGTATGTCTACTTAAATGATTGTTTAGCAGTCGGTCTTAATACAGCAGTGATTAAGGCTAATTTCGTTTCATTACTGTGCAGCAGCAGTGGTTAGTGCACTTACTGAACAACCTAGTGATCTAGGATCAATCACCAATTAGTGCAAGACCATATTTTGATCGCAAACGGCACCGATGTGGGCCCATCCTAAACGAATTTGGAAGTGGAGGAATTACAGGCGGCTGATGTGATACTGACCACACCACCATTAGTGTGATTTGGTCAAAGAAATATAGGTTTACCATATTCTCAGCATACCACAACGATGCATGTATATGGGACATTTCTTCTCTTATCCTGTAACTTTTTATCGTGGCTATACCTAACATAAAATTGCTATATCTTCTCATTTTTCAGAAGCTCAGAGTAAAGAATTGTAAACCATTTTGTACTGCATGCATCATGTGACACTTTCTATACAACAAAGCCATGAAGATATATTCTCTGTGCAATGTTCTATAATACTTTTGGAAAGCGGTCGTTCACTAAAAAATACAAACAGATCTCAGGAAATCATACAGAAAGAGGAAACAATATCAGGTATGGTCGGATTAGACAGGTCAAACATGGAGAGCCTTAATACATGTATGTGAAAATCTCAGATTCTTCTTCTTCTTCTTCTTCTTCTTCTTCTTCTTCTTCTTCTTCTTCTTCTTCTTCTTCTTCTTCTTCTTCTTCTTCTTCTTCTTCTTCTTTTTCGTCTTCATCTTCTCCTTTCGTTCACCTGAAAATATGCTTGTATCTACAATGTTGTCTCGTGTACAAACGTCACTGTCTTTTTGTAATTCACAGACATGTCCATGAAGTTTCTCTTCCAGTATTGTTTCTATATACTATGATATTCGATGCAGCTCTGTAGTATGTGCTCTGCAGTCTGGGGTGCTTGTCAGCATGTAAACATGGCTGAGTTGCCAATCTTAAATATTGTGTGCATCTTGTTGCGGAATCAGCTGTGTCTGGTGTTACTGTTGGTGGACAAGAACACCTAAGATGCACGGGACATATTGTTCGCATGTCCGATGAGCGCCTCCCCAAGCAGTTGCATTACGGCGAGCTAAGAACTGACAAACTCTCATCAGCGAGAAAGTATAACGTTACACTGACCTCAGCACTGAAATGGATATCTGAGACTTCTATAACAAAGGCAGTCATCGTGACAGATGCGCAAGCCGTACTTCAGAAAGTACAGAACGGATGGCTTAGGTACGAGTGGATAGCTGCTGCTGAGGCCTCAAACCTCCAGGCGCTGACCTGGATCTACTGTCCTGCTCATGCCGGTGTTCAGGGCAATGAAAGAGCTGACATCTTGGCCTCACAAGCTCCCATTATGGGCACATTAGTGATGGATAGAAGTGATATTTTAAAATCAATCAATGACCGCCTGCTGGATGAGGACACTGCAATAGATGAAACATAAATCCACAAACTGCAAAGTTTCGATATTAAACGAGGTTTGAGCGGAGTGGGGTGCATAAGAGGAAGGCGCAGGAGAGTGTACAACCAGCGAGCTACAGGGACCATCAGCATCCTTCCCTTACGCCATTTGATGAGAGAGACTGAGCCGAGCACCTATGGGTATGCCAGGAGTGCAGTGACGTCGATTCTTAGAAACAGAAACAGATACTCCTTGAAGATGTATTTGGAAAGCTTAAACACTGATGTTACCTGCTGGGTGATATTTCCACAGAACCGTTTCAGCTATCGTTCTAAAATCACACATGGTGCTCAGTTAGCGGAAGGAACCATCTTCACCGAGGATAAGAGAAAGCGAGACGTCTGAAAGAACAGAGCATATGGCAACCTCATAGCGTACTTCTCAAATGTGTGCCCCAAGTGCGGCAGTCTGCCGTGCAGGGCTTGGGCTTTACAGTCATTTGAGATCACATCGGCAGCACAAGTACGATGATGTTGCAATTTTTGCTTGCGGTGGGCAACTACTACTACCATGTACATAGCCATAAGTGGTCTTGCCAAATGGTAGAAATCTCGTCAAACATGCCCATCTGCGGTATCTATAACAACAGATTCACAGCCAGAGGCAGGGCAAGTACACGACGAATTGTGGGTCTTTAGAAATACTACAGGAATATCCATTGAAAATATGAACAAATAGCACACACAAGAATATCGGAAGACCCCTCTCTCCCTCGGCGCCTAACGATCTAAGTGAAATGATGAGAAAAGAGGGACACACCATTGATACCCGGTAGCTTTAAAGTTTCAAATTGATAAAATCAGTGGATCTCATTGCTAGAAGCTGCTTTGGGGTAAGATGAATTTAGTCCCGAAAGAAAGACATGACCTAAATTGTTGCATATGTCCAACAGATTTTGCACTTATGACGTGCATGCAAGTCTTCAAATACTACTTGAGGAACTGCTTGAAAAACAGAGACAATGAATATAGGTAGAAAGCCCACCACACTTGAAATTCATGTGAACGTAACACAAATAACGAAGGTAGAAGCATTTCGGTATTTGTGAACTGTTTTTACTGAGGATGGTAGACTCGACAGAGATATAGAGTGCAGAGGGCAAACGCTGGCACATACTAGCTGTCTCCACTACTAAGACACCTCAAAATCTCCCCTAAGCAAAAAAGCAGATGTTAAATAGTATCTTCATCCCAACCCTGTGCTACCAGTGCCAGGAACGACAGTTAGCCACCTTTAAAATGTGGTGCCTATGAAAGGTCACTAACAACACGACAAGAGACAGAATCACAAATATGAGTATTCGGGAGATGGTTGGAACAATTTCCTGTCTACAGTACATCGGGCAACAAAAACTTAATTGGTTTGGTCATATTGTGAGAATGCAACCAGACCACATTGTTCATGAACATTCTGCAGGAGAACACCAGGAAGACGACTAGAGGTAAACCGAGCAAAAGATGGATGGACAGCGTAAACGAGACGAGCCGTAAAATGGAGATAAATATTCTCGGGCCACAAGAAAAGGGAAGGACAAATACATACCTCGACACAGGGTTATAACTCCTTAGAAAGGGAGACAACAAAATAATAAACGATGAATATTTAGCTCAAAAGGAAATGAACACTCGACAATCTGTCCACAATAAAATGTTGTGGAGCCTTCTACACTGTATTGGCTTATATTTTCTTCTTCTTCGTACGCTGTCAGACGTAAACCTTTATTTTTTCGAAAAAAGCAGCGGTCATCCTGAGGCTGTCGACACTGCCATAGAGCTTGTCTAGTGTTGCCACTGGTGATGGCCACATCTGCTTTCTCTCATCCTCGTATGTCGGGCAGTTTTGCAGTAGATGTTCAGGGGTCATTTTCCCAGTACAGCACGAGCATTCGTCAGTGCCACCTATCTTCAATTTATTGAATAGGTGGTACCTCAGTCTATTGTGGCGTATTGGCTTATATTGACTATATAAAGGTCCACTCCCCCTGTATTGCACATGTGAGGGCCCCTTTCGTTTTTGTAACGCCACTGGTCAACAGCGATGTACATCTTTAGCTGAGTCTCGTTTTAATCGCAGGAGAAACAAAAGCCAGACTTTGCTTGTTCATAATCCTGTGTCATCTTGCAAATCTTTTAGGCCGTGCGAGGTTTGAGGGCATACCATGTGGAAGGTCAAGCGTTCCTCTAGTATCGTCTGTGGCGACAGATATTTGCATCTAGTAGTGTGTATGGCGACAGTAACGTTCTTCTGATAGAGTGTGTATCGACAGTAACGTTCTTCTGATAGCGTGTGTAGCGACAGTAACGTTCTTCTGATAGCGTGTGTAGCGACAGTAACGTTTTTCTGGTAGCGTGTGTAGCGACAGTAACGTTTTTCTGGTAGCGTGTGTAGCGACAGTAACGTTTTTCTGGTAGCGTGTGTAGCGACAGTAACGTTCTTCTGATAGCGTGTGTAGCGACAGTAACGTTCTTCTGATAGCGTGTAGCGACAGTAACGATCTTCTAATAGCGTGTGTAGCGACAGTAACGTTCTTCTGGTAGCGTGTGTAGCGACAGTAACGTTCTTCTGATAGCGTGTGTAGCGACAGTAACGATCTTCTAATAGCGTGTGTAGCGACAGTAACGTACCTCTGGTAGAGTGTGTAGCGATAAAAACGTTCTTCTTATAGCGTAATTAGCGACTGTAACAGTCTTCTTATAGCATGTAGCGAGAGTAACGTTCTTCTGATAGCGTGTGTAGCGGCATCGATGATCGTCTGGTAGCATATATCGACTGTAACGCTAATCTGGTGAGGTACAAAACAGAAAACATCAGAGAAATGTATGGTAGCATAAAAAAAGCTATTGGTCCCGTGCACAGGAAGACAGCACCGCTCAAATCCATCAGGGGCGAGACAATAACGGACAGAGGAAAGCAGATGAAGCGATGGAAAGTGCACTGCTCCACTCATGTGACAGTACGGTCACTCTCCCAACCCTTGATACTATTCAAGGCTGTCATAGAATGTAGTAGCTAGGCCTCATACCACCTTTAGAAGATCTCAAGACAGTCATTGACAACTAGGTTCTCGACAAAGTAATGGGCAGCTACGGGATTTCACTTGATCTGATCAAACATTGTAAAATCCCATTATTGAAACTGCTACACTTGCTGCTATGCCATTTTTGGAAATATGCCTACATTTCTCAAGATATGAGGGATTCAAAGATTGATACACTATACAAAAAAAGGGTGATAGAAGTGACTGCAATAATTATAGAGGCATCTCACTGCTCATTGTTGTTGGCAAAGTCTTTGCCAGAGTGATCTTATTGCGGCTACACAAATAGATGAGCGCGAGTTACATTGGGAAAGATCAACGATTGACATGGTCTTCTCTCTACGGGAAGCTACAAAAAAAGTCGCTTTCATCGACCTGACAAAAGTATGTGATTTAGTTAACATGACTGGACTCTTCAAAATCCTCTAAAAAAAATAGGCTGCCCTCAAAACTGCTGCAGCTAATAATGACATTTCATGACGATATGAAAGGAACAGTCCAATTCACAGACTGCGATGGCTTAGTCATGTTAATCGCATGGAAGACGGTCGCATCCCCACACATATTCATTATAGGCAGCTAACGTGTGCCTAAAGAACAGCTGGCTAACCACAAAGACGCATGTAAGCAGAACATAAATGCTGGGAGAATGGATATATTCTCTTGGGAAGATATAGCTGCAGAACGATATAAATGGATATGCAGCATGAAAAGTCACATTAGGCTGGGCAACAAGGAGAATTGCTACTCAGAGAAGTGAAGACACAACTCCGCAAGGATCAGGAAAACCAAACAATTTTGAGAGAGTTGCTACTTTAAGGTCGCATCAACCTGTAGTCAGACATGATTGAAAAAGGGGCTACTTACTTTCTTATGTGAGGTGGGCTGGCTAGTTTCCTTTGTCGCTGATTTAATCTTCCCTAACTCAAACGTCAGGTACCCATTTACAGATGGGTAGACTGGAGGAGCAGTCGTACCAGGCACAAGCCATGTCCCTGATGTGTTTCTGTTTGTTCGTGATTTCGAACTCTTGCACGCAGTAATTTCAGTCTAGCAAGTCAGTTCGTGCCAACTGCAACGATTCTTGATGATATGCACATGACGATACCCTGTCGACCCTACGATATTTCATACGCTGTACACGTTCCCGGGATCGCCCACCTATTCGATTGGGAGATGGACTAGCCAAAGACCGTGGCCCCATTCGTGCAGCGTTAATCAGGACGCATACGACACATCTGCCGTCAAGTAAAGTAGTTGTGTCAGATGTTAGCGATCTCACATTTCAAAGGCTCGGCTATATGAGGGCGGTAGCCATCTCCTCTCCCTCGCCGCTTTTACTTCCCGGACTGAACAGGTACCCATTTAAGGCTGGGTCGAGCCAGGCATCGTTGCGGTCTGAAAAAACATTTCCGCCTCAACTGGGGAATGAACCCAGGACCACTCAGATGCGAAGCCAGCTTAATAACCACTAAATAGCCTTCCACCATTCCCTCCATTATAGTTCTATCTAGGCCATTATGACGTTTGATATGGCCAAAATATTTTAGCTTTCTGGACAGGATATTGTTTACTAGCCACTTTTCCTCGATATTCTTTTAGAATATCTGAATTTTTCATTTCCTGTATCCATGGTAATTTTTTCTCCTTTCTGTAGCACTTTAGTTCTTCTTCTTCTTCTTCTGCGTACGCAGTCAGACAGTAACCATTATTTTTTCGAAAAAAGCGGCGGTCATCCTGAGGCTGTCGCCACTGCCATAGAGCTTGTCTTGCAGTTCCACTGGTGATGGCCACATCTGCTCTCTCTGATCCTCGTATGTCGGGCAGTTCTGCAGCAGATGTTCAGCGGTCATTTTACCAGTACCGCACGGGCATTCGTCGGTACACCCTATCTTCAATTTGTTGAATAGGTGGTACCTCAGTCACTTTAGTTCAAAAGATTGAATATTTTTTCTTAAATGTTTGTGAGGTGGTAAACGTTTCACATTCGTACGTTGCTACTGGGAAGATGCAAGTTTGCATGATTTTCATGTTTGCCATTTTATTAGAGTTCTGCCATGAGTTTCTCATTTTATTCAACCTCTGCATTGCCATAGCCATTCTCGATCTGACTTCCTTCAGGCAATCTCCATTGTTGCTTATAATTGAGCCGATGTACTCAAAACTTGTGACTTTCTCAATTCCCTGTTAGTCTAGAATAACTTTCGGTTTGGTCTTTGTCTTGTCTGTGCTCATTATCTTGGTTTTACTTGTAATCAGGTACCAGTACAGATTTTGGTCTTGGCTGTGTTGTTTTACCGACAGGATCATCCGCACCAGTTCCGCGTAGCTCTTTGAGAGAACAACTGTGTCATCTGCATATCTGAGCTCTGGTATCTCGTTCCCAGCGATTGTTAATGGCTCGAACCTATCAAACTTTTCATCGTTTTTGATGTTCCTTGTTATAGATTCAGCATATTTATTGAATAGATAAAGGGAGAGTATGCTTCTCTGTCTTACGCCCTTTGAACTTCGAACCAGTCTGACGTTTCGCCGACTATTCTGACCAAAGCTTGTTGTTCCTAGTAAAGTGATTCGATCAAGTGAATCAAGTGCGTTGGGAACCCCATGTCTCTCAGTTTGTTTCACGACGCTTGAAGTTGCACACTGTCGAACGCTTTCGTGTAATTTATAAAAAAATTGTTTACGGACGACATTGTACTCTGCATTTTTCGTTAATATTTCTCATCGTGCCCATACCATTTCTTAAACCTGAATGTGCTTTATTGATCTTGTTTTCTAGCCTGTTCTTGATGATCCATAAACTGATTGTGCAGGCATGACTTTATATGATTTTATTTATAAATAAAATTAAGTGTCATGTCCTTTACAGAAAGTCGCTTCTTCCAACCGTCAACCTATTTGTCAGCTATACGTTTCTTGGCAAGTGTGCAGTAATGGAGGTTGATTTGACTTTCCGTAGGGGGAGAAGCGAGAAAAACACATGTTGCCAAACTGGACACGAGAATTATTTTAACCAGGACGCTTCACCGATAGGCCAGACACTCCAATTATATATTTATATTATTATATATATTTATATATATATATATATATATATATATATATATATAATATATATAATATATATATATATATATATATAATATATAATATATATATATATATATATATATATATATATATATATACACACGCACGCACGCACCCACACGCATTCATACACATGTACATAAGGAGGGAGAGACGGACAGACAGATAGACCGTGTGACGGACAGAAAAACAAACATACAGGCGGATGGACGGAGGAACAGACAGACAGACATACATATAGGCTGACAGGCATGCAGACAGGCAGACCAACAGATATACAGATAGACAAATTTACATATTGACAGACAGACAGATACTTAAATAGATATATAGATAGGTAGGTAGGTAGGTAGGTAGGTAGGTAGGTAGGTGGGTGTGTGGATGGATGGATAGATAGATAGACGCGCGGAGCACGTAATTGCATGGCGTCAGAAGCAGAGAACATCAAATACACACCATACAAAAAGGAAGATTAAAACGCATAATCTCACTGACATCTGATTACAAAAATATAGAGCCCTTTGTTAAGATGGTGATAACCATTGCAGGTCAGATTGGAGAGACTAAGACAAACCTCAGTGTTTACCAAGTTATGTGTATTTAAACCTTGAAGGATAGGTAGGCTGTAACAGTAACCTAAGTCGGGAATTCCGTTAGCAATAGAGTTTATGATGTACCTTGTATGAAAAAAAATCCCGATCTTCATACCGCTCCATCTGAGTCGTTCAGGTAAATGTTGTCTCGTGTAAGTGTTGATGTTAGTGGTGGGGTGGACGGTTCATTGCTCTTCATTGCTTCAGCCATCATGACCTCTGAGTATGCATTGAACAGACCAGGTGAAAGTATACTTCCCTGTCTTAATCCTTTTCGTATAGGTACCGCGTCCGTGGGCCCTTCTCTTAATGATATGTTCTTTTGGTTTGTGTATAGGTTCTGTATCAGCCGGAGGATTGGTTCTTCAATTTCGGTATGTCTGGAGATCTCACAAAGACTCACCAAGGACACTCTATCAAACGCCTTCTCATAATTTATGTAGCAGATGTGCAAGGTTCTTCTCCGATCGATCTTTTATCCGCAAGGATCTTCAATGTGCCAATTGCCTCTCTGGTGCCTGATCCTCGCCTGAACCCAAATTGATTATCTTTCAACAGCCCATCTATGTGGCTTGTTATTCTCTTTCTGATTATTGCCAGGAGGATGTTGCAAGCATGTGCTATCAGGCTTATTGGTCTGAATTAATTTCTTTCAGTTCAGTTCAGCTCATCTCGTAACCCATCAGGTCGTTGGGGCACACATGAAGACATGAAAATCCCAAGCCAACCCTCTCTGTCTGTCGCCGCCTGACGTATCTCACTGGGACGAAGGCCTGACCACTCAGTAATGTTGGACACTTAACACCTCTGCCCTGGCGTGGGGCGGTAGGCGCGGTCATTGTTGACCCGGGCTGCGACTGATCCGGTATAATAGATTTCGTTTTTGTCCTCATGTGTGATTCTTAGGCTTGAAATCACCTGGCGGCGCCCATCTCCTCTCCAAGCTGCGGTGGGCCAACATCTGCAATTAACCTGAAGGAGCCCGTCCCCCCAGGCAAGCCATTGCCTCGTTAGCCTAGAGCCTCACGGTTCTAGTTGCCTAGTGTGCACCCCGAGGAGGTGAGGTTGGCTTTTGAGCTCACTTCAATCGACATGCTACTAATTTCACTATTCACTCTTCCAGGGAAGCGCTAGCCGACCTCAGCGCCACTGGAATTTCTTTAGGAGTGGGACTATTACTATCTCGCTGTTTTTTATTTCTCAGCTGTACGAAAAGTACACATTTTCAGCTGAGCTGCCAAGAGCGGCTCAATAACGGGGGTTTGAACCAGGTACATATGAGATGAAAGCGAGCGCTTTACCAATTTGTTAGACGCTCAGTCGAGTAGTACCCGATATGAAAAATTTAAAACCAATGTTACTTTCCTAGAATGTCACAATGTGGGACTAAAGAGGGTTATGCTTGGAACTAGCAACATCATCATTTAAAAATAAATGCTGTTATAATCATCGGCAGAAAAATTGACACACAGACTTTCTATAAAGTGACCAGTTGCAGTTAAAAACTATGTTTCACAATGTTCGTACACTTGTGGAGATGGACTTCCTTCAAACGGGCACAACTGTAGTTGTAGGGCCTATGATTCACATTGGAGCAAGCAGAAAAGTGAATGAGGTTAAATGCAAATCAAGTTGTTTTCTATCGGTGTCAGAGACCCACGTTGGTTTTGGTCCATTTATCTGACCCGACATAGTGTGTGTCTATTTATCTGACCCAGGTTTGTTTGGGTCCATTTATCTCACCCAAGTTAGTGTGGGTCTATTTATCTGACCCAAGTTGGGGTGGGTCTATTTATCTGACCCAAGTTACTGTGGGTCTATTTATCTGACCCAACTTTGTGTGGGTCTATTTATCTGACCCAAGTTACTGTGGGTCTTTTTATCTGATCCAATTCGGGGTGGGTCTATTTATCTGACCCAAGTTACTGTGGGTCTATTTATCTGACCCAAGTTACTGTGGGTGTATTTTTCTGACCAAAGTTGGTTTGGGTCTATTTATCTGACCCACGTTACTATGGATCTATTTATCTGACCCAGGTGGGTCGACCTCTAGTTCTTTTCTTTCCGGAGTTCACAGCTTGGCATTCTGGTGATGATAGCACAGTCTAATTTTAGAACATGACCGCACCAATCCTAATAGTGTGGAAGAAGCATTTCCAAGCCTGGATACACCAGCGAGCTATTGAAAGAGACAATTGTTCTGTACTCCAACGACCTGGTCGTACGTGAAATGTCATCAAGTTTGATTTGACGGTAATGTAAATATGCTCATTCCATTTCCAAAGTATATTACCTAAAAAATACATCATTAAACACGTTAAACATTAGAAGCAAATTCCCTTAAACTTGAAGCACTGTCAAATCCAGTCCAAGATCACAGTAAAATTCTCCACCAGTAATTAAATAACTATTTATCCTGTCGATACAAGAATGTATATTACTAAATACAACTGTTTAATGTTATAGAAATGACGAGAGGTTTACTAAACTGACCACAAAAACTAAATCAGTCGAAAAAGAAGGGGCATCGTTTAAAAGTAGTTTACTAAGACCAGCGAAAGAAACATTTTGAACTGTTAAATCGAGAGGTCCTAGATCGTTAATAAATAGCGGGGTGGAGAGACGAAATGAAAACAGCTACCAAAGAGAAGAAGAATAGAGACAAAACATGGGTTACAAGCAAAAATGAACAATAATATGTCTACTAAAATGCAGCTTGAAAGCACGGAAAGTTGGTAATTAAGCAAGGTAAATTTAAATCTTGGAAAGAGTATTAGGAAATTCTAAATTCGGATTAAGAAAACGCAACAAAAAATGTGTAGAAGAAGATAAGAAGTTTGAGAGGCAGAGATGATTGTTACAATCAAACAGAAATGACAAAGACAATTAAATCGCAAAAAAAAAACTGGTCCTCAACAGTTGGCAGCAACATTTTTAAGAACTTCTCAACCTACCAACAACTGGAGACAATGATACACGCGACACAAACGTTAACAGAAACTAAGAGTTAGAACCAAACATCACGCTTCCTGAAATCAGAAAGGCTGTACAAAGCAGCACCCTTTCAACAAATGTCCAGGACCTGATAATATCTTATTTGCAGTTATCAAACCAACCAATGAGGTAGGGATATGGGGCTACAAAGATTGTATAACCTAATTTGGACCACACAGGAAATGCCAGAAGATTGGAAAAATGCATTAATAATTTCAATATAGTAAAAGCAGGGTAGCAAAAGAGACAAAATACATAGACATATCGCTGTGGAGCCTCACTGGCAAAATATTGGTTAAATTCCTAGAAAAACCATTCACGCTACATTATCGAATCTTAGCTCAGGTTTACTCAAATGGGTCTAGAAAGAACAGAAGTTGTACGGATGTAATTTTTACTCTCAGCCAGTTGGTGGAGAAAACAATTGAATACCATCAACAACTATATATTGCGTTTGCAGATCAAGAATAGAACGTTCAACCGGGAAGAAAGATATCATCTATGGACAATATTGACTCACTATGGAGTAAGCGATCATCTAATCAGCCTATGTAAACGTCTTTAAATTGATATCCTGTGCTAACAGAGCACTAACCGGACTCTCTGAAAAATTGCATTTCAGATCTGAAGTATTACAAGGATGAATAATATCCACTTTGTTGTTTATCACATCACATACATAGATCACGTACACATGGAAAAAGAAGGAAGGTCGGACCTGATGTGTAGACAAATAAAACAAACCAGCTCACAAAATATGGGAGTTCAGCCAAGTGGGGTACAAGATAAACTGGGTAACATCATTACAGACTCAGATCAAAAGAAAGAGAGACGGAGAAAATGCGTGGCAGAACTATATGAAGGAGAAGAAAACTATACAGCTAAAATCTCAAATACAACAAGTGAGAAATAAGTAGGAGAGGAGGACACAGAGATAGGCCGAAAAGAATTTGACTGGACCCTTTGCACGATCACAAATGCCAAAGCAGCAGGTAAAGAAGACATACCAATAGAGCTTCTAAAAGCGGCAAGTGAACTTATGCAGGGTCGACTTTTCCAGCTGGTACACATTATCTATCACACAGGAAATTGGCCGGTGGATTACACTACAACATTAATAATACCACTCCCAAAGAAATCCAATGCGACTGAATGCACACATTTCAGAACAAAAAGCCTGATATCAAATATCATCCAAAATCCTTCTAGCAATAATCAGAAAGAGAATAACAAGCCACATAGATGGGCTGTTGGAAGATAATCAATTTGGGTTCAGAAGAGGATCAGGCACCAGAGAGGCAATGGGCACATTGAAGTTCCTTGCTGAGAAAATGATTGATCGGCGAAGACTCTTGTACATCTGCTACATAGATTATGAGAAGGGGTTTGATAGAGTGTCATAGGAGAGGCTTTTTGAGATCCTCAAACATGCCGAAATTGAAAAACCAATCCTCTGGCTGATGCAGAAACTATACACAAACCAAAAGGCCATATTATCATTGAAAGAAGAGCCAACGGACCCGGTACCTATAAGAAAAGGAGTAAGACAGGTATGTCCACTTTTACCTGGTCTGTTCAATGCATACTCAGAGGTCATTATGGCTAAGGCAATGGTAAAATGCAATCTAGGGGTAAAGGTAAAGGGCGAAGAACTAAAGGCTTTAAAATACGCTGAAGACCAAGCCATTATATCAGAGACGGAGGAGGATGTACAAAAAATGCTCAATGCAATTAGCAAAACTGCAGATATCTATGACATGAAAGTGAACACAGAGAAGACCAAGACAATGATCATAGCCAAAGAACCAACCAGTGAAAGAGTAACCATTAAAGGGAAAGAAGTTGGGCAGGTATTTCAATTCCCATATCTTGGTCAAACCATAACAGAAGATGCACGATGATAAAGAGAAATATGATCTAGAATTGCAGTGGCAAAGAAAGTGTTTAGAGAGAAACAAAGAATCCTTACATCCAATAACATTAGTATGTCTCTAAAGAAAGGATCCTTTACGCATATGTTTGGACTGTGGCAATGTATGGATCTGAAACATGAACTATAAATAAAATAGAGGACAAATACTTGGAGGCTTTTGAGATGTGGTGTTACCGAAAGGTGGAAAGAATGAGGTAAACCGAAGAAATCAAATGATAAGGAATTACCGAAGAGGAGATTGGAGAAGAGAGAAAGTTGATAAGGAAGATGCAAATAAATCGCCTTAGCTGGTTGGGACATAATCTGCGGAGAGAGGACCAGTCAAAAAGGACTTGGATGACATTATGCAGGGAAGGAGAGGGAAGGGAAAACCTTGAAAAACCTTTTTGTCTCAAGCTTGCGAAGATATGGCTGTGAAGACGTATGGTGAGCTGAAGACGTATGTTGAGCGGAAGACGTATGTTGAGCTGACGACGTATGTTGAGCTGAAGATGTATGCTGAGCTGAAGACGTATGCTGAGCTGAAGACGTATGTTTAGCTGAAGACGTATGCTGAGCTGAAGACGTATGTTGAGCTGCAGAGGATAGGCAGAAATGGATGGACACACAATTTGAATGATCTTGTTGACCAGGATAACCTGATGATGATGAGACCACATATGTAAAACAGCCAACCTAACGAAAGAAACAACATTGGTGAACTCTTAAACAAACTTCTTTTCGTAGACGATCAAGCAGTCATAGCAACTCAAGAACACAATTGGAACAACATATTGATTAGCTAAATACAACATGTAAAGAATACAGCATGAAAATCAACGTAGAAAAAAACTGAGGTCATGAAAATATCTAGACAAGCAGGACAGCAAATTAAACAGGTGAAAGATTTCACATACTTAGGGAGCATGTTCTCAGCAGGTGGAAGAATCACAGCATTGAACAAAGAAGCAGACTGGCAAAAGAAGGTGCAAGACTACCAAAACCAGATTCTAGTGTGACCTACGAAGAGTCAAAAAGGCTTATTAGAGCCAGATACATGGCCAAATGGGAAACAGAACATACTGGCTACACAAAAAACGATGCCTATTACCAATTGAACAGAAGAGAGCAGGTCGTGGTCTTCAGACTCCGCACAGGCCACAACAGACTGAGGTACCACCTATTCAATAAACTGAAGATAGGTGGCACTGACGAATGCAGTTGTGGTACCGGAAAAACGGCCGCTGAACATCTGCTGCAAAACTTCCCGAAATACGAGGACCAGAGAAAGCACATGTGGCCATTACCAGTGGCAATACTAGACAAGCTCAATGGCAGTGTCGACAGCCTCATGATGACCGCTGCGTTTAAAAAAAAAATACAAGTTGACGTCTGACAGCGTACGAAGAAGAAGAAGAAGAACAACAAAGAAGCAGTAAGAGGAATCATATCTATCTATCTTCAGTCCACTTGTGTCGTTAGACGTCGCGGGGAGTAGGCAGAAATCCGCTAGTGACTTGCCAGGTCAATCCCAGTATCTGTTACCAACCATTAGGTTGGTAGCACCTGGAATATTCGATGGCCTATTTTTGGGACTGATAGTGGTGGAAGAGTAAATTAGTGTAAGGTAAACCCGCTGCCTGTAAGGCGTCATTTATGCCGCTCCGCTACCCACATAACCAAGACCTGATGTTATAGCCACACAGTTCCACACAGTCTCATGATGACGCTGGAGGGGATCATCGATCAGGGGTTGTCATTGGCCATCACTTTCTGATCAAATAGCCAGTACTGATCAGAGTCGTTAGTTTCACTGCTTTTGAACAGAGTAGGAGCTAAAAGGATAGTGTGGCAAGATGTGGATAGACTAGATATAAGAAGCTTGCTTTACGTCGGGGATGTTGTCAACAGAAATTAAGTCCAAAACAAAAAGTAAAGTCCATTCTAATGTATGACTCTGAAACATGGAGAGCAATAACAACAACGTTACAAGATAGGCTTTCATAGATGAGTGCTTGTGCAGAATATGGCACTACAACAGTATGCTAAGATCATTCATGTGGAAGTGGGGAACGGCGTGGACTAGTGGTTAAGTGACACGGCTCACATCTAGTAGGTGCCGGGTTCGATCCCCATCACAGCACCGGCTGTTACCCCGGGGAAGCAAACACTTAGAAAATGCAGGAGGAAACAGACCCTTACATAAAATGAATGCTGAAATCGGATGCACTGGGCCGACAGGCGCAAAATAGAAACCACAGTGCAACGGTTACCGCCTTGGGGATTAGAGAAATAATGGCGAACGCAAAAGAAAAAAAAATGCGTGTGGAAGTGTTGAATAAAACCCTCCTCCGTATTCTAAAGGAAGACTTAAGAGAGCTGGACGGATGATTAGCGCCTTGGTAGAGCACTCGTATTTCATGGTTAAGCCACGCAGTCAACTCTCGCTACCGGCAGCTCTAGTCGTCCCAGCTGTAAATGGACACCTGGCTAACGGCAAGAGACGAAAAAAGAAAGAGAACTGGCCTCCCCACTTAACACAGCTGTGGCTTAGTCAAATGAAGGTTCCATAAAACTTCATCCCTGACGGCGGTCTGCTATAGAGCTATCTTTATCCTTTAAACAGAGTTATGCATAGGGTTAACAACATTATCATGTAAAACAACTGCTACAGAAACCAGCACTGCAGAAGCACATACAGTTCTTCAGCGCATGCTACATGTACAGAGACATCTACAGTGTTCGGCATATGCCTCATAAGGAACGAAATGGAGGAGAAGACGATGCACACGTTGATAATCTTTTTTTGGTCCTGTCTCACTTACCTTTCTCATGCATCCACTGTGTGTGTTTTATTTCCATCGGATTTTTATTCTAAGTAAAGTGGCCTGTAAGTTGGAATTTGGAGAAGACAGAAGCTCTAGATAGTTCGTGTGCAACTTAGTAAATGAGGCGGGTGCAAGGTTCCGGCGACCTGGTCAGACAAATAGTTCAGGATACCTTCTATTTGAACCAGAGACCAGGAATTTGCTTTCTGGAGGTTTATCTAGTAAATGTGAACTTGTGGTTTAGGTACAGCAGGTGTCTTAGGCCTAGGGAAGGTATGTAGAGTTTTACCTGTTTGGTAACATTAGCCAATCAAATCGTTTGGTTCGTCACAGTCATCCTATGACGTCCCTTGTCCCCGAAAACAATGTTGGTGACCTCATATTGAAATACACTCGTTTCACATGGGGGCGTACAGCTGGTGGAGTGGTTTGTGCGTTTGTCATACCAAGCAAACGGGGTAGTGTTTATGCCTTGGTCGCGGCACGTTTTACTTTTTTTAAATTATGCTCGGAGCAGACGCGGCCGTCTGGGATGAAGTGTTAGCGACTGCACTAAGTCACATCATCTGTGAAGTGAGGTGAGCAGTTTCCTTCTTCGTTTCCTTGCTTTCCATAATTGAAGGTCAGGTAGCCATTTACAAATCAAGAAATAAGCCCCCTAGACAGACTGCAGCGTGCCATTAGCGTGAGTTTTACCCCGTAACTTTGCCTGGGAAAGCTTGTACTCTACCAATTCAATAATCAGACGCCTCCTTATGGAGCTCTAACAATAGAATGCGCAATTAAGGTATACGTTAAATGCAAAGACACGCCATAGCAGATAATGCTGTAACGGATGAAGTGATAACCATTTTCATTGTACCAACTATTCGTTTTGTTGTGAGAGCGGAAGGACTGGGCAGCCAGTTCCATTTCTCGCTGCGTTTTCTTCCATACTAGTAAGTCAAGTACCTGTTTCAAGCTGAGTAGACTGGAGTTTATGGATAACCGGGTTGAGCTAGGTACCTATGTCGTGTGAAGCGATCGCTCTATTACTCGTAGTAACCGTTTTATTTAAAGAACTGAACGGCAGACTTCCACCTCGGCCAGGTGGTATACTAGCAAGTTTTCTTCTTCTTCTTCTTCTTCGTACGCAGTCAGACAGTAACCATTATTTTTTCGAAAAAAGCGGCGGTCATCCTGAGGCTATCGCCGCTGCCATAGAGCTTGTCTTGCAGTTCCACTGGTGATGGCCACATCTGCTCTCTCTGATCCTCGTATGTCAGCAAGTTCTGCAGCAGATGTTCAGCGGTCATTTTACCGGTACCGCACGGGCATTCGTCGGTACCACCTATCTTCAATTTGTTGAATAGGTGGTACCTCAGTCTATTGTGGCCAGTGCGAAGTCTGAAGACAACGACCTGCTCTCTTCTGTTCAACTGGTAATAGGCATCGTTTTTGGTGTAACCAGTATGTTCGGTTTCCCATTTGGTCATGTATCTGGCTTTAATAAGCCGTTTTGACTCTTCGTACGTCATACTAGTATCTGTTTGTGGTAGTCTTGCACCTTCTTTTGCCAGTCTGTCTGCCTCCACGTTGCCTTGGATGTTGCAGTGTGATGGGACCCACTGTACCACTACCCTTTTTGGTGCGGACTGCTGGCACAGTTTGCAGAGTGCTGCTCTTAAGTCATTAAGCTCAGTGTTTTTCTGGCTTTTTAGCGCTGTGACTACGGCGAGAGCATCTGTAAGCAGGACTATATGGCTTTCATGTTCTTTATGTGTCACCATTTCTTCCACTGCCGCCCTCATTGTCTCTGCCTCCGCTCTGAAATTGCTTGTGTACTTACCAGTAGCGAATGACAGTGTTATTTGTCTGCCATTTGGTAGGTTCAGGAATGCTCCTGCCCCTCCGTTCTGTGTAGTGTTTGTTACAGAACCGTCGGTGTATACTAGCAAGTCGACCTGAGACGGAGCTAAATACTCTAATATTCACCGTCACTCTCATGATAATGATGGCTGCAATCATTTACTTTCAGTTGTGCCGTTATTTGTTACTGACGAAGACCTTTCAGGCGTTCGTGTTTTTTTTTCGACGATGTATTTCAACCATACTTGCTGACGATCTTGTGCTATCCCTTATTAGGAGCAGTTTCAGATGATGATTAAGGGGACGGCGTTTGGTTAGTGCTTAAAGTCACACGGTTTCCAACCCGAAGGTGCTGAGTTCGATCCCCATCACAGTATCGGCTGTTACACCGGGGAAGCAAACCCTTTGACAATGCAGAAGGAAACAGACTCTTACATAAAATGCATGCCGAAGTCGGATACACTGGGCCGTCAGGCGCTAAATAAAAATAGTGCAACGCACACCTGGTTAGGAATTAAATGCTACATACTTCATTATACTAAGCCTTAGCTTGTGGGGTGAGGTGGCCCGGTTCCGTCCTCGCTGCCTTTTCCTACACCCAGTGGTAAGTCATTTACCCATTTACGGCTGTCTTGACTGGAGCTGCCGGTAGTTGGAATTGAACCCAGTACCTTTTGCCGTACACTGCGAGTGCTCTACCACTGCGCTAGTAAGTAGCATGTCCTTTACAGAACATCCCTTCTTACAATCGCCACCTATTTGGCCGTTATAAGTTTCTTGGCAAGTGTGCACAACCCCCACCTATGTGGCCGTTATAAGTTTCTTGGCAAGTGTGCACAACCCCCACCTATGTGGCCGTTATAAGTTTCTTGGCAAGTGTGCACAACCCCCACCTATTTGGCCGTTATAAGTTTCTTGGCAAGTGTGCACAACCCCCACCTATGTGGCCGTTATAAGTTTCTTGGCAAGTGTGCACAACCCCCACCTATGTGGCCGTTATAAGTTTCTTGGCAAGTGTGCACAGCCCCCACCTATGTGGCCGTTATAAGTTTCTTGGCAAGTGTGCACAACCCCCACCTATGTGGCCGTTATAAGTTTCTTGGCAAGTGTGCACAACCCCCACCTATTTGGCCGTTATAAGTTTCTTGGCAAGTGTGCACAACCCCCACCTATGTGGCCGTTATAAGTTTCTTGGCAAGTGTGCACAACCCCCACCTATTTGGCCGTTATAAGTTTCTTGGCAAGTGTGCACAACCCCCACCTATGTGGCCGTTATAAGTTTCTTGGCAAGTGTGCAGTACGGTAGGTTGTCATTGCTTTCTGTACGTGGAGGAGCATTCGCCAGAGAAAAAAGCCCAATGTCTGCCAAACTGGACACAAATGGGAATGGAACCCGGAAAGTTGGGCTAAGCAAACTAAATCTAAATGTTTCCAAAAAGATAAAACAATAGCGACAGTGACAACACAAACACTGGATAAATGGGAAATCAAAGTCAAATGCCATATGGGATCATGATTTTAAGCAGCGCGTGAGCTACAGTGGTTAGCGACCCATAGCTGACTGCTAGCGTCAGGGCCAGACAACCAGAGCTGCCAAGACCCTTCTACACCTCCACGTGGTGATCCTGGATAACAGGCTGCAACAGGGCAGACTGGCTAAGGAAAAGGGATTGAAGATGGAATGCTAACACAGTACTCAAAAAATGCTTGCTGAAGTCGGATGTGTTGGATCGAAAGGTGGAAATAGCGTAGTCAAGCTGTAAACTACAACAGAACGCATTCCGTTCTCTGGACTACATTTGGTAAGGGGAGATTTAGAACGAACGAAGCCAAGCCAAGTCAAATATCCACCGAAGTGAACAATTTTAATATTGAATTATAAATGTATGTTATTAACCCTTCGCAGTCCAAATTGTCAATTGCAGTCAACCAGAGCAGCACAACTTATAGACAGATATATCTCAATCAACATGTCGCATATCAACCTTACCTTGTTATGTAGCTAAATTTGATTTAAAAACAAAAAGCTGTATCTTTAAATTTAAAAATCATTATTTTCGTTTTAGTGACTTTTTTTGTTTGTTAATCATGAAACACATAACATTACTGTTCTTGTCTTGGGCATTAAGTCTAGCATCTGGTAAATTAGGTTGGATTGAAAAGTGTTAAGTTCTTCTATAAAACAAAAAAGGCAAAAGAAGACGAAGACGTTTTAACGAACAGTCTTTAACAATAGCGCATGTCCAGAACGTGGAACTTCCAACTATTTTGATTTGGTCGTCTAACCAATAACTTGACTTCTTATGACCCGTGGAGTGGTTGCAGTTCAAGCCTCTAAACTAGATAAATTAAAGCAATGTTTCGAATGTGATTTACAACTAAATTAAGACTAAAGGACAACTACATGAATGAAGGACTGAAGACACAAATATAGACACAAAGAATGTGTACTCAAAATACGATCCAAACTTCGCAATCGGTCAGAAAAGAGTAAAACAAATGTAACCATCCAGGCATGTCGGAAATCGTATGGGAGCTAGCAACATCATCAAGTAAAGCGGTTTCTACTAATCCAGTCCCTGTACATGCTTGGATACAGGCTTCCTGTATGGATGCAGGCTGTTGTGGTGGCCATATGTTTGACTTAAAGCGCAACGCAAATAAATTGATCAGGACTACCAAGCATCAAAGAGCAACGTTATGTTATTCCAACAAAACACTATAACAAACTGAAACACACTATAACTGGAGTTCAATGGTCTCCCGGTAAGGTATTTGCCTCGGTTGCCGAAGGTCGCGGGTTCTAACAACGGTGGAAACCGGGTTTTTTCACGTAGATCTTCTGGTATAATCCCCCTGATATCTTTATAGTGAGATCGGACTACCGTGTCAGTGTCGAGTACGTTAAAAATCCCCTAGCATTCAGAAATAGAAACGAGTAGTCTTAACGGCCGCTCCTCGGGGTACAAAAAATCAAAACTCATGTTAAAAATCTACCCAAACTATTTGTTTCTTAGCACAGACATAGGAAACCTCAGGAAGTTTAAAGTACCTACGACGGATTGCCTGAAGCCTTTGGCTATCTGGCAACAGACATCATTTGAATATCAGGATTCCAAGTAGAGAAAAGTACTACAACAAACTAAAACACAATGTTACTGCTAGAGAAAAGTATTACAGCAAACTAAAACACAATGTTACTGCTAGAGAAAAGTACTACAACAAACTAAAACACAATATTACTGCTTGAGAAAACCACTGAAAAACAATGTTACCGCTAGAGAAAAGTACTACAACAAACTTAAACACAATGTTACTGCTAGAGAAAAGTACCCAAAACAACTGAAACACAATGGCACTGCTAGAGAAAAGTACTGAAACAAATTGAAACATAATGTTAGTGCTAGAGAAAAGCACTGAAGCACAATGTTACTGATAGAGAAAAGTACTGAAACAAACTGAAACACAATGTTACTGCTAGAGAAAAGCACTGAAACAAATTGAAACATAATGTTACTGCTAGAGAAAAGCACTGAAACACAATGTTACTGCTAGAGAAAAGTACTACAACAAACTAAACCACAATGTTACTGCTAGAGAAAAGTACTACAACAAACTAAAACACAATATTACTGCTAGAGAAAACCACTGAAACACAATGTTACCGCTAGAGAAAAGTACTGAAACAAATTGAAACATAATGTTACTGCTAGAGAAAAGCACTGAAACACAATGTTACTGCTAGAGAGAAGTACTACAACAAACTAAACCACAATGTTACTGCTAGAGAAAAGTACTACAACAAACTAAACCACAATGTTACTGTTTGAGAAAAGTACTGAAACAAACTGAAACACACTATTACTGTTTGAACTATTTTCCAGTAAATTCATCGACTAGAAGAAGAGTCATGTCAAATAAAGAGACATCTACCAAGAAACATCACAGAACAAACAGAGGAAGGTTCTGCTGTAATATAACCTACGGTTTACAATAATAAATGGTGAAACTGGTTCAGAAGCAATGCGGAAACCAGCCTACATTACATAATGAAGAATTTAATTGCCTGATAAAATTAAATTATATGTAATATAAGAATTCCATCAATTATATTATAAAGAATAGAAGATTCTCGATACGTCAGTCATTGCAAATGGGATTTAGTGAGAGAATTACACAAGTGATGATTAGTAACGAGTTTCTTAGCTATCCTATTCATAGAAGTTAATAAACAATTTACATTTACAAAACTACACAACTAACAGTTTGTTAATTGTTAACATCGTTGTTGTTGATTTCTGTTCATAACAAAGTGTTTTCTGTCCATAACAAAGTGTTTTCTGTCCATAATAACGTGTTTTCTGTCCATAACAATGTGTTTTCTGTCCATAACAATATGTTTTATGTCCATAACAAAGTGTTCTGTCCATAAGAATGTGTTTTCTGTCCATAAGAAAGTGTTTTCTGTCCATAACAAAGTGTTTTCTGTCCATAACAAACAGTTTTCTGTCCATAACAACGGGTTTTCTGTCCATAACAAAGTTTTTTCTGTCCATAACAAAGATCTTTGATCGTAAAGAAGACGTTGTTTCGTTTATGTGTTCACGTAAAACTGGCTGAAACGTCTATGTCTGTGAGTATTTAAATTATACTTACATAAGATTGGCGAAAAACATCAATGTTGAATATAGATTCTCCTCTCACTCGTGCCTCCCCCTTGGTGATGTACATTGTGTGTTCTATTGGAACTAAGAGCTATACCGAGGGAAGGTTAGGTATCAAGTGTCTCCAAACCCGGACTAGTCGAAAAGGGTATGAGTCGGACGCATTACCAACCAAGCCTGATGCCTTGTCAGCAGACTGGAAAAGTCCAATGCTTTGGCAGGACGACCTGACTTTTTTAAATATCAAATGCACTGAGCGAAACAGATTCGCGTAATATTGCTTGTTAAAGGTGTCACGTATACAAAGAAACACATATAGAACTCATCACATGAAGTCGTACAGGGCGGTAAAGAGTGCCACATCCATATACCCCGATGGGATACACCAGATGCTACTTGTAGAAAGCAAATAGTGCCATCACTAGCTTTGTTCCTGGACAAGATCTTTGAAGATACAAATAATCTAATAACAGATTTTATCAGATATTCAAGTTGACATGGAAGTACACGAACAATAAAGAACAATCTTAATTCACGAAGGTCTTTACTAGAATGTTTTTAAACCGCCTGTACTGAATGTAGATATAAGAGTACTTTTTTAAATCTCTCATACCCACTGGCGTAATGGACTCTTCGATATATACTCTCTCATCAAATAGACATGTAGGAAAACGGCAATCCAGGGATAGCTGAGGGGTGAGAACATAATGTACCTAGCCATGTCACACATCCTGATTACTCGCTATGTTCCTTTCCATATACGGGGGGTTAGTATCGATTTCGAACTTCTCAGGAGTGTGAAGTCTCGCGAGAAGACAAACACGTGGATGCATGAAGAGCAGTGTTTCTCATAATTTGCTTCTAAGAATCCAATGGCTTCTGAAGGTTTCATCAGGTGTTTCCCGAGTTCTGTTCTGGGACTTCCAGAGATATATTCTGGGTGTTCTCTAGATCTCTTGTTGATTGAACATCATCATTTCAGAGACCTCCTAGATCTATTGTTGATTGAACATTATCATTTCAGGGACCTCCTAGATCTCTTGTTGATCTAACATCATTTCAGGGACCTCATAGATCTCTTGTTGATTGAACATTATCATTTCAGGGACATCCTATATCTCTTGTTGATTGAACATCATCATTTCAGGTACATCCTATATCTCTTGTTGATTGAACATCATCATTTCAGGGACCTCCTAGATCTCTTGTTGATTGAACATCATCATTTCAGGAACCTCCTATACCTCTTTTGGCTCAACAAGGCCATGTCAGGGACTTCATAGATCTCTTTTGGGCTCAACACCATCATTTCATCTACCACCTAGATCGATTCAGGGACTCCGCGTAGATCACGCCTTGATTCCTATAAATCTGAACAAGGAACAAACCTAGATAGTTTTAGAGCTCCAAGATCTCTTTAGAGGCTCACCAAGATTTCCTCGGAAGTTCATTAAGATCTCTTTGGAAGCTGATTAAGATCTCTTTGGAATCTGATTAAGATCTCTTTGGAAGCTGATTAAGATCTCTTCGGAAGCTGATTAAGATCTCTTCAGAAGCTGATTAAGATCTCTTCGGAAGCTGATTAAGATCTCTTCGGAAGCTGATTAAGATCTCTTCGGAAGTTGATTAAGATCTCTTTGGAAGCTGATTAAGATCTCTTTGGAAGTTGATTAAGATCTCTTCGGCAGCTCATTGTAATCTCTTTTAATGCGTATTACGATCGATCTCTTCAGAGGCTCACCAGGACATTAAAACCAGTGATTCCCTGAGATATTGCCAAGGTGTCCCTTATATCTCGTCATCGATTAAGGAAAACCTCTTCAATGAACACAAAATTGAAAAACGATAATTTTTTAAATTGCTGTTTATATTGGCCAGTTACAGTGTTCAAGAACTGAGTAAATAAAATGGAAACTGTAACCTACCGTAATAAACATCCGAGGAGGAATGCGCATGGTGCCAGCTAACCCATCCTAAAGAAGCTATTTCAATGGTGAAATTAAAAGACAAGTATACTTCAAGGTAGAAAAAAAGACAAGTAATGGAAACTTTTTGTTTGTCAGTGGAAAAACGATTGTCAAAACCAATAAACATATTTAGTGTAATATAACATAACTATGTATGGTCAGTTACCGCGTTAAGAGGAAAACAGAAGCGACACATACGTTACGACTAATTGAACTTTGTCAGGACAACTCACAATAATAATATTTGTTGTTGTTGTTGTTCGTTGTTTCCGATGAAGACCTTTAGGTTTCTGTTTTCGTTTTGGAGAGGGGGAGACGCGGGGGGGGGGGGGGGGGGGTAGCGAGCTAAGACGGGGGGGGGGGGAGGGGGGTAACTGACCATACCTATAAATTATTTGTTTCACTGTATTTTAATCCACAGTGCTACCACAGAGACCTTATTTTTAACTTTAATTTTAAACATATTTTCAATCTTTCACGTCTTGTAAATTCGAATGAAGAAGACGTTAATAGATAAGGGCCATAAGAGGCAAAACCACAATATAATTTATTGACATTTTATCAACGATAGAAGATTAGGTATAGGCGTACAAAATTCAATTCTACTAGGAGAATAAATGGCTCCAGATGTTGACCAGTTGGAGAATTGATGTTGTAGAGAGATTATAGAAGCTGTGAAATCGGGAGTAATCATTGTTTAAACATGTCATCCTGATAGCGCAGTAGCCTAGAGGTTTCAAGACCACTTCGTGAATAATTAATTAAGCGAGCACAACGGAAACTTAAGCTCCCAGGTGACAGGTTAGGGTACGCTAGGAAGAAGATGCTAAAAATCGAGATCTTAGAGGACCTTTGGTTTCTTTGTGTTGTTAATGGGCGGAACTTTCGGGAATAACATTTGCAAACGCTCTGTAAGGTTGTGTTGTCCGTGTGTGTAAGGTTGTGCTGTCCGTGTGTTGTGAGGTTGTGTTGTCCGTGTGTTGTAAGGTTGTGTTGTCCGTGTGTTATGAGGTTGTGTTGTCCGTGTGTTATGAGGTTGTGTTGTCCGTGTGTTGTGAGGTTGTGTTGTCCGTGTGTTGTGAGGTTGTGTTGTAAGGTTGTGTTGTCCGTGTGTTGTCCGTGTGTTGGAAGGTTTGAGAAGGAAGCAGAGAATAGCACCACTATACACCACTCAAACGTGTCGTAAGAGGTGACTTTGAAAGTTTATCACTGGTCTGGCTCAAGTGTGGGAAGCTATTTAATGTGCTGAAGGCCTCATTAAAGTTAGGTCTAAATCTAGTCGAGGATCGAATGTGTCTCTGTCGTTCTCATGAAGTTACACCTAACGACATCACAAGCCTCCCACTCGGCAAAAGCAAGAAATCAAATCACTCCACCTCTCTGCGACGCCTCAAAACAAGAGCAATAGGTCAAACAAAACAAAAAAAGGAAATAAACCTAGTAAGGTCGCATTAAAGAAACTTATATTAGATGCATTTCAAAATAAACAGTATTTTGTAAAATTGCAACTCGTGCGTAAGTTGTGCCAGCTAGGTGAGGAAGTAAAGGTACATTGAACAGTTACGTTAGGACTTAACGTGACGCATTGCAGGTGTCAGAATAGTCCTTATGTATTTCTTTTGTTTTATTTGTGACCGCCAGTCGTGGAGGATTATTTCTCTAAAACTTATTTAACTGTTAAGTATTTTAAATATTCGTTTTTAAGATTAAAATACAAATAATAACGGACGGTAAAACACTGTTAAATTTGGATTCATTCACAAGGCTGCAAGTAATGGCAGACAAGGTCTTTAGCGGCCTTGAGGCAGCATGTTCCTCATACCTGGTCTGGTTACTTCTGATAGAACTGCCATGTCAATCCACCTCACCACCCACTCCCCACAGGCAACGAATATGGTATTTATTTATTTAAGACTGTTGCCCACAAGAAACTGATGCGGTTTCGAAGGACTGACGCTGATCTTTGCTTAGAGATGCATGTCTATGCTGGTATGTATCTACAATAAACAATTCAATTCAATGAACAAAACATACTGAACAGATACGTTAGTCTATATCAGGCAAAACATACTGATCAAACATGTTAGTCTGGGTCAGGCAAAACATACTGATCAGACATGTTAGTCAGGTTCAGGCAGAACATACTGATCAGACATGTTAGTCAGGTTCAGGCAAAATATTATGGCAAAGACTTTCTCGCAGTTCTCTCATGAAATGAGCTGTTTCTTTTGACAGTCTGGATAACAAGGTGGGGGATATACATAATCCCCATAGTAGCGAGCGATACGCAGATTATGTCAAACATAGCAGAACAGCCTAGAGAACCCCGGTTTACCTTCATCAGCACGGTCGGGATATGTGGGAAAAGCTACTGCAACCTGCCATTTAACGCCATTTCCAAAGCTAACAGAAAGGAAACTTTCTCAATGTGGGCATTTACAATAACAACAACAATAGCAAAACAACAACAATAGCAAAAACAACAACAATAGCAAAAACAACAGCAACAACAACCAAGTCCATTTTTTCTAAATGCCATTTTTTGCAGACGGAGAACGTTCATGATATTAACAAATATGTAGGGTTGTGGGTGAGAGTTGGCGACTGCGTCCGGTACAATGAAAGCGCTCCAGAGAACACCAGCAACAGCTTGGAGGCAGACTTTCCACACAGGTCAACAACCTCATGACGCATGTTACTGCCTCAGCAGAGGTGAGCAGGTAATAATCTTTAATACATTTTGCTTGGAGCTTCGAAGCGCAGCGGTTAGGGTGCTGGCTTCAGATCTGAGTGGTCCTGGGTCCATTTCCCATGTTGAGGTAGACATGTTTTTTCCAACCGCAATGGCTCCCGGATCGACCCAGCCTTAAATGGGTACCTATGCGCGTGATATGTATATTTGGAAGCCACGTAGCGCAGTGGTTAGCGTCCTGGTTTCGCATCTGAGTGGTGCTGGGTTCATTCCCCAGTTGAGGCGGTGATGTCTTTTTCAGACCGCAACGTCTCCGGGGTCGACCCAGCCTTAAATGTGTACCGGTTCAGTCCGGGAAGTTAAACCGGCGAAGGAGAGGAAATGGCTATCGCCCTCATATAGCCGAGCCTTGAGAAATGTGAGACCGCTAACACCTTACACCACTACGGCAGTAATGCTATGGGTTACCTGACTTTACTTTACTTTTTATGCGCGTATCAGAATCGTTTTTCATTTTACAATTTGCTGGTATATTTATTCAACAAAATAAGAATAATCAATACCAATGAAAGAGTTTGCAGTACAGATAAAATGACTGCTGAAAATATGTTAGGAAGCCTCTTTCCGAGATGTCAAGCGATAGTAAGTTGTGTTTTGAAAAATGGATGTAACTACTGCCCATGACTATGACGAATGTAACTCGTAAGACACATCAGAGCAGAGATGCACCTCCCACAGTGTCGGGAAGGATAGTCAGAACTGTGGGGCAGGTGGGGTATGTCCAAAATACGAGGAACAAAAAAGTCGTACAAATAGGCACCACCGATTTCGTTTATGAATACGCTCTCTGGAGGTACTAATAGCCTCAAGACGATTACAAACTTCGTCTAATACAACCAGGTGTAGTTGTGGTTGAAGGCTTCACTGGTTTGATTAGCGTGTTGGTAGAGCACTGGCTTCTCAGGACGAAGGTAAGTGGTTCTACTCTTGATACCGACACGCCACAATCTACACAGTTGTAAATTAGTATTTGTCACTGTAATGAAAGGAAAGGTAGTTAGGAGAGAACCGGTTTCCACAAAAGATAGGGTTTGCAACACTTCATTTAACTTAACTTAACGTCTTTATACTGGTTTAGAAGACTCTGCTGATTCTGTATACAATCAGTTTCCTTTACATTAACAGAGGAGCAGATGATGGCAAAACTAACAATGAATGAAATGGAAGAGGCCATAAGAACTTTAAAGAAAAAGAAATCGCTCGGAAAAGATGGCGTAACATACGAAATGCTGATGGGGTTGGGCCAAACAGCAAAGAGAAAGTTACTATCAGTTCTGAACCAAAGCTGGAAAAGGGAAATTGTACCGCAGGCATGGAAAGATGCTGTACAAATACCAGTACCAAAGAAAGAACAAGATTAAAACAGATCCAAATGGATACAGGCCTATGAGCCTACTGAGCTGTATAGGAAAACTGATGAAGCGTATGATAAACACCAGACTGATGTGGCATCTGGAAGAAAAACACATACTAATTCCACAGCAAGCAGGCTTTAGACAGCACAGATCTACTGAGGATCAGAGCACCCTCATAGCCCAGGAAATAGAGGATGCTTACCAGGAGAAAAAAAACACAGTAGCGGTTTGATTGGATCTAGAAAAGGCATTTGACAAGGTGTGGAAAGAGGAACTTAAAGTCAAGCTACGAAGAAGTGAAGTTTGTAGGAAAATGTACAGGTGGATCAGCCACTACCTCAAAAACAGAACAGCCAGAGTTCAAGTACAAGGGAAGATGAGCAAAAAGGTGACACTTGAGCAGTGAGTACCCCAAAGGGGGAGTACTGTCACCCACACTTTTCCTGGTGTATATAAATAACATAACAGAGAATATACCAAGAAGAGTCCACAGCTCAATGTTTGCAGACGATCTGGCTATGTGAACCTCTGAAAAGAATCTCACCATAGCAAGTAATTGGTTGCAGCAGGCCCTAACATCGCTGGAAGAGTGGGCGAACTCATGGCTGGTCAAAGTAAATGAGGAAAAAACAACAGGTACGATATTCTCGCTTTCAAACAAACCCCAAAACACCAAAATAAGTCTTAACGGCAAATATTTGCGGTCAAACGATGATAATGATAGGCGCATGACATGGAAAAGTCAGATCGAGAGAAACCGATTGAGAGCCAGAGAAAGAATGGCAATCATGAGGAAACTTGCTGGCACAAGCTGGGGAGCAGACGAAAGCACACTAAAGAAACTGTACACTGGAAGAGTGAGACCAGTTCTCGAGTATGGCATTGCGGCATGGACAAACAGCAGCAAATGCGAACTTTGATAAAATTAGCAAACTTCAAAACCAAGCAATGAGAGTTATAACAGGAGGCATGAAGTCAACGCTAATTGTAGAACTTGAAAAGATTACAAATCTGCAATCCATGACTGACCGAAGTGACTGCAGAGCCCAGCAGCAAGCGGAAAAACTCAGAAGACTGATAGACCATCTAATGCATCAGAGCAGAGACTAAATAATTTTGGAAATGGGAAACTAAAGCGGAGAAACTTTGCAGAAATAGCCAAAGCAAAGATGAGCGAAGACCATATGAACGAATTAACAACACCAAATCCCATCCCTACTGTACGCAAACCTACCTGGAGGCAGCATATATTTCCAGAGGTGGTAGAAAATATACCAGGTATTGGAAACAAAAACTGCCAGACTGAAAAAGAAAGAAGAGACATAACCCTGAGGTACATAACGAAAAACTACCCGAGCATGCACTGGACCCATCGCTTCTGTAACAAACACAACACAGAACGGAGGGGCAGGGGTATTCCTGAGCCTACCAAATGGTAGAAAAATAACACTGTCAATGGCAACTGGAAAATACTAAAGCAATTTCATTTCAGAGCGGGGCAGAGGCACTGAGGGCTGCAGTAGAAGAAATGGTGACAGGCAAAAGAAATTAAAGCCATATAGTCCTGCTTACAGATGCCCTGGCCGTAGTCACAGCACTAAAAAGCCAGAAAAATATTTAACTTAATGATTTAAGAGCAGTACTCTGTCAACTATGCCAGCAGTCCGCACCGAAAGGAGTAGTGGTACAATTAGTTCCATCCCACTGTAACATCCAAGGCAACGAGGAGGCAGACAGACTGGCAAAAGAAGGTGCAAGACTACCACAACCAGATCCTAGTGTGACATACGAAGAGTCAAAAAGGCTTATTAGAGCTAGATGCATGACCAAATGGGAAACAGAACATACTGGCTACACAAAAAACGATGCTTATTACCAGTTGAACAGAAGAGAGCAGGTCGGGGTCTTCAGACTTCGCACAGGCCACAATAGACTAGGTGGCACTGACGAATGCACGTGCGATACCGAGAAAATGACCGCTGAACATTTGCTGCAAAACTGCCCGACATACGGGAATCAGAGAAAGCAGATGTGGCCATTGCCAGTGGCAACACTAGACAAGCTCTATGGCAGTGTCGACAGCCTCAGGATGACCTCTGCTTTTTTCGAAAAAATACAGGTTGACGTGTGACAGCGTACGAAGAAGAAGAAGAAGAAGATTTTCATTACCTTGCTCTTAAAGCTATGCGCATCTAATTTATTATTAAATGCATTAACTGTCCCTGCCCCCACTACCTCACGTGGAAATGGATTCCAAGGATTCACCACTCTCTGACGAAAAAAATATTTCCTAATATCTAATCTGGACCTCTCTTTAGTCAGCTTGTAGCTATGCCCTCTTGTTATTGTGGGTGCTTGCATTTTAAAAACATCTTATTATAGTCTAATTTATCCATTCCTCTGATCATCTTATGAACCTGTATTGTCCCCACGAAGTCTTGTCTCTTCTAGGCACTGTAAGTCGGTTTTTCGGTCCTTATATCCAACTGCAGTGTCTGCTATAGAACGTCCTTCACCTTATCTGACTAACGGACGAGTTCAAAATAAAACATAATGAACTCTGACGTAGGAACGATAATACGCTTAAACATAATCAACCAGACACATCATTTATGTCGCTTGAGTTCAAATTAAGAAATCGTTCATATTATTCCTGAATATTTATGTTGAATTTTTGTCAATTTATTAAATCAGTCAATAAATCAATCAAAACTGTTCAGCTCCCTGTAAAGCACAGGCGTTCAACAAATACACTCCTTTTCCTCATGTCCTGTGCCATAATTTCTGCAATGAACACTTCATCTCTAATTCTTTTATGTTTGCTCTAGCTCCTTTATTTGTGTGTGTTTTGTTCTGACTCATCTCTTCTTGTCTTAAGGATTCCAGAACAGAGACTGTTCTGTAATGTGTCCCCTTTCAAATCCCTTCACCTTCTCCTAAAGTCATGTTTCACTGATATCTGTCTGGTTCCTTCCACTCGTTCCAAATTCTGTGATCTTATGATACCATTTCAATGTATCTATTCTGCTCTGGTACTCGTTTATAAAATGCTGTAGATTATTCACTGTTTTGTATTTCTATCCTCTATGTTTAAGAGCCATACAAAAGAGCGGAAACTGAAGTTGAAAATGTGTACTTACATTGTTGAACTTAGTTTCATTTTATTCATTTGTCCTAAAATGTAATGAAAATTCCTCGCTTTTTTATTCTCATTTCGATATCTTTATTTGCACCTATTTGATTATTGATTGATTCTTGATTCTTTGAACCGCTATCATCACACAGGGGACATTCCCATAAGTGCTCCTTTCTTCGTTCAAGCAGCCAGCCAAGCGTATATCTACTCCCAGTCCCAGTCAGGAGCTGATTTCGTGAAATCAACTCGTACTTTGTCTATATTATTTCAAAGATAAATGGATGATTCTATATCTTGCAGGATTGTGTCTCTCAATTCAGTCTGACTGTTTGTTCTGTCCCAATTTTAATTTATTTTGCGTCTTACATTAACGACTTTTCGTGTCCGGCAATCTCACGAAGTATTGGACCAGAAATCAACTACCAAGGAAGCTCTTTCATTTACTGTCCTGCGATCCGCCAAAGTACATGGTTCTTCCATTCTTGGACAGTTCTACAGGTGTTTAGGGTCTTGTATCGCTCCACATTCTTGGACAGTTCTACAGGTGTTCGGGGTCTTATATCGCTCTACATTCTTGGACAGTTATACATGTATCAGGGGTGTTGTATCGCTCCACATTCTTGGACAGTTCTACAGGTGTTCGGGGTCTTATATCGCTCTACATTCTTGGACAGCTCTGCAGGTGTTCGAGGTTTTGTATCGCTCCACATTCTTGGACAGTTCTACAGGTGTTCGGGGTCTTCTATCGCTTCACACCCACAGACATAGTCGTCCCCAAAGTTTTCGGTCTACACCTGGACACTTCCGTTCGTAATCTTCAGAGTATGGCACAGTATGCCCTGTCGCAAATTCTTCACTTATTCTTTGACGCGATTTGTCGGTGCCGTTATACTCAGGTTTCTTGTTTGTGAACTGTTCAGAATGAATGACACGATTCTTTGATTTCAGTCGCCCCTCCTCTGGATTATATTGGGGTGTCTCTGATATCCTGACGGCGTTTTCATTTCAATTTCTAATGCAAAACAAATCCACATTTCTGGCGGGGTGATGCCTGCAATTAGCATAAACGTTTCCCATTGTTGTTTGTTTAAGGCATTCTGGTACAATGCGACATGCCTCATTTACCACCACATTGACGTGTTTCGTGTGTGCTTGTGCTGACTTTTTCCATACTGGAGCGCGTATTCTGATGCAGGAATGCACAATGCGAGGACGATGCGCCCTATACCATTAGTGCTGCTACCTATGCCTTGTTTGTTTGCTTACGCAGTATCTTATTTCTTTTGCTAACTTTTCGTTTTATTGAGCTTCGAATTTCCGTTATGGGATATTTTATGTTAGTATAACATTATCTATACTACTAAAAAGAATTTCTCGTTCATTCATGAATTTCCTGTTCCTATTTTGATGTAACAGATCGTTTTACTGGGAATGTTTTTACAAATCCGTTTCTTCTTTAACACCAACTTTCTAAAGGGGAGGCAAGTTCATTTGTGCAAACACAGACCATCTTTCATCTCCATTTTCTTGCCTACAGGTCAGAGTGGAGGTCTCAGACGCTTGGCTTGCCAAACATTATGTGACCTCTTGAATCAATGTCTTAAAAACTAGGTTTGAATTATGTTATGGAAGTTTGGGAATAAAGGCGAGACGTTCTTCCAGGGGTACACATTGATAGATGTAGGACTAGAACACGGAAACATACTGCAAGAAGGGGTCCTAACATACTGTAAGAAGGGGTCCTAACATACTGCAAGAAGGGGTCCTAACATACTGTAAGAAGGGGTCCTAACATACTGCAAGAACGGGTCCTAACATACTGCTAGAAGGGGTCCTAACATACTTTAAGAAGGGGTCCTAACATTCTGCGAGAAGTTGTCATAACATGCTGTAAGAAGGGGTCCTAACATACTGCAAGAAGTTGTCATAACATACTGTAAGAAGGGGTCCTAACATACTGTAAGAAGGGGTCCTAACATACTGTAAGAAGGGGTCCTAACATGCTGTAAGAAGGGGTCCTAACATTCTGCGAGAAGTTGTCAGGACATACTGTAAGAAGCTATGATAACATACTGTAAGAAGTTATGATAACATACTGCAAGAAGTTATCATAACATACTGCAAGAAGTTATCATAACATACTGCAAGAAGTTTTCATAACATGCTGTAAGAAGTTATCATAACATACTGTAAGAAGTTGTCATAACATACTGCAAGAAGTTGTCGCAACGTCAAGAAATTGTAGCCATGTCCTAGTAAATGCAATAGATTATCTATAACTAAGATCGAACGAAGTAGACTAGGGTACCATATATTCAATAAATTTAAGATATATTCTTCTAATGAGTGCACCTAAGGTTCTTGAAAAATGACCCCTGAACATCTTCTGCAAAATTTCCCGACACACGAGGATCAGAGACAGCACATGTGTCCATCACCAGTGTCAACACTAGAAATGACAGTGTCGACAGCCTTAGGATGGCTTGGCTTGGCTTCGTTCGTTCTCAATCTCCCGCTACCAAACCCTGACATGAGCCTAAGTTGCAGAATGTAGTCCAGAGAACAGAATGCGTTGTGTCGTAGTTTACAGATTGACTGCGATATTTGCACCTTTCGGTCCAACACATCTGACTCCAGCAAGCATTTTTTGAGTACCGGGTTAGCATTCTCTCTTAGATCCCTTCTCCTTAGCCAGTCTGGTTCTGTTGCAGCCTGCTATCCAGGATCACCGCTAAGAGGTGTAGAAGGGTCTTGGCAGCTCTAGCTCGCTGGCCCTGACGCTAGCAGTCAGCTAGAGGTCGCTGACCACTGCAGCTCATGCGCTGCTCAGTGTCTTGATCCCCTGCCTTAGGATGACCGCTGCTTTCTTTGAACAAATTGAAGTCCACGTCTCACAGCATACGAAGAAGAAGAAACAGAGGAAGAACACGAAGAAGAAGAACAGCATAAAGAAGAAGAAAAACGAAGCAGATCTTGCAGTAAACAGGTATTATCCAAGACAAAGAGAAATGACCGATCAAGGCCATAACACATCTATTACTGCAAAAGGAATTATGTTCTGTTCCTAAAGATCAACTTCACTGCGCACCGCGTTTTCTCAGTCGCTCAATCTATCTCATCAAATGGCGAAGAGTTTTGATATTGATGGTTTCGGCAGCTCGTTTGTTATACACCGTCTTGGGCCGTCCTCTTATAAACCCAGATCCGCTGGGACGCTGTTTGATTACAAAGCCCTAATGTCTGTGACTTGCTGATTTATCTATCGTAAGATAATCACCCAACAGACGGTCATTGATAGACTTCAAACTGTCAATCCTATCCATTTCTCGCGTGCCACATATGTTTCCTTGTGAAGCCATGATTGCAGTTTAACCCAAGTATGTCATGAATTGGAACTCCGAAAGAGAGCCCTTGAATTATACGTGTAACCAATACTGACATATGGCAGTGAATCATGGACAATTAGCAAGCAAGCGCATAGGTCTTAATGAGGCTTAAGCACAAGGCAGCTCATTGCAAAGATCAGAATAAGGCAGGCATCCTTTAATGGGCGTGTTATGAGAAGAGAGAGCTTGTTGAGACAACAGGAATGACAGCAGAAAAAAGAAACAGAGGACAGCAGAGAAGATGTTGGATAGTCTGAGAGAATGGAAAGGGTGACAATCAGCTACCGAGTTGGTAAACGACACTCGTGATAGAAGCGGATGGAGGTCTATGATCACCAACGTCAACCGACAGGGCACATGATGATGGCAGGATCAGTATTTCCATCATCCAGTGGCTTAGCCGGCCCTTTTGTATCTCCCAAAGTAAGGATATGGAGTCTGATATGACGACTGCCCTTGTTAAAGAGGTCGCAGATACCTTTAAGTAATTACATTGTAATTGTCTTTATTTCACAGTCGTCATCCACTTGCTCATCTATTTCTTCTTATATTCTCAGAGAAATGAGTTTACTTCATGTATCACAAATGTATTCCATGCATCACAAACGTATTTCGCGTATCACAAATGTATTCCATGCATAAAAAATGTATTCCATGTATTCCATACATCACTAATGTATCTAAACAAAGCAGTGGTTAGCCCGAGGCTATTGTTATCTCCATAGATACTTCCAGGAATAGTGTAGGTGATGCCACATAATGCCCTCTCTGCTCCTCGTGTTTTTGGACACCTTTGTAGCAAATGCTCAACAGTCATTTTGTCAGTGCCGCAGATACATTAATTTGTATGTCCTATTCTTACTTTGTCGAACAGACAGTACATCAATTATTTGTGTGTCCTTTGCGGAGTCTAGATGTTAACTACCTTCTGACATCTCCTGAGCTGGAAATATGAGTCATGTGGTTTATTGGAACTGAGAAAGAGTCATTTTATGCTACGTGTAACCAGTACTTACATTTGACAGTGAATCATGGACAATTAGCATGCAAACATTAAGATCTTTGGAAGTAACGGAGAAGTGATTTTACAGAAGAATGCTGCGGATCACATGGACTGTAAAGAAGACTAGTGAAACAGTACTCGAGGAGGCACAAACACAAATTATTGTAAGGATCAGAGCAAGGCATTGTTGTTGTTGTTGTGAGAAGAGGCAGGTTGGAGCACGTCGTGACAACTGGAAATGGAAACAAAGAGAAGCTGGGAGAAAAGATGCTGGACAGCCTGAGAGAACGGGATGGACGACAATCAAGAACAGAGTTGGTAAACGACACATGTGATAGAAATGTTTGGAGATCCATGATCGCTAACCTCAACCGGCAGGGCACTTGGTGATGATGATGATGATAATTTGTCGACTTTTCTGCTATCCTTTCTACATGCATCTACACCTGGTAAACCTCTTGGTCACTTCATAAGTTATATATATATATTGGTGTGCAATAGCTTTCCATCTTCTCTTGACAATATGTCAGACTTCATTACCAAAAATATAGCAATGCGATAGGATCCACTGTATAAAAACTCTCTTGAACCGGTGATAAAGTTTATAGATTATCCTTAGTAGTTTCTTTAGGGCTACTTTTATGTCTCCTCAGTGCCCTATCCAAAGGTATATAGCGTATTAGGACGGGATTTATGTATTTGTCTAACTAATTGTTTCTCTGAAATAGGCTGACAGATTGCTCTTTTAAATTTTCAACTGTCAATCCTGTTCACGGGATCTCTACATTTATCGTCAGTCTGAGATGAGACTCGGTTTTTCAATCTCACGTTCCTCGAGGCCAGGTGTCATTTACAACTTTCGGACTTTGAAGGTCCACCTAGGACCGAAGATACAGCACAGTGAATATGCTGACAGCTGCCATAGCTGTCTGCTCGCAAAAAGGGTCAACGAATCAGAATTAATAAGACCCTATTCTGCCCCCCATTTGGCGACCCTGGAAACAGGCTGCACAAGTGTAGTCTAAGAGAATAGGAATCGCAGTACTTACTTACTTACTTAGTCGCTCCTCTTCTACCATGAGGTGTAGAGGTTTGCCAGAGAGAACGCCACACTGAACTTCAAGATTGCTACGTATTGTCTGGTTACGGATATTGTCCCTTTTCGTCACCTGAACCACCTTTCTTAGGTACCTCATTTCTGAAGTTTGTAATTGCCTTTCTTGGGCTGTAGTCATTGCCCATGACTCACATCCATATGTCGGGACAGGCACAGCGGTAAGAGGAATCACAGTAAGAATATAAACTCGGTACTCAAAAATGCCAGCCGAAGCAGATGTGTCGAGCCGAAAAACGCAGATATCGCAGCCTTGCTGTAAACTACACCACTATGTCACAACGTCACAACGAACAACGAGGATAAGAAGAAGATCGAGTTGTTGATAGTTTCTTGAGAGGCGAGCAGCTACTCTCTCTGCTATGACAATCCTTCTAATCTCAAACAAAGCTAGTTTTGCACTCGTTAATCACCTATGCCACCGACGAGATATTTTGCCTACATCCTGCGTACACTGACGTCTCCCCCAACTAAGCCGGATTATGGCAGGTGAGAACTGTTATGTTGCGAGTTTGAGAGTCTTCTACCATAAACAAATTACAGCGCACTGTTACTCACCTCATAGGATATTATTACAGCGTGCTGATACTCACCTCATAAGATATTATCTCATCGTGGCAGTGTGACTATCCTCGTCTCTATCCCACAAAAAGCACTGCTGCAAACAACTCGGTCATCCAATGAGTGTCAGTTCCTTATGTTCTTTCTAGACCTCTGGGTTAGAGCGACCTTCTTCCATGATTTAAATCCTGTCCAGTTTCCTGCTAATTTCCTAAGTACATATGCCGATTGTTTGCAAGACAGAAAGCCGGAAACTACTTTCCTTCATCAGAATTTAGCGAAACTCAGATACTGTATACCTAAGGTTTTTGAGAGGCTCTCTCAGGAAACATGGCAATGTTGACAATTTAAACAAGCGTAATTTGTCTTTACTGTAGCTATCCATTTGTCGCAGTGTTTGTTATTCATTGATTTCGTTAATCAGCTGTTTCACTATTAAAATGTTTCGTTGTTCGACAAAAATCGAAGCGGCTGCAGCTGAACTGAAAATGAAATGTCGGTAATAAGATAAGTACGAGTCCTTTCGGCTTGTGGACAAATGCATAAATAATATCCCCATTTCTCATGAAAAAAAGGTTTTCGTCTGGTTAAATGATAAATGAAATAATGTCAAGGATATAAATTGATGTAGAAATGCCCGATCTCTCTCTAGTTCATGTGAAGTTATCAAAATGTACAGCGGGATTGAAGGAAGCGAATGAAACATTGGAGAATTGTTGGACAAGAATTTGAGTGACTGGAGAGGAAAGCGTAAATCCGCAGTTTCGTTGTTCAGCGTTTTCTTTATTCAGGCATTACGTTGTTAGGTAGTTAGCCAGGTACTGGGTCTCTATATTCGTGAGGTATGTATTTAGCCAGGCACTGGTTCCCCATATTCGTGAGGTATGTACTTTAGCCAGGTACTGGTTTTCCATATTCGTGAGGTATGTACTTTAGCCAGGAAGTGGTTCTCCATATTCGTGAGGTATGTATTTAGGCAGGCACTGGTTCTCCATATTCGTGAGGTATGTACTTTAGCCGGGTACTGGTTTTCCATATTCGTGAGGTATGTACTTTAGCTAGGAAGTGGTTCTCCATATTCGTGAGGTATGTATTTAGCCAGGTACTGGTTCCCCATATTCGTGAGGTATGTATTTAGCCAGGCACTGGTTCCCCATATTCGTGAGGTATGTACTTTAGCCAGGTACTGGTTTTCCATATTCGTGAGGTATGTACTTTAGCCAGGTACTGGTTCCCCATATTCGTGAGGTATGTACTTTAGTGAGGTACTATTTCTCCATGTTCGTGAGGTATGTATTTTATCCAGGTACTGCCCACATTCGTGAGGTATGTACTTTTCAACAACAGGTGTCTCATTGTTTAGTTGTTTTGTTATTCCCCCTTTGCTTATCCTGTTGATTCGTCATTCAGCTATTTCGTTATTGAGTGTCGTCATCATTGGGTTGTTTTCTTATCCGTAATTAAACTATGTCGCTATTCAACCGTTTCGCTATTCACGTGTTTAGAATTTCAGATATTATATTATTCAGCTGTTCCGCTAATTAGATTTTAGTTATTCATACTTACTTTCTTACTTAGTCGCTCCTCTTCTTCCGTGAGGTGTAGAGGTTTGCCAAAGAGAACGCCACACTGATCTATCCGCTGTCTATTTCCTGGCCTCTTTCCAATCCAGCCCTCGATCACTTAGGGACTGTCGTATGTTGTCTTCCCAACGTACTTTGGGACGTCCTCGGAGTCTGCGTCCTTGACTTTTTATCTCACATGACCGCTTTGGTATCCGATCTTCTTCCATTCTACAGACATGGCCAAACCACTGTAGTTGGGACTGCTCCACTCGTGTCTGCAGGGGTTGAACTTCAAGATTGCTACGTATTGTCTGGTTACGGATCTTGTCCTTTTTCGTCACCTTAACCGCCATTCTTAGGTACCTCCTTTCTGAAGTTTGTAATTGCCTTTCTTGGGTTGTAGTCATTGCCCATGACTTACATCCATATGTCAAGACAGGCACATAGATCGAGCGGTATACATCCATCGTTGTTTTCCTGCTTATTTCTCTTCTACTGAGGAAACCTCTGTTTATTGCATGGAACAGTCTACCTGCTGCTGCCCTTCATGCAGTTAACTCCTCCTTGATTCCTCCCCTGCTGTCTATTACCACTCCTAGGTATTTAAAGTTGCTGACCTCTCCAGTGCTCGTGTTCCCAGGGTTATCTGATGTCTCTTTTCATCTCTGGCGATCACAATGGTTTTTGTTTTGGAGTTGCTGATGTGCATTCCTCTCTTCTTCAACTCTTCTTCCCAGACCTGCAAGTTGATCTGCAGATGTGCTTCGGTTTTCGTGATCAGGGCCACATCGTCTGCAAATGCTAGTTCCGATATGCAACTTGGTCTCATCTTCCAGTACCCTACTTCATACTTTTTTGTCCGTTCCTTGCAGGCTTTGATGACTTCATCCATGAGGAGTATGAAAAGGTACGGTGAAAGAATGTCCCCCTGTCTTACTCCGCTAGTGGTCTTGAACTCTCCTGACTTTTGATTTGATGCCCGCACATAATTTCTGCATGTTTTATAGAAACTATGTATGGCAGAGATCAGGGGTCCTGGGATGTTCTTCCTTGTCAGGCACTCCCAGAGTTTGTTCCAAGGAACTTTATCAAATGCTTTCTCAAAATCAAAAAAGCAGAGATGCATCTCTTTATCATATTCAAGAGCCTTTTCACTTAAGTGTCTGAGTGTAAAGATACGGTCTTGAGTACTTCTGTTTGCCCTAAGCCCACATTGAGTTTCATCCATGTTTGGCTCTGCTAGACCTCTTAATCGCCGTTCTAGAATCCTAGAGTAGACTTTCCCGGGGACACTGAGAAAGGAAATACCTCTGTGATTTTCACATTGTCGATTGTCGCCCTTTTTAAATGTTGGTATTATTATTGCAACCTCCCAGTCTCTTGATATCTTCTTGTGACGCCAAGCTGCCTTGAGAATCTTCATGAATAGCATCTCTCCTGCCGCTCCCATGTATTTAACCATTTCTGGTGTTATACCATCATGTCCTGCTGCTTTACCAATCGTAATTTTCTCCAATGCTGCCTTTAGTTCTTCCATTGTGATATTATCGTTTCCCTCCATGGCTCCCTCTTCTTGAATTGGGACTGTTACTTCCAGATCTTGGTTTTCCTCCACTCCAAGAAGATCTGAGAAATATTATTTCCATCTGTTCATTATCTCTTCTGGGGCAGTCAACAGCGCACCTTGTTTATCTTTAACAAATTTCAGGGGGCGTTCCTTTTCCTTCCGCATGTTCTTTAAGGTCCTGTAGAACAGTTTCTGGTTTTCTCCAGCATTATTTTCCAGTTTCTCTCCAAACTCTTCTCAGGATTTCTGTTTGGCCTTGAGCACAGTCTTCTTTGCTTCTGTTCTAAAATTTACATATTCTTTATATTTCTTTGTTTGTTCTTCTGTATTCCCAGCCCCTAGGTATTGCTTCCATGTCTTTTTCTTTTCTCGTATTATTGTTTTCACTTCATCTGTCCACCATGGTGTACTCTTTCTCTTCCACCCTTCTTTGGTTTGACCGCATGCCTCTGCTGCAGCCTCTTTGAGGATGTCTTTGAATTTTACCCAGAGCATTTCCATATCTTCTTCAGATTCCTCTATCATTTCTATTGCTGTTGTTATGAGCCCTTGGTATCTCCGCTTAACATCTGGTTCTCGTAGTTTGTAATCCTTAAATTTATTTTCTCCTCGTGTATTATGTTTCATGCTTGCTGATGGGTGTTGCCTAGCTGGATAGTGTTTTTCAATTTCTCTCTTTATTTTAACTAGGTAGTGGTCGCTTCCTATCTCTGGTCCTCTGAACACTCTGGCATCCTTTACATACTTGAAATCAGTTTTCCTCACAATCGCATAGTCAATTATAGATCTTTCATTTCTTGCAGGCTCGCATCTTGTGTAGGCATGGATACATTTGTGTGGAAACCTTGTACTTGTAATGACAAGGTTTTGTTCTCTGCAGAATCTCAGCAGTCGTTTTCCATTGCAATTTAAGACATCTTCTCCATACCTACCGATCACTCCATCCCATCTAGAATAGTCGTTTCCAACTCTTGCATTGAAGTCTCCAAGGAGAAGTATTTCATTATGGCAATCGTCAATGGTCCTTTGAAGGAGCTCATGAAATTCATCTTTTATGTCAGTGCTCTCATCTTCGTTTTGTGCATACACAGTGACGATATCCATTTGACTATCCTCCTCCTGTAGACTTAGAACCATCAGTCGTTCTGAAATGAATTTCCATCCTTTAATATTTGCTTTGTTGTTACTATTCACTATACAGCCCACCCCTGCCCTGGCTCGTCCACTCATGGGAACTCCGCTGTAGTATAGCATGTTGCCGTCATGGTCCAGAACGCCCTGTTCCTTTTTCTTTGTTTCTGTAAGTGCCAGGACTGTCAATTTTGCTCTCTTCATCTCCTCAATTAGTTCATGTTCTTTTCCGTTTATACTTCGTACATTCCATGTAAATCGTGGTCCTTTTTTCTCGCCTGTTCGTCGCCGTTGAGGTCAGTCCAGTTTTCTCTATGTTTTGACTTGTAATCAGTTATTAGCCTGTTGTGTTATTGCATGGTGGAGGGGCTGCCTCCTTACAGCCTCCATGCCTGCCGACCCGGTTTTGTCCACGGCTGTTATTTATTCGCAGCTAACCTCCAAATTAGGAGGCCTTTCAGCAATCCGCAACCCTGCTGACGCGCCTGATAGGAGGTAGGTTCCTCTCCGAGGTTTGTTATTCATCTGTTTCGTTTTTTAGCCAATTCGTTATCAATGATTTTGTTGTTCGGCAATTTCGTTATTTTAGTGCTTCTTTTTTCATGTTTTTAGTTCTTCGGCCGTTTAGTAATTCAGCCGTTTCGTTATTCGGATATTTCGTTATTCTGGTGTTTTGTTATTCCGTTATTTCGATTTCAATGATTTAATTTGTCAGCCGCTCAGTTATTGGGATATTTGGTAATTCAGTCGTTTCGTTATTCAGGTATTTCGTTCTCAGTGGATTCGTTATTCCAAGGCTTTTTTTTATTACCTGTGTCCATATAAATTGTACACTAGGTTATCTTAATGAGCATCATCATATAGCATGTTCTAAGCAGAACTTTGCTCTACTTACAGCAGATCTGTACGACACTCGATCCCTGACCAATTCTTCCGCCTCTGTCAACAACAGGGCCTCTGTATTGTGTCCTATCCATCTCCTCGGTCTGCCCGTCTCTTTGGCCAGGTACCCTACCCTCCTGTATCGTTCTTTCTAGGCCATTGAGGCGTTTGATGCGGCCGAAGTAGGTATGTTCAATTCTTAGACATGTTGTTTACTAGCCAGTTTTGTTTTACATTTAGCTCGTGTCGTTTTTCTTTGTCGCTTCCATGAAATTTTCAGCACGCTTTTTTTTGCATTTTAACTCAAAAGGATTCAAACTTCTTCCCATTTGGTCATATTGATATTGTTCTACTATAAGTTATTTTTATTGAGTTAACATTACTGGATGACCCGTTCTTCAGCGGCGGTTACACCGTTGTGGTTCCCAACTTCTCTTCCAACGGGCTCTGTCTTGGACCACGCTGGACCAGTGGAGGATGAGTCGTCCATCTGTGGCATTGGAAATGGTGTTGCGGGATTCAAGGAAGTCGGACCAACGTGTCGGTGGTCGTCCCCGTGGTCGTTTCTTATCTCTAGGGTACCATATTGCTGTCGCTGTGCTCCAACGATCGTCCGTTCTTCGCAGTAAGTGGTCACCCCAGCGATGTTTCATTATATCTGCATAAATAACTGCATCTTTCACCAGGGACAATTGACGTATGTCCGAGTTATGAAGATTTTGTGTGCGCTGGTTATGAAGCGAGAGACCGATCATGCTTGTTTCGAGGTAGTTTTGAGTCAATCTTAGTTTGGACCATCTGTTTCGTGCGTGACCATGTTTCCGCCGCATAGCATATTGCAGTTAGTGCTGTGGGGTTGGATATGGAGGTGCGCATGCTCTGGTCGTGGATGTTGTCCAGTACCGCGTTATAGAAGAGAAAGCCGCCCAACCCGCGCGAGTCGCCATCTTGTCAAAAATGTTTCCCTTTATTTGTTGATCTCCTTGTTGTTCCTTCCTATCCTTGATAGGTGGTCTCCAATTTTTTTCATTCTTTTATTTATTTATTTTTTTAAATTTTAGTTTTTCGTGCTCTGTCCGGCTCTGGACGCAAAGCTTACTTTGAATTCCAGGGATTGGGGTACCACAATTTGGGAATGGGTGTATTTATTTTATGTACACCACACATTTTATCTTTTTTTTTTTTTTGCTTTTTTTTTCCATAAAATTAATAGTAACCTTTTTTCTTTTTCTAATTTTTTTTCTTCAAATCATCGTCATGTATTTGGAAAAGATAGAGAGGAAGGCCAAAAGCGACTCTTTGCAAAACGATTATCAGACAGGACTCAACTTTAGGTCTAAACGACATTCTGGAACTTGGAGAAGTAGCGTCACGCCGTCTAAACTGGAGAGCACTTGTTTCTGTGGGATGCATCGCGTTTGGCGTTCAAAGTTCATAGACGCGTACACGCAAGTCCAGTTGTCTGGATACAAGTTGTGATGGAGAGATCTTTTAGGCTAATGAATAGTTTTGTGTCAATGTTCGTCTACGTGGGACTGTGCTAATTTCACAATTAATAAGCATATAGCAGTACTGTAGAATATGTAAATTCGCTTCGTGGACTTCCTTCTGTCTGTTAACGAACTTTCTTGTATACATCAATGGTAGCTAATCCGGTTATGTTCTCATGAGATAACAGAAACATTTGGTTCAGTAACACTCCTATAAACGTTCGATTCATGTTTACATGTGTACATTGTTGCTGTTTTTTCGTTTGCTAACAATGAGTACGATTACTAATTTGTGCGCCCTTAAACGGACGTTAAGTGGCGGGTTGTCGCAGCTTACCTCACATCCCGAGCGTGCTGATAAGGGTGGACCGGGGTCCTCCACGTGGGTGGGCTATGCTTGGCTTCATCTGCGTGTCACTCACTACTTCGTTATCCAGGCTGCCATGAAAACAGCCCGTTTCCAGGGAGGACTACGGGGAAGTCAAGGTGACGGGTCTTGGCCAGTAATCTGATCAGTATATTTTGCCTGACCCTGACTAATATATCTGATCAGCATATGTTGCCTGACCCTGACTAACATATCTGATCAGTATATGTTGCCTGACCCTGACTAACATATCTGATCAGTATATGTTGCCTGACCCTGACTAACATATATGATCCGTATATGTTGCCCGCCCCTGACTAACATGTCTGATCAGCATATGTTGCCTGACCCTTACTAACATATATGATCATTATATGTTGCCTGACCCTGACTAACATATATGATCAGTATATGTTGGCTGACCCTTACTAACTCATATGATCAGTATATGTTGCCTGACCCTTACTAACATATATGATCAGTATATGTTGCCTGACCCTGACCAACATATATGATCAGCATATGTTGCCTAACCCTGACTAACATACCTGATCAGTATATGTTGCCTGACCCTGACTAACATACCTGATCAGTATATGTTGCCTGACCAGGCGTTAGTCTTCCTCCCCATGCTGTTATCCCCTAGCTGCGGAGCAATCATGTTCTGTTCTGCCCAATATTAATAATAAATAATGTTCGCCAAGGCATCTATGGGCTATTGCGTCGATTGACCACTGTCCAACTGCTGAGGCTTGTAACCAAACCTCGTTCACTGCTGAGGCTTGTAACCAAACCTCGTTCACTGCTGAGGCTTGTAACCAAACCTCGTTCACTGCTGAGGCTTGTAACCAAACCTCGTTCACTGCTGAGGCTTGAAACCAAACCTCGTTCACTGCTGAGGCTTGTAACCAAACCTCGTTCACTGCTGAGGCTTGTAACCAAACCTCGTTCACTGCTTTGGATTGTAACCAAACCTCGTTCACTGCTGAGGCTTGTAACCAAACCTCGTTCACTGCTGAGGCTTGTAACCAAACCTCGTTCACTGCTGAGGCTTGTAACCAAACCTCGTTCACTGCTGAGGCTTGTAACCAAACCTCGTTCACTGCTGAGGCTTGTAACCAAACCTCGTTCACTGCTGAGGCTTGTAACCAAACCTCGTTCACTGCTGAGGCTTGTAACCAAACCTCGTTCACTGCTGAGGCTTGTAAACAAACCTCGTTCACTGCTGAGGCTTGTAACCAAACCTCGTTCACTGCTGAGGCTTGTAACCAAACCTCGTTCACTGCTGAGGCTTGTAACCAAACCTCGTTCACTGCTGAGGCTTGTAACCAAACCTCGTTCACTGCTGAGGCTTGTAACCAAACCTCGTTCACTGCCGACGGAGATACTGCTATCTGTTGGAGTCATGTGGAACAAGGACGGCCCCTGCCTCGCCTCCAGCCGACGGTGTTAACCGTTTTTACACATAGCAGACTTGGCCATTGTCTGGTGAGTTGGAACTTCCTAGTTCAGGAGAGCCACGTACCCAAACAGAGAGACGCGGCGATGGATCAGAGTGTCCAAGATGGCGGGAAGACTCGTCTTTGCAGACACCTTAACATTACGGATGAAATCGAGCCATTGGATAACCAGGATGCGTCGATCGTTGCGCATGGATCTCTACAGTAATTCCGTTGTTTCATACAGTGTTTTGGCAATTGTAAGAATCTTTTTCCTAATATCCGGAAGCCCTTTGCACTCAATGGGAAGGTGACTAATTATTTCATCAGGATGAAAACAGTGTCTACGCAAGGATAGGTGCTGAGGGTTTAAGTGGCTATTGACTCTAGTGTATCCTGTTCGGAACTGAAAGACGGGACTTGGCTATTTTCTGTGAAGTTTATACATGTACAAAAAACAAACCTGTTCTTTGCTAAATTAAACATTTGTTTGTGGCTTATTTGAGAATTTAAAGAGACTAGACATGTTGCTGAAAGCAATTCTGGATGAAAGAGACACGATCAGGCGCCAAGAGAAAGACAAAGATATAAGATGAAGAAATACAGTAAAGTACTTTTGATCCACTTTTAACTTTTGATAGAATGGTGTATTTATCAATAACCCATTTTACCATTGTTACTTAGTGCTGTCTCATTACTTTATCATTGTACCTTCACATCAAGTTTGTTTTATGTTGTGACTTGTTTGTTGTTTTCATTTGTTCCTTATCCCCTACGAAGGCCTTGTAGTTGTAACGTAGGTATAGTTTTGTTTTTGTTCTGAAGCGGTCACTGAGTGATTACCTGTATCTTGTTTTATCATGATGCGGTCACTGAGACATTATCTATATTTGTTTTTGTCCTAGTGAGGTCACTGTGACATTATCTAAATTTGTTTTTGTCCTAGTGAGGTCACCGAGACAATATATATATATATATGTGTTTTTGTCCTAGTGAGGCCACTGAGCCATTTTCTATATTTTGTGTGTGTCGACTTTTAACTTTCGGTATAGTACATCTTCAATTTATTTATTTGAGGATGACAGAAAGAGATGACAATGAAAAAAGCCGATCACAGTGCACTGTTAGGTCACAAAATAATAGTTATATTTTCATTACAGCTAATGTTCTGAATTGAGATAGCAAATGCCCAGATATGATATCCTTTCTCGCAATCAAGAATTTTGTGTATCAATTATCATTGTCTCGCATATCTCTATTCTGACATATTTAAAGTGTTTTGTTGTTTTTAAATCATCGGTGGAGAAGTAACTAGCGTACGGTCAGGGAAAATATATTCTTAGCAAAATATGTTAGTCAGGGTCAAGTAAAAATATACTAATAAGACTTTGTTAGTCAGGGTAAAGTGAAACATACTGATAAGACTTTGTTAGCCAGGGTCAAGTGAAACATACTGATAAGACTTTGTTAGTCAGGGTCAAGTGAATCATACTGATATGACTTTGTTAGTCAGGGTCAGGTGAATTATACTGATCAGACTTTGTTAGTCAGAGTCATGTAAAATATACTAATAAGACTTTGTTAGTCAGGGTTTGATGAATTATACTGATCAGACTATGTTAGTCAGGGTCAAGTGAAACATACTGATAAGACTTTGTTAGTCAGGGGTTGGTGAATTATACTGATCAGACTATGTTAGACAAGGGTCAAGTGAAATATTTTGATTAGACTATGTTAGTCAGGTCAGGTGAAACATACTGATCATACTATGTTAGTCTAGGTCAAGTGAAATATTCTGATTATACTATGCTAGTCAGGGTCAAGTGAAACATTCTGAATATACTATTTTAATCAAGTTCAGGTGAAATATTTGACAAAACCTTATGCCCTTATAAAGAAACTGACTTTAGTCCTTTGCATTTAAAACTTGGTATCAGGATTATATTTTGGGAAGTGTATACATATATGTACTGGATGTGTACTTATTTGTGTGGTGTGAGAGCATGTATACATATATGTACATACATATACGTGTGTATGTATATATACATTCATATGTGTATATATGCGTGTGTGTATATATGCGTGTGTATATGCGTATGTGTGTATACATTAACATGTATGCGTGTGTTTCAATGAATATTTATGCGTGTATATAATTGAATATGTATCTGTATGCATATGAATATATACACAATTTAAAAAATGTATACGGATATTGCCTTAACAAATATTTAAACAAAATAAGAGCACATTGCAAATATGTTTAGAAGTACATCATTTAAACACACACACACACACACATACGCACGCACTTACGCACGCACGCACGCGCACGGGCACACACGCGCACGGGCATACAGAATGAGGCCATTCCATAGCACTTTGGTTGTGACTGACCTCTGAGATCGCCCTACCTATTATAGGTACACAAGAGACGCACACATGTACTCAAGCAGTGGTTAATACGTCCTGTTATCGCCTTTAGGTCTACGGTCTAGGGCGGAAAAAACTCCACCTGTTTGGTGCACTAAAAACTTCAATTTTGAGGGAGATTTGTCGTAAATGACAAAGAGCTTAAAGGTGAAGTGCAAATAGAGCTGATACAGTAGAGTAAGTACTGCAAGTTTTGGTGCAATAATAAAGCGACAGGATACGCGTATCAATGTTCGTAAGAATTATATTGAGAAAAAAGGACAGTTGATGCTAAAATAAATGATTTTCAAGATGATATCTAATTTTTATTAAAATATCCACTTTTTACCTATTTTCTGACTTCTCGTACTTTGAATGAACCATCATTAAATCGTAGCAAAGGGTATACATTGGATGAACCATCATTAAATCGTAGCAAAGGGTATACATTGGATGAACCATCATTAAATCGTAGCAAAGGGTATACATTGAATGAACCACCATTAAATCGTAGCAAAGGGCATATCGTGACTCATCAGAAAATCGTAGCAAAGGGCATACTTTGAGTGCCGACCTGAGACAATGTGGCAATAGGACAGACATGCGAGGACCTTTCACTGTCATCATAGCTCGAACTGTTCTATGACTAACAGAGGTGGGGAGGTGAGAATAGAAAGCTTAAGCAATAGGCAGTGACGAATATGCAGTGAAAATCTTTTGGAAAACATACCGGCCAAAAATAGCGTTTGAATGTTGGCATTTTGTTTGTCGTTGATTCTCTTTCTTGAAAGGGATTTCGAGGGAAACGATGAGGGGAGGGTGGGTGTGTACTGTTTACTCAGATGGGGTGGAATTCGTTTGGGCTCGTTTCAGTGGCCGGGATAAGGTCAGTTGATATTCTTAGTTTAAACTTTGAGACTGTTGGTTTGGAGAGGTCTTCAGATGAAACTAGGATTAGGGATGGTCTGAGAGAGGAGAACGGCACGAAGGAGTGACTGGAAGAGGGAGAGAAAAATAATATATATTTTATATATATATATATTCTTAGTTTTTAATCGATCTGTATTTCTTTAGGGGCAGATGCCCCTGTGCAAGTTCCAGTTCTAGTATGAGCTGGATGTAGCCGGAGATATCGATAATCTATATAAATATTTACATGTATAGATAGATAGGTAGGTAGGTAGTTACGTAGGTAGGTAGGTAGGTAGATAGATAGATGGATGGATGGATGGTTGGATGGATTGGATGGGTGGGTGGATGGATGGATGGGTGGGTATTGGGTGGGTGGGTTGGATGGATGGATGGATGGATGGATGGGTGGGTGGGCGGGTATTGGGTGGGTGGGTGGGTTGGATGGATAGATGGATGGATGGATGGATGGATGGTGCAAATTAGGAAAGTAGAGGTGTTTATACATTTAAAAGTAAGAATATTTATTAAGAGCCAGATAGAAAGGGAAATATAGGCTGTAAGTAATTATTGAAGTGGTAGAAACACACTGATAGCGCAGGAGATAGGTAATGAGCAAAGAAGGAAGCATAACTTGAGAACAATTGCAGCAAGATTGTGTATCTATGCTTCACAGAAAAAATATATAGGGGCAAGTTTAATTAATTTATATGCCATATTAACCCGTGTGCAGCTTCAGCAATGAGAATAGAGTCTTTATTTTCAGTTTGTGGGTAAGCTATTACTGACAAAAATACTATCCACATGATCAGAAATAAATGGTTATGTTATTTCAAGGCATCCGATTAAGTAATAATAAATCGGAAGTGATGGTAGGGGCGAAGAAACAGGCCTCTTCCGAATGGTGCGTCAATGCGAAGGGGACCAATTGAGACAAGTCAAAACGTTTAAATACATGGGCACATACATACAATCAGATGGAAGATATCATTTCGAAATAAAATGTAGAATAGCCCAAGCAAAATCAGTCTGCCAGACTAAAATTGAATACTGTGGAACAAAATCTTGTCTCTGGAACTGAGAAAGAGACTACTTGGATGCCACGTAGAACCAGTACTGTCATATGGTCGTGAATCATGGGCAATTTAAAAACAAGCACTTAAATCTGTGGAAGTAACGGAGATGTGGTTTTACAGAAGAATGCTGCGGGTAAGATGGACTGCAAAGGAGACTAATGATACAACACTCAAGAAGACACAAACACACAAAGTCAAATTATTGCAAAGATCAGATCAAGAGTCATCCCTTTTTGAGCGTTATGAGAAGAGAAGAGACGGCTTGGAGCACGTCATGACAACGGGAAAGATAGTAGGAAAGAGAAACATAGAAAGACTGAGAGAGAAGCTGGTAACCATCTGAGAGAATGGTATGGGCGACAATCAACAACAGAGTTGGTAAACGACACACGTGATAGAAATGTGTTTAGGTCCATGATCATCAACGCTATCCGACAGGGAACCTGATAATGATGCTGTTCCAAATTCGGTAAACTTCAGACAGGATTATGCTGTAACATCACGTGATTTTTGTATGACGCTAAATACCCTGATTCCGGTCATAATGAAAGAGTGCTAAGGCGATTGCGTCATAGTTGTAACTTGCTGAATATGAGACACACCCATGTCCATGTAGTGAACCTGAATTCAGGTAGCGGTACAGATGCCTAAACAACGAGGAAGGGATCATCACTGTGATCTCTGAATTAACGAGCCTGCTAAATAACTATTGATTGCACTACAGCCAAATGGTTCTACCTTAATCAGTACACCTTAGGATATGCGAAGAGGCACATAAACCCACAAGCACATTCAACGCGACCAGTGCGAAGAGCTCCCCGAGGGCAGCTTCACACTGAACACAACAATTATGCTAAACTATGCATAGAATTCCAGCACGTGCACCGGCGTACGCAACCGAAACCACACACGCATGACAGCGTCAAGAATGGCATTTGTAACACCGTGGGCGACCTTTCACAAAATAGCCACAAAGCTGTGACAAAAAATATTATTGCAAAGATCAGAACAAGACAGCCATCCCTTAGTGTGCGTGTTATGAGAATAGGCTGTTTATAAAAATTAAAATAAAAGAACACATTTTTGAAATGTGTCTCACGGCTAACGTCGAACATATTCACATGTAGGTCTCCACTTTTGGCCTTTCTGACAATAAAATGAGTCATCTACTCACGAGTCATCTACAGGCAGTTGTCTGACGCACGCATTAGTCACGACATCACCCGTAAGATGGGCCTGGCGACTTCATCCATGAACTCGCTCGGCAGTCTGGTCCCAGTCGAGACGTACCCTCTCCCCGAGACCAGGTGTCTTATATCCTGCGTCGTTCCAATCTTCATGTACGGCGCTGAGACCCGAACACTGGTACAGCTAGACCGGCAGCGGCATAAGGACTTCAACTTGCACAACCAGAGCCACATCCTCGGGATGCACTTTCCCGACCTGATTTTCGATAGTGAAATCCTTTGACGTTCTCAACTTGCAGGCATCACCTTCTTCGGTCACGTTGCACGCCTCCCACAGAAAGTCCCATCCCACGAGATGCTCAGGCAGCCTGTGGGAGCAGGTTACAGAAAGTGGCTAGGCTCATCCCGGAGACGTCCTCGGGACTGTCTTTGCAACACCTGGCTGAAACATATGGCCACATCCCTAACAGAGCTGCAGGCCACCTGGGGTGCATCCATGGACATGGTCATTCGACCCAACAGGCCTTGCTCGCCAAAGCGTACTTTTGTGTCACCTCCTGATTGCAGATTTCTGGCAACGGAAAACTAAAAAACTATTAATGCCAGATAGAAAGGTGCACCATTGAGATATAAAAGGCAACACCGGAATAATAGAGCCACATTGCTGCCGGGGATGAAGTGTAAGCGACTTTATTGTGCTTGGATTTGGTTTTTATAACGACGTGAGATGGCCAATTTCCTTCCTCAATGCGTTTACTTTTCTAGCAAGCAAGGTACCCATTAGCAACTGGGTAGGCAGGATTGTGTGGCTAAAGGGGATCAAAGAAGAAACTGTTGCCACGAGAAACCAGCGTTATGCCACTCTGCTACTGACACGTTCAAAGTCAATGTGTATTCTTGAAATGTTTCTTTTGGCAAACATCAACGGCATTCAGAGGTCAAGATATAAGGTTACTTTTACATCATATCGAAAAATATACAAAGAATCAAAGAGAATCCTCAAAATGATGACTTTACTGTGGAGCCTAGTATTGTGGTTCAAGCAGGAGGAGTCTGGTCAACCTTTTGACGTGCTCATCGGGATGTAAGAAGAGTCACATGAATAGCTTGAAAGAACACCAACATGATGCACGGAAGTTGACTGCAACAAGAAGGCAGTGCTCTAACATCTTCACAACTCGGTTGCTCTTTAAATATAAACTCTTGTATTACAAGGTGTCCCATTCTGGTCAGGTCAGGTCATCACGTAACCGGTGAGATCGTTGGGGCATACATGAGGACATCCTCTCAACGCTACGCCACCCTTCTCTGTCAGCGGCCGCTGCCTGTGACTCTTCTGGTCGGAGATTGGTCCATTCATTATGTTGTCCTCCCATCTCTTTTTGGGCCGGCCTCTTCGTCGTGTGCCATACATCTTTCCGTGGTGGATCGTATTTGCAAGACCATTTGATCTCGATGTGTGACCGTACCAAGCGAGTTTCCTTCTTTAGACAGTTGCCAAGAGGTCTTCGAAAGGCCCTATTGGTGTTGTAATTCTATCTCGTATTTCCTCATTTGTAACTCGATCTTTGTACGTGGCGTCTAAGTCTTCGGAAATATCTATTCTCCAAGGCCTGTATTCTTCGTTGAAGGTCAGCTGTAACTGTCCATGTCTCACAAGCATAGAGGATTATTGACAGGACCAGTGTACTCATTAATCTGATTTTCGTGCATAGTGCTAGCTTACCGTTTATTTTGCAAGATTTTGTTAAGTTGTGCTAGCGGCGCTATTGTCTCTGCTATTCTGGTCAACACCTCGAATTTTGATCCTTCATCCCTGACAGTCGACCAAAGATAGTTTAAACGGTCAACCACTTCGAGTTCCTGACCGTTAGCTTTTATCCTGCTGTTGAAGCCCTTTATGTTGTAGATCATTAATTTGGTCTATCCAGCGTTTATCTCCATACCATAGTCAAGAGCTGTTTCATCGAGTCTTCTGACCCATTCCTAGAGTTCTGAACCCGCCAACCCGTCGATATCATCTGCAAAACGAAGGTTGGTAATCTTTCGGCCCTCTATCTTGACAGTACCAACGTGACCTCCAAGTGCTTCACTCATAATTCCTTTACGGAATATATTGAAAAGACTTGGAGAGAGTGTATAACCCTGTCTTACACCAGCTGATGTGCGAAACCAGTCCCCTCGCCTCCCATTCACAAGAACTGCCCTTGACGCCTTGTCATACAGGTGTTCAAGGACCGTTATAATATTTCCGTTGATTTTATACATCCTCATGCTTGCCCATAGCTTTTTATGCCATTCCCTTTCAAACGCCTTCTTAAAATCAACAAACACATGATACATTGGCAAGTGCTATTTACTTTGATTTCCTGGTAATTGTATGTCCTGACTCTATTAGAGCCCTGGTATCTTATCATGCCTCTATTAGAGCCCTGATATCTTGTCCTGACTCTATTAGAGCCCTGACATTTTATCTGGCCTCCATAAGAGCCCTGATATCTTGTATGGCCTCTATTAGAGACCTGATATCTTGTCCTGACTATATGAGATCCCTGATATCTTGTCCTGACTCTATTAGAGTCATGCTATCTTGTCTGGCCTCTATTAGAGCCTTGGTATCTTATCATGCCTCTATTAGAGCCCTGATATCTTGTCTGGCCTCTATTAGAGCCCTGATATTTTGTCTGGCCTCTATTAGAGCCCTGGTATCTTGTTTGGCCTCTATTAGATCCATGATATCATGTCCTGACTCTATTATAGATCTGATATATTGTCTGACTTCTATTAGAGCCACGATATTTTGTTTAGCCTCTATTAGATCCTTGATATCTTGTCTGGCCTCTATTAGAACCCTGGTATCTTGTTTGGCCTCTATCAGAGCCCTGCTATCTTGTTTGGCCTCTTTTAGAGCCCTGATATCTTGTTTGGCCACTATTAGAGCCATGCTATCTTGTTTGGCCTCTATTAGACTCCTGGTATCTTGTCCTGACTCTATTATAGCACTGATATCTTGTTTGGCCTCTATTAGAGCCCTGATATCTTGTTTGGCTTCTATTAGAGCCCTGATATCTTATCTGGCCTCTATTAGAGCCCTGATATTTTGTCTGGCCACTATTAGAGCCCTGCTATCTTGTTTGGCCTCTATTAGACTCCGGGTATCTTGTTCTGACTCTATTATATCCCTGATATCTTGTTTGACCTCTATTAGAGCCCTGATATCTTGTTTGGCTTCTATTAGAGCCCTGATATCTTGTCTGGCCTCTAATAGAGCCCTGATTTCTTGTTTTGCCTCTATTAGAGCCCTGCTATCTTGACCTGACTCTATTAGAGCCCTGATATCTTGTTTGGCCTCTATTAGAGCCCTGATATGTTGTATGGCCTCTATTAGAGCCCTGATATCTTGTCTGGCCTCTTTTAGAGCCCTGATATCTTGTTTGGCCTCTATTGGAGACCTGATATCTTGTTTGGCCTCTATTAGAGCCCTGCCATTTTTCCCCAGGATACTATGTATAACTTTATTATAAGAACATCAACTTTATGGTAGAGACACTATTTTATTGATATATGATATAATGTAACTAAATTGTTGTGGGGTTACAAAAATAACAATATCATTATAGATACACTGTCGTCAATGTAGTTCTTTCTGGATGAACGCAAGCTAACAAAGTTCGACACATATAGTTTGTTTTTTTGTGTGTGTTTTTGGTCGAAACGTCAGACAAGGGGACACAACTTAAACAAAAACACTGCTGAAGTAATTATAGCAAAGAGTTATCCCTTCACTATATCGCTTGGTGATGATTTCTTTTGTATTCTCCCCTTCTTCCTCGGCCATATCTAAAGAATTCAGCTGTTTACCTGTACTACAACCCCACGGACGTACATAATGCAATCTCCATAATGAAGTTGTAAGGTCTGCACCCTTATTAGACCTAATTCCTTTCGTTTTCGTCCTCGACATATAGGAATGGCCATCTCTGACGCCTAATCATTTGTTAGACAGACCAGACCCACATTGAGTTGAACCGCGACCATCACATAAGCGTAACTGACAAGTATAAATGACACAAGACACTAGCAGAGCACGGACACTGACCTCTTTTCTTTATCTGCCAAAAGTAATAGCTTAGTTTACCTAAATTTTATAATATAGGAACGTACACATTGTTCTGGTTATGGTGACTTGTATTCGGGATTCCAAATAAATTTAACGATATAAACAATCTGCAATCTATTTTTCAAATTAATCAACACAATTTAGAAAATGCAATCCAACAAATCCTTCATATAAGGAAGATAGTCCGCTTAGGTGACAAAGGTACTCAACGCCATACATCCATGAGCACCAATTATGACAGAGTTCCCGGCTGCATACAATGAGAATGACGTCTTTACGATTTAACCTATCCAGACACGAATTGTTGACCTCTAGTTGACCAATCACAACGCTTTCTGGCTAATGACCGCTGGTAAATTTGTTTTGTAATATGTGTGAAATCCATGTTTATTGTTAAGGCTACTTGTGAGATGGTTCATTTGTTACTTGTTTGCCTTGGTTCTGTTGTGTTTCTAGTCCGCTGCGGTAACTGATAAATATTTTTGTTATTTGTTATTTTTTTGCGCTCGCCTTATTTCTGCAATCCCCAAGGCCGTGTGCGTTTCACTGTGGTTTTAATTTTGTGCCTGTCGTGTCTGCTTCCTCCTGAATTTTCTAAGGGATTCCTTCCCTGGGGTAACGGCCGATGGGGATCGAACCCAGCAACTTTGGGTTGTGAGGCGGGTCACTTAACCAATAGCCGACGCCGTCCACACTGAGAAAATATGTTAATCTTCACTTATAATATAATCACCATTTAGCATGTCCTTTACAGAACTTCGTTCTCGTCACAGCCGCGCTGTAAGACTCTCCATTTGATGTCGCTGCTATCTTCTCCTCGGTTATCCTCTTGTCCTAACTTAACATCTTTATACTGGTTTAGAAGAACATGCATAGTCTGCATACAACCAATTTCATTTACATCACTTTGCTCTAAAAGCTATGCGCATTCAATTTATTCTTAAATGCATTAACTGTCCCTGCCTCCACTACCTCCCCTGGCAATGCATTCCAAGCATTCACCACTCTCTGACTAAAAAAAATATTTTCTAATATCTAATCTGGACCTCTCTTTAGTCAACTTGTAGCTATTCCCTTGTGTTATTGTGGGTGGCTGTATTTAAAAAAAAACAACTTGTTTTTGTCTTATTTATCCATTCCTCTAATCATTTTATAAACCTGTATTGTCATCTCGAAGTGTAATTCTGGAATCCAACTATCAGCCTTGTCGCTCTTATTTGTATTCTTTCCAGCATTTTTATATCCCCTCTATGATAAGAACTTTATGACATACCCTATCAAACGCCTTCTTATAATCCACGAACACATGATACAGTGTTTGCTGCTGTTCTAGATATTTCTCGCTTATCAGCCGTAAATTAAATATCTGTTCTGCAGTGCTTCTTCCCTGTCTGAACCCTGCTTGCTCCTCGGCAATGATGTTCTCTTCTTTGGGTTTGAATCGGTCAAGGATTAATCTAAGCATGACCTTGCTAGGGTGGCTAATAAGGCTTTGTGTTCTGTAATTTTGGCACAGCTTTAGGTTTTCAGACTTATGTAGCGGTATAACTATTGATTTCGTCCATAAGTCCGGCCAGTTTCCTGTCGCCCATATTTTGTTGCAGATGTGTGTCAGGCCTTCCACCACTACCTCTCCACCTGCTTGTAAGAGCTCTGCTGGTACATTGTCCACGCCGGTTACCTCTTCCTTCGTTATCAGTTGGTTATCCTCTATATTTGTTGGTGCTGGGGGGATTGTTTTCTTAGGTTCGTTTCGCCCTTCATAGTTATATAGCTCGGAACATTACTCTGTCCATTGTGCCAGTACGTCATTGTCCTCAATAAGGCACTTGCCGCTTTTATCATGGATCATAAGGTTCCTGCCTTGTCTTGGTGTTACCAGTTCTTTGACAACCTTGTATGCTCCTTTAGCATCATTTCTGTTTAGTTTCTCTTCGATGTTTGTGCATTGCTCACATATCCACGCTTCTTTCGCCTCTCTCATCTTTTGTTGTATGGCTTTCTTTACCTCTTTATAATTGCCGACCTCCTCCGGTGGGTCATTTTATTTTTTCAGTTACCTTCTTTTATCACAAAGGTCTAGAATGTCTTTTAGTCACCCATGGCTTCTTTTTTGTTTGGTGGCATCCCAGGATCTCTGTTGCAGTATCTATGAGAGCGGCGTTAAGAGACTCTGTAACTGTATCTGTATGATTTTTGGGTCCATTAGTTTGTCCAGGGCAAACTTTAGCCTGGTCACATCCTTCTTTGCGACTCCCTTCAATTCATCATAACCAGATCGTGGTCGCTTCCTATATCAGCTCTGGGAAATCTTCTCGTTTTGTTGATGTTGATGCTCGATCGGAACCTCCTCTGGACCAGTATGTAGTCAATCTGGCTGTACACTTCCTTGCTTGGGTTATGCCATGTCCAGCGTCTCGACGGCTTGTTTAACCAAAACGTATTTGCCACCAACAGCTGGTTGCATCTTGCAAATTCTAGGAGTCTGATGCCCCGATCATTGGTTTCTTTATTTGCGTATGGGCCACATGTTCCCCTCCAGTTGTGGACTGCATCTTCTCCAATTTTTGCATTCCAATCACCCTGGACTACGAATATGTCTTTTTTTGGCGTTTCGTGTATCAGACTTTGAAGTTGATCATAGAATGCCTCTATTTCACAATCTTTGTAGTCTGCAGTGGTTGCGTATCACTGTATTATGGTAATATTAAACGGTTCTGCATTTAGCCGTAAGATGATAAAACAGCTAGATATTTGGCGGCAACCCAATATGCATCTGGCTGTATCTTTATGCACCAGTATCCCCACTCCGTGTAGATGTCCTCCCTGCCACTGAAGTAGAACTTGTGGCCCTCTTCCGTGGTAAACTCTCCGAAGCTTTTCCATCGAGCCTCGCATATACTAAGGATGTTCCACCGGTAGTTTTCCATCTCGTGCGTTAGCTCAATGATTTTGCCACATGGGTTCAGTGTTCTAACATTCCACGTACCTATTGCGAGCTTGTCTTTCCTCAGTTTGATGGTTCCATCAGTAGCACACATATCGCCTCCGACCTGGTCTGGGACGGCAGGTGCGGTCATTATTAACCCGGGCTGCGACCGAGCCGGTATGTTTGATTGTGGTTGTGTCCTCATGTGTGAATCTTTGGCGGTTTTCTCTTAGCGGAGTCCATCTCCTCTCCAAGCCAGTGCGGGCCAACAACTGCATCTCCCCAGGCGAGCCATTGCCTCGTTTTCCTACAGCCTCGTGGTCATAGTTTCCCAGTGTGCACCACTTGGAGGTGAGGTTGACTTGTGTGTTCGCCTTATCGGCAAGCTACTCATTTCACTTTTTGCCCCTCAGAATAAGGACTAGCCGACCCCAACATCGCTGGGTGCGATGCCGAGGGCAAAACACACCATTGCACACCATTGCACACCATTGCACAACGCGCTTTGGGCAACCATGAGGAAGTATAATATCAACGGAAATATTATAACGGTCCTTGAACACCTGTATGACAAAGAGTCTATCGCAGTTCTTGTGAATGGGAGGCGAGGGGACTGGTTTCGCACATCAGTTAGTGTGAGACAGGGGTGTACACTCTCTCCTATATATTTCTTGAAGGAATTATGAGTGAGGCACTCGGAGGTCACGTTGGTACTGTCAAGATAGGGGGCCGAACGATTACCAATCTTCGTGTTGCAGATGATATCGACGGGGTGGCGGGTTCAGAAGCAGAACTCCATGAATGGGTCAGAAGACTCGATGAAACAGCTCTTGACTATGGTACGGAGATAAACGCTGGAAAGACTAAATTAATGATCAACAACGCTACGGGCTTCAACAGCAAGATAAAAGCTAACGATCAGGAACTTGAAGTGGTTGACCGTTTGAAATACCTTGGGTCGATTGTCAGTGATGAAGGATCACAATGTGAGGTGTTGGCCAGAATAGCACAGACAATAGCGGCGCTTGCGCGGCTTAACAAAATTTGGTAAGATAAACGGATAGCACTACGTACGAAAATCAGATTAATGCGTACACTGGTCCTGTTAATATTCCTCTATGCGTGTGAGACATGGACAGTTACAGCTGATCTTCAACGAAGGACACAGGCTTTGGAGATGAGATGTTTCCGAAAACTTTTAAACGTCACGCATATAGATCGAGTTACAAATGAGGAAATACGTGATTGAATTACAACAGCAATAGGGCCTTTCGAAGACTTTTTGGCAACTGTCAAAAGAAGGAAACTCACTTGGTACGGTCACATATCGAGATCAAGTGGTTTTGCAAACACAATCCTCCACGGAAACGTTCAAGGCAGACGATGAAGAGGCCGGCCCAAAAAGAGATGGGAGAACAACAGAAAAGAATGGACCAGTAGCCGACCTGAAGAGTCACAGGCAGCGGCATCTGACAGAGAGGGATGGCGTGAGATTGTGAGAATGTCTTCATGGGAGCCCCAACAACCTCACCGGTTACGAGATGACCTGACCTGACCTATGATAAGGACTCCCCACCTGTACACAGTAGGTCACTTGTAGGTCACTACCGTCCAGTTATTCCTAGACTGTTGTGACTTTTGACGGCCAAAATATTTGCGCTCCTCCTTCACCTTCTACTCATTCGACATGTTCTGTCCGGTTATGTCAACACGCGATGATCAGTTTTGTGAATAGAGGTTGCTGTAGTCGAGAGTTCTTCGAAGCTTCCAAATAACTTTCTGTGGAGGTTCGTCTCTGCGGGTCAGTTCTGAATACGCAATTTGCTAAATTCAAAGTAACCCTTAGCATTAAATGCCGTAGGTGTGTGAAGTGTTAGCGATCTCACATTTCAATATGAGGGCCTCTCCCTTCCCGCTTTTAACTTCCCGGAATGAACTATTTAAGGCTTGATCGACCAAGGTGCCGGTGCGGTGTTGAAAAACGTTTCCGCTTCAACTGGGAAATGAACCCAGAACCATTCAAATGCGAAGCCAGCTCGCTAACAACGCGGCTCCGAATGACTAAGCCTATAACAACAGTCTTGCAGGATATGTTCAGATGCCTGTGCTGCCTGCCCACACAAACACATTGGTGATTGAACAAATTTTAGTTAGTGTAAATGGGTATTCAATCTGTTATGTCCTGTTCTGATGCGGAATCGGATTCCTTGTTCCGCTCGATCAATGCAGTGATAGTTGTCTCTTGTTTGGTTTACTTTTCTTATGGCTTGAATAAGGGTCTTATTTTCGTGGGAGGTATTTGATTGTTCGTTTTGTTCCTGTATTGTTCCCTCCTTTGCCAACCTGTCTCATGTCATGGTATGCCACAGTGTGATGGTATAATCCGTAGTACTACACTTCAGACGAAATGCTGTTTTCCACCCAATCTTGTTCTGTACCCAGCTCACACAGGACGCCTGTGTTTTATTGATTGTCCATGTTCTTTGCGTTCTCAGCTTCCCTGTAGGTTTTTAGCTCAAAGGATTACATTTTCTTGTATAGTGTTTGAGTGAAGGTCCAAGTTCTGCATCCGTATGTTGTTACAGGAAAGATACATGTCCTCAGAATGTATGTTTCTGTTGTTTTGTTTGTGTTATGCCACACATTTATCATTTTATTTAACTTCTGCATTGTTATGACTATTCTTCTCCTGATTTTTTTTTTTTTACAGTCGTCAACGGAAACTGTGAAGTGTTGGCCAAACTGAAAAGACAAAAGCGGAGCTTGCAAGGCTGAACACAATCTGGCAAGACAAACGGTTGGTCGTGTGCACGAAGATCAAATTCATGCTTCCATTTGTCCTATTCGATATTCCTCTTTGATTGTGAGACATGGACAATTACAGCTGACCTGCAGTGGAGGATACACGGATTGGAGATTAGATGTTTCCGAAGAATTCTAAGCGTCATATACAAAGACCGAGTTACAAATGAGGAAATGCGAGAAAGAATTACACAAAAAATAGGGCCTTTTGAAGACCTCTTATCATCAGTCAGAAGACCGAACCTCGCTTGGTACGGCGACATATTGAGATCAGTCTTGCAAATTTGATACTGCACGGACAGGTGCAGGGCGGACGACGAAGAGGCCGTCCCAAAAAGAGGTGGGAGGACAACATAAAAGAATGGACCAATCCCCGACCAGAAGATGTATATTCAGCGGCAGCTGACAGAGAGGGGTGGCGTGAGATGTGGGGATGAGTTCATGTGTGCCCCAACAGCCACACCACTTACGAGATGACCTGACCTGGCATTGGGAAAATAATCATTGAACCGACTTGAAGGTACCTGGGTGCTCTCATACGTACTCAGTCCTTTTCATTGCTGGAAGTGCCGACGACATGGCACGAACTCTGAATCTGCCGTGCGCTCCGAAATTCTTCCCTGACTTCGTCATACACTAATAAACAAGTATTTCAATTTCGTGAAGACATCATACCAGGCGTGTTCAAATGAAACTGGACCTAACTGCACTAAGTGAACATACGTACGATGGGCATGATGACATCAATTCTGATATAAACAGCACATACCAACCGTCAAGTCTGCAAAATTGAAATATCCTCCGGCTTATAGTTTCCTAAGCAGACCGTTGAAAACATGACAGGTGTGATACGGAATCCGTCCAGAGTTGGTCAGCGAGCGGTGATTCGGTTTCTAACAGCTGAAGGATGTCGACCAGTTGATATTCATCGCAGAATGCAGGCAGCGTATGGTGACAAAAGTGTGTCGAAGACAACAGTGAAGAACTGGACAACGATGTTTAAAGAAGGACATTAGTTAACGAAAGATCGTCAGAGACCAGATCATGCGCATATTATTGCGTCAGAAGATGCCATCGCCAAAATGTATGCAGCAATTCGGGTGAACCGTCGCCGGAGCTTACGTTCGCTACACTTTTGTCCCCATACACTGCCTGCATTCTTCAATGAATGCCAACTGGTTGACATCCGTCAGCTGTTAGAAACCGAATCAGCGCTCGCTGACCAACTCTGGACGGATTCTGTATCACACCCGCCATGTTTTCAACGGCCTGCCGAGGAAACTATGAGTCGGAGGATAGTGCAATTTTGCAAACTTGACGGTTGGTATGTGCTGTTTACACCAGGAGTGACGTCATCATGTGCATCGTACGTATGGTCACTTGGTGCAATTAGGTCCGGTTTCATTTGAACACGCCTCGTATAATGAAGAAACGATCTGTCCGGCCTGTCAACCTAACCACAACATGGTTTGAACCTGGAATGTTTGGATAGTGAACCAAGCTCACAACTCTTGTGCCATACGTTCTCCATGGCTGCTGTTAATGAAGACGAGATTTGTGAAACTCGTATGTTTTCGATGTTTTAATTTTCTTTAGGGAAATTTACACCTCCAATACAATGTCCACGCTAATGTCAACCCAGTTCACAATTGTTCTTTGTAACAATTAACTGGTAGATCGAATGGTACATGGTGAGTGACATGGTCGATTTAACATTAACGCTGTTATTGATTGTGTTTCTTCATTGATTGCTCGTGTGGTGGATGTCAATGCGATTGCTGGCAGAGGTAAGCAAATATTTGTAATACGTGTGTTCCCACTAACACATTGTGCGCAAATGTTTAATCTCACTACCCATGTCGAAACATAGAACGACATATCTGAATACCAACACATTGAACCAATTCTAAATAATGTAGATTGTTTATTGTGAACTGTACAAATATGAGTTTGTTTTCAGTCTGACATGTAAACATCGAATTAATCTTTACTATAATATGTATTTGTTTGTTGTTTATTTCTCTGTTTCTCTGCACACAATACCTTAGTCTGACCATAATGTAAATGAACACCTGCAGAGTACAGATTGTTACAGTAACAAAAAAAGAAAAGTAACCCAGTATTCAAAGAAACACACTCATTCACAATGTGTACATGTAGGATTTGATCATGCAATGACGCAATATACGTATATCATATATAAGGTCTGGCAAGAGTGTAGGCATAATTGATTTTTAAAAATATTTACACAAATTTGCGTTCGCCTTTTTTCGTTATTCCCCAAGGCGTTGTGCGTTTTAGTGTGTTTTTATTTTGCGCCCAGTGCATCCGACTTTGGCATGGATTTTGTGTAAAGGTTTGCTTCCTCCTGCATTTTTAAAGGGTTTACTTTTCCCCGGGGTAATGGCCTATGTTGTGATTAGGGAGCGAACCCACTACCTTCGAGGTGTGATTTAACCACTAGCACACTCCTCCCCCCATAATTGTACTAAACGTGCATACATTACGTAGGCTAGTTTACATGTTTCTCACTTTAGTAGGAAGGAGTCAATGTATTTTCATGGACATTGGTCTGTATTTGAATCCTTCACTATGAATTCACCCTGCAAATTTCTTTCATCCATTCTTCCCCCCCCCCCCCCCCCCTGACTGTAGAACTCCTCCCTCTAGGCCCGGTCTCAGATTCTCCGTTCGGTAATCTATCGCTGAAGATATGCGCTCGAGAGGTGTCAGTCGGGAGACCTCGATGTTAATCAATAAGTCTAGTTAATTAACTCAAAGTATAAGAATGTAGAGTTAATTCATGGCTTATATTCTCGGTAATCGGAAGAGATAACGGAAGATGTATGAGTACTGATGTTTAACATGAATTTAACACTTGTCTTTTGTTCGGGATGTTTTCGACCGTTATATTTCGAATGTCATGATCAGTTAATGATAATGTTGATATATGGTGACATCTTATCACAAATATGTTTCTATTGCTGTTGTTAAAACTTTCAGCTGGGGCTCGACTTCATTGCCTCGGGTTTTTTCCCCATGTTAGCTCGGTCTCTCTCGGAAGATGGGTACCCCAATCTGTCGAGAGCATCGCACAAAGCACGAACTCCGTAGCTCCAGGGATGAACCCAAAAATCTCCGGAAAAAAATTTGACATCATGGACCGATCGTCGCAGCTCGAAATCGAACCCCGACCATCTGAACACGAGGCAAACGGCTTGACCACTTCGCAACAGAGACCCCCTATTGTTATTATTGTTGTGAATGCCCACAGTTAGTAAGTTAACTATTGTGTGCGCCCTGTTAATAGCGTTACGTGGTGGGTTACAGTGGCCTTCCTCGCACCCAAGCGTGTTGAGGGTATACCGGAGTCCTCCAGGTGGCTGTGCTAAGCTTGGCTTCATCTAAATGTCGTTCACTACTGCGGAGATAACGTCGATTCTCCACGTCCTTAATCAAGCTGCCAAGAACAACACATCGTTTCCAAAGAAACTTGGATGGAAATAAAAGGGGGTGGGGGTCATAGCCAGTGTATTTTACCTGACCCTGATTAACATGTCCGATGAGTATGTTTTGCCTTATCCGAACTTGCATGTCTGATTAGTATATATTACCGGGCCCTGACTAACATGTCCGATCAGTATATATTACCAGACCATAACTAACATGTCCGATCAGTATATATTACCAGACCATAACTAACATGTGCGATCAGTATATATTACCTGACCCCGACTAACATGTGCGATCAGCATATTTTGCCTGACTGGAAACTCTTTTCTCCCCACCTGTTTCCATATATATTACTCAAAGTAATACAATGTCTACTTTAATTTGTCAGTTAACATTTAAAAAAAAAACTTATCTCTATTCAAAATTGACCATATCTCACACTAATAAAAATGTTAATTCTTAATAGTTTACTATTTGCAGCAATAATATTTTCCTCCCAAATCAAATAGAAAAGAAGGTGGCCTGTGTATTGTTTTGTGCATTACTCATTTTCCATATTTGCAAGACTTGAGCTCGTTGTCTGCATCAGATAATAAATGGAAAATCGCATCAAGAACTGTATTAGTCTTTGGAAATATCAGGGTATTCAAGGCGAGTTTGGAAATATCAGGGTAGTCTAGGCGAGTTTGGAAATATCTGGGTAGTGTACGCGAGTTTGGAAATATCATGGTAGTCTAGGCGAGTTTGGAAATATCAAGGTAGTCTAGGCGAGTTTGAACATAGGGTAGTCTACACGAGTTTGAAAATAGGGTAGTCTAGGCGAGTTTGGAAATATCAGGGTACTCTAGGCGAGTATGGAAATAGGATAGTCTAAGCGAGTTAAAAAATATCAGGAACGTCTATGCGAGTTTGGAAATATCAGGGAAGTCTACACGAGTTTGGAAATAGGGTGGTCTAGGCGAGTTTAGAAATATCAGGTTAGTCTAGGCGAGTTTGGAAATAGGGTAGTCTAAGCGAGTTAAAAAATATCAGGGTAGTCTACACGAGTTTGGAAATATCAGGATAGTTTACACGAGTTTGGTAATAGGGTAGTCTAGGCGAGTTTTAAAATATCAGTTTAGTCTAGGCGAATTTGGAAATATCAGGATAGTCTAGGCGAGTTTGGAAATAGGGTAGTCTAGGCAAGTTTGGAAATGTCAGGGTAGTTTACGCCAGTTTTGAAATGTTAGGGTAGTTTACGCCAGTTTTGAAGTATCTGGGTAGTTTAGGCGAGTTTGTAAATATCAGGGTAGTCTGGGCGAGTTTGGAAAGATCAGAGTAGTCTAGACGAGTTTGGAAATATCAGGGTAGTCTAGGCGAGTTCGGAAATATCAGGGTAGCCTAGTCGAGTATAGAAATCTCATCGTAGTTATGGGCGAGTTTGGAAATTTGGTAGTTTAGGCGAGATTGGAAATAGCGTAGTCTAGGCGAGTTTGGAAATAGGGTAGTCTAGGCGAGTTTGGAAATATCAGGGTACTCTAGGCGAGTTTTAAAATATCAGGGTAGTCTATGCGAGTTTGGAAATATCAGGGTAGTCTGGGCGAGTTTGGAAAGATCAGGGTAGTCTAGACGAGTTTGGAAATATCAGGGTAGTCTAGGCGAGTTTGGAAATATCAGGGAAGTCTAGGCGAGTTTTGAGATATCAGGGTAGCCTAGTCGAGAATAGAAATCTCATCGTAGTTATGGGCGAGTTTGGAAATAGGGTAGCCTAGGCGAGATTGGAAATAGCGTAGTCTAGGCGAGTTTGGAAATAGGGTAATCTAGGCGAGTTTGGAAATATCAGGATACTCTAGGCGAGTTTGGAAATAGGATACTCTAAGCCAGTTAAAAATATCAGGGTAGTCTAGGCGAGTTTGGAAATATCAGGGACGTCTACACGAGTTTGGAAAAATCAGGGTAGTCTACACGAGTTTGGAAATAGGGTAGTCTAGGCGAGTTTGGAAATATCAGGGTAATCTAGACGAGTTTGAAAATATCAAGGTAGTCTATGCGAGTTAGGACACGTCGCGGACCAAATTAGGACACTTAGCGGACCCAATTAAGACACTTCGCGGACTCAATAAGAGCTCTTTACGGACCCAATTAGCGCTTCACGAACCCAATTAGGACTATTCACGGGCCCAAATACAAGTTAGCGGACCGAATTAAGATTCTTGACGGACCCAATTAGGACTTCACGAACCAAATTAGTACTTCACGGACCCAAATAAGACTTCATGGACCCAATTATGACTTCAAGAACCCAATTAGGACTTCATAACCCCAATTAAGACTCTACACGGGCCCAATATTACTTTTCACGGACCCCAAAAGGACTTCATGGAAGCAATTAGAACTGTTCACGAACCCAATTAGGAATCTTAAAGGTCCCAATTATGACTCTTCACGGACCACAGAAAGACTTCACGAATCCAATTAGGACTCTTCATGGACCGAATTAGGACTCTTCACAAACCCCAATTAGGACTCTTCACTGACCCCAATTAGGACTCTTCACTGACCCAATGTGGACTCTTCACTGACCCCAATTAGGACTCTTTACTGACCCAATGTGGACTCTTCACTGACCCCAATTAGGACTCTTCACTGACCCAATGTGGACTCTTCACTGACCTAAATTAGGACTCTTCACTGACCCCAATTAGGACTATTCACACACCCCAATTAGGACTCTTGACTGACCCCAATTAGGACTCTTCACTGACCCCAATTAGGACTCTGCACTGACTCCAATTAGGACTCTTCACTGACCCAATTATGACTCTTCACTGACCCAATTAGGACTCTTCACGGACCGAATTAGGACTCTTCGTGGACCAAATTAGGACTCTTCACGGACCCCAATTAGGACTCTTCCCGGACCCAATTAGGACTCTTCACTGACCCAATTAGGACTCTTCATGGACCGAATTAGGACTCTTCACGGACCCCAATTAGGACTCTTCCCGGACCCAATTAGGACTCTTCATGGACCGAATTAGGACTCTTCACGGAATCCAATTAGGCCTCTTCACTGACCCAAATTAGGACTCTTCATGGACCCAATTAGGACTCTTCATGGACCGAATTAGGACTCTTGACGAACCCCAATTAGGACTCTTCACTGACCCAATTAGGAAGGACTCTTCACGGACCCTAAATGGACTTCACGAAACCAATTAGGACTCTTCACTGACCCAATTAGGAAGGACTCTTCACGAACCCTAAATGGACTTCACGAACCCAATTAGGACTCTTCACGGACCAAATTAGAACTCTTCACGGACCCTAAATGGACTTCACAGACCCAATGAAGACTCTTCACGGACCTCAAAAAGACTTCACGAACCCAATTAGGACTCTTCACGGACCCCAGCAGGACTTCACGGACCCAATGAGGACTCTTCACGGATCCGAAAAGGACTTTACGGACCCAATTAGGACTTCACGGACTCAATTAGGACTCTTCACGGACTCAATTAGGACTCTTCACGGACCCAATTAGGGCTCTTCACGGACCCAATTAGGGCTCTTCACGGATCCAATTAAGACTATACACGGACCCAATTAGGACTCTTCACTGACCCCAAAAAGACTTCACGGACAAAATTAGAACTCTACACGGACACAAAAGAACTTCACGGACCCAAGCGAGACACTTCAAGTGACCCCGACCTCTCTGTGGAACACAACACGACAAATTTCACGGACGCCATCATTTCCACTTCACTGACAACAGCAGAACCCTTCGCCGACCCCAAAAGGACACTTCATGAACACGAGCACGACACTTGACCCACTCTAGAATGAGAACCCCTGTCGAACACCGTCACTGACAATCCACTTGTGCTTAACGACTGACATTTACCCATTTCTCTGCGTCAAACCAAATATAAAATAACCTCAACGCGCTTTTCAAGCTTGATTGACGTGAGCCCAAACACAGACGTTTGGTGGAGTCTAAATCAACAATTTAGTGTCATTAATGAGGGTCTTTGGCTCATATTTTGTGTTGGTTTGTTTCATCCCTATCGAGCATGCTCAAGTAGGTGGATGGTTTTTTTAAGCGTTCGCCTTATTTTCTGTAATCCCCAAGGCGGTGTGCGTTGCACTGTGGTTTTTATTTTGCGCCTGTTGGCCCAGTGCATCCGACTTCAGCATGCATTTAATGTAAGGGTCTGCTTCCTTCTGCATTTTCTAAGGGTTTGCTTCCCTGGGTAACGGCCGGTGCTGTGATGGGGATCGAACCCAGCACCTTCGGATTGTGAGCCGTGCCACTTAACCACTAGGCCACGCTGTCCCCTGCTCAAGTGTTTAAAAGAAGCTTGTGTGTGTGACAGAAGCGGATATTGGCCCTCTTACAAATAGTTCAGATCGAGCTGGTCAATTTGGTAATGTCATGAAATGACTTCGCTACATCCTGTACAAAACTACATGTTCTGTCTCCTAAGTAAAAGGTGAACAGTGTGGCTGCTGATGTTTCTAGTAGACCAATGATTGTACACACTCCTGATACATCCTCTCGTGCTCTTTCTTCGTTTTATGTTGTAAGAAGCGATTAGTGGTGCAGTCTAACTACGGTGAGGCTAAAATAAGTTATGAGTGTTATGTTGTAAGAAGTGACTAGTGGTTCAGACTAACTATGGTGAGGGTAGAAGACGCTATGAGCGTTACCTAGTCTAGTTGGACAGCTTTCGCATTGATATAACGTTCTAATTTGGATGTAGAAGGAGAGGAGACTAACGTCTGGTCAGGCATGTCATATTGATCGGACATGTTTGTTTTGGACAGACGAAATATAATGGTCAAAACCTTCGGCTGCACTTCCTCATAGTTCTCCCAGGAAGCTGCTCTTCATGGCAGCCTGGCCTTCATGGCAGCCTGGCCTTCATGGCTGCCTGGCCTTCATGGCAGCCTGGCTAACCTTCATGGCAGCCTGGCTAACCATCATGGCAGCCTAGCTAACCTTCATGACATCCTGGCTAACCTTCATGGCAGCCTGGCTAACCTTCATGGCAACCTGGCTAACCTTCATGGTAGCCTGGTTAACCTTCATGACAGCCTGGCCTTCATGGCAGCCTGGCCTTCATGGCAGCCTGGCTAACCTTCAAGGCAGCCTGGCTAACATTCATGGTAGCCTGGTTAACCTTCATGACAGCCTGGCCTTCGTGGCATCCTGGCCTTCATGGCAGCCTGGCTAACCTTCATGGCAGCCTGGCTAACCTTCGTGACAGCCTGGCTAACCTTCGTGGCAGCCTGGCTAACCTTCGTGGCAGCCTGGCTAACCTTCATGGCAGCCTGGCCTTCATGGCAACCTGGCTAACCTTCATGGCAGCTTGTCTAACCTTCATGGCAGCCTGGCTAACCTTCATGGCAACCTGGCTAACCTTCATGGCAGCCTGGCTAACCTTCATGGCAGCCTGGCTAACCTTCATGGCAGCCTGGCTAACCTCATGTGACACAATGTAGTTTTCTGTGGAGATCGACAGGATTAGCATTGTATAAGGGGAGGAAGACTAACGTCTGGTCAGGCAAAATATACTGATCAGACATGTTAGACAGGGTTAGGCAAAACATACTGGCCAAGAACCTCACCTCGGCTTCGAAGTAGTGCTCCCTGGAAACGGGTTGTTTTCGTGACAACCTGGCTAACGACGTGACGGATCGACGTGATCTCTGTAATAGTGAGTGACACGCAGATGAAACCAAGCCTGGAGGACCCGGGCCCACCTTCATCAGTAGGCTCGGGATGCGAGGAAAGCTACTGCAACCAGCCACTTAACGTCCTTCTCAGGGCACACAAAATAGCAACCTTCTCATTATGCGCATTCACAAACAACAACAACGTTGTATTAATTGATAATGACCTTATTTACCATTACACACACATACAGTTAAACTACAGAGGAAACATTGATTTAAGGTGAGTTTAAAATAAAGGAAACAAGTAAAAAATTTATAACAGAAAATGTAAACTTGGTAGAGTAATATGGAACAGCATTGCACAACAGAACAAAATAAAACGGGCTGCTAGAATACAAAGTCTCATCTTATTCAATAAATACAAACTTCAGCAGGTTTCATCCAAACATATTTTACCGATCGAACCCACCTATGTTTTTCGACGCACCATGAAACGGACAGTGAAGGCAAATGGATAGATCACTGGTCGGTCGTAGTTAGAGGTCGAGCGTCATACTGCTGATCGAAGCTCATGACGATTGTGTGTCGAGGATCTTCTCCGTATCTGGTCGACTGGTTTTGATTGATTTATTAGAAGGCTACAGTGATTCTCTATCGAACTATCTGGTCGACTGGTTTTGATTGATTTATTAGAAGGTTACAGCGATTCTCTATCGAACTTTATCAACATGCAATTGATAATATGGTGAAACGTTATGTCCTAACAACTTCTGCAACCAGACAGACGAACACAAGAATTCATGCTTTACTGTTGTGTAGCCCGCAGACAGTTAACGTCACGTGGTACTCGACCTGGTTTCAGCTTCATACCACAGCCATAGCTCAACGTATTACACTGTTCACAAATACGTATCCTACTTTTAATACTAAAGTATCCTCATGCTTAGTTGAAAAATCAGAACAGGTTATACCCTTATAATACATCATATGATCACTATTTAGTTAATGCACGATTGTTTAACGTGTTTGTTAGAACTAAAGTAAGTAGCATGTCCTTTGTAGATCGTGGCTTCCTACAACCGCCATCTTATGTGGCTGTTATACGTTTCTTGGCAGGTCTGCAATACGGCAGGTTGCCATTCATTTCCGTAAGTGGATTAGCGATCTTCCTTGAATAAGACACTGTGTCTGTCAAACTCGACACGGTGGGATTCGAACCAGGTGCTTTAGGATTGGGAAACGGACGTTTTTCCCCAAAGGCCACGCAAACTAAAGCATGGAAATACGATGTATCCCTTCAAATTGGAGGGCAATATTAAATCGAGATGTAAATTGTATATTTTCAATCCTTTGTTGTAAAACTGTATTTCAGACAGCCGGGTCTGTCTGTCCATATAGGAGTCTCAGTTCGTCGTTCAGTTAACTGTCTATTTAATGCCATTTAACTCAGTTTGTTAGTCTGTTCATTCATCTGTTTGCCATCAAATAATATTTTTGATTCCAGCTCTTTTGAGCTTTCTATGACGATTAAAACATTTGAAGGGATTACATTATTATTGCACCTATCCCTAGGATAACATTGTGACGCCCCTGCTACACGTTTCCCTTATCTCATCGAGGTCCATGTTTGGCGAGTGCTTGGGTATTGCGCAATCCAGACCAGACTGACCCGGCTGCAGCGGCACATACATCATCGTGTGTCATGCCAATTGACGTAAGGCAATCAACGTTTTCTGGTACAGCAGGATCATAGCTATCGCTGTCTATTATTTTGTTGTTAGCCAACTTCCGAGTTATGTTGACTTTTCTTATCACGTTGTGTAATGGTTATATTATTCTTCTTTATTGTTTGTTTATAAATAAATGTAAAGCGAGGCTGCGGCAGTACTGTGAATTAAAATGAGTATACAATAATGAATATGTATGGTTCAGACTCAGAACTGGGACAGAAACTTGAACTACATTGCGACTAAGAAGTCATGTTCAACTGACCGAAACCTGAACTACATTGCGACTAAGAAGTCATGTTCAACTGACAGAAACTTGAACTACATTGCGACTAAGAAGTCATGTTCAACTGACATAAACTTGAACTACATTGCGACTAAGAAGTCATGTTCAACTGACAGAAACTTGAACTACATTGCGACTAAGAAGTCATGTTCAACTGACAGAAACCTGAACTACATTGCGACTAAGAAGTCATGTTCAACTGACAGAAACTTGAACTACATTGCGACTAAGAAGTCATGTTCAACTGACAGAAACCTGAACTACATTACGACTAAGAAGTCATGTTCAACTGACAGAAACTTGAACTACATTACGACTAAGAAGTCATGTTCAACTGACAGAAACCTGAACTACATTACGACTAAGAAGTCATGTTCAACTGACAGAAACTTGAACTACATTACGACTAAGAAGTCAGGTATAACTGACAGAAACCTGAACTACATTGCGACTAAGAAGTCATGTTCAACTGACATAAACTTGAACTACATTGCGACTAAGAAGTCATGTTCAACTGACAGAAACTTGAACTACATTGCGACTAAGAAGTAATGTTCAACTGACAGAAACTTGAACTACATTGCGACTAAGAAGTCATGTTCAACTGACAGAAACCTGAACTACATTGCGACTAAGAAGTCATGTTCAACTGACAGAAACTTGAACTACATTGCGACTAAGAAGTCATGTTCAACTGACAGAAACCTGAACTACATTACGACTAAGAAGTCATGTTCAACTGACAGAAACTTGAACTACATTACGACTAAGAAGTCATGTTCAACTGACATAAACCTGAACTACATTACGACTAAGAAGTCATGTTCAACTGACAGAAACTTGAACTACATTACGACTAAGAAGTCAGGTTTAACTGACAGAAACCTGAACTACATTGCGACTAAGAAGTCATGTTCAACTGACATAAACTTGAACTACATTGCGACTAAGAAGTCATGTTCAACTGACAGAAACTTGAACTACATTGCGACTAAGAAGTAATGTTCAACTGACAGAAACTTGAACTACATTGCGACTAAGAAGTCATGTTCAACTGACAGAAACCTGAACTACATTGCGACTAAGAAGTCATGTTCAACTGACAGAAACCTGAACTACATTGCGACTAAGAAGTCATGTTCAACTGACAGAAACTTGAACTACATTGCGACTAAGAAGTCATGTTCAACTGACAGAAACCTGAACTACATTACTACTAAGAAGTCAGGTTCAACTGACAGAAACCTGAACTACATTACGACTAAGAAGTCATGTTCAACTGACAGAAACCTGAACTACATTACGACTAAGAAGTCATGTTCAACTGACAGAAACTTGAACTACATTACGACTAAGAAGTCAGGTTCAACTGACAGAAACACATTAGAACAGCTAACACGTCACAATATTAGAGATGAACAGTTGCACTCCACTTTGGATCTTGGACATCAGAGTCGATGCGAATATGCCTAAGATTGCCACAAGGCGCTCTACTCTCGCCGGCTATGTTACATCTACACAGTGAAGGTGGCCAACATTCAACCCACAGGGCCAGGGGTAACACTAACAATTGCAGATAACATGTTGAAATTCAGGACTGGACATATGGCCAGAGACATCCAGGACAAATTGCAGGCAACCTCACAATCGGAGACGGCGTGGGCTAGTGGTTAAGTGACACGGCTCACAACCGAAGGTGCTGGGTTCGATCCCCATCACAGCACCTGCCGTTACCCCGGGGAAACAAACCCTTAGAAAAAGCAAAAGGAAGCAGATCTTTACATAAAATGAATGCTGAAGTTGAATGCACTAAGCCGACAGGCGCAAAATAAAAACCACAGTGCAACGCATACCACCTTGGGGAAAGAGAAATAAGGCGAACGCAAAAAAAAAATCAACAACTCACAAAAAGAAACACCTCACAATCGTAAGCCTAAACCAGCTCTCAGATCAATCCAACACCTGCATATTGCCGTGTTCCTTGAAAAAACTCTGAGTGAAAGCTGACCTCCGTGATGTGAACTTTGTTAGATGTGCCATTAACAGGTGTGACAGGTTGAAATATATGCAAGCAACTTCTGATCGCAGTCTCTAATGTAGATACCACGTCGAACAAATGCAATCGAGGTCTGGGGGCAATCAGAACTATGGAAAAACTTTAGCGTTTCATCCTATTTCGTCAGTTGGTACTGCCAGTTACAGAATACAGACCAGGAATCCCCAGACTAGCAGTGTTACAGTGTGGGCGGTTAAAACGTTGCATAGTGAAGGGACGCGACTAGTTAGGGTATGTACTAGAGATATCCTGATCTTAAAACACGATGCATGCTGATATTTCTGTCTGTGACTTCCATATATTAACTGGTAACGGTCAAAGCTTATATGCAGATTACCGTAAACAGACGGCACTATTGCACAATAATACATCGGATATCAAAGGAATAAGAACTAAGAGACGAGCATTATAGATGCACAGGTAGAGGGACCTATTGGGCAGGTAGCCACAGTTAACACGATAGTCAAGAGAAAACAATGGGGCCGCACTGGTGATAGAAGCACATATTACTACAGTCGCAGTAATCCTAGGCAGGGAATGCAGAGACTGATGCAGAGCTCGAGGTTTATAAGCTGATAAATAATTAACACTCATACTAGTGATTTCCTCATAGAAGCTGATAAACCGGTGGTACGTTGTGAAATATTTGGTTGGACCTTCTCGTCTAGTCAGAGAGCAGGTTGGAGCTTAACGGCTAGAGTCAGAGAGCAGGTTGGAGCTTCACCGCTGGAGTCAGAGAGCAGGTTGGAGCTTCACGGCTAGAGTCAGAGAGCAAGTTGGAGCTTCACGACGGCTAGAGTCAGAGAGCAGGTTGGAACTTCTCGGCTAGAGTCAGAGAGCAGGTTGGAGCTTCTCGGCTAGAGTCAGAGCAGGTTGGAACTTCACGGCTAGAGTCAGAGAGCAGGTTGGAGCTTCACGGCTAGAGTCAGAGAGCTGGTTGTCGCTGAGCAGAACAGGGCACACGTAACAGCAACCTTTAGAACGAAAATGGAACTGGCAGCTGTGACTTAAGCTCTGAGATGGTTATCTGATACCCCTTTCACTGGCGCAGTCATTATGTGGCACTCACGTTCCTTACTGATACTCCTTTCACTGGCGCAGTCATTATGTGGGACTCACGTTCCTTACTTTTTTAATGTTAAGAAGGATGTCAGCTGTAGAAGCATCAAATCTGCAGGGAACTGGTGTGGAGCTGTTGTCCTGGTCATGTTGAGGTTCATGGCAGGGGGAGCATCGATACCATGGCTTCACTGGCATCAATTATGCGTCACTGGTTATGGATAAAAGTCACATTTTGAAGGCTAACAATCACCGACTGTGAGACGCTGACACGCAGCAATCAGCAAATCACAGAATGTAGAACTTTGGAAACGAACCAAGGTTCGAACAGACTTGAATGCAGGGAAGGTGTAGCGAAAATATGTACATTCAACCTGTGGGTGTCCCGGAGTGCAGTGAAGTCCATTCTTAGAAACATAACAGCACAGAGATTAACACATACATAAAAAGAGAAATTAACACATATACAAGATACTTCAGATGTGTGGACATGCCAAGCTAACTATCGTTTCTATGTCGTCAGATCTCGTTTTCATGTTTGTTTTCCGTTTATCCTTGTGAAAACATCACAACTCTGCCAGGATGAACACTGTCTACCGTTTGGGTACGCCTCTAGAATTAAGAAGAGTTGCATGAAGTGGCCCATCAACGACGGGTCACCAAGAACCTGGAAATATATTGTCGGAGGAACAGATGTTGAACAAGAGTGGAATAGTTAAGGCATTTCTAGAAAAGCTAAGAGGAATGTGTTCCATGTAGGGTGGTAAACCTAAAGTGTAAAAAGTGGATAACTAGATTTGTAGTGAAATGTAGAACAGTTAACAATAAAGCATGTACAATAATATGTAGAGGCAGGTAAATCAAAATAAATATATTTAAAATATTTGGGCAAGCACAACATAGTTAAAATAATATTAGAAAAGGGAGGAAGATAATCTACTCAATCAGTACTTTGGCACAGTCTACACAAAAGAGGACTGATTTAAGATCCCAGAGCCTATATATATTTTTCAAAGAGACATGGATACAGCGGGATTAAGATCAATCTGTACTACAGAGGCAATGGTTTTTTAAAAATGCGATGGGTTGTAAGTGGATACAGTGGGATTAAGATGAACCTAGGCTAGGCTCGAGCAGCTTAATACTCCGCTGCGTTGGGACAAGCGCTTACGGAGGGTGATTATCCGATGTGAGAATCCATCCTATTAAACTAGAGCAAAGTAGACCCGCAGCCTGTTAGGCGTCATCTGTGCTGCTCTAAACAAACCACCTAACCATGGCCGGTATTATGCCATGTCACACAGTTAGTCACCTCTTACTACATGCTATCTGTGAGGCAGTGGTGCTATTCTTGTCTCTGCCAGACACAAAGACCCCGGTAGAACACTCGGCAAGACGATACAGTATACAAATTAGCGAATGCCATACGTGAAAACTTGTTGTTGGTCTGGAGATGTAAATCATCTATTCTTCTGTGATATCCTAGCTGACATATTGGCCCTGAAGAACTAAATTTGGTCAAAACATGAATTTCCTTTATTTTGTTTTTGTGCAGTGTTATTCATGATTTGTTACACTTTATTGTAATCCACCGCCGAAACTTCGCCTTATTTGTTTGAAAGAGTTCTTTTGGTTTATTCAGTTCTCTTCAGGTAGCCTTCAAAAGTCACGCGATTTCAATGTCTTCCTGTCCAGTAAGAAGATTCATTATCCTACTTTTGTTCTTGAGATATTAGACACATGTACCTCCATTTTTGACTGACATCACATTTTGCTAATCTATTTCAGCAGACATGTACCCATGTTTGTTTTGTGTAGTTTTCTTTGATCATATTCAGTGTAGCAGTTCGGTATTACAGATCATTATGCTAATGTTCAGTTGTGCGTCCCCGCTGACTGATCACTACGTTTTTGGATTGGTTGTACACACCTCTGGTCTGCCAAGATTTGCGCACCAATCCGCTCGAACCTCATTCGATAACAATACGCATTAGCTTATGAATTGCTGATCCATCTAATACGGTGTTATAATCCAACACACGGTCATGTGATAAACTTCAAAATGGTACACATCCATTTCAAGTGTAGCAGTTATGTGTGTTTAAGGCAAGGATGTCCGTTCTCTCGCTGCCTTAGTCACCAGCATTACCTGGACACTAGATCCACAACAGACTCGGCAGATCTGAAGCCTCTACACCTGCCATCTACTCATGCTTTAGGCAGGCTTTCATTACGTCCCGAAGCAATAACTGTGAGTCTCACACGTTGACCGCCTCCGTTAAAGATGACTGCGCCTGTTAAAGATGACTGTTCTCTTAATGATCACTGAAAATTGTAAAGATGACTGCCCGGTTAAAAATGACTGCCTCTATTAAAGGTGGCTGCCCTGTTAAATATGACTGCCTCGTTAAAAGTGTCTGCCCCTGTTAAAGATGACTGCCGCCGTTAAAGGTGACTGCTCCTATTAACGATGCCGCTGTTAAAGATGACTGCCTCTGTTAAAAGTGACTGCTCCTGTTAAAGATGACTGCCCCGTTTAAAGTGACTGCCTCTGTTAAAGATGACTACCCCGTTAAAAATGACTGCCCCTGCTAAAGATGACTGCCGCCGTTAAAGGTGACTGCTCCTATTAACGATGCCCCCGTTAAAGATTACTAACCCGTTAAAAGTGACTGCCCCTGTTAAAGATGACTGCCCCGTTAAAGATTAGTGCCCCGTTAAAGATTACTGCCCCGTTAAAGATTACTGCCCCGTTAAAAGTGACTGTCCCCGTTAAAGATGACTGCCCCGTTAAAGATTACTGCCGCGTTAAAGATGACTGCCTCTATTAAAGATTACTGCCCCGTTAAAAGTGACTGCCCCTGTTAAAGATGACTGCCCCGTTAAAGATTAGTGCCCCGTTAAAGATTACTGCCCCGTTAAAGATTGCTGCCTCTATTAAAGGTGACTGTTCCTGTTAAAGATGACTACCCCGTTAAAAGTGACTGCCGCCGTTAAAAGTGACTGATCCTATTAACGATGCCCCTGTTAAAGATGACTGCCTCTAATAAAAGTGACTGCCCCTGTTAAAGATGACTGCCTCGTTAAAAGTGTCTGGCCCTGTTAAAGATGACTGCCGCCGTTAAAAGTGACTGCTCCTATTAACGATGTCCCTGTTAAAGATGACTGCCTCTGTTATAGATGACTGCCCCTGTTAAAGATGGCTGCCCCTGTTAAAGATGACTGCCCCTGTTAAAGATGACTGCCCCTGTTAAAGATGACTGCCTCTATTACATGTGACTGCCCCTGTTAAAGATAACTGCCTCTATTACAGGTGACTGCTCCTGTTAAAGATAACCGCCTCTATTACAGGTGACTGCCCCTGTTAAAGATGAATGCCTCTATTAAAGATGACTGCCCATATTCAAATTGATTAGCCGTGTTAAAGATGATTACTCTTATTAATGATGACTGCATCATTAAAGATGACTATGTCTATTAAAAATGACTGCCCTTATTAAAAATTACTGCCCCCATTAAGAATGACTACCCATGTCAAAAACAGCTACTCCAGTTTAAGATGACTGCCTTGCTAAAGATGACTGCTCCTGTCAAAGATAGCTACTCCAGTTTAAAATAACTGCCTTGCAAAAGATTCTGCCCCTGTCAAAGGTGAATGCCCCTGTCAAATAAAGCTATCCCTGTTTAACATAACTGTCTTGTTAAAGATGACTACCTCTGTTAAAGATGACTGCCTCTGATAATTATTTTTGTTTTCTATCAGAGGCAAAATATAAACATAGTCTTTAGAGTAAAATACGACTGCAGGGGTAAACTGCCTTTATTCCTCAGCTCAATACATCGCCCCAGTGAACCCAGCCGTATGAATAAAGAAGGTAGTGATAGTGTTGGGTAGATGAGTCAAATTGGTTTTTCTTCTTTCTTGTTAGCCATATGTTAGCATTTCTTGTTAGCCATCTGTTAGCCTTTCTTGTTAGCCACTTGTTAGCCTTTCTTGTTAGCCATCTGTTAGCCTTTCTTGTTATCAATTGCTGCAGTATCATAATTTTTGTGTCATGTCTTTATAATGTGGGTTGCAGTTCACTGTGTTTTGCACCTCATTGTTTATGCATTCGTTATAAACACGCATGTTATTGAGGCTACATCACGTCATTGGACAGTAATGTCACCTTAAGACAAAGGAAAGACATGGATTGAAGCAGATTTTGGCTATAGGGCATCAGGCAAACGTGCCTGGCTGAAAAATAAGAATTCAAGTATTCAAGTAAGTGCTTCTCTCGTATTTGGCCGTCCTCAGTTTCCTTGCAAAGTATAAATTGTTTATGGTCAATGTTGTCTCTTTTAAGGAAGTTGTCTCATTTGATTATAAAATTCTCCATACCTGGTGTTTGTTTGTTTGTTCGTGATGTACGTATCAGATTTCCTCAGCCATTAACCATAGGACACTAGTAAAAGGTTCTGAGGGAGGCTGGACAATTCACGGACGGTTACTATAGATATATATTTGTAAAGCACTGTCTATTTCCCGTCCACCAAAGAACGTACACACTAAGTGCCGTGAACGGATTGCTAGAGTGAAGCGCTGGCGAAGACGAATATGAAATCCTTATGTTCGTTGTGGAACATCAATGGCTTCGCCTATGGACAGGTACAGATGAATGTCACGATTGCTTCAAATTCCCAACCCAGCCTTCGTCATACACTTTCGATTCACTTCCTCCACACCGCGGGGTATGCTTTGTTATCAGATAAGGTCAGGTAGGACCATTTTGTATGTGATAAATGAAAGTCCTGATGAAATTAACAATTGTTGTTGAACGTGGTATGTCTCTTTTAAACGAAGCACACCTATTTTGATCTTGTGAACACAATGCACAACTTCTGATCTCGCCTAAACGGGAGACAGCTCGTCTTATCTCGCCTAAACGAGGGAAAACCTCTGGTCTATTTTAGGACAACTTCTCTCATCTGATCTGTAGTGTTCTTTATTGATTTTATTGATAAGCCGACATTCAGTGTGGAAGCGGTACCAGATCTCATAGATAAGCCGACATTCAGTGTGGAAGCGGTACCAGACCTCATAGATAAGCCGACATTCAGTGTGGAGGCAGTAACTGATCACATAGGTAAGCCGACATTCAGTGTGGAGGCGGTACCAGATCACATAGGTAAGCCGACATTCAGTGTGGAGGCAGTAACTGATCACATAGGTCAGCCGACATTCAGTGTGGAGGCAGTAACTGATCACATAGGTAAGCCAACATTCAATGTGGAAGCAGTAACTGATCACATAGGTAAGCCGACATTCAGTATGGAGGCAGTAACTGATCACATAGGTCAGCCGACATTCAGTGTGGAAGCGGTAACTTATCTCATACATAAGCCGACATTCAGTGTGAAGGAAGCTACTTGCTTTCTGTGTCCGGTACACTGCTTTCGACAACATGGATGTATGTATTGTTTCCTCTCAACAGGTGGTCCACGATGAATGTTTCCATGCGGTATTATCAAATGATCAGCTTGTCTAGATTTTATGTTTGTTCAAAGTTTCTTTTCTCATCCTTCCGATTTCTTTCACACTCGTCTGCTTCGTCATACAGCGGTGACTATTTAGTGATTTCCATGTTTTGTACGGCAAGTGGGGTGTAGGCACAGGTTCCTTCCTAGGCGACAAGTGGGTTGTAGGCACAGGGTCTTTCCTTGGCGACAAGTGGGGTGTAGGCACCGGTTTCTTCCTAGGCGACAAGTGGGGTGTAGGCACCGGTTCCTTCCTAGGCGACAAGTGGGGTGTAGGAACCGGTTCCTTCCTAGGCGACAAGTGGGGTGTAGGCACAGGTTCCTTCCTAGGCGACAACTGGGGTGTAGGCACAGGTTCCTTCCTAGGCGACAAGTGAGGTGTAGGCACAGGTTCCTTCCTAGACGACAAGTGTGGTGTAGGCACCGGTTCCTTCCTAGGCGACAAGTGGGTTGTAGGCACAGGGTCTTTCCTTGGCGACAAGTGGGGTGTAGGCACCGGTTCCTTCCTAGGCGACAAGTGGGGTGTAGGCACCGGTTCCTTCCTAGGCGACAAGTGGGGTGTAGGAACCGGTTCCTTCCTAGGCGACAAGTGTGGTGTAGGCACCGGTTCCTTCCTAGGCGACAAGTGGGGTGTAGGCACAGGTTCCTTCCGAAGCGACAAGTGGGGTGAAGGCACAGGTTCCTTCCTGGGCGACAATTGGGGTGTAGGTACAGATTACTTCATGAGCTTGATCCACTTATTTCTCAATTTCCCAATGCAGTGTGCGTTGCACTATGTTTTTATTGTGCGCCTGTCGTCCCAATGCATCCGACTTCGATATGCATTTGATGTAAGGGTCTACTTCCTACTGCGTGTTCTAAGGGTTAGCACCTCGGGGTATCCGCCGGTACTGTAGTTGGGGAGCGAACCGAGCACCTTATGTTTGTGAACCGTGTCACTTAACCACTAGCCCAGGCCGTAGTGTTGCGCCGATTATCGAGGATACGTTTTCGTTAGAGTAGATTGTATGCGTCTTGTTCTTCTTTTTCTTCTAACGCTGTCAGACGTCGACCTTTATTTCTTTGAAAAAAGGATCGGTCATCCTGAGGCTCTCGACACTGCCATAGAGCTTGTCTAGTGTTGCCACTGCTCTCTCTGATCCTCGTATGTCGGGCAGTTTTGCAGCAAATGCTCAGCGGTCATTTTCCCTGTACCACACGAGCATTCGTCAGTGCCACCTATCTTCAATTTGTTGAATAGGTGGTACCTCAGTCTATTATGGCCAGTGCGAAGTTTGAAGACCACGACCTGCTCTCTTCTGTTCAACTGGTAATAGGCATCGTTTTTTGTGTAGCCAGTATGTTCAGTTTCCCATTTGGTCATGTATCTAGCTCTAATAAGCCTTTTTGACTCTTCGTAAGTCACACTAGTATCTGGTTGTGGTAGTCTTGCACCTTCTTTTGCCAGTCTGTCTTCCTCCTCGTTGCCTTGGATGTTGCAGTAGGATGTAATCTACTGTACCACTACTCTTTTTGGTGCGGACTGCTGGCATAGTTGACAGAGTACTGCTCTTAAGTCATTAAGTTCAGTATTTTTCTGGCTTTTTAGTGCTGTGACTACGGCCAGGACATCTGTAAGCAGGACTATATGGCTTTCATTCCTTTTACCTGTCACCATTTCTTCCACTGGCTCCCTCAGTGCCTCTGCCTCCGCTCTGAAATTGCTTGTGTATTTTCCAGTTGCCAACGACAGTGTTATTTTTCTGCCATTTGGTAGGCTCAGGAATGCCCCTGCCCCTACGTTCTATGTTGTGTTTGTTACAGAACCGTCGGTGTATGCATGGGTCCAGTCCATGCTTGGTTAGTTTTTCGTAATGTACCTCAGGGTTGTATCTCTTCTTTCTTTTTCATTTTGGCAGTTTTTGTTTCCAAATATATGCTGGAAATATATGCTGCCTCCAGGTAGATGTTCGTACAGTAGGGATGGGGTTTGGTGTTGTTAGTGCGTTCATGGGGTCTTCGTGCATCTTTGCTTTGGTTATGCGTCTGTAGATGGTGATTTCATTTTATAACTAAGCCAAATTTCAACTAAGATATGTAACAAATGAGATTGCAATAACCCAGACTTTCATCCTAGAGATAGTAGCTGACCTGATTTTGATAGCCGAATCTTGCTATCCTAGAGATAGTAGCTGACCTGATTTGGATAGCCGAATCTTGCTATCCTAGAGATAGTAGCTGACCTGATTTGGATAGCCGAATCTTGCTATCCTAGAGATAGTAGCTGACCTGATTTGGACAAATCTTGCTATCCTAGAGATAGTAGCTGACCTGATTTGGACAAATCTTGCTATCTTAGAGATAGTAGCTGACCTGATTTGGACAAATCTTGCTATCCTAGAGATAGTAGCTGACCTGATTTGGATAGCTGAATCTTGCTTTCTGGGAGATAGTAGCTGACCTGATTTGGATAGCCAAATCTTGCTATCCTAGAGATAGTAGCGGACCTGACTTGGACAAATCTTGCTATCCTAGAGATAGTAACGGACCTGACTTTGACAAATCTTGCTATCCTAGAGATAGTAGCGGACCTGATTTGGATAGCCAAACCTTGCTATCCTATAGATGGTAGCTGACCTGATTTGGATAGCTGAATCTTGCTATCCTAGAGATGGTAGCTGACCTGATTTGGATAGCTGAATCTTGCTATCCTAGAGATGGTAGCTGACCTGATTTGGATAGATGAATCTTGCTATCCTAGAGATGGTAGCTGAACTGATTTGGATAGATGAATCTTGCTATCCTAGAGATGGTAGCTGAACTGATTTGGATAGCTGAATCTTGCTATCTGGGAGATAGTAGCTGACCTGACTTGGATAGCTGAATCTTGCTATTCTAGAGATGGTAGCTGAACTGATTTGGATTGCTGAATCTTGCTATCCTAGAGATGGTAGCTGACCTGATTTGGATAGCTGAATCTTGCTATCTGGAAGATAGTAGCTGACCTGACTTGGATAGCTGAATCTTGCTATCCTAGAGATGGTAGCTGACCTGATTTGGATAGTTGAATCTTGCTATCCTAGAGATGGTAGCTGAACTGATTTGGATAGCTGAATCTTGCTATCTGGGAGATAGTAGCTGACCTGACTTGGATAGCTGAATCTTGCTATTCTATAGATGGTAGCTGAACTGACTTGGATAGCTGAATCTTGCTATTCTAGAGATGGTAGCTGAATTGACTTGGATAGCTGAATCTTGCTATCCTAGAGATGGTAGCTGACCTGATTTGGATAGCAAAATCTTGCTATCCTAGAGATAGTAGCGGACCTTAATTGGATAGTCGAATCTTGCTGTAGAAATTGTATTTGATCTTATCTGATTTATCGAAGTTTGATGTTGAGATTGTAATTCATCTTCATCTTCGTAACCGAAGTTTGAAGTTCATTTTATAATTGACCTCATCTGAAAAGCAGAATTTTGATGCAGAAATTGTAATTTATCTCATCTAAATAGCCGAATTTAATGCGAGATAGTTATTGATCTAATTTCGTGAGCCGAATTTTGACAAGGAGACCTGTTCTAATTACGTCCAGTTTCAGCTTTTAAAATATATTGTGATAAAAATAAACAGAAACTCACACGATGAAAATGTATTTATAAGCCGTGATGTTTATACTATGCAACGCTAGCATTTGATATAATCAATTTCATAATAATAAATAATACAAGTGCAGTTTTAACCATTGAAACTGGACAAATACATAAAATATGCTTACACACATACACACACTTGAATTAAAAATGAAAAGTAAATTAGAATCATTTGTAGCAACAGTGAAACTTTTCAAGCCGAAATCACAGCCACATCAATTCATTTCGCGCTTATTCAAATGTATGTCAAATTTTGCTTAATGGGGCTTGAGGTGCAAACGTTTCTTCACAAAAGCCACGGTTGCTGCCTAGAATGTTTATACAAACCCATTTTGTCCTGAGAAAAGACTGGTAGTACCGACTTCATTGTATCTTACCGCCTCAAAATGTGTTCATTCACCTTCATTGCTAAACATGCCGACGACAGATCGATCAATCGATCAATCAATATTACGTTAAGGCGACCAGGACCAGTCGCCTCGAATGACCATGTCCATAACCACGTCTGACGGCCGCGTCCCAGGCGACCTGCAGTTCTGTTGGGGAGGTGGTGATCTGCTTTAGCCAGGTGTTGAGAGAACGAACCCAAAAACGTCTCCAGAATGAGCACGACTTTATCCATAACTTGCCCCTACAGCCTGACGGAGCATCTCGTAGGCTGGGACTTCCTGGAAACGCCGAGTAACGTGCCCGAAGATAGAGAGACGACGGCGACCAATTGATAAGACAATGTCTGCAAGTTGAGTACGTCGAACTACTTCACTGTTGGAAATCATGTCATGCCAGAGGATTCTGAGGATGAGCCTCTGGTTACGCAGATGGAAGGCCTCAAGACGCTGCCGGTCCTTCTGTAGTAGTGTCCAGGACGGAGCCGTACAGGGGAATGGAGACAATTCAGGTGGAGTAAATACGAAGCCTGGTCTCTATGGAGCACTTTCGCTGGGACCAGACTCTGCGGAGCGAGTACATGGATGAAGTCGCTAAGCCCAATCTATGGGTGATGAAGCCGCTAAGCCCCGTCTACGGGTGATGAAACTGCTAAGCCCAATCTACTAGTGATGAAGCCGCTAAGCCCAATCTACGGGTGATGAAGCCGCTAAGCCCAATCTACGGGTGATGAAGCCACTAAGCCCAATCTACGGGTGATGAAGCCGCTAAGCCCAATCTACGGGTGATAAAGCCGCTAAGCACAATCTACGGGTGATGAAGCCGCTAAGCCCATCCTACCGGTGATGTCGCGACTGCTGCGTGCGTCAGAGGAATGTCTGCTACCAAGGTATACGAAGTCCTCGGTTGCTGCAGCAAGTTTTCTATCACGGTTATGCTCAGCGCAGAGGGGCTCCTGCTGAGGTTTTGTATTATCGTCTTTGTCTGGGAAATATGCAAGCCTAGGTAGTTAGCCGATCGATCCAGTGCCTCTAGGGAGCCTACCAGTGCCTGAAAATTGCAGCTTGGTATGACGATGTCATCAGCGTAGACTAGATCGGTTACTCGGGAGACACCGACGAGAACCACTGGGCTGTGTGCAGAAGACTGAGGATCTAGTCCATGACGTATCAGAAAAGCGCAAGGGCGAGGATGCAGCCCTGTCGACACCGGATAATGTAGAGAACTCCTCTATGAAATCCTGCCGGAGCAGAATTTTGGCGGGGGTGTGACAACAGGGTGCTTGGGATACCCACGCATTGTAGGCTCTTCCACGGGACGTGTCTGTCCACAGAATCAAAGGCAGCCCGTAGGTCAACGTATGCGACGTGGAGAGGGGGGGGGGGGGGGGTTAACTCGTGGTTGCGTTCTGTGAAGAGGTAGAGGGCGTGACTGGTGGAGCGAGAAACTGTGAACTGTGGCTGTTGATGGCGAAGATGCCTCATTAAAAGGACTGCAGTCTGGAGAGGAGCATAAGTTTGAAGACCTTGCGGGGACGGATATTAGAGCAATAGGCCTGTAATTGACGCATTTCAGACTTTGGCTCTTTCACTTGTGCTAGGAAAATATTATTCCGTCGCGAAATGCCGCGGACACTTGACCAGTGTTCCGCACCGTTGCGAAGAGTTGGTACTGGGTGGTGGTCATCGGGTCCAGGATGGTCGTCATCGGGTCCAGTGTGGTGGTCATCGGGTCCAGTGTGGTGGTCATCGGGTCCAATGTGGTGGTCATCGAGTCCAGTGTGGTGGTCATCGGGTCCAGTGTGCTTGTCATTAGGTCCAGCGTGGTCGTCATCGGGTCCAGGGTGGTGGTCATCGGGTCCATCTTCATCAGCACGCTCTGGATGTGAGGAAGGCTGCTACAATCCACCACTTAACGTCCTTTTCAGGGCGTGCAAAAGAGTTAGAAAACTCACTGTGGGCATTCGCTTCAGCAACAACTGTCACATTGTGACGAATCCTGGACAGGTCATTCAAAAGCTTTTAGCGAAACACGTAGTTTCTTTACATTAACTTGTTTCAGTCAAACACACTGTCACCGCTTTATTTAGCGTTATATTGTAACACACACACTAACTCACCGCTTTATTCATCGCTATATTGTCTCACACACTAAGTCACCCATTTATTCATCGTTATATTGTCACATACACTAACTCACCGCTTTATTCATCGTTTTATGTCACACACCCTAACTCACCGTTTTATCCATCGTTATATTATCACACACACACTAACTCACAGCTTTATTCATCGTTATATTGTCACACACACTAACTCACATCTTTATTCATCGTTATATTGTCACACACCCTAACTCACCGCTTTATCCATCATTATATTGTCACACACCCTAACTCACCGCTTTATGCATCGTTATATTGTCACACACCCTAACTCACCGCTTTATCTATCGCTATATTGTCACAAAAACTAACTCACCGCTTTATCCATCGCTATATTGTCACACACGCTAACTCACCGCTTTATCCATCGCTATATTGTCACACACCCTAACTCACCGCTTTATCTATCGCTATATTGTCACAAAAACTAACTCACCGCTTTATCCATCGCTATATTGTCACACACGCTAACTCACCGCTTTATCCATCGCTATATTGTCACACACCCTAACTCACCGCTTTATTCATCGTTATATTGTCACACACCCTAACTCACCGCTTTATCCATCGTTATATTGTCACACACCCTAACTCACCGCTTTATCTATCGCTATATTGTCACACACCCTAACTCACCGCTTTTTCCATCGTTATATTGTCACACACCCTAACTCACCGCTTTATCCATCGTTATATTGTCACAAAAACTAATTCACCCATTTATTAATCTTTACATAGACTCGTGAGGTGAATAGTTTTGGAGGCATTTTCTCAGACATTCTCGCTAATGAAACTTCTGGCAAAGATGGAGATAAATACCCTTTACCTTCGTTGTACAGTGAATTTATGAGGTATGCATCAAAATAAATAATGGCAATGACATAATATAATAGCCCTGCTTGCACTAATCCTCTTGAAATGTCTTACCGCTTCACCTGGCCCTTTATCATTTGTGGGGTTGAATGCAATTGGGATTTTTTGTTTTAAAAGTAACCTTAATTTTCTCAGTTTAACAGAACATGCAATATTAAAGTTTTTTTAAAGAATTCCATTTCGTATTTAGACTTGTTCTATTTAGACTTGTATCTAGTCTTGTCCTATGTAGAATTGTCCTATCTAGTCTTGTCCTATCTAGATGTTCTATCTAGTCTTGATCTATCTAGAATTGTCCTATCTAGACGTTCTATCTATACGTTCTATCTAGAACGTGTTGTATCTAGACATGTAGTATCTATACTTGTAGTATCTAGGCTGGTCGAATCTAGACTTGTTGTATCTATACTTGACGTATCTTGGTTTGTTTGCTCCGACTTTGTTCAGCATGATGTTCGCGGCCACGATGACAGACGCCTTCAGATCATTGGAGCTTGGAATATCCGTAAAGTACTGCACAATTCCAGAAGAATGAAGGCCAAACCAAAGGGGCTGGCGACATAATCAGGGAACTTGTATTTGCTGACGACTGCGCTCTAATGAGCAGCTCAGAACTGAACATGCAGGTTGGAATGGACCAGTTCTCTGCCGCATGCACACGTTTTGGCCTGACCATAAAGGCCAAAAAAATAGAGGTCATGTACCAACCAGCACCAGGCATGCCGTACACAAAACCAGAGACTACAGTCAGCGGGAAGACGTTGAATGCCGTAGACAAATTCACATATCTGGGCAGCACGCTGTCGAGATCTGTCAGCCTAGACGATGAGGTGGCAAGCAGGATAGCAAAGGCCAGCACAGCCTTTGGTAGAATGCGCTCGATGGTCTGGGCACGTCGTGGCATCAGCGTCAAGACCAAACTCAAAGTCTACCGTGCAACCATCATTCCAACCCTACTATACGCTTGCGAAAGCTGGACTGTATACCCTGGACATGCAAGGAGGTTAAACCACTTCCACACAGGTTGCCTGAGGCGAATGATCCACATCCGATGGCAAGATCGTGTCACTGACATCGAGGTTCTCTCGAGGGCTAACATGCCCAGCATCCATGCACTGCTAGAAAAGCACGACTAGGATGGGCCGGACACCTCGTCCGTATGTCAGACGAGCGGCTCCCAAAGAAGCTTCTCTACGGCGAGCTGAGAGAGGGATGGCGCGAGAGAGGGCGCCCAAAGAAACGTTTTAAAGACGGTCTGAAGGACTCACTAAAAAGTTGCCAGATAGACATCGACACCTGGGAATGTCTTGCGCAAGACAGATCTGACTGGAGAAGCGAAGTCAAATCGGGTGTAGCTGCCGGTGAAGACGACCGTGTTGTGAAAGCCCAGAGCAGACGCGAGACGCGGAAATCCCGAGCAGCGGGAACACCATCCCCTTCTACAACCCTCGTGTGCCCGATATGTAGCAGATGTTTTCGTGCTCGCTTTGGCCTGTTCAGCCACATGCGCACCCACACCCAACAGGGAAATCTGTGACAAGGATGATGTCGGCGGTCCTCATCGACAACGATGGACAGCTATTATTATTATTATCTTGGTTTGTTGTAACTAGACTTGTTCTATATAGAATTGTATTATCTAGACTTGTTCTATATATAATTGTATTATCTAGACTTGTTCTATATAGAATTGTATTATCTAGACTTGTTGTATTTAGATTTGTCGTATTCAGATGGGAGGTATTCAGCCGTGTCGTATCTAGACTGGTTATTTCTAGACTTGTTGTTTCTAGACTTGTCATATCTATGCGTGTTGTATATAGATGTGTCGTATCTAGATGTGTCGTTTCTAGATTTGTCGTATCTAGATGTGTCGTCTTGTCGTCTCTAGACTTGTTGAATCTAGACTTTTCTTACCTAGACTTACATGTCATATCTGGACTTATCCTTTCTAGACTTGTCGCATCTAGACTTGTTGTATCTAGACTTGTCAAATTTAGACTTTTTTCTAGAACTTGTCCTATTTAGACTTGTATCTATAACTTGTCGTAACTAAACTTGTTGTACCTAAACTTGTATCTAGATTTACTTTTCCCTTCTTGGCTTGTCTTTTCTAGACCTGTCCTATTTAGACTTGTCGCATTATACTTGTTCTATCTAGACTTGTCGTATCTAGACTTGTCGTATCTAGACTTGTCGTATCTAGAATTGTTGAATATGGACTTGTCAAATTTAGACTTGTGTCCAATCTAGACTTCTCGTCTCTAGAGTTTTCCCTCAACGCCGAAGGTTATGATGCCCTTAGCTTGTTTTTCGGTATGTAGTAATTATGGCTGGGCCACGTCATGTTGCAGAGTCTTCAAGTCTATAGAAGATAGATTACACAGTTTGTCGCCCACTACGATATCATATTTGACTGGTAATGGGATTGGTTATCTTTTCGTCCCATCTAGACTGTTCCTAGCAACAGATGAGCCAGTCAAATGTCGATAGGAACCAAAACAATCATGAGAACGTTAACTAGCGAAATAACAAGAAGAAAACAATTTTCCACCAAAACACATTCATCTGGGACTAAAGAAAACACACATAAATTACCAAATAATTTGGAACATGGTAAATGACATTTGAGTGATTTGCGTATCAGGACACTAATACGAGTTATCATTCATCATTTATCGCTTTGGTTACCCTTGAACCATGGGCAGGAAGACTTTCGTCTGGTCAGGAACAATATTCTGATCAGACATGTTAGTGAAGTCAGGCACAACATTCTGATCAGATATGTTAGTCAGGGTCAGGCAAAATATAATGATCAGAAATGTTAGTCAGGGTCAGGCAAAACCTACTGATCAGACATGTTAGTCAGGGTCAGGCAAAACATACTGATATGACGTGTTAGTCAGGGTCAGGCAAAACATACTGATATGACATGTTAGTCAGGGCCAGGCAAAACATAATGATCAGAAATGTTAGTCAGGGTCAGGCAAAACCTACTGATCAGACATGTTAGTCAGGGTCAGGCACAATATACTGGCCAGTACCCTCACCTCGACTTCCTAGTAGTCCTCACTGGAAACGGCCTTCGTTCATGCAGCCTGGCTAACGAGGTGAGGGGTCGACGTGATCCTCGTAGTAGTGAGTGTCAGACAGATGAAGCCGAACACAGCACAACCGCCTGGAGGACCCTGGTCCACCTTCATCAGCACCGGTCCAATTAACGAGACAGATTTGTTTATAATGTTTTTCTAACACTTTCTGTATATGATGTGTTTTTTGTTTACCTTTTTAGTTTTAGTCCAACGCATATCTTACAATTTTGCGAAAGACATACATTTTGTCAAATAGCTGTCACTGTCGTCAGGGATGGAATGTGGCAGGCTTGATTGTAGTATGTTTTGAATATGTGCTGTTAAACCACCAACAAGTTCTCTTCCACTTTGCCTTCATTTCATAGTCCTAAGTCGGGTAGCACTTTTATAGGTGAGTAAAAGGGTTGGTGTCGCCACTAAAGAACGAGCCTGGCCTCTTTGCTGCGAGAAGTAAACGTTCTAACATTTGTTGTCGTGAGTCTATACTAACGTCAGGGTCAAGTGAAACATATTAATGAATACCCCAGCTCACATTAGGGTCAATGAAATATACTGATGAAAACCCCAGCTCACATTAGGGTTAAGTGAAACATACTGATGAAAACCCCAGCTCACATTAGGGTCAATGAAACATACTGATGAAAACCCCAGCTCACATTAGGGTCAAGTGAAACATACTGATGAAAACCCCAGCTAACATTAGGGTCAATGAAACATACTGATGAAAACCCCAGCTCACATTAGGGTCAAGTGAAACATACTGATGAAAACCCCAGCTCACACTAGGGTCAAGTGAAACATACTGATGAAAACCCCAGCTCACATTAGGGTCAATGAAACATACTGATGAAAACCCCAGCTCACATTAGGGTCAATGAAACATACTGATCAAAACCATAGTTCACATTAGAGTCAATGAAACATACTGATCAAAACCCCAGCTCACATTAGGGTCAATGAAACATATGCTGAAGTCCTCATATAATGTCAGGTCGAGTAAAACACGCTGACCAAAATCTCATTTCAAGTCCACGTTGTGATTCCTTAAAACAGGATGTGCCACAGCAGTCTGGCCAACAAGCTGAAGATCGAGACTAACCTGCATATCACTAACTTTACTGGAGATCCTTGCATTTGAATACAACCAGAAGTCTCTGGCCCACTTTCTGAAGTACTCCTTGGAATACAAGAAGAGCCACTGTCACCAACATCCATATAAACCGCGTCAAGAGTTATGTTATCTTGTTACTAGTGACTCCCACAACAACATTCTTTAATTGTATCGTTAGCTTACTTTCCTGCAGGAAACAAGCGGCTTATACATATATTCAGGTATTATATGTAGATTATTGTATACACCTTTCTTTGTTTATAGAGCTAACTTTGTTTCTATAGCTTACTTTTTATTCTCAACATTTCTTTGTTTCTAGAGCTTCCTTTGATTCTAGAGCTTTATTTGTATCTAGAGATCTGTTTCTACAGCTTTCAATGAATCTACAGCTTTCAATGATTCTAGAGCTTTCTTTGATTCTAGAGCTTTCTTTGTTTCTAGACCTTCCTTTGATTCTAGAGCTTTCATTGTTTCTAGAGCTTTCATTGTTTCTAGAGTTCTGTTTCTAGAATTCCTTTGATTCTAGAGCTTTCTTTGTATCTAGAGCTTCTTCTGATTCTAGAGCTTTCTTTGTTTATAGGTGTCTGTTTCTGGACCTTTTTTTGATTCTAGAGCTTTCGTTCAAGCTCAGAAACTTCTTCTCTACATACTGCATACTTTTGACCTTTTGAATAGCTGTGAGAGTAGTCTTCTAGCCGTATGGGTTTAGACCGCTCCTACATCAGAATGGCAGGGAGCCACTTCTCATCTCGCCCATATGCATAAAGTCGTCACAGTAGACCGCTGTTCCAGTCTGTCCTTTGGGGAGACGTGTAGTTATCATATTATCACTACTTGTCCCAGTCAACCCAGTTGTAAATTGGTCCTGAAGTCAAGCGAAGATGTATGAATCGGTGTGGGTGCTATGTAGTTTGTGCATTGTCGTCAGTACCTTCAGAAACATCTGGGACTAAGGACACACGGGGCATCCTTCCGCAATAAAGTAGTCCTATGAAACAATTGTCCATTAATTTTCTTCACCCTTCTGCAAAATCGTCCATTATTCGATCCGCACAATGCGACTGGTGGGCGAAATACGATCCATTGGTAGTTCGTTTCTGATCCATGTCGTTAACCAAACGTCGTTTTCTTTCAATCCCCAGAAAAAACACGAGTCCGTCTACATTTCCTATATCATATATACGGCACTGCCTTCGAGACCTTTCTTTCAAACACGCACTGGACGCAACTCCAATTACAGTCGGGGTTTTGGTTTGTCAGAATGGCGAAACGTGTATAACCATGAGTTAAAATCTTCTTGAATTGTGAAGTTTACCATGACAATCCAGAAATGGCAATGTCTGACAGCTAGAATAATAATTATCTGACATTACCAGGTGAGTATACAAGTTTGTTTTGATGTAACGAGGTGATTGAACCGCGACTGACATGTCATTATCTCAGGTGATATCAGAAGTCATAACGTTCACGGGTGACGACTCGTCACTTGAACTGCTGTCGTCATCAAAGCCATTTCTGCGAAGAGGTCTTTTGGAAAATATAATTATCTCCTCTCGGTCCTCCGTAACTCTATCTATAGTCTCAACTATCATATGTTCTAAAACATCTTCTTCCTCTTCTTCTTCTTCATCTATTTCATCCTCCGCCTCTACCTCCACCTCCTCCTCATGTATCATGCCGTTAAGTTTCTGTGGCGCAACGATAGTTGTAGTAACAGCGGTTGTGGATGTCAGAACAACGTGACAGTTGTTCTTGCGCTCCCTTGGAGCAAAGGGCAGTTGTGCTTGCGTGGGTATTTCACCACAATAAACTCCTCCATTTAGATCGTTGTATGTACTGGGCTGGGCCCCGACGGCCGAGGCCGTGGCAGGGTCGTAGAATGTGCGGGCATTCTTGCTGCTGGCGGACAAAGACGCTGCTGACGTCTGCCTGACGTTCTTGTGAGGCTGCAGCAAGACGATGTATACTTTTGGCGCGAACAGGCAGAAGAGTGCTACAGTTGCACTGATGTTTACACACATGCACAGTGACGTCACTTCAATCTGCAGAAAAACATATTTATCCAGTTATAAAAAAAACAAAAACAAAAAACAAACAAAAAACAAACAGACAAACAAACCCCCGACTACCCCAGCAATGCGGAAAATGTGTATGACAGTTTAATTTTTAAAAAAAATGTTTTTACATTTTTTTAAATTTATAAATAGTAAAATAGGAAAGTCCAAATATTACTGAGAGCAATCGAAATTCGTTAACTGATTTATTAAAATGTGTCATTGATTAATAAGACGGCGACTGTTAAGAATATGTGGATGTAGAATCAAATCAAATCAAGGTTTTTGTGATATTATGTCATGTGATGGTCTGACATTATGTCATGTGGTAGCGTGTTATATTATGCAATGTGGTAGCGTGTTATATTATGTCATGTGATAGTGTGATATTATGTCATTCAATAGCGAGTTGTATTATGTCATGTGATAATGTGTTATATTATGTCATGTGATAGCGTGTCATATTTTGTAGGCTGAGATGCTGAGCAGCGCATGAACTGCAGTGACCCAAACCTGACTGCTGGCATCAGAGCCAGCGAACCAGAGCTGCCAAGACCCCTCTACACATCCACGCGGTGATCCTGGATAATAGGCTGCAACAGAGCAGACTGGCTAAGGAGAAGGGATCGAACAGGGAATGCTAATCCGGTACTCTAAAAATGCTTGCTGAAGTCGGATATGTTGGAACGAAAGGTGCAAATATCGCAGTCAAGCTGTAAACTACGACACAATGCATTCCGTCCTCTGGTCTACATTCTGCTACCTAAGCCCTTTCAGTGTTTGGCAATCGCATTGGCAGAGCTGCAATCATATTTTCTCTTCTTATATAACATGTAGGCTTAACGGCCGCTGATCGGGCAAAATTCAAGTTAAAAATCTACTCAAATATATCTAGAGACTTTCGCCGCACAGAGAATATGTCGTAAAAAAGGGTACTGTGTCGCCGCAATAACAAGTATTGGTTATGTGGTTAGCAGAGCGGCTTAGATGGCGCCTAACAGGCTGCGGGTCTACCTTGCTCTAATTTACGCTTCCACCTCCACCAGTTTCAAAAATAGGCAATCGTATATTCCAGAGGCTAACATATGCTGGGATTGACCTGACAAGTCACAAATGAATTTTCAACTGGCAAAATAATATTAAACAAAGTATGTCGCACCTCCCAACAACGTTTAATGACATAAGCGGACTGACGATAGATAAATAGACATAACATGTCTGATAAGTCTCGTCTGTTTGTCTCGTCTTGTCTGCTCGTCTGGTCTTGTCTGCTCATCTCGTGTCTTGTCTGCTCGTTTCGTCTTTCTTCTGCTCGTCTAGTCTCATCTGGTCGTCTCGTGCTCGTCTGTACCGTAACACCGGTGGTCGTAAGAGTTTCACATCTCAGAACATTATGAAATGTCCGTCACGCATCGTACTTTATCCATTCCGTTTGCTGCGGTTTCAATTAATGTCGAATCTTCCCGCTTACATACTGCAGACGTCCATCTTAGGACGACCTTGCCTTCTCATGCCAGCAACTGCGCCTAAGAGTGTCATATCAGGCAAACCATTAGGACGTATCACATGTCTGTATCAGCAGAGTTTTCATGATTTTACACTTGAAATCATGTCCAGATTCGGTCGGATACATTTTCTGACAATAATGTGTAAACTAACAAGCATCACGTGATCTTGATATTATATTTCAAGAACCTTTCGAAGACCCCTCACTAATTTCTACGGTCCTGATGCTCTGCTCTAAATGTAGCATCTTTTGCCTATGTTTCCAAAGCTTGCAGGTACACATAGGAAATCAATGTCCGCATTAAATTGATTTTTAGGAAACTGAGATTTGATTTTATATCTCCAAATCGACGCAGGCGATGTAAAACTTGTTATAGTCCTAGTTGGCAGTTCGCGGTGGTACCCCCACACCTCACACATACTAGAAGGCAACTTTTGTCAATTTTACGACATGTTGCTGGTCCTCAATACAAGCCACGTTTGTCAGTTTTACGACATGTTGATATGTCACCAATAATCCACATTTGCCAGTTTTACTACATGTTGATAGTCCCTAAAACAAGCCACTTTTTTTAGTTTTACGACATGTTGATAGGCTCCAATAAAAGCCTTTTTTGTCGGTTTTACGACATGTTGCTAGTTCCCAATACATACCACCTTTGTCAGTTTTACGACATGTTGATAGGCTCCAATAAAAGCCACTTTTGTCAGTTTTACGACATGTTGATAGGCTCCAATAAAAGCCACTTTTGTCAGTTTTACGACATGTTGATATGCTCCAATAAAAGCCACTTTTGTCGGTTTTACGACATGTTGCTAGTTCCCAATACATACCACCTTTGTCAGTTTTACGACATGTTGATAGGCTCCAATAAAAGCCACGTTTGTCAGTTTTACGACATGTTAATAGGCTCCAATAAAAGCCACTTTTGTCAGTTTTACGACATGTTGATAGGCTCCAATAAAAGCCAATTTTGTCAGTTTTACGACAAGTTTTAAAGTTTGCAGTTTCCCAATTTTTGACTGTCCAAGCACTACTCGAACCAAGAACCAAATGTAAGCCCAACAAAAACAAAAGAAATATAGTCCCAAATGTTTCGGATGCAATTTTGAGACCATGATCAATTCGAGCAGTGACATAATGCCCACTTTTCATCGCAAAGGTACTAGGTTTGAATGTCCATGTAGGAACACTCCAGTTGACCAAGCTGTAAATTGGTACATGGTCTATTTTTAGGGAAGGAAAGGTAGCGGGGAAGGAAACTGACAACCTTTCTCATAAACAGGTTATGACGTCACACAATGAACACTTCATCCCCGACATTAGTGCCTGTTATATGACTACCTCTACCTTTACAAGTTCATAAAACCAACAACACATATGTAACCAAGATACAATAATTTGTATTCATCATTATCCTCTGCTTCATTAATCCTAAGACTGGCTGCACGGTTATCTGAGCATGTCTCTCCAAATGATTCTGTCCACTGTTAGTCAATCGTAAAACAGGTTGTACGGTTGTCTGAGCCTATCTTTCCAGTTGACCTTGTCCTCTGCTTGATCAATTTGAAGATTGGTTGTAAGTTTGTATGAACATGTCTCATTATTTGACCCTATCCTCTGGTTGATCAGTCCTGTGATTGGTTGAAAGGTTTTCTGGGCATGTCTCTCCATTTGACCCTATCCTCTGGTTGATCAGTCCTGTGATTGGTTGTAAGGTTGTCTTGGCATGTCTCTCCAAATGGCCCTATCCACTGTGGGTCAGTACTAAAACTGCTTGTAAGGTTGTCTGAGCCTATCTTTCCAGTTGACCTTATCATCTTCTTGATTAGTTCGAAGATTGGTTGTTAGTTTGTATGAACATGTCTCATTATTTGACCATGTCCTCTGGTTGATCAGTTCTACGACTGGTTGTAAGGTTGTCTGACCGTATTTAATTATGCGACCATCTCCTCTGGTTGATCAGTCCTAAGGCTGGCTCTAAGTTTCCCTCATCATGTATGATACATTGTATCTCCATTTGACTCTATCCTTTGCAGTTCTATTCATTTCAGTGTTGGTTCGTGTTTTAATGTCTCTGCATGCCTGAGATGTAAAAGTGAGTCTTGGTCGCCCAATTCCACGTTTCCTCTGAATCGTGTTGTCTAGAATCTTCCATGAAAGACTTTCATATCGCATATTGAGCGAGCCCCAGCCATCTCAGTTATCCTTTCTGAATCTTTTTCAATATTTATCTTTGTGCGTCTATCTCTTAATGAGAATATTGTCATTGCATCTTCTTACTCTCTAAACTCTTTTCATTCTACCATAGCATCACATTTCAAACGCTTCCGAGCGTTTTCATCCTACTTTACATTACTTAACTTACAAATTATTATTTTTATAGATTAAGGAGAACATTTACGTCGTTCTCTACCTAATTATTTTGTGAAAGATTATTTTTTTTTTAAACCTTTGAATTATTTTCTGTGCAGCCATGGCTGCCTTCTGCCACAAACAAATTATATGAACAGTGCTAATATTTGTCTGGCCACAATTAATTAAAATGTTCACATTTATTTTGCTTTTTCTATGAATACGTGTTTGAACAGGCAATACGCCGTCTTAAAGTGAACGTAGACACGTTTCTTAGATGGTGGATTGTCAAAGGACATGAAAATACTGGAAAATATATATTATTCAAATGCTTCATTTAAAGTATCCTCCCTTCTCTCTCTCTTCCCCCCCCCCCCCCCCCACCTTACTAATCTGAAATACAAATTATGTTCTTTGGGAGCAGGGCTTTGTGGGATGGGTCCAAACATTTTAGCCATAGCAAGAAAATGATGGATCGAAACATAGACACTCATCAAGCGATCCGTGAGGACAGAATGGAGAGACCAGCACAACGAATGGAGAGATCAGCACAAATAAGGGAGAGATCAGCACACCTAATAGAGAAATCCGCAAAAAGAATACAGACCAGGAAATGACAGCATAGGTAAGCTTGGCAGAGATGGGCAAACAAAGGTCTTCAAATTCAGAACGGGATGTTTTCAGACTCAAGGCATACCTCCACAGAATTGGACTCATACACCGCCCCAGTCGAATGCGGAGTACCCAAGCAGACACCAGAACATTGCTGCATGACTGCCCCACCTATACAGATCAAAGAGAAGCAACCAACCATTGTTGAGAAGCTGAAGGGGACAGACAAGACCTGAAATGCAGTCATTTTCGTGAACCTTAGCCAACTTAAAGCATAGCATCAATTGATTGAAGAAGAAGATGAAGAGAGTGAAGAGCTAGAGACAGAAGAAGAAGAAGAAGAAGAAGAAGAAGAAGAAGAAGAAGAAGAAGCGATGCAAGGCTTGCTATTTCTGCCAAGTGACGCTTGCTATCTATCAAGTGACGCTTGCTTATCTGCAAAGTGACGTTTGTTTGTCTGCCAAATGACGCTTGCCTTATCTGCCGAGTGACGCTTGCTTTGTCTGCCAAGTGACGCTTGCTTTATCTGCCAAGTGACGCTTGCTTCACCTGTCACGGGAAACTGCCGCTGAGTTGTTTACCAGTACGGAAACCGCCAAAAGTTGATGTCTATAGCCCTCAATGTCTTGAACATCCGCACTCTTCCCTAGTATGATATTTATATACCGTGCCCTAGTGTTAATGGTCACATTTAGCTATGTCGTATCCCACAAATAAACCAAATGATAATAGGAATTGTATTTACTGTAAAATATAGTTCAATAGCTTGAGTGCCTGAAGATTGTAATATAAATATTACTCTTTTAGGCACCTTTCGCTGCACCCCTCCATCTCTACTGCACTCACAACCAGAACCTATAAGGTGTGATATTTAACGTGTCAACCAAGCCATGATAAGGAGCGAGTGGCCGAATGGTTTCGATGTATGCTTGTCAACAAGGAGTGCAGCGGTTCGAATCCTCGATATGGCAAACTAACATAGCCAGCACACGAAGCGGCCTGTAGTCCTCAGTCTAAAAAACCTCTCGACTACCCCACCAATGGGTAAAAGCCGTAAGACAGTTCTTTCTTTTTTTTAAACCAATCCATTTTCCTGATATCTTTTTTCACCTTCAAATTCCCTCACCTAAAAAGTCTTTTCTTATAACTAAGTCAAACACACATTTCAGTTGTGTACTTGAGCGTATACAATTTGGGATCATACCAAGCGAATTGGGTAATGAGGTCACCTTCTGTATTTCTCTATACTGCCATTAACAGTTTTTAGAAAAATAATGTGTTGTTATCCCATAGAGGCTGAACAAGCTTGTTCTGTCAGTCGAATGCTATTCTTAAATTAGATACAGGTCTTCTTCGGTTGTTTCACTGCTCCGTAGAGTGTGTTGGCAATTGTTGGCAGTGCTTGTAATAAATTTGTTTCCTCACGTCCGCAAGCGCCTTGTACTAAATGAAAAGGTGTCGAACGGTTTCATCAGCGTGAGAGCAATGTCTGCACATAGTAGGTGCTGGGGATTGATGCGGTTAAAGTGGTTATTGACTCTGGTATGTCCTGTTCGAAACTGAAAGAAGCGACTTTGATCTCTTCTATATAGTTTATTTATATCATCGTTACTTTTTGGCTGTGACATTTCGCTAAACACACTGCGACCTGTTGTTCCTGTCGCCCACCTCTTCATCCAGACTTCCAAAGTATTATTCTTAAATAATTCGTTTAAAATGTATCGTTTTTGAAACTGAAATAGTCAGTAAAATCTAAGGATCATAAACAAGTATCTATGCACATTTTGTTCGTATGTATGGAAGTTTAGAATTAAATTAGGAAAGAACAACGTATTGAAAAACGAAAATACTGACTTTTTGTGTTATACACGAGGCGTGTTTAAATGAAACCGGACCAAATTGCAACTAGTGAACATAGTTCAATGCGCACGATGACGTAATTTTTATAGTAAACAGCACATACTAACAGTCAAATTTGTAAATATTCATTTTCCTCCGACTCAAAGTTTCATCAGCAAACCGTTGAAAACTAGGCGGGTGTGATACGGAATCCTTCCAGAGTTGATTAGCGAGCGGTGATTCGGCTTCTAACAGCTGAAGAATGTCGACCAGCTGACATTCATCGCAGAGTGCAGGCAGTGTATGGTGACAAAAGTGTGTTGAAGACAGCAGTGTATTGTGACAAAAGTGTGTTGAAGACAGCAGTGTATTGTGACAAAAGTGTGTTGAAGACAGCAGTGTATTGTGACAAAAGTGTGTTGAAGACAGCAGTGTATTGTGACAAAAGTGTGTTGAAGACACCAGTGTATTGTAACAAAAGTGTGTTGAAGACAGCAGTGTATTGTGACAAAAGTGTGTTGAAGACAGCAGTGTATTGTGACAAAAGTGTGTTGAAGACACCAGTGTATTGTGACAAAAGTGTGTTGAAGACAGCACCGAAGAACTGACAACGATGTTTAAGGAAGGACGTGAGTTAACGAAAGATTTTTCTTGAACCGGTCAGGCGCATATTGTAGCGTCCTTATTTCACGTCCTTTTTTTAAACGTCGTTGTCCGGATCTTCACTGTTGTATTCGACACACTTTTGTCACCATACACTGCCTGCACTCTGTTATGAATGTCAACTGATTTATATGTTTCAGCTGTTAGAAATCGAATAGTTGATCAACTCTGGACAGATTCCGTATCACACCCGCAATGTTTTCAACGGTCTGCTGAGAAAACTATTAGTGGGAGGATAATGACATTTTGCAAACTTGACGGTTGGTATTTACTGTTCGCACTAGAAGTGACGTCATCTTGTGCATCGTACGTATGTTCATTTGGTGCATTTAGGTCCAGTTTCATTTAAACACTCCTCGTATTTATTTGCACAAGTAGACGCAGGACCTGACATTCTAGATGGTTTCATTTCCCCATTGATTACCTGCTTTAGGAATTAGATATTCCTCAGACTTGTGTGGGTATTGTGTTGATACTCTTGAGATCAGCAGCTGTGTTGATCTGATCTATGTCGGTCAATGATTGTTTGACCTTGCTAATGATGAACTAACGAATACCATCTCGTCTGCAACTTGTTAGTGCGTCATCCTGTCGCTATCTATGTTAACGCCTCTTTTGTCCCATTGTAGTCGCTAGAAGATCTCTTAGACAAGCTACTGTAAATAACAATGGAGAGAAGGTGCCGCCATGTCGAACTCTTGTTGGTATATAAATATATAACTGGACAATAGTACAGCGTAATTGCCTAATTGCAACCTTCGCATATGTCCTTCCATAACTTTTGTGTAGATTTCGGAAATGCCCTGAATTCTGGGAGCATTTATTGTTGCATTTGTTTCAATACTGTCAAACGCTTTAACGTAATCAATAAATATAAGACATACGAGTATGCTCAGTTTGCGTGTTCGCTTCATGATTTGATTGATGGTGTGCAGAAGGTCAGCTGTGGAGAGCCTTTTTTCTGAATCCGGCTAGCTCGCGATCCTGATATAAGTCTAGTATCGATTATGTTGGCAATATCTATAGTTAACAGCTATTATATTATATATATTAGACAACAAAATGGACGTTAGATTCCAAAACGTTCAGTGTCTCTATTTTTCGGGATTAGAATATTCTTTTAGGATTTGCACTGGTCGGAAATTCGTTCTGTACCTTGGCTGGAATTAAATAGCTTAGCCAGTAGATATGCTAGCATTTCAACTTCAGTTTTAATGACGTCTAAGGTTACCCCATCTGTTCCTGCTGTTTTTTTTTGTCTATACGAGGAAACGGGATCGCATTAAGTTCAATCATTCCAATTAGTTCTATTTCTGTTCATGTCTGCCTATTGGTGGATTTCAGCCGTTGATCATTAAAGGTAAGTGTAGTAGTGTTTGCATTATGCTTGGGTACTCTGTGCTCATCGCCTTCTTCAGCGTTTATTCTAAAAAAGACGTTGTGGCATAGTTTACAGCGAGTGTGTGGTATTTCGGCCTAATACATCCAATTTATGCTGGTATTTTTGGAACCAGGCTTGTCTTCCCTCTGCGATCCCCATTCTTTTAAGATTACATCAAAGCAGCCTATATCCAGGGCCGCCAATTTGAGACTTAGAAGTTGTTGTTGAATGTCCACAATAAGTAAGATGAATCTTTTGTGCCACTTGAAAAGGGCGTCAAGTTCCGGGTTTCAGCAGCTTCTCTCCCATCCCAAGCGTGCTGTTGAAGGTGGGACGGGGTCCTGCGAGCGGTTGTGCTATGCATTATTTCCTCTGTGTTTCGTTTACTGCTACGTAGGTCACGTCGATCCGTTCTGTCCTTAAATGCTTTACGAAGATCTCTGTTCTTCTAACGTGCTCTTCTTATGTCTGTTTTCGATTGTTAATGGAATAGGGCGTTCCTGTTATTTTAACTTCTTGGGAATCAAGTATGTGCATTGGTAGTGATGGTTGGTGTAGCACTTGTATTTTTGAAAAGAAAAAAATTAGTTTCAGACGCAATTATCAATTTGTGTTTTCTGGTGTGCTGGGCGTTTTCTTGTATGGTATGTGGTCTGCGTATCTTGTCTAGGGAGTGTTGTGTGTATCTTGTGTGGTAAGTGATGTGTGTATCTTGTGTGGAAAGTGATGTGTGTATTTTGTGTTGGAAGTGATGCGTTTATCTTGTGTGGGAAGTGTTGTATGTATCTTGTGTGGGAAGTGATGTGTGTATCTTGTGTGGGAAGTGTTGTGTGTATCTTGTTTGGGAAGTGTTATGTGTATCTTTTGTGGGAAGTGTTGTGTGTATCCTGTGTGGGAAGTATTGTGTGTATCGTGTGTGGGAAGTACTGTGTGTATCTTGTGTGGGAAGTGATGTGTGTATCTTGTGTGGGAAGTGTGTGTATCTTGTGTGCGAAGTGTTGTATGTATCTTGTGTAGAGAGTGATGTGTGTATCTTGTGTGGGAAGTGATGTGTGTATCTTGTATGGGAAGTGCTGTGTGTATCTTGTATGGGAAGTGCTGTGTGTATCTTGTATGGGAAGTGCTGTGTGTATCTTGTGTGGGAAGTGCTGTGTGTATCTTGTGTGGGAAGTGCTGTGCATATTCATTGCTTCTCAACATTAAACAACCGCAGATCCAATGACAGCGAAACACATGTTTTAAACCTCTCCAATATTTACTAATAACAAAAATGTAGATTGTAATATCTATCCCTACTTGAGAATCATTACAGTAATGTTTACTACCTTGAGCTGACTGTTGTCTTTGATAGAGTCATGTGAATATCAAATCGCGAAAGAGGATGAAGGAGAACAATGAATTCATTCTGGCAAAAAAATGTATTTAATGTACCCCAAAATAAGACTGGCTTAAAATTACTTTAGAAATAAGAACTCACATAGGATACATTCAGTTAAGCTCAGTTCAAGTTTCATCATAGGTCGTCTGCAATAGGTCACCAGTGTACTCTATATCTCTTGCAGTATTGGTGCAATCTGACAAGCTTTTTCCAGCTAATCTCCTGCTGTTATCCCCCAATTATAACGTTCTCTGCCTTTTAAACGACTGCCTTCTCTTCTACCCTCTAATTTGGTCTCCAACAAGGGGTTTTTCTTGTTTTATGTCCAAAATTACTTAACTGTCCAACTTTGATTTAGGAAATTAAATCGCTTTTCTCAACCAACATTGTCAATACCTCCATATTTGTTTTCTTCTCCTTCCATAAAATGCTACTCAATCTTCTGTATACCCTCATTTCAAAATCTTCGATGCTGTTCTCCGACTTGTTATTCAGTGTCCATGTTTCTGCGCCATAAAGTAGTGAAGAATATACATAACACATGGACATTGACTGAACTAACCTTGAAGTCGTGGTTTGCCCCGAAGTATATTGGCACAAATGCCAGCCACACTATACACGTACTGTACATTGTGAAAGCAATGTACTTGGCTTCGTTAAAGTTCTGAGGAATCTTGCGTGTCTTGAAGGCATACACAGTGCACAGGATGATCAGAAATATGTTGTAGAAAAGGGATACAATAGTGGCCACTTGACTTGCTCTGCACCTTAGCACTAGGGTGTCCTTCTGATGAAGAACTAGGCTCACATTAGGCTTCTCAAACCCCAGCCAGGTAAAGGCTCCAGCCACCTGTACGAACATATATGGGTAGGCAAGATATGAGAAAGCATGCCAGACAACCAGACCATGCGAAGTTTCAATGAAATTATCAGAGAACCAAATCATTTATATTTTATATTTAACTTGTTAGAGGAAATAAAATCAGGCATACCTTAGCTTAACCTGTCATAGAGTGACAGAGAGAGTGACATACATGGAGAGAGAGAGAGAGAGAGAGAGAGAGAGAGTTAGAGAAAGCGAGAAACCATATTACATATAGTTTAGTTTACTTGTCAGAGAGAGATCTAAACACATAGTTTATATTACTGTGTCGTGGAACCAGATCACATTTATATTAGGTTGCCATATTAGATAAAAAATGAATCAAAAACATATAGATTAGTTAAAAGTTTGAGATAACTTGATCACATTTAATTTAGGTTAGTGTATATGAAAGAGAGAGAGAGAGAGAGAGAGAGAGAGAGAGAGAGAGAGAGAGAGAGAGAGAGAGAGAGAGAGAACTAAAATACAATTTACATTAGTGTGTCGTTAAAGAGGATCACATATAGTTAAGGTTAAATCGGTTGAGAACCAGATCACAATTACTTTAGGTTAACATGACAGAGATAAAACTAAAGCCATACAGTTTAGATTAGCGTTATAATAGCAGATCACATAATGTTTAGTTTAGTTTAGTTTGTCAGAGAATAAGATCACATGTTGATTAAAGTGACGTGCTGGAGTATCAGACGACATACACATTATTGGTTGAGTTATCATTTGAGCTGATCACACATTGTTAGCGTAGCTTACCACAATGTCAGTTTATGTATAGTTTAGTTTGTCACAAAACCATATTAAAGATCACATATAATTTGGCTTAGCTTAATATATAACTAGATTACATATATAGTTTAGTTTGTTAGAGAACCACATTATTTGTGGTGGTAGGTAGGCATGGGGTAGGTAAGTAGGTGGTAGGTGAGTAGGTAGGTAGGTGGTAGGTAGATAGGTAAGTGGTGGGTAGAGGGTAGATATGTAGGTAGATATTTGGTTTACGTGTAGGTAGGTAGTCTACTTAGTCGCTAAGAATCCGTTACGCCAACTTTTCATGAGCACGTTGAGTGACTGAGTCCCAGGCTGCATGCAGTGAAGATGGTGTATTTCCATTTTTACCCAATACGGTGGTACGACGACGACCGATGGAGAGGGACCATGACGGAAGGGGTCGCTTTCCCCCTTTGATGTCAATGGCTTTCTCTGAGAGCTGGAGGACGAGGACATCATCGGCAAGAAGGGCCAAAGGTCCAAACAGGGTCAAACGGCGACGGTCCAGCCCTGTCCTACTATAGATAGGCCGTCTGATTCCTCAGGAAAACTAATTGAAACGTCAAATTCTACCGCGTACTAAAAACCAGAACTCACATTGTTCCAAGATTTAAAATCAACCCTTGTTCCACACAGAGAAATAGAACACATTCACCGTGCAAAACACGACACATTTCTGTTGAAATTGATCCTTTAATCCTGCCCTGAAACCAACTGCATATGCATCTTTGTTTTCAAAACATACTATAGTTGCACTGATACTTAAGACATGCACATTTCGTTATTTAGTCAGCCTTGGAATGTGACGTTTCCAATGGATTTCTCCATGAGTCAGAATGCCTGAATCTACAGCAGGCTGTGGTCCAGAACAATATAGATCGAAGTCGGCCTACGTTTCATAGTTGCATGCAATGAGTGATGCAAGGTAGGACAGTTGGGATGCCAAGTATGGTTGGCGTTATCCCTTACCACATATCCCTCTTTTGGTAAACCACTTTAGTCACATTAAAGCAGGTTGTTCAAATCCAAAATGCTCGTTACTTCCCTTTCTTTTCTGTTGTCCGTTACTTATGTTTTCTTAGTGCAGGAAACAAATTCCATCTGTAATCGATGTTAATAACAAATACGCCAGGTGTGTTCACATGGAACTGGGCCTAATTGCACCAAGTCAACATACGTATGATGCACATGCTGACGTCAGGTCTGATGTAAATAGCAGATATCAACCGTCAAGTTTTCAAAATTGTATTATCCTCCTACTCATAGCTTCCTCAGCAGACCGTTGAAAACATGGCGGGTGTGATACGGAATCCGCCCAGAGTTGATCAACGAGCGGTGATTCGGTTATTAACAGATGCAGTTTGTCGACCAGGTTATATTCATCGCAGAATGCAGGCAGTGTATGGTGACAAAAGTAGCGTAATCTTCGGCGACAGTCCACCCGTCGCCTGACCTGGTCTCTGACGATCATTCGTTAACTCACGTCCTTCTTTAAAGATCGTTGTCCAGATCTACAATGTTGTCTTCGGCACACTTTTGTCGCCCTTCACTGTCTGCATTCTGCGAGAAATGTCAACTGGTCGACGCTGATCAACTCTGGACGGATTTCGTATCACAGCCGCCATGTTTTCAACAGTCTGCTGAGGAAACTGAGTCGGAAGATAGATATTTTCCAAACTTTACGGTTGGTATGTGCTGGTTACATCACAAGTGACGTCATCATGCGCATCGTACGTATGTTCACTTAGTGCAGTTTGGTCTGGTTTCATTTGAACACGCCTTGTACTATGTGGAAATCCCACAGCCTCGAAGTGTCCACATTTGACCTGCATGGACACTGTGATTGTGGGAACAGAACCTACTCACTTGTACAGAGACTAGGGCGGAGCATATCAGAATCTGCGACTTGGGGCTTGTGTAGCTGGGCCTCTTGACCATCGCCTTGATCCCCACCGTGAAAATTCTTTGCAAACAAAGAAATAATAATAGGCACATTTGTTTATCATCAGATAATTCTAGATTTTTAAAAAAAGTATCTACATTTTTATTGGTGAATTTTTGAGAACGATATGATCTGGACTTGTGGATGTCATTATGTGCAAGGACCATATCTCTTCCTTGCTGCTTTGTCTTTATATCTCCTACAGTTTTCTTCTTCTTTTCGCCTATTGATGTGCTTGTTCGTTTCAGCGTCAGGTTCTAAAGATGTTTTGGGATCTGACCCTAATATGTGCATCGTATGTGTGGCGCTTTCCTGCTTCTTATATTTCTGCTATCCATCGTTTGGGTGCTCGGCCCGTGGCTATGTATCCATTGTATCTGTGTAGCATTGCTTTCTGAAGAAAGCTATCTGGTGTTTGACTCGTCACGTCTCCGAGTCATTTGTTTCCTGTCCTTTGATGATGTCTAGCCTGTTACTGTACCTACTTGTTTCCTAATATATTCTATCCATTCTTGTTATTCAGAGCATTCAGTGCAGGTATTTAATCTCTGCAGTTACTTTGTTTCTTTTATCTTTGTTTCTTTTATCTTTGTTTCTTGTATCTTTGTTTATTAAAGTCAAATTATGACATTGATATCGGCAATGTGGGAATGAGCGTTGAGTTTAGCGTTCTTCTTTATCCATTGCCAAGTGCTTACATAGTAATATCTTGGACATTTGGTCAATGATTTGACTTTTTTATTACATCTCTTTTGGATTTTTCATCTGTTTTACTTTTTGATTTTGTATAAATATTGCTTATCTGAAGTCGCTATTAGTGTTTTTGTCATCAGTAGAGTTCATTTAAGTGATCACTGAGGTTGATTCCATCACTAATTTCTGCTCTGTACATATTGCGTTAATAAAAGCGATAAACAATAAAGGAGATAGTACACAACCTTGCCATCCACGGGATCTGATATGACATTTGTTAGAATATCCTGCGCGTGTTCCTACTTTGTTCGAACAGTCAAGTAGCTATTTATAGCTAGATACACTTAACGAGCGAAATGTCACAGGGACTTCGTTGGCTTCTAGTTTTGTAGAAATAAAATACTCTAAATATTTGCCTGGCAGAAAGTAATGAAGATATTCATTACCTCCACAATTTAATAATGATGAACTGTCCTCTAACAGACCTGTTTGACTTGTGCTTCCATGTAGTCTAATTTATAGTTGTCTGTTTTACAAGCTTTTATTTGGCTTGGCTTGGCTTCGTTCGTTCTCAATCTCCCGCTACCAAATACTGAAAAAGCTTAGGTAGTTTACAGCTTGACTGCAATATTTGCACCTTTCGGTCCAACACATCCGACTTCAGCAATCATTTTTTAGTACCGCGTTAGCATTCCCTCTTCGATCCTTTCTCCTTAGCCAGTCTGCTCCTGTTATCCAGGATCACCGCGTGGAGGTGTAGAATGATCTTGGCAGCTCTGGTTCGCTGGCCCTGACGCTAGCAGTCAGCTATTGGTCGCTGACCACTGCAGCTCATGCGCCTGCTCAGCAGCTTGATCCCAGCTTTTTTTGCACGTAACAAGACCGTTGTCCGTTTTCGTAGACTTCTATTTCTCATATTTTAACCAACTTACCCATAACTCAAATGCTGAAATTGTGTACACATCCTCTATTATTGCGACCTGTTAATCTATCAAATTTTGACCTGATCCTGCACAGGTCATTCACAAGATTGTAAGCAAATCTTAGTTTCTATATTTAACTGCATTGACAGCGAAATCAGTAACTTCAATTCGTATGTAAACAAACACGCGCTAATTGAGTCGACAAGGTTCAACCACACGAGGCAAGCACTGACGATGACGCAGGTTAAGAAATCTACGTGAGCGAAGATCATTATCAAAGATTAATCGGTACTGAATGTTGACCAAAAGTAATATATTTTTAAAAAGTAACACCAATGTACCAGTTCACCAAGGAAACACACATACAAAAAGTTTCATTCTTGTAGTCCCTAAATTAAAACAAAAACATGTCTTAGTACGAGGTGTGTTCAAAGGAAACTGGACCAGACTGCACCAAGTGAATAGACGTGAACTGTGATAATGAATGTCAACTCTGGTGTAAACAGCACATTCCAACCGTCAAGTTTGCAAAATTGCATTTTCCTCCGAATCATAGTTTTCTCAGCAGACCGTTGAAAACATGGCGGATGTGATACGAGTTAGTCTAGAGTTGATCAACGAATGGTGATTCGGTTTCTAACAGCTGAAGGATGTCGACCAGTTGACATTCATCGCAAAATGAAGGCGGTGTATGGTGACAAAAGTGTGCCGAAGACAACATTAAATATCTGGACAACGTTGTTTTAAAGAAGGACGTGAGTTAACGCAACAAAATGCGCTTGCCCTGGTCTCGGAAGATATTTCGTTAACTGTTAGAAACCCCATAACCGTTCGCTGATCAACACTGGGCGGATCCCGTATCACACCCGCCATGTTTTCAACGGTCTGATGAGGAAACTATGATTCAGAGGATATGAAATTTTGCACGCCTGACGGTTGGTATGTGCTGTTTACAACAGAAGTGACGTCATCATGCGCATCGTACGTATGTTCACTTGTTACAGTTTGTTCCGGTTTCATTTGAACACCTTTCGTACATGCCTGCACGAAAAACATGTTTTTTTTTCAAAAGTTATTTGTCTTTAATTGTTGTTGTGGGGGAGGGGGGGGGGGGCTTTGAAGTGAGCACCTTGTGATATGATGAACTGTTCCTTGTTTTACTCCCTCTGATATGTATATTCTATTCGTCAGTGTATTCTCAGTGGTTAGATAATGAATTTCTTTAAGAATTCATGCAGCTTTCCATTTTTTGTTAAATAATGTCCTAACCTCTTGTTTAGCATATTTTTGAGCTTGGTATCCCACAAGGAGTTCATATCGCAGATTGAAACTTCGTTTGCGGAGGTAAGAGAGAGCGAGCCACACGAGAGGCCGGAGCGCGTAACGACAATACGGCCGACTCATCTCGTGTGTGCCAAAGGTGTGGGAGATCCTACCGCTCCAGGATTAAACTTTACAGTCATATGAGATTACATGTCCCAGCACGTCCGATACTGCCGTCATATTCGCTTGTGATGGACAACTTTGTATTATCATTACTATGAATATTATCCCATAGTTAGCTGTCCATCGTTGTCGATGTGGACCGCCGACATCATCCTTGTCACAAATTTCCCTGTTGGGTGTGGGTGCGCATGTGGCTGAACAGGCCAATGCGGGCACGAAAACATCTGCTACATATTGAGCACACGAGGTTTGTAGAAGGGGATGGTGTTCCCGCTGCTCGGGATTTCCGCGTCTCGCGTCTGCTCTGGGCTTTCACAACACGGTCGTCTTCGCCGTTAGCTACACCCGATTTGACTGCGCTTCTCCAGTCAGATCTGTTTTGCGCTAGGCATTCCCAGGTGTCGATGTCTATCTGGCAACTTTTCAGTGAGTCCTTCAGACCGTCTTTAAAAAGTTTCTTTGGGCGCCCTCTCTCGCGCCCTCCCTCTCTCAGCTCACCATAAAGAAGCTTCTTTGGGAGCCGCTTGTCTGACATACGGACGAGGTGTCCGGCCCATCCTAGTCATGCTTTCTCTAGCAGTGCATTATCCTATATCAGAAACCTAAAGAGCAGATCAGATGCGAAGCCCATAAAACGGTTTTCAAGGGATAGATTTTGCCCACGATTTATGAGTTTGAAATTCATGACCTGGACATCACTTTTGGTGTTATTTAACAACACATTTTCAATGTAGCTCTTCCGCAGCCTTTTACATCGTAAAGTTTGACCTGGAAACATGTCAGACACATTTTAATACCAACTCTTTTCTTAAAACAGTCGAGACCTTTCAAGTTTAGGAGAACAAAAATACATAATATTATAACAACTGAAATTATACCTGAAAATTCGATTAGTCTTTGTGAGTATTGCAGCGTACACAAAACACAATGACACGCCAAGTCCCAGCCGACGAATTGCGCAGGTTAAGGGCGATGGGCGTGCCAGCATGGCCACTGACGTACAATAGGAAAGTGCGATTCCAAAGAGAAGTATGTAACACAGTTCTCGTCCTGAGGCCATGATGATCGGTGTCCTGTTGAATGCCACGAACACTCCAAAGACGAACACTGTACACATGACTGGAATATTAGGGAATCTGATCATGTAAGGCATACTTGCATTAAGGCCGTCCTGTATTAACACATGCTTGCATTAAGGCCGTCCTGAATTAACACATGCTTGCATTAAGGCAGTCCTGTATTAACACATGCTTGCATTAAGGCCGTCCTGTATTAACACATGCTTGCATTAAGGCCGTCCTGTATTAACACATACTTGCATTAAGGCCGTCCTGTATTAACACATGCTTGCATTAAGGCCGTCCTGTATTAACACATACTTGCATTAAGGCCGTCCTGTATTAACACATACTTGCATTAAGGCCGTCCTGTATTAACACATACTTGCATTAAGGCCGTCCTGTATTAACACATGCTTGCATTCAGACATGCCTCCACAAGGACACACCCAGATAAGTCACAGGTTCGTTAAGTCACACCTTCAATGAGACACACGTAAATGAAACAACTCTTCCATTAATAGACTTCTCCATTAAATATCATCTACATTAGCCCACACCTCCAGTAAGCTGCACCTCCGTTTAACCAAACCTCTAAATAAATCAATAAACTACACCTTAATTATGCTATTAGCCCATTTAACTACACCTCCATTTAACCAAACCTCCATTTAACCACACCTCCATTTCATCCACATTTCCATTTAACCACCCCTCCAATTAACCACCCCTCCATTTAACCACCCCTCTATTTAACCATACCATCATTTAATCACACCCCCATTTAATCACACCTCCATTTAACCACACTTCTATTTAACCCCAATAAACCAGACTTCCATTAGCCAATTCGTCCATTTAACCACCCCTATTTACCTACCTCATTTAACACCTAAATTTAACCACACCTCCATTAACCAACGCCTCCATCTATTCACATCTCCATTTAAACACACTTCCGTTTAACCATACCTCCATTAAGACACACCTCCATTGAGACACATCTCCATTAAGACACACCTCCATTTAAACACACATCTATTAAGACACATCTCCATTAAAACACAACTCCATTAAAACACACCCCCATTAAGATACACACCCCATTAAAACACACCCCCATTAAAACACACCCCTATTAAAACACACCTCCATTAAAACACACCCCCTCCCCATTAAGACACACCCCCATTAAGACACACCCCCATTAAGGCACATCTCCATTAAGACACACCTTCATTAAAACACACCCCCATTAAGACACACCCCCATTAAGACACATGCCCATTAAGACACACCCCCATTAAGGCACATCTCCATTAAGACACACCTCCATTTAAACACACATCCATTAAGACACACCCCCATTAAAACACACCCCCATTAAAACACTCCTCCATTAAAACAAACCTCCATTAAAACACACCCCCTCCCCATTAAGACACACCCCTATTAAGACACACCCCCATTAAGACACACGTCCATTAAGACACACCCCCATTAAGGCACACCTCCATTAAGACACCTTCCTTAAAACGAACCTCTATTAAGCCAAACCTTAATTAAAATGCATGCCTTTTAAACACATGCCATTAAAACACATGCCAATGAAAGACATTCCGCTGAACACATCCCATAAAACACACTCCTTTAAAACAAATCCCATTAAATACATCCCACTAAAAACATCCATAAAAACGTATCATTGAAACACATCCCAATGAAAGAGATTCCGCTAAACACATCCCATAAAACACATCCCTTTAAAACACATCCAATTAAACACGTCCCATTAAAACACATCCCATTAAAACACATCCCATTAAATCACACCCCGTTAAAACACATCTCATTAAAACAGATCCCACTAAACACATCCCATAAAACACGTTCCATTTAAACACGTCCCATTAAAACAGATCCCATAAAACACGTCCCATTAAAACACGCCCCAATAAAACACGTCCCATTAAACCACGTCCCATTAAACCACGTCCCATTAAACCACTTCCCATTAAACCACGTCCTATTAAATCACAACATGCCTTTATTAAATCCCACCTCCTTTTCACTCCTTATACAGTCAAACGTCAAGCGACACTCTCGAACGAAAACCCTGTCACAGAAGTCATCTTACCTCCGGCCACTGAGAAGGCCACGGGCAGAACAAACCACAGACTGGCGGGAACCAACGTCACGATGGGCAACCTCTCACATCCCGTCAAAGTGGCGTTAGGTCTGGAGTCACTGGGACATGCCACACACTTGGATATATCTGGCATGTACTCATTTTCCTAAAGATACACAGAAGATGGAGAATTCAATCACAGAACCAGTCAAGTTGATCAAGAGTTTAATTACAGAAACAGTGAAATCGGAAATGGTGAGGATGGATCAATTGGCGATAATATAGGAGGGTTTCAAATGAAAACCAGAAAAAAATGTCTTTTAAATGTGTTAAGAAGAAATGAAACAAAACGGAATAATTTGTCAACGTTGCTGTTGTATAATGCTAACAATGAGTAAGTTTACTCTTTTCTGCACGATGAAAAGGGCGTTAAGTGACTGGTTGTAGTAGCTTTCCTCGCAACCTGAGCATGCTGATGAAGATGGAATGTGGCTCTCCAGGCCGTTATGCTATGCTTGTCTTCTCATCTGCGTGACGCTCACTACTACGAGGATCATGTCGATCCACATCTCATCAGACAGACTGTCTTTAAAACAGATTATTTCCAGGGAACGATACATGGAAGAGAGATAGTGGTCTTGGTCAGTATATTGGGCCTGACCCTGAAGCAACGTCCTGGTCAGTATATTGTGCCTGATCATAAAGCAACGTCCTGGTCAGTATGTTGTTCCTGACCGGACTAACGTCCCAGTTCTCGAGTTAGCCAACGTATTCGCCACTGCGTTCAATACACTTCCATTATTGTCCAAAATGTACATGGATTCCTCTAGATAAAACGTTGTTTGGTCGCGTGACTAGCCACTCATGCACCAAGCTGTTTTAATTATGGAGTCACCTGCCGAGCCATCCAGATCTGGAGTCAACTGCCGGGGCATCCAGCTTGCAGTAACTCTGTGGATCTAGTGTCAACTGCCGGGGCATCCCGCTTGCAGAAACTCTGTGGATCTGGAGTCAGCTGCCTGGGCATCTAGCTTACAGAAACTCTGTCTATCTGAACTATGCCATGGATGATGTGGTGTGCTGAACTGTGATGTCCAGAAGTGCGTCTGTTTCATTCAGTCACTTTGTGATTTTCAGCACAATGCATTCAACTGCTGCAATCGATTCTCGTGCCACTAACACATTTGGGAACATTCTGTTTGAAAAATCGAGCAATTATGGAACTTTCTACACTTTTCGCTATTTGCTGATAGGGACGGAACACCTATAGGCTTACTCGAAATGCAATAACGTCGAGTCTGAACAAAATAGAACAAGAAATTATTGAAACAATACATTATGGGTAACAAAAAGCAAGAGTTAGTTTGACGCTGACGAAAATACAATAACAATCAGCCACAATGCGTGAAATGTCAGGAGACAGGACATTCAAGAACTGTACCTTCCCAAAGCCAAGTAAACCGCAAGTATTAAACCACCCACACATTTGCTGCTAATAGTCAAGTGTGTGGTCGGATAGATAGACAAATGAAGGCGCGAGAATGCATGTTCTAAAGTTCGGCCAGATTTATATGCGGAACAAACTAATAGTTTTTTGTTACCTATCAACACGCACTGATCTTTCTGCCTGATTGAGTATTCGTTATTCGGTTAGTTTTCTTTCCACTTGTGACGTTGAACGACGTGGGGAGGAGCTTCAGTGGTCTATCCTGCGGCAAGTGCGTTGCGTCGGTCAATGTGAGCCCTTGTCCTTGCACAATTACTATAATGTCATCTATCCACCTGCCTTGAGGCAGCCCCTGTGCCCTGTAGCCAGATCTTCCAGCGTTGTAAGCCATTAGTGCAAGTGGATGAGGTTACATTATCATAAGATGGCCAAACCAACTTATTTTATACCTGGATATGTATTCGACACAAGAAGTAGTGCCGACCATACTTCGAATGTCGTCGTTCCGTACTCTGTCTCCTCTGGTAACACCGATGACCTTCAAACACTTCATTTCAGAAGTCAAAAATTATACTTAGTATCCCAGAACACATTACGATATTCTCTGACAGAAAATAGAGCAACACAACGAATGATGACTACTAAGGATGGTCGAAAAGATTGGCACTTTAGTATGAGTGAGTTTAGGTACAATTTGGGAATTGGTGTACAAGTTAGTCCTGTATATTTTCACCCTGGAAGGCAAAATACTTATCTCACGTGTCGTTCATCTTCCTGATGCCCTGGTTGTAAAACTACTTTGATTTGGCCGGGAACCACGTCTCAAGTTCAGTAATAAAGTCATCGACGTCAGAAAACGAGGGCAACGAAAAGGATTCTGGGAACAGGAAGAAGTTACTAGGTGCAAATTTCGATAAATATGGAGGATGGGGCATGATGTCATACCCGCAAGTTATTTTTATCGTCCAGGACATGGTTGCTGTACTGCAAACTCCGGACCAAGTCAGATAAGTTCTGCAATCAAGATATCGCGAAGGTTAAGAATAAATGAACACAATGTATCGCCTCGCAGAATGATGGACTAAAGTTCACACCAATTTCCAGTCAACCGGCATGACTCCTTCATACTCAAGTGCAAAATTTGTTGCTAATCCCTCGTAATTCTTCTAACAAAAAAATGGAAAAAGATTAAAGATCTACAATTACAGATGTGAAAATTGTTACTGAAAAAAAATGGAAATTAACGTAGAATAATGTTAGGTTCTTTCTAACTTGCTAGAAACAATGGCTGCATTATTGTGCAGAAATATAAAGGCGAATAACATGTCTATCAGGGTATCAACCGAAGAAATAAATAGATCAGAATGTATCCTCTGAAAGTTTCATTCAGTACTTATTCGTGAAGATCGTATGAGCAAATAACAGGACCACTGCTCTCTTCCAATAAAAGAGTAAAACGATCCCGTTAACACATAGTTGGTATATTGAGAATATGACGATAGGCCCATAGTTTTATTGACAACTTGTTGTTGATTGTCACCTCTGCCATTCTATCATACTGTCCAACATCGTTACTCTTTACAACTGTCTCTATTTCCTGCTGTCTTTCCAGTTGTCACAATTTACGCCAATCCCCCTCTTCTCATAACATGCCCGAAAAAGGATGTCTGTCTTTACCGGATTTTTGCAATGAGCTGTCTTTGTGCTTGTGCCTCTTCGAGTACTGTATCATTTGTTTTCATTGCAGTCTAAGTGATCCGTAGCATTCTTCTGATCAATTACATCTCAAATCAATACTTTGATTATATTAATTGAAATAACATCTTTTTGAAAATCTCATTGCCAATCACTACTTTAATAAAAACAGTATATTCTTCAGGATCATATTTCGAGTAGCGACTACCCATTTAATCAATACTGTAATAAAAACAGTATATTCTTCAGGGTCATAATTAGAGTAGTTACTACCCATCCAATCACTACTTAAAAAAACAGTATATACTTAAAGAGCAAATTTCGAGTTGCGACTTCCCATTCAACCAATACTGTAATAAAAACAGTACATTCTTCAAAAGTATATTTCGGGTAGCTTCTACCCATTCAATCAATGCATTAATAGCAAACAGTGTATTCTTCATGATCATATTTCGGGTAGCTTCTACCCATTCAATCAATGCATTAATAGCAAACAGTGTATTCTTCATGATCATATTTCGGGTAGCTGCTACCCATTCAATCAATGCGTTAATAAAAACAGAATATTCTTCAGGATCATATTTCGAGTAGCTACTACCCATTCAACCAATACTGTAATAAAAACAGTATATTCTTATGGAGCATATTTCAGGTAGATACTACCCATTCAATCAATGCATTAATAGCAAACAGTATATTCTTATAGATTTCGTTGCTAACAGTTACCTTACACGGAACGCACATCCAGCAGCATTCACTGCTGGGGATCTTGGCGTGTCCGAACTTGCACGGGTCGCTACAGATGGAGGTTGGCAGTTGCTGAGAGAAGTTTCTCCACCTCAATAAGCTCGTGTTTAAGATCAATCTGGAAAGAGAAGCAAAGATAACGCTACTTAAACAAAATGAAATGTTCGCAGTGATAGACAATTGCTCTACGATGTGGTTTATGTTAAGGCAGTAGAACTGACACATATTAGAATGTAGTTGTACGTATGACACATCTTGTGGCACTTATTCCGGGTAGATGGGACTCAAAGGCCTAGGAGAGAATTCATCTAGGATTAGCACAACTCTGCCTTCAAACCGCCTCATGCCTTACAGATGAGTTATTACATTACCATAGGCTACCTGCATAAAGCAAACCACGGAAAACCACCGCTGTATTGGGTATCCTTAGATTTATCATGCATGGACCGACAACACCTAACATTAATCACACATAGTGTTAATAGAGTCAAACTGATAGACGGAACACATGCTGGGAGGGAAATTATGGTATATGGTCGCCAAACGGTATTTGACAGGGCACTTGATGATGATGATGATTGATTGGTTAATTGAATAGTTTATTGATTGATTGATGTATGTATGCATGATTGATTGTTTGGATGATTGATGATTGATTTATGTATGATTAGTTGATGATTGATTGATTATAAATTGACAGTTGATGATTGATTGTTTTATGGTTGTTTGATTTCTAATTCATAAATTGATAATTGCTCGATTGATAATTGGTTGACGATTTCTTTATTGATTAGTGATTGATTGATGATTGGATGACTGATTAGTGATTGATATATTGATGTTTAGGATTGATGATTATGCTTGATGATTGAGATTGATGATTGACTGAATGATCGATTTATAATAAGACTGATGATTGATGGCTTTCTTGATCTCTTTATAACTTTATAGTTATAAAGAGATCAAGAAAGCCATACAACAAAAGATGAGAGAGGCGAAAGAAGCGTGGATATGTGAGCAATGCGCAAACATCGAAGAGAGACTAAACAGAAATGATGCTAAAGGAGCGTACAAGGTGGTTAAAGAATTGGTAACACCACGACAAAGTAGGAACCTTATGATCCATGATAAAAACGGCAAGTGTCTCATTGAGGGAAATGACGTACTGGCAAGATGGACAGAGTACTGTCCCGAGCTATACAACTATGAAGGGCGAAACAAACCTGAGAAAACATTCCCCCCAACACCAACAAATATAGAGGAGAACCAACTGATAACGAATAATTGCAGCGGTAAAGACATTGAGAAGAGGGAAGGCGGCCGGCGTGGACAATATACCAGCAGAGCTCTTACAGGCAGGTGGAAAGGTAGGGGTGGAAGGCCTGACACACATCTGTAACAAAATATGGGCGACAGGAAACTGGCCGGACTTATGGACGAAATCTAAAGTTATACCGCTACATAAGTCTGGAAACCTAAAGCTGTGACAAAATTACAGAACAATAAGCCTCATTAGCCACCCTAGCAAGGTCATGCTTAAATTAATCCTCGACCGATTGAAACCCCAAGCAGAGAACATTATTGCCGAGGAGCAAGCAGGGTTCAGACAGGGAAGAAGCACTACAGAACAGATATTTAACTTAAGGCTGCTAAGTGAGAAATATCTAGAACAGCAGCAAACACTGTATCATGTGTTTGTGGATTTTAAGAAGGCGTTTGATAGGGTACGGCAAAAAGCGCTTTGGGCAACCATGAGGATGTATAATATCAACGGAAATATTATAACGGTCCTTGAACACCTGTATAACAAGGCGTCTAGTGCAGTTCTTGTGAATGGGAGGCGAGGAGACTGGTTTCGCACATCAGTTGGTGTGAGACAGGGGTGTACACTCTTTTCAATATATTCCTTGAAGGAATTATGAGTGAGGCACTTGGAGGTCACGTTGGTACTGTCAAGATAGGGGGCCGAACGATTACTAACTTTCGTTTTGCAGATGAAATCGATGGGTTGGCGGGTTCAGAAGCAGAACTCCAGGAATGGGTCAGAAGGTTCGATGAAAAAGCTCTTGACTATGGTATAGAGATAAACGCTGGAAAGACACAACTAATGACAAACAACGCTACGGGCTTCAACAGCAAGATAAAAGCAAACGGTCAAGAACTCAAATTAGTTGACCGTTTTAAATATCTTGGGTCGATTGTCAGTGAGGAAGGATCAAAATGTGAAGTATTGGCCAGAATAGCACAGACAATAGCGGCGCTTGCACGGCTTAACAAAATCTGGCAAGATAAACGGTTAGCACAACGCACGAAAATCAGATTAATGCGTACACTGGTCCTGTCAATATTTCTCTATGCGTGTGAGACATTGGCAATTACAGCTGACCTTCAACGAAGGATACATGCCTTGGAGATGAGATGTTTCCGAAGACTTTTAAACGTCACGAACAAAGATCGAGTTACAAACGAGGAAATCCGAAATAGAATTACGACGGCAACAGGGCCTTTCGAAGATCTCTTGGCAACTGTCGAAAGACAAAAACTCACTTGGTACGGTCACATATCGAGATCAAATGGTCTTGCAAACACAATCCTCTACGGGAAGGTGCATGGCAGACGACGAAGAGGCCGGCCCAAAAAGAGATGGGAAGACAACATAAAAGAATGGACCAGTCTCCGACCAGAAGAGTCACAGGCAGCGGCTTCTGACAGAGAGGGATGGCGTGGAGTTGTGAGGATGTCTTCATGTGTGCCCCAACGACCTCACCTGTTACGGGATGACCTTACCTGACCTGATGATTGATTGATGCTGAAGATGGTTGATTAATGATTATAATGATGATGATGACTGATTCATTGATTGATTGATTGATGATGTTAATGAATAAACCAATGGAACACATGACAAAGAACAGTTGGCTGGCCCAGGATAGTCTGCTGGGTGTAACTCAATAAGTCCAGTCAGAAAAGGAGACGAAGAGCATCCGTTGGGATTGAGTTCCCCGAGGAACCCGATAGATGACTATCTGGTCTTGTCTTGTCGTGTCTTCTGCATTTGTGCCGTGAGACGCCGTGGGGAGATGAAGTTTTCTGTCCAGTGTAATAAGCGTCGCTGTAGTAGTCGGCATCCTATGATAGTTTGTCCATCACAAGTGAGGAAGACCACTCTCTTTGTTCAGCCGTGTGGACAGTCGTATCTCTTGCTGTGTCCGCTGAAATGGGTGACTTGCGCGGATATTTGGATTAAAGTGAGGAAGAAACTGCGCCTTTTGTCAACCTCACTCACAGAGCCTAAGATACCTTTTGCCAGTGGCAAGACATTCATCAAGACGACTGGAGATAGCATAGGATGCAGATTTTGCCTCAGGGTTACCACCGAAGCCTTTCCGTAAACATGTAACTCGCAGGGTAGAAAGGTGGGAAGGCATCTAACGCAGTTTGTCGTGCCTTTTAGATAACCACAAGAGGTCGTTTGGACAACACTCAGCGTGTGAGTGAGTCTGGCATCTCTCCCCAGCTGTATTCAGTTCATCATAGTAGCATCTAAAATTCCCACACGCCATATTCGTGAAGGTGAACCGGCAGAACTAACCCGTGAGATACGACACAGGTATAACTAGTTTAAGCGTAGCGCCATTCAGCCGGCGTCCAGACCAGGATAAACGGATGGAAGAAATCACAAAAAAGAACGAAATAACAAGTCCAGACGGAAAACAACTCAACGTATCCGTGAACACAAGTGTAAGTCGTCGACTAGTGTGAATTCCAGGCAAATCCGTAGTCTGGCGGCATCCATAATGATCCAAAACAGTAGAGAAATGTAGACTCGCAGCCAGTTACGGCGCCATCTTTGCCAGATTTTTGACAACTTAGAATATCCACATCTTTTTCTATCCAATTAATTCTAGGTCTGTCACACATGCGAAAACCGGATAGCCGTGCATTATAGGCGCACAGTGGCAGTTGATCAGGTTGCATTCTCATTAGGTGACATAACCACTTGATTTTCTTCTGATCAAGATATTTAGTGCAGTCTTACGTCAATGATGTTCTGCACTTCTTCATCACACATTACGTCTCTCCTTGTTAAGTTAAAGGTTTTCCAGAGGCAATCTCATCTCACATGAAGTGATCTTTCTACTATAGGTTTTTCTTAAAGTCCACGTTTGTTGCTGGTAACAGAGAGTGGGCGTGAATATACTGTTGATCAGCAGTCTATTTGTGAGCATATGCATGTTAGGGTGTTCTTCTTCTTCTTCTTCGTTCATTCTAAGATCAAGGTTCCGGTTTATCTTACAAAGGACACCGTTGTTTGTAAGGCTGTTTCATCTTCATACAGCTTGTGTCTCATATCTGTCTCACGAGGCCAGTATTGTTGTCTCTTCTCCTGCGTGAGCGTGTAGCTTTGCAGTATGTGTTCCACGGTCATGATATGCTCCCCACTTGGGCACCTTTCATCTGTCCCAATCCTCATTTTGTTGTGAAGATGACTCTTGAGTCTGTTATGCCCAGTTCTCACTATGAAGATGATGACTTGCTCTTCTCTAGTTAAGTTATAGTAGCTGTATTCTTCTCAGAAGTCGGAGTGTTGATTAGCCCATTTTACCCTGAAGTTGGCTTTAAGTGTGGGCTTGGCCCCATTATATGTGATGCTCAGGTCTGTTTGTGGGGATGCTCAGGTCTGTTTGTGGGGATGCTCATGTCTGTTTGTAGGGATGCTCAGGTCTGTTTGTGGGGATGATCATGTCTGTTTGTCGGGATGCTCAGGTCTGTTTGTGGAGAGGATCAGGTCTGTTTGTGGAGATACTCAGGTCTGTTTGTGATGATGATCAGGTCTGTTTGTGGGGATGATCAGGTCTGTTTGTGGGGATGATCAGGTCTGTTTGTGGTAATGTGTATGTTAGGATGTTTCAATAATGGCGACATATGGTATTCAATTACATTTGCATTTCTTGCATCTAATGATTAAGATGATGATAATATAAATATTCAAAGCCTAAGGCAGATCGCAGAAAAGATGACTTTCAGAAGTATCGGAGGCAGTAAATGCCACTCTGCGTGAGGCACACAGACGGGTTCGTTCTAGAGATCTCTTCATAATCTAACGCTGAAAGGCATAACAGGATAAGCGAAAAGACATGAAAAGAAAGACGAATGATATACATATAGAAATACGTTTACGACGGCAGACCTTTCAACGATTATTAAAGTCTGTCATTAACAATTTAGAGAAAAACACAGCACAATTGATATAATTTACATTACTCATGGTGGATTAAAAGTACTTAATTACACCAAACAACTTATCAACCAAAGTTCAATCTCGTTTATGTATTATATATACACACACACACATATATATATATATCATTATCATCATCATCATCATCATCATGTGCATGGCCATTACAGATAGAACGTCGCTCCCTTGACAACCCGTCTGAAACAAACTCGATCTCTTGCCAAATCCTCAACTTTCTACAGAGTCTTGGTCAACTATTCCTTGATATCTTGGTTTCCTTCGCCTTCTTCATCTGCCTGCGCCTGTCGTGTCCGACTCCATACCTTCCATTACCGTTCTCTCGGGACCACTGTATCTTTTGATGAGACCAAAGTATTTCAGTTTTCTATTCATGATGGAATTTGTAAACCTATTCTTCTCTTTGTTAATGCCTGGATTCTTTTTATCGGTCTATGGTGTTCTTAGGACTCTTCTATAGCATTTCGACTCGGACTCGATTCTCTTCCTTGAGAGTTTGTTCATGTTTCGCAGCCGTATGCTGCCATTGGAAAAAAACGTAGATTTTCAAACTTTTTTTGGTTTGCTGGTTTTCTGTCAGTTTCCTCAGGTTGTGTAGTCTTTGCATTGCTAATCTCTCTCTGATTTCTCTTGCACATTCGCCATTGTTGTCAATTATGTAATCCATATATTAGAAGTTTGTTATATGTATACACTTGGGGAGAGAGAGAGAGCGAGAGAGTGAGAGAGAGAGAGAGTGAGCGAGCTAGAGAGACACAGACAGGCATACATACAGACAGACAGAGAAGACTGTTTTGTTAGACAAAGTTTACTGAGTAGACAAACCAGCGCAGCGTACTTATTAAACTAGCAACTCGCTTGCAAGTAGTTCTTCCTGGAAATCTGACTAACGAGCTGGGGACCGCCAGTGTGATTCCCATAGTAGTGCTCTTAAGGATGATCCTCACATTGCACTAGTGCATGCCACAATTTGGTATGAGATTTATTACATTGAGAATTTATTTTTATCGGACAGCGGTTAATAGCCTGCTGATGTTTTTAAACTGTCAAGGAATCGTTTACGTCTGCAACCAGTACACGAGACATCCAAATATGCATCACTTCGCCTTGAGACTATTGGACGTTCAAAAATAAAATTGCAGGATTTGAAATTCCACTATTTCCCGATTTCAGTCCTCAAGAATCAAGCCCTTTACTTTAGGGGGTGGCGTGGCCTAGTAGTTAAGTGACACGGCTCCCAACCAGAAGGTGCTGGGTTCGATCCCCATCACAGCACCGGCCGTTACCCCGAGGAAGCAAACCCTTACAAAATGCAGGAGGAAGCAGACCCTTACATAAAATGCATGCTGAAGTCGGATGCACTGGGCCGACAGGCGCAAAATAAAAACGCAGTGCAACGCACACCGCCTTGGGGATTAGAGAAATAAGGCGAACGAAAAAAAATAAAAATATATAATCATAATATATATATTTATATATATATATATATATATATATATATATATATATATATATATATATATATATATATATATATATATATATATATATTCCACACATACCACACATGCTGCAGGTTTGGGTGTACTGTTAAAGCGATGGGATGAGTGTATCAAAGTTGATGGAAGTTATATTGAGAAATAACATAATGTAAGTGCAATAATAAAATTGTTTTCTAGTTCGTATCACATTTAGTTTTTTTGTTTAGTTGCTACTTGTGATCTATTTCCTGACCTGACGTTGTGCGTATTTGTGTGTCCTTATTTAATTCTAGAAGGACCAGGGAACCTGAACCACTTCTGACTTCCTGGAACAAAGTCTGTATTAAATTGCTAATGTGTCATAGAGATGATTTCCGTAGCACATTGCTACATAAAAAATGATTATCAGGTCTATGTTAGTTCAGATCAAATGTGTTATGTATCATTCAGAAAGTTGTTCCTCTCACTATATCCTTACGAACAGATATAATATATCCCATCATACTCAGAAATGTGCTCTTACGCTAATAAACATTTCGGCGATTTAACAAGTCTGTTTTTTTAACTTTCATAAAGATGTGCTCATCATCATCATCATCATCATGTAGCATGTCCTTTGCAGAACGTCGCAATCACAACAGTCGATCTGTAACTCTCGATCTGCAGCCAAAACTCCCACCTCTTTCGTTGTCATCGTCAGGACCTTCGTTATGTCTTGTGTCCATCTTCTCCTTGGTCTGCGAATGCGTAAATTTCCAGGTAATATACCCTCCAGTATCGTGCAAGTGTCATACATCCAGTATCGTCCAGGCACCATACCCTCCAGTATCGTCCAGGTACCATATCCTCCAGTATCGTCCAGACACCCTACCCTCCAGTATCGTCCAGGTACCATACCATCCAATATCGTCTAGGTACCATACCCTCCAGTATCGTCCAGGCAGCATACCCTCCAGTATCGTCCAGGTACCATACCATCCAGTATCGTCCAGGTACCATACACTCCAATATCGTCCAGGTACCATACCATCCAGTATCGTCCAGGTACCATACCATCCAGTATCGTCCAGGTACCATACCATCCAATATCGTCCAGGTGCCATACCATCCAATATCGTCCAGGTACCATACCCTCCAGTATCGTCCAGGTACCATACCATCCAGTATCGTCCAGGTACCATAACCTTCAGTATCGTCCAGGCACCATACCCTCCAGTATTGTTCTCTCTGAACCATTATGGCGTTTGATGTGGCTAAAATATTTGTGATTCCTGGACAAGATAGTTTCCTAACCAATTTTCGTCGATATCCAGTAGAATGTCAACATTTTTCATTTTTTGCTATCCATGATATTTTGAGCACCCTTCTGTAGCTCTTTAGTTCAAAATAGTCAATCCTTTTCCTAAGTGGTTGTGTGGTCGTCCACGTTTCAAATCCGTACTTTGCCACGGAGAAGATGCAAGTTCGCAGGATTTTTATGTTTGTAATTTTGTTAGAGATTTTGGTCTTTGCTGTGTTGTTTGACATATATTAGGTATATATGTTGGCCCTCAGAGCTCTTTGAGAGAACAACTGGGTCATCTGCATATCTGATATCTGGTATTTCGTTCCCACCGGTTGTTAATGGCTCGAACCTGTAATACTCAATATGTATCTATAACTTAACATTACAAAGCAGTGGTTACCAACAAATTCTCTTGTGTCCTTCTTAAATATATATCTCTGTCGCTTAGTTCAGGGTCCAGAACAAATCTATTGCATATGTTCTGAAATACATGTATGTTGCCAGATTCTGACGTGACACTAACTCTGTTGTGTCAATGTGAGAACGATTGAGTAGTCTCTATGCACTGCCCTATGAACACAATATAGTGTGTCGAACTTAGAATACCTTTTCCGCAATACTTTTCTGATGATCAAACTATATCTAGTGTTTTTACGTCAGTTTGAGTTTTCAATCAAACGGAGAAACGTTACATGTCTTTATCTTTTGTCATACTGCTCTTGTTTTGCGACATCGCATAGAGGAGATATGGATCGATTTCTGGTTTGAACTGGGTGTCGGATATGTACACTCATGACGTGTTTCATAGATCCCCTTAATCCACTGTAGCCAGGGTCGACGTCTTGCTCGTGGCCTTGACACGTCTATGTAGTATGACTTCGCTGCAGGTTAGTTCAACTGTACCTTTGTCAAATGCCCAAACGACTTTAGTTTTTCTGCTCTTCAATATAGTTATAACTTAACTTAACTTAACGTCTTTATACTGGTTTAGAAGACCCTGCAGAGTCTGTATACAACCAGTTTCATTTACATCATCTTGCTCTAAAAGCTATGCGCATCCAGTTTATTCTTAAATGCATTAACTGCCCCTGCCTCCACCACCTCCCCTGGCAATGCATTCCAAGCAGACACCACTCTCTGACTAAAAAAATATTTCCTAATATCGAATCTGGACGTCTCTTTAGTCAGCTTGTAGCTATGTCATCGTGTTATTGTAGGTGGATTTGCCTTTTTCACTGCTACATTAACTTGCTCACTCACCTTTCCTGTATGATCTATTATAACCCATAGGTCCCTTTCCTTATCTATCTTTCTAATATTGTTTTCTCCCATTCTGAAATTATGTTCCATATTGGATCTACTGTACATTTATCTAAACTCCATTTGCCAGCTTACATACCATTCTCGAATTGTATCTTAATCCGATATCAATATATCCACTTCCGCTTTAGATGAGACACTACTGCATAGTTTTGTGTCATCATCAAATTTTGCAATCATGGATCCCATATCAATGTTCAAATCATTTATATATATCAAGAACAAAATTGGTCCAAAAACTGAGCCCTGTGGCACACCACTTTTCACTTCACACCACTCAGAGTACTCCTCATTTATGCTTGCCTTCTTCCCGTTAACCAATTTTCAATCCATTTGGCAACTTCCCCACCTATTCCATGTGATTTTAACTTTCGAAATAATCTTTGATGGGGTACTCTATCAAAGGCCTTTGCAAAGTCTAGATAAATAACGTCCACTGGCTCCCCTTTATCTATGATTTTAGTAACCTCCTCCATGAATTCTGTTAGATTTGTTAAGCATGATCTCCCTCTAGGAAACCCATGCTGACAGTTTCTAATTTAGACTAAATTTGTCTAATTGCATTACAATGTTTTTTTTGATTATTGACTCTAAGAATTTACAGACTATGCTCGTTAAACTCACCGGTCTATAATTTTTAACCAATGTAGTCCATTCTACCATTCTCAGTGAAGATACACTAGAAGTGCATAAACTAATGTACCTGCTTCCCAAGTACACACTAACGTACCTGTTTCCCAAGTACACACACTCATGTACCTACTTCCCAAGTACACACACTCATGCACCTACTTCCCAAGTACACACACTAACGTACCTGCTTCCCAAGTACACACAAACTAACGTGCCTGTTTCCCAAGTACACACACTCATGTACCTACTTCCCAAGTACATACACTCATGTACCTGCTTCTCAAGTACACACACTCATGTACCTGCTTCTCAAGTATCCCAAATCATGTACCTGCCCTCCCAAGTATACACACTAATGTACCTACTTCCCAAGTACACACTAACGTACCTGTTTCCCAAGTACACACACTAATGTACCTTTTTCCCAAGTACACACACTAACGTACCTGTTTCCCAAGTACACACACTAACGTACATGCTTCCATATTCCCAAGTACATACACTAACGTACCTATTTCCCAAGAACACACACTAACGTACCTGTTTCCCAAGTACACACACTTACGTACCTGTTTCTCAAGTACACCCACTAACGTACCTGTTTCCGAAGTACACACAGTAACGTACTTATTTCCCAAAAACACACACTAACGTACCTGTTTCCCAAGTACACACACTAACGTACCTGTTTCCCAAGTACACACACTAACGTACCTGTTTTCAAAGTACGCACTAACGTACCTATTTCCCAAGTAAACACACTAACGTACCTGTTTCCGAAGTACACACACTTACGTACCTGTTTCCGAAGAACACACACTAACGTACCTGTTTCCCAAGTACACACACGAACGTACCTGCTTCCATATTCCCAAGTACACATACTAACGTACATGTTTCTCAAGTACACACACTAACGTACCTGTTTCCCAAGTACACACACTAATGTACCTGTTTCCCAAGTACACACACTAACGTACCTGTTTCCCAAGTACACACACTAACGTACCTGTTTCCCAAGTACACACACTAACGTACCTGTTTCCCAAGTACACACACTAACGTACCTATTTCCCAAGTACACACACTAACGTACCTGTTTCCCAAGTACACACACTAACGTACCTGTTTCCCAAGTACACACACTAACGTACCTGTTTCCCAAGTACACACACTAACGTACCTGTTTCCCAAGTACACACACTAACGCACCTGCTTTAGGATGTGGAAACTGCTCTGTGTCAATGTTGTTGGACATGGCAAACTCTAGACATGTTTGGTGTCAGGTCAGGTTAGGACAGAATCGACTGTCTTACCGTTCATACATAATCAGATATTGATTCGTCTTCTTCTATTTTTCATTGTTTCTACTTTGTATTCAAAGATTAAGTTATGAAGCGATCTCTAAAACGGGCCGTACTATGTGCCTCATTTACAATTACCTTGTCTGCCTCACATTTCCGTAAGTGTATTTTTCGTTGCTGGCGTATGGCCTTGAATTCGTTGTATCTAAAAAGCATTGCTTGTTGGGGGTGATGTGTGAAGGTCGACTTGTTCGTGGGAAAACTATTTTAGTTGCTGTCTTCTCATGTAGTCTAACACTGGTGCTGCTTATATATTGCGAAGTTTAGATTTTCTTTGATCTCAAGCCGATGATTTACACATACTATTTGACCCAATTGTCGATGTCTTTCCGTGGAAGCAGTAATGCCTTTCCAATAAGAACAGTCTACAACTATTCTGCCTAGAGTTATGATGTTCAAATAAAATAATGCATGTCGAAAAAGATGACTAACGATGGCCGTGCATGGTATAGTCAGCAACATCGTCATGAAAGACACCAATGCAAAAACGTAGATGCAGAATTCATGTAAAGAAGCCACCTACAGCGAGGACCAAGATCTTCACTGAGACCGACAAAGAGTAACCAATCAAGTCAAGTCAAGTCAAGTCAAGTCACCATTACCGATGAGGTCAATGGAGCACACATGAAGGCATCTCTACAATATCCTAGCTTTCCTCTCTCTGTCAACGACCGCTGTCTGTATCTCCTCTGTGTCCATCCATCTCTTTTTGGGACGACCTCTTCGTTATCTGGGAGCCGCGTAGCGCAGTGGTTAGCCAGCTGGCTTCGCATCTGAGTGGTCCTGGGTTCTTTTCCCAGTTGAGGCGGGAATGTATTTTCAGACCGCAACGGTGCCCGGGTCGACCCAGCATTAAGTGGGTACCGGATCAGTCCGGAAGGTAAAAGCGGCGAGGGGGAGGAGATGGCTACCACCCTCGCTAACACCTCCCACCCCTACGGCAGTAATGCTACGGGGTACTTTACTTTACTTGGTCGTCCGCTTTGCACCTCTCCGTGCAGGATCGTATTTGCAGGACCGTTTGATCTCGAGATGTGGCCGAACCAAGCGAGTTTCCTTCTGTTGAACGTTGACGAGGTCTTCAAAAGGCCATATTGCTGGTTTAATTCATCCTCGTTTCTCCAGATTTATAATCAATCAGCTACAATCAATCAACCGATCAAAACAGTAAATTGCTTTCAAGTAATAGAAAATGTTTCGCACACGTTATTTTAATGACGGTATAAATAATAAAATAAAATGCTTGGAAATGTTTCGAAGAATTCCTGTCCTGAAAAAATAATTCATTCGCGTCTCTTCTCTCTTCTGGAAACCTCTCTTCTGGGACCCACACGTCTTATGCCTCCTGGGAAACGCACGAAAGGTCTAGACCTATAAATTAACCAGTCTTCTAATTTCTTTCTTCGTCAATCTTTTCAAATATCGTCTGTCTCACATATTGAATTCTTATTTTAAAGATATTGTTGTTGAATGACTTGGGCATTGAACGGGAAATATAGATTATTTAGTATTATATAATTTTTGTAAAAATGAAAGTAGAGGTAAGGAGAGATCCGACAGTAAGGAATGCTGTCGCGGATGAAGCGTTTACGGCTTTATTGTACTAAGCGTGTGCTACATATCCTTTTATATCAGGTACTCAATTAGCTGGGTCAGAAACAGTGTTCATCTTCTTCTTCTTCTTCTTCTTCTTCTTCGTACGCTGTCAGACGTCAACCTGTATTTGTTCGAAGAAAGCAGCTGTCATCCTGAGGCTGTCGACACTGCCATAGAGCTTGTCTAGTGTTGCCCCTGGTGATGGCCACATGTACTTTCTCTGGCCCTCGTATGTCGGGCAGTTTTGCAGCAGATGTTCAGCGGTCATTTTCCTTATACCACAAGTACATTCGTCAGTGCCACCTATTTTTAGTTTTTTTTAATAGGTGGTACCTCAGTCTGTTGTGTCCTGTGCGGAGTTTGAAGACCACGATCTTCTCACTTCTGTTCAACTGGAAATAAGCATCGTTTTTTGTGTAGCCAGTATGCTCTGTTTCCCATTTGGCCATGTATCTGGCCCTAATAAGCCTTTTGGACTCTTCGTAGGTCACACTAGAATCTGGTTGTGGTAGTCTGTCTGCCTCCTCGTTTCCTTTGATGTTACAGTAGGATGGAACCCACGGTACCAATACTCTTTTGTGTGCGGCCTGCTGGCATAGTTGACAGAGTACCGCTCTTAAATCATTAAGTTCAGTATTTTTCTGGCTTTTTAGTGCTGTAAATACGGTCAGGGTATCTGTAAACAGGATTATATGGCTCATTGCTTTCGCCTGTTAGCACTGCTTCTAATGCAGGCCTTTAGTGCCTTTGCCTCCGCTCTGAAATTGCTTGAGAATTTTCCAGTTGCCACTGACAGTGATATTTTTCTACTATTTCTTACGCTTAGGAATACCACTCCCCCTCCATTCTGTGTTGTGTTTGTTACAGAACCGTCGGTGTATGCATGGATCCAGTCCATGCTTGGGTAGTTTTCCGTTATGTACCTCAGGGTTATGTCTCTTCTTTCTTTTTCAGTCTGGCTGTTCTTGTTTCCAATACCTGGTATATTTTCTACCACCTCCGGAATGATATGCTGCTTCCAGGTGGGATTGCGTACAGTAGGGAAGGGCTTTAGTGTTGTTACGGTGATCATAGGGTCATCGCTCATCTTTGCTTTGGCTATTTCTGCAAAGTTTCTCCGCTTTAGTCTCCCATTTCCAAATCTCTTTAGTCTCTGATGCATTGGATGGTCTGTCAGTCTTCTGAGTTTCTCTGCTTGCTGATGGGCTCTGCAGTCTCTTCTGTCGGTCATGGATTGCAAATTTGTAATCTTTTCAAGTTCTTCAATTGGCGTTGACTTCATGCCTCCTGTTACAACTCTCATGGCTTGGTTTTGAAGTTTGCTAATTTTATCAAAGTTCGCCTTTGCTGCTGTTGTCCATGCCGCAATGCCATACTCGAGAACTGGTCTCACTCTTCCAGTGTATAGATTCTTTAGTATACTTTCGTCATGATTGCCATTCTTTGTCTGGCTCTCATTCGGTTTCTCTCGATCTGACTTTTCCATGTCATGCGCCGATCATATGTGACTCACAAGTAGTTTGGGTTGTCGTTTGGCCGTAAGTATTTGCCGTTAAGACTTATTTTGGTGTTCTGTGGTTTATTTGAAAGCGAGAATATCGTACATGTTGTTTTTTCTTGGTTTATTTTAACCAGCCATGAGTTCGCCCACTCACCCAACGATGTTAGGGCTTGCTGCATTCGATTGTTTGCTGCAGATACATTTATTTCAGAGGTCCACATAGGCAGATCGTCTGCAAACATGGAGCTGTGGACTGTTCTTGGTATATTCACTGTGATGTTGTTTATATACACCAAGAAAAGTGTGGGTGACAGTACCCCCTTGGGGTATTCCTTGCTCAAGTGTCACCTGTTTGCTCATCTGCCCTTGTACTTGAACTCTGGCTGTTCTGTTTTCTAGGTAGTGGCTGATCCATCTGTACATTTTTTCAGATACTTCACTTCTTTGTAGCTTGACTTTCAGTCCCTCTTTCCACACCTTGTCAAATGCATTCTGTAGATCCACCCAAATCGCTACTGTATGCTTTTTTTCTTGGTAAGCATCCTCTAATTCCTGTGATATAAGAGTGATCTGGTCCTCAGTGGATCAGTGTTGTCTAAATATTGCTTGCTGTGGAATTAATGTGTTTTTCTTCCAGGTGCCACATCAGTCTGGTGTTTATCATACGCTCCATCAGTTTTCATACACAACTCAGTAGACTGATCGGATTGTATCCATTTGGATCTGTTCTATCTTTCTCTTTCTTTGGTACTAGTATAAGTACAGCATCTTTCCATGCCTGCGGTACAATTCCCCTTTTCCAGCTTTCGTTAAGGACTGATAGTAACTTCCGCTTTGCTGTTTGACCCAACCCCATCAGCATTTCGTTTGTTACCCCGTCTTTTCCGGGCGATTTCATTTTCTTTAAAGTTATCATGTCCTCATCCATTTCATTCATTGTTAGTTTTGCCATCATATGCTCCTCTGGTGCCATCTTGATGTTGTCGTGGCTCTTTTGTTCTTCACTTATAGCTGTATGCCAGTCTGTAGGGACATCAATGTAGTTTGCTCTGGCATAATGTTCTATAAAGGCGTTTGCTGCTTTTTTCCAGTAAGCATGTTGTCGCCCTGCTTGATGGCAATTTGTTTATTTGATGGTGTTTCGCCATTCATGGCTCTGACTAAATTCCATAGTTTGTTCCCTTCTTTATCTAAATTGAGGCTTTCTGTTTTGTTTTTCCAGCTGCCTGTTGTTATTTGGTTCAGTGTTCTCCTGTATTTCGCAGTGATGGCCTTGAGGGCGATATTTGCATCCATAGCTTGTTCTCTCTCTGCCATGTTCCTAGCATTTTAGACTTCATCCTCAGCCTTCTGCAGTTCACGATTCCAATATGGCTTGCAGTTTCTCCTTGCCCTTCTTGGGATGGTTTCAGTGGCTGCTAGCAGTATTACTTTGCTTAGGCTTTCCATCATCGGTTTCATATTGTTATTTCGTGTGTTGATGGTTTCACAGAGTCCCATCTGTCAGCATTGCAAATCTGTTCCAGTCGGCTCGTCTATAGTTCCAACGTGGCAGCGGTTTTATTTCCTGGGGCCTACTTCCATATCAATTTCTAGCAGCCACTAGCTACTAGGCAGCTGTAGTCTTTGATTTCCGTACTCGAGAGCAACAGGTCTTTGTTGGGTGGGCCATACTGATTGAATATACGGGTTTTCGTTTCCTGTGTCATTATGTCGACTCCTACAATTTCTGCTTGTCCCGTGTGATTTACTGATACTGCGCTACTTGGTATGCAGTTACGTGTCAGTATCAGAACCCCTCCTTTGTGACCTTATCTATCAAGATGAAAGGTATGGTACCCTCTGATTGAGAATCTGTGGTTTTTGTTGAGGTGCGTTTCATGGATACATGCCACGTCTATCTTACCTTCGTACAGGCGATTTGTTAGGGAAACCTTTTTGTTAAGGACTCCCTCCGCGTTCCACTGTAGTATTTTTAGGGTCTTTAGTTTTTGGTCAATAGCTATTGCCCCATCTTCTTGTGCCCTGACTCCACAGCACAAGGGTGGGTGATCACCAGTAGCATTGGGTGGGCCCCTTCGAGGCGTGGGGCCCGGCACTCTCGCTGCCTGGTGGGACTCCACAGGATGAGCACCATACTTTCTTGTTAGGTTGTGACGTCATCACACAGCGATATACTTTGCACTATTTCGTTAAGCCTGTGGCCCAGTGCATCCGATTTCAACAGGCGGGAAACAGTGTTCGAACCTGAAACATATGCCATAAGATACAAGCGCTCTACCACTACACTAAGCAGTCACGTTTTGGGGCAAGTCGCACACAATTGATACCTCTTGCATAACAAAAATCATTACTAGAATATCGAAAACGTATAAGGAACGGAATAAGCAGCTTTGAAAAAAAAATGAAAAGAAACCCATCGACTCATAGATTGGTCAGCGAACCATAAATGAACAAGACCCTATTCCGTCTCCAAGTGGCGGCCCTGGAGACATGCTGTGCTTGTGTTCTCTTGCTCAGAGAATAGGGATTAAACTCCGTCGCAAAAATGCCGCGGTGGAACAGAAGAGCGTATACATCGCAGCCTCGATGTAAACTACAAGAACATATATGTGTTGGCTTGTTTCCTTTCATAGCTACACGTTAGATGTATATCAATCAATAAATTACTCAGTCAATCAATCACTCAATCATTTACTCAATCAATCAATCTATTGATCACTCAATCAATCACTAAATCAATCAATCACTCGATCAAGTAATCAATTACTCAATCAATAAATTAATCATTTATTCAATCACTCAATCAATCAATCAATTAATACGTGTTTAGCTCTATGTGGAGTACATACTTTCAACAAATGCACGTCACTTATTTAAACAATGACTTTTCTATATCAGTTGAAGCATGTTCTCTGCCTTAAAGTTTCAACATGATAAAGTAGCCAGCCCTAAGCCCAACCTTCCTAAGTCACCTCTAGCGGCATCTTTGCAGGTTATAATGCTACTATTCTCTGCTACTTTTCCAGGACCCTGAAACACTCGAGCGAGAGGAATTCTTTGCCCTAGATGTACGAGGCATGTTTAAATTAAATCGAATCTAACTGCACCAAGTGAACATACGTACTATGCGCATGATGACGTCACTTCTGGTGTAAACAGCACATACCAACCATCAAGTTTGCAAAATTTCATAATCCTCTGACTCGCAGTTTCCTCAGAAGACCGTTAAAAACATGGCGGGTGTGGTATGGAATCCGTCTAGAGTTGACCACCGAGATGGTAATTCAGTTTCTAACAGCTGAAGGATGTCGACCAGTTGACGTTCACCGCAGAATGCAGGCAGTGTATGGTGCCAAAAGTGTGTCGAAGAAAACAGTGAAGAACTGGACAACGGTGTTTTAAAAAGGACGTGAGTTAACGAAAGATCTTCCGAGACCAGGTCAGGCGCAAGTTGTTGTGTTAACTCACGTCCGAGACCAGGTCAGGCGCAAGTTGTTGTGTTAACTCACGTCCGAGACCAGGTCAGGCGCAAGTTGTTGTGTTAACTCACGTCCGAGACCAGGTCAGGCGCAAGTTGTTGTGTTAACTCACGTCCGAGACCAGGTCAGGCGCAAGTTGTTGTGTTAACTCACGTCCGAGACCAGGTCAGGCGCAAGTTGTTGTGTTAACTCACGTCCGAGACCAGGTCAGGCGCAAGTTGTTGTGTTAACTCACGTCCGAGACCAGGTCAGGCGCAAGTTGTTGTGTTAACTCACGTCCGAGACCAGGTCAGGCGCAAGTTGTTGTGTTAACTCACGTCCGAGACCAGGTCAGGCACAAGTTGTTGTGTTAACTCACGTCCGAGACCAGGTCAGGCGCAAGTTGTTGTGTTAACTCACGTCCGAGACCAGGTCAGGCGCAAGTTGTTGTGTTTACTCACGTCCGAGACCAGGTCAGGCGCAAGTTGTTGTGTTAACTCACGTCTGAGACCAGGTCAGGCCCAAGTTGTTGTGTTAACTCACGTCCGAGACCAGGTCAGGCGCATATTGTTGTGTAGTCGCTAAGCTTGATACAGCTATTCCAGTCACCATCTACTGCCTGTAATCTGCGATAAATGTCAACAGGTCGACATCCTTCAGCTGTTAGAAACCGAATCACCCCTCGCTGATCAACTCTGGACGGATTGCGTTTCATGCCCGCCATGTTTTCAATGGTCTGCTGAGAAAACTATGAGTCGGAGGATAATGAAATTTTGCAAACTTGACGGTTGACATGTGCTGTTTACACCAGAAGTGACGTCATCATTCGCACCGTACGTATGTTCATTTGGTTTTATGTGAACATGTCTCGAACGTTTATCTATATTAATATACACTAATCTACTTCTGTATACACTAATCTACTTCTATCTACACTAATCTACTTCTATCTAGATTATTCTACTTCTGTCTATATTAATCTACTTCTACTTATATTAATCTACTTCTATCTATATTAATCTACTTCTACCTATATTAATCTACTTCTATCTATATTAATCTACTTCTACCTATATTAATCTACTTCTACCTATATTAATCTACTTCTATCTATATTAATCTACTTCTACCTATATTAATCGACTTCTATCTATATTAGTATTCTTCTATCTATATTAGTATTCTTCTATCTATATTAATCGACTTCTATCTATATTAGTATTCTTCTATCTATATTAGTATTCTTCTATCTATATTAATCTACTTCTATCTATATTAGTATTCTTCTATCTATATTAGTATTCTTCTATCTATATTAATCTACTTCTACCTATATTAGTATTATTCTATCTATATTAGTATTCTTCTATCTATATTAATCGACTTCTACCTATATTAGTATTCTTCTATCTATATTAGTATTCTTCTATCTATATTAATCGACTTCTATCTATATTAGTATTATTCTATCTGTATTAATCTACTTCTATCTATATTAATCTATTTCTATATACACTAGCCTATAGGTCTGTTTTCCTAACCCACTCATCTATCTCTACAATTCCCCCTGTTAATCTGTCATCTAATGCGTGGGTGTATCTGATTCATATCCGTTTTAATGTATCCAGTCTCCTTTGTTTTTGCTTTTCATAGTTCTGTCTGCCTATTTGTCTGTCTGCCTATTTGTCTGCCTGCCTATTTGTCTGCCTGCCTATTTGTCTGCCTGCCTATTTGTCTGTCTGCCTATTTGACTGTCTGCCGATTTGACTGTCTGCCTATTTGCCTGTCTGTCTATTTGCCTGTTTGTCTATTTGTCTGTCTGCCTATTGGTCTGTCTGCCTATTTGTCTGCCTGCCTATTTGTCTGTCTGCATATTTGCCTGTCTGTCTATTTGCTTGTCTGTCTATTTGCCTTTCTGTCTATTTGCCTTTCTGTCTATTTGCCTGTCTGTCTATTTGCCTGTCTGTCTATTTGTCTGTCTGCCTATTTGTCTGTCTGCCTATTTGTATATCTGTCTATTTGTCTGTATGTCTATTTATCTGTCTGCCTAAGTGTCTGTCTGCCTATTTATCTGTCTATCTATTTGTCTTTCTTTCTATTTGTCTGTCTGTCTATTTGTCTGTCTGCCTATTTGTCTGTCTGCCTATTTGTCTGTCTGTCTATCTAAACTGTGTTTGGCTAAGTCTTTATTCTCTATCTATTTCCTTTCTGATGCCCGTCAGTTTGATAATTAGTTGTACTGGCTTCTCCTTTCTTTCCCATTCCCAACCTACCTGGTTCAAATTCTACTCTGTCCAGTTTGAGAGACGACGAGTACTTTTTCTCGGTGCGATCGCTTCTCTACGAGTGGAAAGTTATGACAACCTGCCGTACAGCACATCGACCAAGAAACGTATTTAACAGCCAAGTAGGTTGGTGGTTGCAAGAAGCGATGTTCTAAAAAACATGCGTAATTGTTTGTATAGCTATCTTTCTATTGAATCCGTTTGACTGTATGTATATTTATCTCTCCATTAATGTATTTGCTCATTTTCTATCTATGTCTCTCTCTCAATTTCTCTCTATCTCTGTATTTCTCTCTCTCTCTCTCTCTCTCTCTGCCTGCCTAATTAGAATATATCTGTGTTACATTATACTGTATGTATTACGATACCTAGGTCTGTCTCTTAATTTACTTTCTCCATCTACTTATGTCTGCCTGGGGACGGCGTAGGCTAGTGGTTAAGTGACACGGCTCACGCAATGAAAGTGCTGGGTTCGCTCCCCATCAGCAACGGCCGTACCTCGGGGAAGCAAACCCTTAGAAAATGCAGGAGGAAGCAGACCCTGGCTTACAATTCATGACGAAGTCGGATGCACTGGGCCGACCGTCCGTAATATAAAAACACAGTGCAACGCACACAGCTTTGTAGAATACAGAAATACGTCGAAGAAAAAAATAAAAATAAAATAAATAAAAATATGTCTCCCTATCTAATCCGTGTGAATAATATATATATATATATATATCAATATAGGGCGTTGCAAGCAGAGACAGGATTTGAAGCGAAGACATAAGAATATTGGTGAGAACAACACCCGTATTAAACATCAAAAGACAGCAACTATAGTTTGGCCCCGTAACAAGCCTACAACCACACGTCACATCTAATGCTTCAACGAATTCAAAGCTAAAGGTCAACCACTAAAAAGGTGGCTTACGGAAATATTTGAGACGGAGAATGTGGACCACAAACGTACTCGTTTTAGAAATCTCTTCATAACCTCACGCTGAAAGGCATAACAAGATAAATGAGAAGAAGAAGAAGAATATATTTTATTTCATCAATTTATTTATCGATTTAACTCTATGTCTATATGTCTGATATTTAACAAGATCCACCTGGTTGTCTATCCATCCTCGGTCTATCTATATATATCTGTCGGTCTGTCGACACGAATAATCTGTTACTTAACACCCAAGTCCCTGAACTCTGAAGATGTTTCTTCCACATTGAGCACTCCATCAAGTGCTGAACCCCAAAAGGGACATAACAGAGTAAATGGCAAGGTATTTGCTCCCATCTTAAAGCGTATTTAGATATGGTTAGTGAATCCACATTTCAGGAACTGGCGGGACCCTTCTCCATTCCTGTTCGTAACCTCATCAATCTGTCTTTATTTGTTTAGCTTTCAGAAGCTATACCATAAATAACTACACTTATTTGGGATAGCTGTTGAAGCAAGGGAGCAAGATGACGCACTTGTTTGTTTTTTAAAATCCATTTTAAAAAAAAATCAGTTTAATGGCATGCTGTTATCTGAATGAGAACCGATGTCATTGTGCGTCAACAGACATATCGGTATTATATCTCGTTTAGTAGATGAGTAAGTGCATGCGTACGGATGGTTTTGGTAGCTGATTGAATATCTATACTCGAAATCCATTCTGAAAATAGAAGCAATAAAACTCTTTATTAATTCGGATGATGATAGTACGCATAACGCATGTGCTAGACCCCATCAAGAGACAGCAAGCTAAATAGTTAGGACCCGGCACACGTCAAACACCAGATATTATCCGTCAGAAAGCAATGCTATACAGATACAACGGATACAAGAAATAAAGACAGACACTCTTTCTTTCTGTCTATCTGTGAATCTTTCTCTGTCTAAGAATCCTTCTCTCTGTATGTCTGTCTGTGAATCTCCCTCTAGATGTCTGTCAATCTTTCTCTCTGTCTGTCTTATCGTTCGACATGTCCGTCTGTCAGTCTATCAATCGCGCTCTTTCTGTCTGTCAATCTTTCTCTCTGTTTGTCTGTCTGTCTGAGACGCCAATGAAGAAAAACTATACCTATAAACATAAATACAAACAGCATACAGACAGACAGGCAAACAGAGAGACAGACAAACAGACATACGGACGGACAGACGAACTGGATGGGCGGGACGGCAGGCAGGTAGACATGGTCTTTTTAGACCAGACATGCGGACTCTGCGAGTTTTTTTTACAACCTGTCAGTCTGTACTTCGACACTGTCTGCTAAGACTGTAAATACCGATCCGCGAGTGATATGTGTATATATAAATATATATATATATATATATATGTATGTATGTGTGTGCATATATATATATATATATATATATTTATATATATATATATATATATATATATATATATATATATATATATATATGCACACACACACACACACACACACGCATACACATATATATCGTATATTCACGAAGTATGTATTTATTATGCCACCAATACCAAGCTTGATACATAACGACGGGCTACTGATGTTCAATTATAACGAGAACAAGTACGCAAAGAAGGGTTCATTATATGTAGTAGTGAAGATTACAAATCATCAACAGGCGCACACACAATTAAAAAAAATGCAGACCCTCACAATTCCATGAATATATTTATGGACATTACGTCAAGATTTCTGAACGACCAAAGGGTTTTTCCCAGTGCAGATGCCAATGAACACTCAAAACGGTCGACAGCTGCACTAGCTCTTAAGATAATTGCGGTATTTATTTATATAAACCGAGTTATGAGCGTGTTTACAGTCACGCAAGTCTGATCAAGCTGATCACAGACAGATTTGTGTCTATCGTTGGGTGTTTTTCATTTGAACTTTCTGCACGCACTAAGGCACAAACAAAAGTCTCTAGGAAATAAAGAAGCAGTTGATACATAGATATAAAGCTACCTGTAATATAGTGCTCAGAAAAAATGCATGTAACTAATGGGATCACACCAAGCCCGCATATATTAGCTAATGAATGTCTCTATGGCGTACTATACGTCTCCAAAGTATTTCCGATTGACATACATTATGTCACTAAAAGATGTTCCGAAGGCATAATTTATGTCGCTAATAGGTGTCTACATAGCATACTTTATGTCGCTGACATATGTCCCCTCACCATACATTATGTCGCTAACATATGTCCCATTACCATACTTTATGTCGCTAACAGATGTCCACATTACGTACGTTATGTCGTTAACTGATGTCCCTATATCGTACTTTATGTCGCTAACATATGTCCTCTCACCATACCTTATGTCGCTAACAGATGTCCCCTTACCATACTTTATGTCGCTAACATATGTCCTCTCACCATACTTTATGTCGCTAACATATGTCCCATTACCATACTTTATGTCGCTAACAGATGTCCACATTACGTACGTTATGTCGTTAACTGATGTCCCTATATCGTACTTTATGTCGCTAACATATGTCCTCTCACCATACTTTATGTCGCTAACATATGCCCCCTTACCATACTTTTTTTTTGTTAGCAAATGTCCATATAGCGTACATTTTATTGCTAAAAGATGTCCCCATAGCGTACTTTATGTTGCTAAATGTGGTCCCAATATCGTAATTTATGTTGCTAACATATGTCCCCATAGCGTACTTTATATTGCTAAAATATGTCCCCATAGCGTACTTTATGTTGCTAACAGATGTCCCCATAGCGTACATTTTATTGCTAAAATATGTCCCCATAGCGTACTTTATGTTGCTAACAGATGTCCCCATATCGTACTTTATGTTGCTAACAGATGTCCCCATAGCGTACTTTGTTGCTAACAGATGTCCCCATAGCGTACTTTGTTGCTAACAGATGTCCCCATAGCATAAATTATGTTGCTAACAGATGTCCCAAAATGTCACACTGTTTGTTAGATTACAATGCGGAACATCAAAGACAGATCTAGAGAATAAGATGGAATGAAAATGACTAACTCAGTTGGAGAAAGAAAACAGAATTGTCAGAGTAGAAGGAAACAATCTCAGCAAATAACTTAACAATATCATCGAATATGCGAAATATTAAACCCGAAATCGGAGAGAGAGAGAGAGAGAGAGAGAGAGAGAGAGAGAGAGAGAGGGGGAGAGGGAGGGAGGGAGGAATCCCAAAATCATTTGGGGAGTAACTTTAGAAGAGGAAGGAAGAACAGCTGGAGCTTCGCGGATGAAACCCAAGATGGTGGGTCGCAATAAGAGTCGTCTGAGAACAACCGTTGCAACCCCGTTTTCCCTGATGAACGTCAACATACAGACACATCGCTTGAAAGAGAGGACAGTTCTGAAAAATGGGCTTATAGTTAACACATTCACCCGACTGTTGTATTTGTGCACTTTAAAAACATTTTCTTGATACATAATCCCGTGTTAGCTATGATCACGAGATTACGTATCTGCAGGAATAATTAGGCAATAGTCACATTACCACTATGGGGTTGTTTATCTAAAGATACCTATAAGAAATATTTGAGTTATCTTTAGCACTAACAATTTAGAAAAATACAGAACTTAAGGACTTAAGAGCAGTCCTCTGTCAACTATGCCAGCAGTCCACACCCAAAAGAGTAGTGGTTCAGTGGGTTCCATCCCACTGTAACATTCAAGGCAACGAGGAGGCAGACAGACTGACAAAAGAAGGATCAAGGTTACCACAACCAGATTATAGTGTAACCTACAAAGAGTCGCAAAGGTTTATTGGGGCCAGATACATGAGCAAATGGGATGACACAACAAATGATGCTTATTACCAGTTGAACAGAAGAGAGGAGGTCGTGGTCTTCAGACTCCGCACAGGCCACAACATACTGAGGTACCATCTAGTCAATAAACTGAAGTAAGGTGCTACTGAAGAATGCACCTGTGGTACAGGGAAAATGACCGCTGAACATCTGCTGCAAAATTGCCCGACATACGAGAACCACAGAAAGCACATGTGGCCATCACCAGTGCCAACACAAGACAAACTCTATGGCAGTGTCGACAGCCTCAGGATGACAGCTGCTTTCTTTGAACAAATTCAAGTTGACGTCTGACAGCGTACGAATAATAATAATAATAATAATAAGAAGAAGAGTTATCAACACCAGATTCGGTATTGCCAGTTACCAATATACCTTTTCTGTCATTGCCTCAAGAGATTGTGTATTCATTCACACATTCAAATTGTTTTCGTAGTCAGTCCGACAGATGTGCCGTATGCGTTCCAGTCGTTTGCAGTACTGTACCAATGTCGATCTAATTCTTTGGTCATTCCATGTCGCCTTCTCATAGTTTGGCGTACAGATATAACTCCACCGAAACAAAGTTGGATGCATAATTTCTTTCATTTCGAATCTTATCCCTTATCGATATTTTCTCCCTAAGCGTCGTTTCATTGGTCTCTAAGTGACTCGAAACTTCACAGCATCGGTTTTGCCCACGCTACACACTTTATAAACGTAATTCATTGCTGGATTGATCATGAGATCAAAATTGTATGCTTCTGTCGTGGAGTTTTTCATCTTTTGGAGTTTTGGGCTAATACTAACATTGGCTTCTCGTGGTTTAGAGATTTTGCTGCCAATTTTGTGGTTGACATTTATCTCTTGGCTTAGGCAGATATATGAGTTGACATCCTCGAAGGTTTCCTCTCCCAACTTGTCTAGGTTTGAGAGTAGAGGTTCTTAAGGCCCTGTGTTGTATTTGTATTTATCTTCAGACTTACCCGCTCTGCTGAACGCATTTAGGTCGTTCAAGGATTGTTGGGCTTCCTCTATTGTATGACTGATGCGCACGATGTCATTCTGCAAATGGGTGAGCCACTCGTAATCTATATTTACGCCTCTGCTGATAATAATTAGTTGTTGGAAAGTCTCTTCATAAGCCCGCTGTAAAAAGCTTTGGTGAGATGGTTTCGCCCTGTAGAACGCCTCTTCATATCGGACCATATACTGGATGGTGGTTCAGCGTGATGGATGTATTCATACTTACCAATATACCTCCCCTATTTTCATTATCAGCACTAGACTGTTTATTTATAGCTTCCAATGTACTGCATTTTCCTTGTCAATACTAGACTGTCTATTTTATCCCTTCCAAATACTTAATTCATTTTTTTTAAGGAGATAACTCCCACGAGTATTATCTGAACAAAAAACTATTAAAAACAAGCGTCATGGTTTAACTGCAATTTTGCGAGCAAGCGTAACAAAAAAGAAATGAAAGAACGATATATACAATAAAGCCCTTTGAACCAAACGACGGACATCAGCAATGGTCTAAATTCGATCTATGCAATCATATTTTCAAAAAAATCTATATAAATCGCACGTAGATTTACATCACTGTCAGGTGAGCCACACTGGCCAAGGGTGTGTCGCTCGTCATCGCCCAATTCTTACCTCGTTCATAGAAACAGATTGTATTAAAGCAGTTTGACGAGCGAGGTAGGGAAAGACACTATGGTGATCACCATAATGGTGAACAAACTGAGAAGAGAAACCTCGTACTGCACTACATCGAGCATGACCAACCTCCAACATCTTCAGGATGTTTTTGGGTATAGGAAGAGTCAATGTAGCCTGCCACAGTAAGAAACGTTTTCATGTAAGAAAAGATATATTAATATTTATGTGGTTCGTCTAGCTCCTACTCGCCTGACATGTCTCTTTGTATTTTGTTACCGTTCCCCAAGCTGAAACTGCAGCCTAAAGAAACCCGATTTGAGTCATGGGAAGACATTATGCGGAATGCAGCGATCCTCGTGTACTCCATTCCTAAAGAGGAATTCCTGAAATACTTCCAATAAATGCGGGGCGCTGGAGAAGTGTGTAGAGTCTCAAGTAGAGTACATTGAATGGGATCAGGGTGTTAAAACTTCAGGTGAGTAATTGTATTTTCCCGGCCCAAAGGTTCGATACTTTCTGAAAACACCGCTTATATTTGCAAAACAAAAATTCATGCCGTATTTCAAAATCAAGCTAAAACATTGACAAATATGTTTTTGTCAATTGATCAGATACACAGACGGAAATGACATTTGAACGGAATATTAATCAGTAAACGCGCCACTCGGTTACCAAAACCCGAAAGATAAGCAAAGAAAAGAAAAATCGTAAACTCTTATATATATCACCATAGGTTACACTGTATAGTTGCGCTTAGGACTGATTGGCGCCAATCCTAAAGAAACTAGGAACTTTACAAACAGATGTAGGCAGATCGTTGTCAAGTAGATAAATCGCAATATTCTAATAAGGAAGATGCAATGACAATTTCATCAGTACAATATTGAAAATGATACATACACGAAGATCGGGTTGGCTGGAATGCAGTATGCGACACGAAAGTCGTCCACAGAACATAATAGAGATCACGAACCAGGAGAAAAAGAGAAAGGGCAAGCAAGGCTCATCTTTTCATTTTAGGCATGCAGCAACATTAAAGTACGAACATATGATGAAATACAGAAATCCGCAGAGGTTAGGGTTAAATGGAGAGACATACTCAAAACAATCTTACATCCAGCGTTAGAACTGATCATTCAAACAGAGAGACATGCTCAGACAACCTTACAACCAGTTTTAGAACTGATGAACCAGAGGATATAGTCAAATGGACAGACATAGTCAGACAATCTTGTAACCAGTTGTATGACAGACCAACTAGAGGATAGGGTCAAATGAACAGACATGATCAGAAACCTTTACAACCAGACTACTTTACAACCAGACTGACTAATCAGATAATGATTGATCTAAGACGCAAGAAGCTGGTCGAGTTCTTGAATGTGTAGGGCATTGCAGAAGGAGGCAGCTTGCAGCTGTTGACATGTGCTCAGCTGGGAACTAAAAGGTTGTGATTGATGGATGGTATTAAATACAATTTTGACAATGACAAATTTGTTAACCTCAGGAATAATTAGGCATTAGGAGATGTCAAGTTATGCTTTAAAATTAAAACTTTGATTTTGAAAATGAAGACTTTAAAATTAACGACATTTAAATTGTTGAGATCAACTCCAGACGAAAAAGAAAAATAAATTGTCCTTTCTTATTTGATTTTTGCCTTTTTTTTCATTTCGTCCTTATCTTCTTCATTTTTCCTCATATTCTTCTTCCTCTTAGTCTTTTTTTCTTGAATTGTCTTCCTTTTCCTTTTCTTCCTATTTTTCTTATTCTGTGCTTCCTCTTATTTTTCTTAATATTTCTCTTATTGTCTTCCTTTCATTTTCTTCCTCTTTTTCTTCGTCTACTTCTTTGCATCCTCTTTTTCTTCTTCTCACGATTAATGATGGGAATAGAATGAAAGTCAAGATAACATTCTGAATGTTACCGAGGCAAAGAATAGTGAAATCTTAATCTGCAAAGCATGACATCAATTAATGACGGAAATGGATGGGGCTCGCTATTCCATCCGGTAGAAACGTTAAGTAGTAACAACTTCAACATATATCAAGAGGAAATGAAAATACCAGGTATCGATAGAAAGGTGGAAGAATCAGGCCATGCATTGAGAGAAAAACCCTAAAGCATATTGGAGACGCCTATCCTCAAACCATGTGGACGCACGTCTACACAGATGGATCATCAGAGGAAGCACTGAGTAAAGGAGGGGTGGGACTCGTCATATTTCTACATGATGGAACCGTTATAGAAAAAGCAAGTGTTGTCAGGGAGCCCTCGACAAATCTAAGAACAGAGCAACAGGCAATAATTAAAGCAGTAAAACTATTGGATGAAAAAGGGTTAAAGGATAACAGAATAGTGTTTTTGTGCGACTGCATGGAAATTTTGCAGGCCACACAAAGATAACCACGAAATATCATGGAAAGGGAACTGATATGTCAGCTAAACAAACTCTCAGACCACAATAAAATCAACCTCCAGTGGATTCCAGCTCACTGCGGCATACCTGGGAATGAATGGGCGGACAGGCTGGCTAGGGAGGGAAGACAAAGAGAATAATTCACCCACCCAGTGTCACTGCCAGAAGTCAAGGCGAACATCCAAAAAAATATAAACAACAGTGGATAGAGAGAACAAACAGTAAATACCCACAGGACCCAATCAATAGACTGAATAGGAAACAGTATATCACAATTTTTCGCCTCAGAACAGGTCATTGCAGACTAAATGCACACATGCATAAAATGAAAGCAGTACAGACTGCACAATTAACATGTCAGAGAGAAAACCATACTCCAGAACATATCCTGCAAACATGTCCACTGCACCAAGACTCCCGTGGGAAGACCTGGCCCGAGGAGAGAACCATACAAGAAGAACGGTGGAGAACCATTGAAGACTTGCAACTGACGTGTCACTTCATGGATGCAGCCCATCTGGTGGCATAAAACGAGCATACAAAACCGAACGCAAATAAGAAAAAGAAGAAGAATATCAAGAGGGTAATATTTTATGCTAGGCTTACATTTGTTGAGGGCCTATAATCGCAGAGTGCTGACAATGTATTATTGAAAGCGTAATCGCATAACATACACTGATATCTGTGTTAAGATGCATCATTGTACCAGACCGCAGCTTTCCAAGATGAGGTGGTCAAACCTATCAAATGATACCCGTATTTCGCGAGTGGTCCGCCTTGGTGTTTGTGTATGGGAAGGACAAGAATAGCACCACTGCCTCACAGAGAGCATGTCGTAAGAGGCGACTAACTGTGTGTCATGGCATAACACCGGCTATGGTTAGGCGGTTTGTTAAGAGCAGCATAGATGACGCCTAACAGGCTGCGGGTTTACTTTGCTGCAGCGTTTGGGTCTATTATGATGGACTCAATCAGTTAGCCACCCTCTATAGTGGAGTAATAAGCTGCTCGAGCATAGCCCATTAAGCAGGAAATCCTCCTCCTGGCTACATCCAGCTCACATCAGAGATGGGGCCCACAAAGTGGGTCATGCCCCTATAGAAGTACAGGTGGACTAAGAATCCTTAGTTTTCTATCAGTAAGGCAAGTACCCATAAATAACTCAGTCAACTGAAGCGTTTCGATAACGAAAATCTAAGCACGTAACTCTGCCATGAGATGCACGCGTTCTTTCACTCCGCTACCACTCTAGCGCTCTAATTTTGAAATGGAAGATGGTTCATAGAAAGGACGTAAGTGCAGCTGGGTGCCGTCATACGTGCTCAGTCCCCTTATTGCTGAACGAGCCGACGACAGTGCACGATCACCGTAGCCCCTCAGGCGGTTCTGACATGTTCCCTTGATTTAGCAGGTACGCATTTACAGCTGGGTCGACTTGAAAAACCGGTCATGTCATTGACAAACAAACGATATGCACAACCTGTCAAACTGACCGCGACGTCATTTAAAACCTGGTTACATTGGGATTGTAAGCCAAGCTCACAATCCATCCGTCACCGAATCTCTAATTTGTGATTTTATTTTACGTGGCGTGTCCAAATGGAACCGGTCCTAACTGCAACAGTGAAGAACTGGACAACGATATTTAAAGAAGGACGTGAGTTAACAAAAGACCTTCCAAGACTAGGTCAGGCGCATATTGTTGCATCAGAGGATGCCATCGCCAAAATTGATGCAGCAATTTGGGTCACAATACACTGCCTGCATTCTGCGATGGATGTTTACTGGTCGACATCCTTCAGCTGTTAGAAATCAAATCATCATTCGCTGAGTAACTCTAAACGGATTGATTCCGTATCACACCCACCATGTTTTCAACGGTCTGCTGGGAAAACTATGAGTCGGAGGATAATGACATTTTGCAAACTTGACGATTGGTATGGGCCGTTTACATCAGAATGGACGTAACGATGCGCATCGTAAGTATGTTCACTTGATGCAGTTAGGTTCGGTATAATTTGATCACGCCTAGTGCATATATCTGCATATATATATATATGTCAGTTCCCAGTGGATAATTGGACCTAATCAAATACTCACCAAGTCTTCTTATAATGATACACATGAGATAATTTTGTCCGCGTCATATTTGCTGCCGTTACATGTTCTACTAGTTCCCTTTTCCATGAGTGTCTCGGTCTACCTCTACCTCTCTTACCATGTGGATCCCAGAACAGCGCTTCTCTAGTAATGTTATTCACTAGTTTTCGTAATGTATAGCCTATCCATCGTCATCGCCTCCTTTGTATTTCTTGCTCCACTGATATTTGTGCCGTTTCCCCCATCAGTTCCACATTCTTGTCATACCATTTCCATCTTGTATTTTGCTCAGACAACATTTTACGGAAAGTAAATCAAGCAAGACCAGAGTTACATGGGATGCCATCGGATCATTGCGGCTTCTCGCAGAAAAAAATGATCGATCTAGGATATACACTGTGTATCTGTTTTATTGACTACGAGAAAGCCTTTGATCGAGTTCCCCGGAGCAAACTATTTCATATTTAGCAGAAAATAGGTATAGCAAGATCATTCATTCGGTTAATCCAGAACTTGTATTAAAATCAAGAAACGATTATTTCAATCACTTAAGGTTCCACGTATCCAGTTTCCATAAAACACTGGGTACGGCAGGGCTGATTGCTTTCACCGAGTCGCTAGAACGTATATTCTGATATTATGGTTGCCAAGTTTATTCGAATTGTAATAGCGGTTTCAAAAGTTAATGGTATGAAAGTTAATGCCATCATATTTGTCGATGACCAAGCGAAAGTGGGAGGATCAGTATCAACGTTGCAAATGCTGCTTGATAACATTAATATCACTGCCAGATAGTTTGGCATGAAAATAAACACAACGAAGACAAAGACTTTGGTAATATCTAAGCAACATAAGCACATAAATGTATCCATCGATGGAGAAATAATCGAACAAGTACAGACGTTTACATATTTGGGGCAAATTATAACAGAAGATTCCCGTAAGGAGACATCATTTAAGACAAGGATTGCAATGACAAAAAAGGACCAGAGAAAAACAGAAATTGTAAACCTCAGAGAATATCATGATAGAACTGAGGAAAAGAATAATCGGCACTTATATACGACAAATTGTACTGTATGGCGGTGAAACATGGACTTTGGCAAAGAAGGATGGAAAAAAGCTTGGAAGCGTTTGAAATGTGGTGCTACCGTAGAATGTAAAGAGTGAGTTGGACAGAAAGGGATCCAGTGACAATGTAATCACTGATGTGTGCGCACAAAGACAAATATTGCATATCATAGAAAAACGTCAGTTGACTTGCCTGATTCACAATATGAGATATGAAAGTCTTCTACAGAAGATACTAGAGGGCACGATTCAAGGGAATAGAGGACCAGGGCGACCAAGACTCACCTTTACATCTCAATCAGGGACATTCAAGTACCAACTTATGCTGCAATGAAGAGAACTGCAGAGGATAGGGTCAAATGGAGAGACATACTCAAAACAACCTTACAACCAGTCTCTGGACTGATCAACCAGATGATGATGGTGATGCTTTTTCATAAGTACCTGTCTTGTCCTCCATATATACATATATCCAATAAATAAAATAAGTAAAGGAAGGAAGAAAGAACCATGTGAAAACGTGCATTAAAACGACAACTAAATGCAGGAAAGGGACCAAGAACAGTGAACGCTTAATTGAAACCTGGTTAAATGCAAAATGTATGAGCACTATAATCGTATAGCCAGGAAATGAATGGGTGCAATTAAGAGATGCTTGGAGCAGAAGAAAATAATTTGTAAACTGTAATATTAATGTTCAATAAGTGGATCCAATTATGGGTCTACAATGCTTTTGATTTTCTTATTTACTTATTAATTATGTTTATTTTCATTGGATCGAGACACAGTTTACTATTTTGATATCATTCGTTTTCATATTTTTTCGCATTTATTGTCTGCCTATCTTCCTCTTTAATTTATTTGCACACAGTACCGCCCAGGGAGGGTTGTGCATGGTGAATCGCCACGAGAATAGATTAAATAAGGCACATTGAGTGCCAAATAGAAGTTTAATGGAACCCTAGTTTCGTGTTTTGTATAACCTATTTCATTGATTTTATCGACATTACACATAACTCCCAGAACATATGTTATTTATGAAATTCGAAAAGCTAAATTATATCCTTACAATATGTTAGCCGTTGTTGACTGTTCTGGAAAGGTTGTTGGCTCTAGCTTTTCTTTATTATTTGCTTACACTCGTGACGATTCTACGTCTCAATCCAAGCGACATGCCAACACTATTGCTGGTTGTTTTATAGTAATGATGTATTTGAGCATTTGCAGTCAATTGTTTTACATGATGAGATTGCAGTCTCGTAAACAACTCTCCAAAGATGCCTTTTACGACATGCTTGGAAGGTTGCGGTGATCTAGTCTAATCAAGCAGGGTACGGCTCTAGTGTACTACTTTAGTACTACACAAATATGTTGAGGAGACTGAGTGGTCTCAAAGTAAGATGGCGGCCTTGAGTGGTGGAGGTCGCGGGTTCAAATCACGGTGGAGACTGGGATTTTTTTCATGTAGACTTTCTGGTATTTCCTCGGTTCTCTGGTCTGGTATTTCCTCGGATCTCTGGTCTGGTATTTCCTCGGTTCTCTATAGTCTGGTATTTCCTCGGTTCTCTGGTCTGGTATTTCCTCGGTTGGCTGGTCTGGTATTTCCTCTAGTCTGGTATTTCCTCTGGTCTGGTATTTCCTCGGTTCTCTGGTCTGGTATTTCCTCAGTTGTCTGGTCTGGTATTTTCTCGGTTGTCTGGTCTGGTATTTCCTCGGTTGTCTGGTCTGGTATTTCCTCGTTTGTATGGTCTGGTATTTCTTCGGTTGTCTGGTTCGTTATTTCCTCGGTTCTCTGTTCTGGTATTTCCTCGGTTCTCTGATCTGGTATTTCCTCGGATCTCTGGTCAGGTATTTCCTCGAATCTCTGGTCTGGTATTTCCTCTGTTCTCTGGTCTGGTATTTCCTCGGATCTCTGGTCAGGTATTTCCTCGGATCTCTGGTCTGGTATTTCCTCGGATCTCTGGTCTGGTATTTCCTCGGATCTCTGGGTAGTAGAGATTGAACGTCCGTGTCCAGTGTCGCGCACGTTAATAATCCCTCTACAGTTGGAAGTTGAAAAGAGTATATTTAACGGGCCGTAGGCCTGTCAAAATTACAATTATGTTAAAAACCGTCTGCATTGTATCCATTCTCCAATGTGGCAGGACTGGCAGCGTCTTGAGGCCTTCCTCCTGCGCAATCAAAGGCACATCCTCGGGATCGTCTGGCATGACATGATTCCCAACAGTCAAGTAGTTCGATGTACTCAAGTTGCAGGCATTCTCTCAGCCATTGGTTCCCGTCGGCCCTCTCTTCGGACACGTCACTCGCATTTCCCGGGAAGTTCCGGCCTACGAGATGCCCCGGCAGGAATGGCGAGTTACGGAAAGAAGTCGTTCTCATTCTAGAGACATGATCTGGTCGCCATCCCAACACCTGGCTAAAACAGATCCCAACCTGCCCAACAGAACCGCAGCTCGCCTGAAGCGCGGCCCTCAGACATAGTCATGGACATCGTCATTCGAAGCGACGGGCTCTGGTCGCCTAAGCGTATTATTGATTGATTGTTACAAATCTACCCAATCTATTACGCAATCTTCGACGGTGCTACGGAATTCGTGCATTGTGCTGAGATTTTCCTCACAAACTAAACTGAAAAACACTAAACTAAACAAATATTTCAGATAATTCTTCGGCGATCTTCCTGAAAAGACGTTTGTGACGTTGTATAGTAGTTTAATAAACGAGACGGCGACATCTGAGTCATTCGGTTAGAAACATCCGATTTCATCACACAATTGTTGGGACATTGTTTGCTTTCCCATTTTGATCGTTAATATCTTAGCCAGGCTGCATTGTTGCAGTCTGTTTCCAGGGCCGCCACAAATTTTAGGAATAGTGCGTTGGACAATTATGTTTGTGATTCGAATACAACTCTGACTGCCACAAAGTAGCTATCTTCCCAGAGGTTCTATATGTACTGCATGCTCTCAAGATTAGCACACTTCTACACTTAGACGGATTTGAGGAAGCCCAGTTTTTAGTGAACTTGCTTTTCAGTTGAGTGGTTGGGGTTCGGTCTCCCATATGTGCGGGATTATTCCCCATCGAAGTGACTTCCGATGTTAATCCAGCCTAAACAATTTGGTACCATAATAATCTGGGAGAGCAAAAGCGGCCTCCGTGACGTTAACCACATCAATCCTAGTGTGCCATTTGTCAAGAACAATATGGGCCTAACACCATATTCCCAATATACTACACAGTTTTGAAATCGGGATCATTTCCACATTTTACGAATGAATTAAGCAATGCATAATGCCAAAGAGCGAAATCTACTTCGGTTGCAACTGAAGCATTGGTGTCGTACATGGGAACCAGAAACCAGAAAGTCTTGTTAAAGTGGTAGATAGTCGTATCCAAAGGGAAGAGGATCGTTAACAAAGACATTGCAGATGTTGAGGAAAAGAGAGCTATCCAGGATGCCAGATGAGAAAATGGTTTGGCTTGGCTCCGTTCGTTCTCAATCTACAGCTACCAAACTTTGAAAATGGCTCAAGTAGCAGAATGTAGTCCAGAGAACGGAATGCGTTGTGTCGTAGTTTACAGCTTGACTGCGATATTTTCACCTTTCAGTTGTATGTGCCGGGCTAGCATTCCCTCTTCGAGCTCCTCTCCTTAGTCAGTCTGCCCTGCTGCAGCCTATTATCCAGGATCACCGCGTCAGTGGCAACTGGAAAATACACAAGCAATTTCAAAGCGGAGGCAGAGGCACTGAGGGCGGCAGTGGAAGAAATGGTGACAGGTAAAAGGAATGAAAGCCATTAGTCCTGCTTACGGATGCCCAGGCCGTAGTCACAGCACTGAAAAGCCAGAAAAATACTGAACTTAATGAGTTAAGAGCAGTACTCTGTCAACTATGACAGCAGTATGCACAAAATAAAGTAGTGGTACAGTGGGTTCCATCCTACTGCAACATCCAGGGCAACGAGGAGGCAGACAGACTGGCAAAAGAAGGTGCAAGACTACCACTACTACTTATTAGAGCTAGATACATGACCAAATGGGAAACCGAACATACTGGTTACACAAAAAACGATGCCTATTACCAGTTGAACAGAAGAGAGCAGGTCGTGGTCTTCAGACTTCGCACTGGCCACAATAGATTGAGGTACCACCTATTCAACAAATTGAAGATAGGTGGCACTGACGAATGCACGTGCGGTACAGGGAAAATTACCGCTGAACATTTGCTGCAAAACTGCCTGACATACGAGGATCAGAGATAGCAGTTGTGGCCATCACCAGTGGCAACACAAGACAAGCTCTATGGCAGTGTCGACAGCCTCAGGGTGATCGCTGCTTTTTTCGAAAAAATAAAGGTCGACGTCTGACAGCGTAAGAAGAAAAAGAAGAAGAAGAAGAAGTATGCTACATGTGACTGAGATAGCATATCTAAGATATGTATGCTACATGACTGAGATAGCAGACATAAGATGTGTATGCTACATGTGACTGAGATAGCAGACCTCAGATTCCTATGCTACATGTGACTGATACAGCAGACCTACGATTTGTATGCTACATTTGACTGAGATAGCAGACCTAAGATTTGTATGCTTCATGTGACTGAGATAGCAGACCTGAAATGTGTATGTTACATGTGACTGAGTTAGCAGACCTCAGATTTGTATGCTACATGCGACTGAGATAGCAGACCTAAGATGTGTATATTACATGTGACTGAGATGGCAGACCTCAGATTTGTATGCTACATGTTTTGGTGCAGAAAGACAGCGATCTGATCAGTTTTGACAGTTGGTCGTGCAAGAACCATTTTCGAGGTTTCTAATGTTGAAACATTCTTGACATATTGGCAGTTGGTCGTACAAGATCCATTCTTGACGTTTTGACAGTTGGTCGTGCAAGATCCATTCTTGACGTTTTGACAGTTGGTCGTGCAAGAACCATTCTCGGAGTTATGTCGGCTGGTCGCGCAATAAACATTTTCGAAGTTTTGACAGTTGCAAGAACCATTATCGAATTATTTATGGTTCGTCTCGTAGAAAACTGATATTCAACTTGTAAACATACCGGGTTTTGTCGGAGCACATATAACAACATATATTATATGAAATCAAACATATTAATAACAACATTTATTGACACTGGTGTCACGCGAGATACACTGTGCTTGCAGTGAATCAATTCTAGTAGGAATGTCTGTCGAGATCGATTGGGAGGTCTTGTGTTACATTTGATGTCTACATTTATTCCCAATACATGCGTTGCATGATAGAGACAGTTTATGCTCATATAGAGCAGGCAAGGTCAGCCTGTTCTCTCTTCAGGTCTTACACAATACTGTCTCTATTCTATATTAAGTCACACTACTCAAAGATTGGTTGATTTAGGTAATAGCAAGGAGTAATCATACTGGTTAAGACATCATTTCATGTTACGTTCGTGCTTCTGGAAACAGGCTGTGGCCCGTCAGTCTAGCCAACGAGATGGGAATCGTTGCTGTAATTCCCATAGGGGTGAACTTAACCGATAAACAACGCCTTGCACTACAGCGAGGAGGACCCCGGTCCAGTTTCTTAAATACACATTGGGATGTAAAAAGAGCTACTGTGAGCCTATACCAAATAATCGTGTAAAATTATTTCAAATCAACACATCAGGCAATATGGCGTCAGCATTAGACTTGTTTCGCGAGATGTTTTCATTGTATCGCATATATTTTGTTCCAGTTAGTTTGACGTTGCGACTTGAGCTTCTTATATTTTGTTCCAATTAGTCTGACGTTGCGACTTGAACTTCTTATATGTTGTTCCAGTTAGTCTGATGTTGCGACTTGAGCTTCTTATGTTTTGTTCCAGTAAGTCTGACGTTGCGATTTGAGCTTCTTATATTTGTTCCAGCTAGTCTGATGTTGCGACTTGAGCTTCTTATATTTGTTCCAGTTAGTCTGATGCTGCGACTTTAGCTTCAACAGATTCAAGTGGGAACAATTTGCGCAGCGTCAACCCTACTATTTCGTTCCCTGTCATCATAACCCAGTGGCAAAACATAGTCAAGTCGACTTCATGTAGAACGGATTGATGATATTTCCTCAGGGTGTACTCTCGAAGCCTTTTCCTTAAACAGGTGACCCACAAGGGAGAAGGGTACCCATAATAATTTCGCTTATGCATCTGAGGCACGTATCTCCGATCGGCCACACCAGTACCTTACTCCCGTGGCACGGATCGAGGTCTGTTAGAGAGCGGAAGGGGAGGCTGATTACGGTTAGGACCATAATGTGTGCGAATGACCTCTTCTGTGCCTCCATATATTCAAGGAAGTCATTTGGAGCTGAGGGACAATCTTGGAATATTTTGTGGGTCGGGGTTTGTTGGTCAATCCATATGCCATGGCCGAACAAAGAAACTCGGCGGCCGGTCCAGTATTTCCTAGATTAAGAAGGGGCCTATTTTAGAAGAAACCTCCCTGTTGCGGATCTAGATATCCCATCGAAAGCATATTGAAGTGCTTCTAGTCTAGGGAACATATTCTCATATTATACGCCTCTATAGATGATGCATTGAGTCTTTCTTACAACCATTCAGACTTATTTTCATATTATTTCTCTGATTTCCTCATTGATTTTTTGTCCCCACAAGATTTGTTTAGCCGTTTCATGTTTTTGAGTGTCGTGTCTGTGTTGACAGTAAATATTCCTTTGCATTATTTCTCAGTCCAGATGCGTACATTAATGAAAGTCTATTGTTGCATATCGTAAATAGCTTCCATTTGCGTATAGGCTAGACGTTGTTGTTCACTTACCAATCCTCTTACATATTTCCTGGACGGTGAATCAAATGTAAACATTTTAAGATTAAGGATGCTTTTGTTGAGGATGGATTATCAATAGTTTGAAGAAGCACAATTGTAAAATAGACAAAAGATAAACAATAGGGGAAATTGTAACAAGCAAAATGCATTACAGAAGATACAAAATTGACGACAAATAAAACCAAGAAAGTTTTTTGTTCATTGGGATCAAAACTTGTGAGAAGAACGAGAAAGGGAAAATACAAATGATAAAAACAAGGTCATGAGATGGTGGGAGGAATGATTGGGGGGGGGGGGGGGGTATGGTGCAGTTGGAAGAAGATGGCAGTAAAAGGGATTCCGAAAATAAATTTGTAAGGTGGAACTTACTTGAATACCTCAATGTCTGGTTCTTTCCACAAGTTCCAAAAAATGCCTGGTTCTTTCCAGAAGTTCCATATAATGTCTGGTTTTTTCCAGAAGTTCCATATAATATCTGGTTCTTTCCAGAAGTTCCAAATAATACCTGGTTCTCTCTAGAAGTTCCATATAATATCTGGTTCTTTCCAGAAGTTCTATATAATACTCTGGTTCTTTCCAGAAGTTCCATATAATATCTGGTTCTTTCCAGAAGTTCCATATAATATATGGTTCTTTCCAGAAGTTCCATATAATGCCTGGTTCTTTCTAGAAGTTCCATATAATATCTGGTTCTTTCCAGAAGTTATATATAATGTCTGGTTCTTTCCAGAAGTTTCATATAATGCTTTATTCTTTCCAGAAGTTCCATATAATGCCTCGTTTTTCCAGCAATTCCATATAATGCTTTGTTCTTTCCAGAAGTTCCATATAATGCCTGGTTTTTTCAAGTAATTCCATATAATGCTTTGTTCTTTCCAGAAGTTCCATATAATGCCTGGTTTTTTCAAGCAATTCCATATAATGCTTTGTTCTTTCCAGAAGTTCCATTTAATGCCTTGCTCTTTCCAGCAGTTCCATAAAACGAATGTTTATTTACAGCAGCTCCATATATTGTTGTTCTTTCTAACAGTTCTCATTAGCGATTTCTCATTGCATGGAAGATTTAACTGGATGAGTGTGGAATTAGTTGAAATCGGGACTAATAAATGAGTTGCGAGGGACAGAGAAAGTAACAGAGAGAGAGAAAGAAATAGAATATTACTTTGACAGAAATGAGAAGAGGTACAATTTGGACAATATAAAAGTCAGTAAGATAAATTTAAGTATTCCGGTGAATTATAAATAAGTACAAATCAACAAACAATTTAGAAACAATTTAATTTATGGATAAACGGAAGAAATTATAGGCAAGCAAAACACATAGAGAGCAAAATAATACGAAAAGTAGAATATATGCAAAACGGAACAAATTACAGTATTAGAATATACTATTCCGACAAAGTAAATATGACCACATGTCGGACGTTGCCACGAGGGATCAAATGTTAATAATTCTTGAGAAACGAATAAGCTTAACATTTAAAAAATATCTCAGGATTATTCAATAACTTATCACCTTTTTAGCTGTGATCTGAGTTTTGTCTTGAATTTTATATATTGCTAATTAAAATTTGAAGACACTCTCGATGTTTCAAAGCGAATGGTTTCTTTGATCTATTTCGGTGAAGAAAATATATGGTTCCTCTGAAATATAATTTAAGTGTATTTGTAAACATAGTATAACGTTTATCAATCATAGGCGTGTCTTCAATTACCATTTGTTAAGATTTTTACAGGAAGGTAGAAATAAATAAGGTGTTCGGTTCGGGTGTTGGTGTTCGCGGGTTCAAATCACGGTGCAGACCGAGATTTTTTCTCGTGGATAATCCAGTAAATATTTACCCTGATCTCGGAGTAGTGAGATCAGACACATGCGTGTAGTGTCGCGCACGTTAAAAATACCTTAGCAGTTGGAAATCGAAAAGAGTAGAAGGACGTGAGTTAACTAAGATCTTCCGAGACCAGGTCAGGCGCATATTGTTGCGTTAACTCACGTCCGTCTCTAAATATTGTTGTCCAGTTCTTCACTGTTGACTTCGACAGACTTTTGTCACCATACACTGGCTGCATTCTGCGATGAATGTCAACTGGTTGACATCTTTCAGCTGTGTTAGAAACCGAATCACCGCTCTCTGGAAATTTATGGATGGATTCTTTATCACACCTTTCGTGTTTTCAACGGTCTGCCGAGAAAACTATGCGTCGGAGGATAATAACATTTTGCAAATTTGACGGTTAGTATGTGCTGTTTATACCAAAAGTGAGGTCATCATATACATCGTACGTATGTTAACTTGTTGCAGTTTGGTCCGGTTTCACTTGAACACGCCTAGTATATTTATATTAGTCTTAGTCTGCCTGCGCATCTACAAAAGAGTTTGCCCTTGTTCTGCTTCTAATTATTCTACACTTTGGTGATAACCGATAGGTGCATTTCTCTGCATAGCGGGTTGGAATCTTGAGTACTGATACGTGTTATGGTTTTGTACCGGTCCCATCTGAGTTTCAAGTCGATTCTGACTCAGGTCGCGTTGTCCAGGGAAATCTAACTAGTTTGTTTTAGGATCGCGAGTATTGTGCCGCTCAAGAGAATCTTACCACCTAGTGATTGGCTGTCAGAAGGTCTTCTCTTGCCGCCCGGGTACCACACAGTGGTTGGCTTTCAGTAGGTCTTCTCTTGCCACCCGGGTACCACACAGTGGTTGGCTTTCAGGAGGTCTTCTCTTGCCACCCGGGTACCACACAGTGGTTGGCTTTCAGGAGGTCTTCTCTTGCCACCCGGTTACCACACAGTGGTTGGCTTTCAGTAGGTCTTCTCTTGCCACCCGGGTACCACACAGTGGTTGGCTTTCAGGAGGTCTTCTCTTGCCACCCGGGTACCACACAGTGGTTGGCTTTCAGGAGGTCTTCTCTTGCCACCCGGGTACCACACAGTGGTTGGCTTCCAGGAGGTCTTCTCTTGCCACCTGGGTACCACACAGTGGTTGGCTTTCAGGAGGTCTTCTCTTGCCGCCCGGGTACCACACAGTGGTTGGCTTTCAGTAGGTCTTCTCTTGCCACCCGGGTACCACACAGTGGTTGGCTTCTAGGAGGTCTTCTCTTGCGACCCGGGTACCACACAGTGGTTGGTTTCCAGTAGGTATTCTCTAGCCGCCCGGGTACCACACAGTGGTTGGCTGTCAGGAGGTCTTCTCTAGCCACCTGGGTACCACACAGTGGTTGGCTGTCAGTAGGTCTTCTCTAGCCACCTGGGTACCACACAGTGGTTGGTTTCCAGTAGGTATTCTCTTGCCACCCGGGTACCACACAGTGGTTGGCTGTCAGTAGGTCTTCTCTAGCCACCTGGGTACCACACAGTGGTTGGTTTCCAGTAGGTATTCTCTTCTCGCCCGGGTACCACACAGTGGTTGCTGTGCTCCTGCGTTCGTATTTCATTCTGACTACATGACCAACCTAGAGGTGCTTGGAGTTCTTGGCATACTATAGGATGACGTTGACGTGCGTATGGCAATGACCTGATATCAGTGTTGTATAGGCTCATCTGTCGCTGTTGCCTAAGTCATAGGCTCACGAGACGACGCCCAGGCGATAGATGTGTTGCCTCCAGCTGGTTCTCCATGGCTTTTGTCAGAGACCAGGTTGCACTGCTAAGATCAACAGCATCATCATCATTATCAGTCCCGTAACCTGAAAGATCATTGCAGCACCAATACTGCCGATTGTTGATTGTTTCTGCCACTTCCCTCGGGTTTTGTACAGTCAATCCATGTCAACCCTTGATGGTTTGAGGGCTCAACAGCTGCTATCAACTCGTACATAAGCCATCCCTTCTGCACCATCGGAAGTACGGCTTGCGCGTCTGTCACGATAACTGCCTTTGTTAACGAAGTTTCAGATATCCATCTCGGTGCTGAGGTCACTGCTTCCATCTCCTTTCTTAAACTAGTGGTTGTTGACATGTATGCCCTACTGCGCTTGGCAACGACATGTTCTCTCACTCTATTCGAGAAGCCCCAGCCTGAAGTCCCGTTGGGCCGCACTGTCAAATAATATGTAAACGTTTGGTAATGACGTAGACACTGGGATTTCTTGTATTTGTGAAACATTATGTGTAGTTGTGAGTAACCGTTTTCAATTTCCAAAAGTCCGCTATACATTTTTTGCCTCCCGATTTCCAATTAATAAAACTCCAAGTGAGTTACTATAAAACTTTAAAACATGCTATTTAGCCAAAGCGATTTTTGTATTGAATGACAGAAATAAGCTAAACTGGAAACCAGCTTCGTGATGTAACTGACATTTTTTTGGACAAAATGTCATGACGTTAAATATTTCCAATGCATTTTTCCTGCAATTTCTTTCCTCTGATTTGTTTCTGGTTACAGTGCATTGTAAAACAGCACGATTTTGTGAACAAACTGTAGAAACATCACTGCACTAGGCATCGGCTGTTTAGCAAGAAAGTGTTGTGACAAATTCTCTGTAACGATGTCTGGTTTTTCCTAACACTAGCTAGCAGACTGAAGTTTGTGGAAATCTGGGACTGAACTGAGTACCTTTGTCGTGAGTTGCAGACGTTCTATATCCTCGACTATTTACACAATTAGCGAAGTTTGGGACACATTAAAATGCAGATGTAAATAATTTTAAAAATGTAAAAAAACAGAACGGATAAGCTACAAGATCAAAAACTAATCTCCATTCATCCTGGCACCTACACTCAATAGATCAAGTCAGTGTAACTTCACGTGCCACTTAGAACTCTCACCAGCAACGATCAACAAAGAAAGTAATCTTCACTGACTGCAGGGGGAGTATAGATTAACGACAGGATGAGGAGATACATACTGACCAAAACGCCAGCTCACATACTGACCAAAACGCCAGCTCACATACTGACCAAAACGCCAGCTCACATACTGACCGAAAGCCCAGCTCACATACTTACCAAAACCCCAGCTCACATACTGACCTAAACCCCAGATCACATACTGACCAAAACCCCAGCTAAAATACTGACCAAAGACCCAGCTCAAATACTGACCAAAACCCCGACTCACGCTTTTTAAGGACGCACTGGATACAAGATGTGTCAATGCTGGCTACTCAATGATTTGCGAATCGATACTTCAATTTCCATAGAGATATCTTTACTGAGAAGTCTCGTATTGCACTACAGCCAGCAGGAACCATGTCAACCTTCTCAAGTACGTCATGGAATGTAAGAAGAGTCAGTGAATTGATTTGTACTAGAGAGATTAAAAGAAGGCTTAGACAAACAGGGGACGCAACAATAGAAATGTGTTTAACAAGATAGCTGTCCGTAAACCAGATAGCTACATCGAAAATAATAGTTGTATCTATCTATTCATACATCTGTCCGTTCGCCCGTCCGCCCGTCCGTCCGTCGGTCCGTCTATCTGTATGTCTTGTACTTGCCATTGTCCTGTCCGTCTACCTCCAGCACCAGAGGCGAGCACCTTGCCTCGAGACCACTGGATCCCCAAACTCATCCCTTTATAACAAATTCGTGGATTGGTCTCGAGATGTGTCCGCCACAGGCACTAACACTCTAACACTCTGGAGTGCCTCTGACGTTCACTAACACTCTAACACTCTGGAGTGCCTCTGACGTTCACTAACACTCTAACACTCTGGAGTGCCTCTGACGTTCACTAACACTCTATCACTCTGGAATTCCTCTGACGTTCACTAACACAATAAGAAAATGTTTAAAGATGCTAAGCGATGTAAGTAAATGTGCTGGTATGTCCCTGACATCATGAATTACTCAGGTGTGATTCCGTCTCATCCCGGGGCTTTTCCAGGCTGTAGTTGTTTGATTCCATGTACCATCTCATCGGATTTCATCCTTGGTACCGACAAAGATTAGGTCTTTAGTACCGACATATATTAGGTCTTTTGCGCCGACACAGATTTGGTCTTTAGTACTGGCACAGATTAGGTCTTTAGTACCGGCACAGATTAGGTCTTTAGTTCCGGCACAGATTAGGTCTTTAGTACTGGCACAGATTACGTCTTTAGTGCCGACACTGATTATGTCTTTAGTGCCGACTCAGATTAGTCTTTAGTACCGGCACATATTAGGTCTTTAGTACCGGCACACATTAGGTCTTTAGTACCGCCACATATTAGTCTTTAGTACCGGCACAGATTAGTTTTTAGTACCGGCACAGATTCGGTTTGTGGTACCGACCTGATTCAATCTTTGGTACAGACACAGATTCGGTTTGTGGTACCGACCTGATTCAATCTTTGGTACAGACAAAGATTCGGATTGTGATACCAACCCAGATTCGGTTTTTTTGTACAGGCACCGATTCGGTCTTTGTTACCGACACAGATTCTGTGTTGTGTGATGCAATTTAGTAACTTGAGCATCTGATAATAAGAGGACGAGGTAGTACATTTGATTGCCTGTACTTATGTTCTATTCGTAACGGCTGCTTCGTCGGCATTATTATAAACAGTCATAATACCCTTTGATTGATGACAAACGTTTCCTGTATTTGATCTTACCTGTCTCTTCTGATCTGATCAACTTGTTCATAGTCTTTTATCAGTTTGCTTTTGATTAGCTTGTTTAAGAGATAATGTTCATAGTCTCTTGTTAGTCTGCGTCTGATCAATATGTTTAAACTATACTGTTAATAGTCCTCTTTTATTTAGTCTGCATCTGACCAACTTACTTAGCTCGTATAACACAACGTGACCTTGTTTCATCCCTTTCCACATAATTCGACGTTTTCCTGTCTCCTGGCTGATCTACCTGCTTTTGGTTGCGCTGGATCCAGTGATGAAATTGTTTTAGCATTTCAGTCAACTGTTTCAGCTGAGATGTATTGGATAACTGTAAGAAGTGAAGAGTTTTACTGTGAAGGTCAGCTTCCTGACCTCTTCGAAGTAAGAACAGGTCCGATAGAGATCTCTCATATCACCATTTCTATTTATGTTGGCTATTGATAACATTAGGACAATAACATCAACCAAAAACAAAATAGCTCAATAAGATTTCACAGAACGACTTTTTTATCTGGACTTTGACGATGATTTGAATTTTCACTTCCGTAAATACAATCAGATGCAAAATTAAACAAGCATATTTGATAAGATATATATATATATATATATATATATATATATATATTTATATATATATATATATATATATATATATATATATATATATATATATATATGATATATTAAACAAGCATATTTGATAAGGTACATACATTAAGACTGACAATACATAGAGAAAAACATCTAGATAATGAGAGTAAATGCAACTTATTTATCAGATTCGTTGATCTAAACAAGTAATCATGTTTTTATTTCGTAAATATCCTGCTACCGTATTATTCATGAGGTCTTCCTTACGTGAAACCCAAACAATTATATATGGTGTACTATCAGCAGTACCGCGATGGGTCTGCTGGATCTTCAGAAGATCCCATCTGGCCTGTACAATTCAGATTGTAACATCTCTTTATCTGCTGAACACCCCTCTATGTTCATTAAAAATCGACATGAGTTTGGATCTGGCGTGCTGCATTTGACTCTCCGTGTGGTTGCCGGTTGATGGTTTCTGGAACAGTACTTTGTGAGGTTGCCGGTTGATGATTTATGGTGCGGTACTTTGTGAGGTTGCCGGTTGATGATTTCTGGTGCTGTACTTTGTGAGGTTGCCGGTTGATGATTTCTGGTACAGTACTTTATGAGATTGCCGGTTGATGATTTCTGGTACAATACTTTCTGAGGTTGCCGGTTGATGATTTCTGGTACAATACTTTGTGATGTGGCCGGTTGATGATTTCTGGTACAATAATTTGTGAGGTTGCCGGTTGATGATATTGGTACAATAATTTGTGAGGTTGCCGGTTGATGATTTCTGGTTCAATACTTTGTGATGTGGCCGGTTGATGATTTCTGGTACAATACTTTGTGAGGTTGCTTGTTGATGATTTCTGGTACAATACTTTGTGAGGTTGCCGGATTTATCTTATAATGATGATGATGACGTTTGTCCATCACAAGTGATGAAGACCACTCTCTTTGTTCAGTCGTGTGGACAGTCTTTTCTCTCACTGTGTCCGCTGAAATGGGTGACATGTGCTGTGATTTGGATTAAAGGGAGGAAAATACTGCGCCTTTTATCAACCTCACTCTCTGGTCATGAGCTACATTTTGCCAGTGGCAAGATATTTATCGAGACGACTGGAGATAGCATAAGATGTCGATTTTTCCTCAGGGCTTACTCCCGAAGCCTTTCCCGTAAACAGGTATTCCTCAAGGCAGCGGAGGGGGATAATATCTAACGTTGTGTGTTGTGCCTTTTCCATAACCACAAGAGGTCGTAGGGGCATCACTCATCGTGTGAATGAGTCTGTGACCCCCCCATCCCCCCTCGGCTGTGTTCAGTTCATTATAGTCGTGTTTAAATTTCACACGCCAATTTCGTGAAGTTCAGCCGTGTGAACTAGGCCGCGAAATACGAAATCGCATAATAATGATTGGTTGACCGTTTTAAATACCTTGGGTCAATTGTCAGTGATGAAGGATCAAAATGTGAGGTGTTGGCCAGAATAGCACAGACAATAGCGGCCCTTGCACGGCTTAACAAAATCTGGCAAGATAAACGGTTAGCATTATGCACGAAATTCAGATTAATTCGTACACTGGTCTTGTCAATATTCCTCTATGCTTGTGAGACATGGACAGTTACAGCTGACGTTCAACGAAGAATACAGACCTTGGAGATGAGATGTTTCCGAAAACTTTTAAACGTCAGGTACAAAGATCGAGTTACAAATGAGGAAATACGAGATAGAATTACAACAGCAATAGGGCCTTTTGAAGATAGAATTACAACAGCAATAGGGCCTTTCGAAGATAGAATTACAACAGCAATAGGGCCTTTCGAAGATAGAATTACAACAGCAATAGGGCCTTTCGAAGATAGAATTACAACAGCAATAGGGCCTTTCGAAGTGCTCTTGGCAACTGTGAAAAGAAGGAAACTCGCTAGGTAAGGTCACATATCGAGATCAAATGGTCTTGCAAAATACAATCCTCCACGGAAAGGTGCAGGGCAGACGACGAGGAAGCCGGCCCAAAAAGAGATGGGAGGACAATATAAAAAAATGGACCAGTCTCCGACCAAAACAGTCACAGGCAGAGAGGGGTGGCGTGGGCTTGTGAGGATGTCTTCATGTGTGCCCTAACGACCTCACCGGTTACAGGATGACCTGACCTAACCTGACCTGATAATGAAAAACTGAAGATAAATCAGTCATCTCTATCGCGTCCAGAACTCTTACTCAAACGAAAATGCACATGTGCTTGTTGTTCAGACCCATGAGCGTTTTCTTCAGAGCTCTAATCTCATAATATAAAACGATGCTAGATATGGCCAAATGCTGCAAAGCTCAGACATAAACTCACGGTGTTACCGTCTCAACCGCAAAAAGATGTGAATTCGTCACGACGACAGACACAGTTTACTAATAACCGTGGAAGCAGAAACAAAAATGTAGATAAAGTCACATGACAACTGACCTGTCCGTCCATTCGCCAATGGGCACGTAGTCGAACGTGTCGTCATCCACTCGCTGGAATTGAAAGATGTCGTAGCGACCTAGACTGTCGCCATTTTTGTTGAATTTTACCGCGTGCCCACTCACTCCTGGGAAATGATAATGGGAACAAATAGTTACACTACAGAATAATAACAATGGATAACAAATGTTGAGGAAAGTTAAGTAGCCATTTCTTAAACATATCAATGTGCTGGAAACGAATACGATAATAGCAACATTAAATTGAGTACTATTTTTGGGGGATTCTTAATTTTTAGGGGATCAAACTCCACCTGTTTGGTCCCCTAAAGGAATTTCTGGAGGTCAGGATTCCAGCACTCGTGACGAAGTGAAAGTCTGTCATGGATTGGTTCAGAGGTACTGAACCTTCTTACTTTTGCCTCTGTCTCTCTGCGCTGGGCCTTGAACATTCCATAAACGTTCTCCAAGGAACGTTGCGTATGTGGCCAAAGTATTTATATTTTTGTATTTATTGTGGTATTTATGAACTAGTTCTTCTCTATGCCCAACTCATATTTTTTGTATTTATTGTGGTATTTATGAACTAGTTCTTCTCTATGCCCAACTCATACTTTTGTATTATTGTGGTATTTATGAACTAGTTCTTCTCTATGCCCAACTCATGTTTTGTATTTATTGTGGTATTTATGAACTAGTTCTTCTTTATGCCCAACTCATATTTTTTGTATTTATTGTGGTATTTATGAACTAGTTCTTCTTTATGCCCAACTCACATTTTTTGTATTTATTGTGGTATTTATGAACTAGTTCTTCTCTATGCCCAACTCATATTTTTTGTATTTATTGTGGTATTTATGAACTAGTTCTTCTCTATGCCCAACTCATATTTTTGTATTTATTGTGGTATTTATGAACTAGTTCTTCTCTATGCCCAACTCATATTTTTGTATTTATTGTGGTATTTATGAACTAGTTCTTCTCTATGCCCAACTCATATTTTTGTATTTATTGTGGTATTTATGAACTAGTTCTTCTCTATGCCCAACTCTTATCGAACGTCTGTATTCCTCTTTTTTCGAACATAGGTATTATAATAACACTTCTTTAACATTTTGGCTCGAAAAACTCGATTCTCTTCCTTGAGGTGTGGGTAACTGTCTATGTTTTACAGCAGTATGATACCTTAGAAAAAACACAGGTTCTCAAATCTTTCACTTTCTTTGGTGTACTGGTGTACTGCCATAGTTTCATCAGTTTGTGTAGCCTCTGCATCGACATTGCCCTACTGATTTCTTTTGAGTAGTCGCCATTGCTGTCAATTCTGGCATACTCGAAGTTCGCGAACTGTTCTATTTAAACAACCCCAAATTTAAATTTATGTTGACTTCCTGTTATGTCGGTGGTCATTATCTTTGTTCTGTTTGTTTACAAAGAGGTTTTGAGCTTTGCTGCAAGGGGACGGAGTGGGCTAGGGGTTAAGTGATACGGCTCACAATCCGAAGGTGCTCTGTTCGATCCACAACACATCACAGGCCGTTACCCCGAGGAAGCTAACTCCTAAATGTAGGAGGAAGCAGACCCTTACATAAAATGCTTGCCGAAGTCGGATGTACTGGGCCGACAGGCGCACAATAAAAACGGTAGTGCATCACACACCGCCTTTGGAAATAGAGAAATAAGGCGAAAGCAAAAAACTAACGAAAAAAGCGCTGCGACCAATCTTTAGGGTTAGGATTAACTTGCAGAAAAGGAGGCTTGTCAACTCTTGAGACCAGCATTATACAAACGTAATGCAGATATCATGAGGGAAGTCCACTAAATCTATCAAAATCATCCAGAAACATCAATACTACACATCGTAAGGGGAAGCGAATTTCCAAGTACACAACCCAGAGTAAAGGCGGACGGAGTTGTATGCAGCCCTGCAGAAATAATGAAACCATTTCCCCTGATCAGTACTGACCTTGTGATCAGGATGAGCTGGCCATTGACAATCCCAGATACCTCAGCCCAGACGCCATACATCGCCAGCATGACTGCGTGGGGGTGACTTCATGAAGAATGAAAATGTCAATCGTCCGCTGGTCATTGTTGGGCGAGAATACACGACTGGAATGTAACACTAGTTCTCTACAGACTTTGCAGAGTCTTCTGGTGGTTATTGTGGTCAAGCACTTGCCTCCCAAAGCGACGTACCTAACTGTGGACTAAACGAATCCTACATGTTTTATAGTGATTTCTGACACCTGGTCTCACGAGAGGTGGAACCAGAGTGCCTGCATCCTGAGTTGTCTCCAGTTGTCTGGGCTAATCCCGAGAGGTGGGACCAGAGTGCCTGCATCCTGAGTTGTCTCCAGTTGTCTGGGCTAATGTCTTGCCACTAGTCCAAGTTAGCTCGGGATCAGACAGTGAGGTCGACGACCAGCGAAATGTCTTCCTCACTATAATCCAAATGCAGTGCAAGTTACATCCTCAAGATAAAACCGCCTGTTGATGTGGACATCTTCGCTTGCGATGATCAACTAATAATACTAATAATAAACAAATATAATAATCTGCCTGTAGCCTGTACGTGACCTTTGTGGCCAAGTGCCATGCCTCACAGGGATGTCCTGCTGACATGGTGCCTGTCAACATTTGCATCTGTCCTGTCGTTCAGTCAAGGTCAACACCATATAATGCTTGTTATTAGATGGTCTGACATCATGGATAATGCCATGCTGCCTTAGAAATTTGATACCACTATCCTTAACTTGAACCAACGTTGAGAGATTTCAGAAATGCATTGCTAACACGAGAGGAAGCATACATTTCCGTTTATTCACGGATACTATTTGACAACCACAACAGTTAAAAAAAAGGATTATTCGGTGACGGTTCTAACAAAATATATTTTTGTTTGGGGTGAACTAAGACGCAAGTACTCATCTTCCTCGCTGATACCAGGAGCATACCGCTCACGACAACTGCGAGACGAAGTACCTAACATTTCCCTTGAGAAGATTCCATTGTTTAGTCTTGATTCAATGAACTACCTTTTGACCTTAAACAGCCCCAGTTTGCAAACAACATTGCTAAACTCTTCTCGGGTGAAAATGTGTGAACGCAGATGATCACCGTGGCAGACGTAAGAAACACCATTAGACGCCGAAGTCTGCGGATAACCATATCCTGATTCTTCTCGATCCTCATTTCCTGGACCGATGAAAATTCATTTGATGTTCGGAAACAGGAAGTTCCCCGCCGCGCGAAACTGGTCGGAGACCAGATTGTGTATTTGGAAATGCTTTATCTCCTTTTTTTCCTGGGCACGTCTTCACAAAAAGGTGCAATCATGTAACGAGGAAGTCGTTAGTCTTAAATCAACATTTATTTTAATCAAAATCAGACCCACAGCTGACTGCTTGTGTCAGGGCCAGCAAACCAAAGCTGCCAAGACCCTTCTACACCTCCACTTGGTGATCCTGGATAACAGGCTGCAGCAGGGCAGACTGGCTAAGGAGAAGGGATCGAAGAGGGAATACTAACCAGGTACTCAAAAAATACTTGCTGAAGTCGGATGTGTTTGACCGAAAGGTGCAAATATCGCAGTCAAGCTGTAAACTACGACACAACGCATTCCGTTAGCTTGACTACATTCTGCTACTTAAGCCCTTTCAGTGATTGGTAGTGGGAGATTTAGAATGAACGAAGCCAAGCCAAGCCAAGCCAAGCCAAACAGCCAAGCCAAGCCAAGCCGAGCCAAGCCAACCCAAGATCTACATGATACATGTTACTGTGGTGTTCTTTATTCCAGACAATAAGTAATCTTATCTTCTACTTCCTCGTTCGTGCTCACTCTTCCGCTACCAATTCCTGATGGAGGCTTTGCAAGCAGCAGGATATTGTCCGGAATACGAAATGCGTTCGGTTGCAGTTTACAGATTGACTGGATATTTGCACCATTCTGTCTGACACATCCGGAGAGGATGCTGTACTAAGGACTAAGGTTCATAACAACAAACGGGAAGGAAAACGAATGCCAGGTCATGCAAACTACACTGATCAGACATCTTGGTCAGGATCAGGCAAAATACAACGATCAGACATGTTAGTCAGGGTCAGGCAAAATACACTGATCAGACATCTTGGTCAGGATCAAGCAAAATACACTGAACAGTCAGGGTCGGGCAAAATGTACTGGCTAAGACTCTCATCTTGGTTTCCTCGTAGCCTTCTCTGGAAACGGGCTGTTTTTATGGCAGCCTGGACAACGAGGTGGGGGATCAACGTGATTTCGTTGTAATGAGCGAAACACAGATGAAGCCAATCATAGCGCAAACGCCTGGAGGACCCGGGTCCACCATTATCAGCACGCTCGAAATGTAAGGAAAGCTACTGCAATCAGTCACTTAACATCCTTTTCAGGGCACACAAAAGAGTGACCTCCTCATTGTGGGCATTCGAAACAACAACATCAACAACATAAAAACAAAAAAATTTAGCTCACATGATATTTAGATGACCGAAATCATAAACTAGCAGATGCAATTTAAGAAGGGTCTGAGCGCTAGCATATTGAAATTGTTGTAGATAAATGTACGGTCGTCCCATGGGTTGGTCCAATATGGAATATAAATACAGGATAATACTATTATGAAGATAGAAGAGGAAATGGACTTTAGGTTATAATAGATCATACAGGTAAGGTCAGTCAGCTAGTCCAGATAACAGTGGAAAAGGCAAATGCAACGTTAGGTATGATTAAACGAGACATTAAACATAAGAGCAAGGACGTGAATGTCAAACTGTATAAAGCATTACTTAGATCTAGATAGTGTATATGAGTGGGGTCCTTATCATATATGGCATACATACATGATGGAAAGGACATAAAGAAGAGCGACAAAACTGATAGCGGGATTCCAGAATTAATCAGGGAAGACGCAGAAAAACCGCCTAACAGTGACTAGGAAAGAGAAGAGTTTAAGGTGATTTAAATACAGGGTTTAAGATTATCAACGGAACGAATAAATTAAACTAGGACATATTTTTCAAGCTAAAGCTGGTTTTAAGAACAAGAAGAAACATTGATAAAGAAAGGTCCAGAATAGATATAAAATATGTTTTTTGTAGTCAGAGTGGCGAATACTTGAGACGATTGCCATAGGAAATAGTGGGGGTGTTATCATGTATTCCTTTGAAAACATTAATGCGAAGCACTTTGCTATTTTAAAATCAAATTTAGGCTAACAAACTGGTCGTATACAGCCTTCTAAACCAGTATAAAGAAGTTAAGTCTTTCTTGTAGTGATGCACGTAAGTCGCTTGGAAGACAGGGTGAACCCTGTCGTAATGCATTCTGCTTCATCTTCTTTTGTCTTTTTCCGTGGATGTGTTTTATGCATGTAAATAGAAGTATTTCTACAGTATTTGTCGCTCTTTCTTTCCAATCACTTACCTTTAAAACTGATATTCTTTATGTACTGAAGAAACTCTGGCCCCGTCAGCTGCTTCAGAATTGGACAGCGAACCAAAGTATCCGGACATTTTGCGGTCAGCATCTCATGAGCTGCGTGCGCCAGAGCGTAGACCGAGTCTATGACAAATGGGACAAGGCCTTCCTGTTTGTAGGCTTTCCATTCTTTTAAGTTTTCGTTACCTGTGGTGAGAGACAAATGTAAAAAATATATCTAGCGATTGCATGCAAGAAATAAATCTTAATTCAATCCATACCTTGTGACCTTCCCGGTATGCGTATGTGTTCAGCAAATTCACGACAAGTTATCCAACGTTTAGGAATGCACATCTGTTGAATGTTTAGGGACAGGGTCCTTACAGAACAGGATATCCAGACGCATACTCAACGTTCCTTAGCCGTCTGTTACGACATGCGTGGACTCACAACGGACTTCGGTAACACTCAAACAAACTTGTTTTTGCAATGTAATATTAACGATAGGCAGTACAGTTATGTGCAGACACTGACAGAAAATTGGTATTAGAAACCATTTATATGTACATACAACCCTTGTTCAAGCCAATATATGAACTTGATGGCATTGTAAGATATGATGTTACCCGATATTTAGATACTTCGGAATGAATCATTGAATAATACAAGTGTCAAAATGTTACTGTCGTCACATAATGTCAGTCTTGTTCATTTAGTCACTTCTCTTTTACGCAGATAAGTAGGTCTCTCTGTTTTTATGTTTGTTATCGACGTAATTGTTGTTCGTTTGAATGAACGTTATCCGTTTGCACGGACTTACTACCAGTGTTGTCCGTCTTCGTCAACTTCGTGATATGATTGTTGTCCGTCTTGGTGAACTTCGTGATATGATTGTTGTCCGTTTACGTCAACTTCGTGATATGATTGTTGTCCGTTTGCGTCAACTTCTTGATATGATTGTTGTCAGTTTACGTCAACTTCTTGATATGATTGTTGTCGGTTAACGTGTACTTCGTTTAATTAACTTCTCCATAACCAATAGAGATGAAATTGTGTTCTTAAATTATACTAGTCCGACCGGGAAAGAGGAAACTAACGTCTGGTAAGACAAAATATACTGATCAGACATGTTAGTCAGGGTCAGACAAAATATACTGATCAGACATGTTAGTCAGGGTCAGGCAAAATATACTGATCAGACATGTTAGTCAGGGTCAGACAAAATATACTGATCAGACATGTTAGTCAGGGTCAGACAAAATATACTGATCAGACATGTTAGTCAGGGTCAGGCAAAATATACTGGCCAAGACCATATCCTAACCTCGGATTCCTCCTGGAAATTTACTATTTTCACGGCAGCCTGGCTACCGAGGTAGGAGATCAATGTGACCACCGTAGTAGATGAAACTAAGCACAGCACGACCGCATGGAGGACACCGGTCGAACATCGCCAGTTTACGCCCTTTTCAGGGCGCACAAAAAAACCATATGTATTGTTCAACAACAACTACCAGTACATGCTATACTTTAAATAATTCCAATTTAAAAACAATATTTATTGAGTAACTGTGTCTCAGTAGTCAGAATACTAGTATTTAACCCTCTGGCCATCATCTCCTCAACTGCAAAAAGTAGATTTACAAAAATCAATAGTTTCCAGTTTTGTGTGTTATGATTAACTCTTCAAAAAAAACTATTCAAGTCAACTTATGTACACATAATGGGCAACAACAGCATAAGCTTTTATTATACACATTGAAATGTCAACTTACCCGTACATGGCTTTGAACCTATTCTGAAACCACCAACACTACAATTAAAAACATCAGCCCAGAACTCTTTGAACCATGGGTTTCTACTGTTGTTCATGGTAAGGTTTAAGAAGTAATGATCAAAACCTGCAACAAAAACAACACATTTATATGAGTACACACACACACACGCACGATCGCACGCACGCACGCACGCACGCGCGCACAAACACATACACATATACACGCACACACGAACGCACGTACGCACACACACACACGCACACGCACGCGCACGCACGCACGCACGCGCACACGCGCGCACGCACGCGCATACGCACACGCACGCCCACACGCACGCGCACGCACACGCACACGCGCACGCACACACACGCGCACGCACGCGCACACGCACGCCCACGCGCGCACGCGCATACGCACACGCACGCGCATACGCACACGCACGCGCACGCACACGCGCACGCGCACGCACACCCGCACGCACACACACGCACAGTGCTGGTGAGGATGACGTTTAGAGACCTCTTCTTTTTCTTCTTCCGTTTATATTTCTATTTCTAAGAATCAACTTCACTGAGCTCCAGGCAAACCTATAGATGCTCAGTCTCTCTCAGCAAATGGCTTAGGGTATGGATGCTGATGGTCCCTGTAGCTCGCTGGTTGTACACTCTCCTGCTCCGTCCTCGCATGCACCATACTCCGCTCGAACCTCGTTTAATGTCGAAGCTTTGCAGTATGTGGATTGATGCTTCATCTATTGTTGTGTCCTTATCTAGAAGGCGGTCATTGATTGATTTTAACATGTTACTTCTATCCATGACAATGTACCCATATTGGGAGCTTGTGAAACCATGATATCAGCTCTTTCGTTGCCCTGAACCCCAGCATGAGTAGGACAGTGGATCCATGATAACCCCTGGAGGTTTGATGCCTCAACAGCTGCTCATGCCTACGCCATCCCTTCTATACCTTCTGAAGTATTTTCTGTCACGATGTCTGCCTTTATTATAGAAGTCTCAGATATCCATTTCAGTGCTAAGGTCACTACTTCCGTCTCCATTCTCATACTTTAGGTTGTTGACGTGTATGTCCTACTGCGCTCAGCATCGATCTGTCCTCACACTGTAGCCGAAAAACCCCAGCCTGATGTCTTCTTCTGCGTTCGCTCTCAATCTCCCGCTACCAAGCCCTGAACGGTCTCAATCTCCCGCTACCAAGTCCTGAACTGGGCTTTGTAAGTAGTAGGAAATAGTCCGGAGAACAGAATGCGTTGTGTCATTAGCTTACAGCTGGACTGCGGCAGATGACTTCATTGTAGAGGCCACAGTCTGTCTGAGGCGGTTGGGGTTGAGGGGGGGGGGGGGGGGGGGGGCTAGTTCCCATCTTGTTACCTTGCTTGCTCTAACTAACTATTTACAGCTTGATCGACTCAAAAGTGGCATAAACTGGAATTTAGCCTGTGCCACGACATACCAACATACCTGGACATATTAAATTATATAAATGTCTAAGGTTGGCTCCCTGTATATATCTATGCTCAAAAACAAGTACAAAATATGTTATCCATAATTGTTAATCACTCTCGCAACTAACTATCACGAAATGTCAGCATTGCTTAGTACCGACTTCACTTTCTAATGCGTAGTCTCAGTTACATTTGATAGGCCACTCGCAGTCCGCTCAGCTGCTTCAATTGGACCTTTAATAATAGCAAACTCACGTTCCTCGAAACTCAGCATGTCAACAGAGATTCTATCCTTAAGCCGTTATCCATGGATCAATGAAATTAGCATAACGTTTCCAGTCAATATTAATCTGCTGGTTTTCATTTTATATTGTACAGCTTGTTTAACATGCTCGTTCGTGCAGGAATTCTTAGTTAAATAATTTGTCAGGTTTTTTTTACAATTAAGAAAAGGAAGTTTTTTGACTGTGTCATAGCACATTTTGTCATTCAAATTTATGGCAGCTTAGAGATTGATTGAGTAGCACCACCCATGTGTTGATGCGTTGTTATGTATGCGTGCGCCTTTGTGTATGTTTGTTCGCATAGGCAACGGGGCCAAGTGTCGAGCGACTGCCTTAACATTTCCACTGTGAGTTCTTCGGACGAAGTCCCTAACGGCCGCTAACTGCAAGTCCGAAACTCAGTGACCTGACATGGCCTCGCGGAGGGTGGCTGACCAATGAGTGGGTCCATGGTTAGCATGCCTGAACATATCCTCACCCCACCAACATTAGCACTGTCGAAAAGTAGTGTGAAGATCTCCATGCTTGCCCCAAGTTCATCCATGTTCCCTGAACCGTCAAAATACGACGCAGGGTAAGCGAAGTAGCCGATGGCTTTGCTAGGATAGCCGAGGTAAAATGTATCTACATATCGAACGTACTAATGAATCCAAATGGTAAACCACATCACGTGTTTGTGGATACATGTATAAATCGTCAACTACTATGAATTTCAGTCGAATCCGTCCCTGACGTCATCCATGATAGACTAAAATAAGAAAGTAAAATAGACCCGAACTCGGTTAGGCGCCTTCTCATGGGCAAATGGCAGGCAAGGAGAATAGCAGAAATCTGATATATCAGATAAATAGGCGATCATATTCAGACTTCAACTAGCAACGCCAGATATATATATGTTCAAAATATCAAAATGTGATGGACATATGTTATGTCTGCATGGGAAAAATATACAATTTAACACGTTCTTTCAGTTTGCCGACTCCATGAGAAGAGAAAAGGGTCAGCAAAGCCATCTCTATCCTAATTCTTATCCTTCTTTGTTGTTCGTTCTCAAACTTCGCTTCCAAGACTTTGAAGTTTGACGAAAGAAATCTAAGACTGGTCACCATGTCTGAGACTAAAGATAGGCCTACAATAGGGTGCTATAGAGGATGTAGTCAAAGGGGTAATTTGGAGTCAAGAAAGTGTGAAATACATAGTAGAAAAGCAAACACTAAAATGAAAAAGCAGAAGCAAAAAGAGGAAAACCAACAACATTACAAACTAAAATGTTTTTATGCAAATGTGAGAAGCATAGTAAATAAAAGAGAAGAATTGGAACTGTATGTAGAAGAAGAAAAACCAGATATAATATGGTTAACAGAATCATGGACATATGAGGAGATTGCAGATAGTGAACTTGAAATTGAGGGATATACAATGTTAAGGAAAGATAGGATAATTGGAGACAAGACTAAGGGAGGTGGCGTTTTATTATACTGTATAAATTCTGTTAATATAACGATCAAAGATTATTTATCATGTGGTAACAAAAATGAAAGTGCATGGGGAGAAATAGAAAGTGGGGGTGAAAAAACAGTGATTGGAGTGTGCTATAGATGTCCATCAAGTCAAAAAGAGGAAGATGAGGAGCTGATTAGTAGTATAGCAAAGGCAAGTAAAGGGAATTTATTATTAATGGGAGATTTCAACTATCCAGAAATAAAATGGGATATGGCAGAAGCACTTGTAGAGTCAAAACCTTTTGTTACGTGCATAACTGACAATTTTTTAATTCAACATGTAGAAGCAGCCACCAGAGGAAAAAACATACTCGACCTAGTTTTTACCACAGAGGAAAATATGATTGAAAACGTTACCGTTGGGGAACTGTTTGGCTCAAGTGACCATCAAATCATCCGTTGGGATCTTATTGCAGGGAAAGAAGTAAACATAAACACGCGAACATACGACTACTCTAAGGCAGATGTTAAGAGGATGAAAGAGGCAGCGAACCACATAATCTGGAAAGATATTATTGGAGGAACAGATGTTGAACAGGAGTGGGAAAGTTTTAAAACAGTTCTAGAAACGCTAAAAGAGGAATGTGTTCCATGTAGGGAGGTAAACCCCAAGCGTAAAAAGTGGATAACTAGATTTGTAGTGAAATGTAGAAGAGCAAAAAATAAAGCATGGCAAAAATATATAGAGGCAGGTAAATCAAAAGAAACATATGTAAAATATTTGGACAAGCAGAACATATCTCAGAAAGCGAATAAAACAGCAAAAATAGACTTTAAAAAAAAACTTGCTCAGAGGATCAAGACTGACAGTAAAAGCTTCTTTTCTTATGTTAGAAATAAACAAAGAACGAAAGACAAAGTAGGCCCTCTCATAGACAGTACAGGGAAAATAATAAGTGAGAATAGGGAGGCTGCTAATCTGCTCAATCAGTACTTTGGCACAGTCTTCACAAAGGAGGACTGCTCCGAGATCCCAGAGCCTATAGATATTTTTCAAAGAGACATGGATACAGCGGGATTAAGATCAATCTGTATTACAGAGGAAATGGTTTTTAAAAAATTGGAGGGGTTGGAAGTGAATAAATGTCCAGGTCAAGATGGTATTCACCCAAAATTGCTGTATGAAATTAGAAACCAACTAGCAAAACCATTGGCTATATTATGTTCTCAATCACTTACAAAAGGGATTGTTCCACGGGATTGGAAAGATGCAGGAGTGATCCCCTTATTCAAAAAAGGCAAAAAATCAGATCCGGCAAATTATAGACCGGTGAGTTTAACGAGCATAGTCTGTAAATTGTTAGAGTCAATAATCAAAGAAAACATTGTAATGCATTTAGAAAAATTTAATCTAATTAGAAATAGTCAGCATGGGTTTACTAGAGGGAGATCATGCTTAACAAATCTATTAGAATTCATGGAGGAGGTTACTAAAATCATAGATAAAGGGGAGCCAGTAGATGTTATTTATCTAGACTTTGCAAAGGCCTTTGATAGAGTACCTCATCAAAGATTATTTCGAAAGGAATAGGTGGCGAAGTTGCCAAATGGATTGAAAATTGGTTAACGGGAAGACGGCAGAGGGTGGGCATAAATAAGGAGTACTCTGAGTGGAGTGAAGTGAAAAGTGGTGTGCCACAGGGCTCGGTTTTGGGACCAATTTTGTTCTTGATATATATAAATGATTTGGACATTGATATGAGATCCATGATTGCAAAATTTGCTGATGACACAAAACTATGCAGTAGTGTCTCATCTAAAGCGGAAGTGGATATATTGATGTCGGATTTAGATCAAATTCGAGAATGGTCTGTAAGCTGGCAAATGGAGTTTAATGTAGATAAATGTACAGTCATCCACATGGGTAGATCCAATATGGAACATAATTACAGAATGGGAGAAAACAATATTAGAAAGATAGATAAGGAAAGGGACCTAGGGGTTATAATAGATCATACAGGAAAGGTGAGTGAGCAAGTTAAGGTAGCAGTGAAAAAGGCAAATGCAATGTTAGGTATGATAAAAAGAAATATTAAACATAGGAGCAAGGAAGTGATCGTCAAACTGTATAAAGCTTTAGTTAGACCTAGATTGGAGTACTGTGTACAGGTGTGGAGTCCTTATCATAGAGGGGACATAAACATGCTAGAAAGAATACAAAAAACAGCGACAAAGATGATAGTGGGATTCCAGAATTACAGTTATGAGGAACGACTCAGAAAAACCGGCCTACAGTGTCTCGAAGAGAGAAGAATTCGTGGTGACTTAATACAGGTTTATAAGATGATCAGAGGAATCGATAAATTAGACTATAACAAGTTTTTTTTAAAATACAGTCACCTACAATAACACGAGGGCATAGCTACAAGCTGATTAAAGAGAGGTCCAGGTTAGATATTAGGAAATATTTTTTTAGTCAGAGAGTGGTGTCTGCTTGGAATGCATTGCCAGGGGAGGTAGTGGAGGCAGGGACAGTTAATGCATTTAAGAATAAACTGGATGCGCATTGATTTTAGAGCAAGGTGATGTAAATGTAACTGGTTGTATACAGACTCTGCAGGGTCTTCTAAACCAGTATAAAGATGTTAAGTTAAGTTAAGTCTGCAAGGGAAATCGAGTTGCTTGCTTTTCAACGACAGAAGCAAAACATTCCACCAACGCATATAAAATAATTCAGTTATGTATCCAAATCTAGCCTTATCGTTTAAATTAGCTATTTGTTCTGAAATACGCAATTTTGATTCTGACGAAGAACTTTACATCGTAACATAGATTATTTCTTTGATGGTGTCAAATCTGAATTCAGCGCATGTACAAAGTGTTATAATTTGTATGTTATCGAATCTAGTGATAAACCTTCAAGTTCTGCTGTTTGATAAGTGTCTTCCTTGACGCCACCTCTCTCTCTCTATTTCTCTCTCTCTCTCTCTCTCTCTCTCTCTCTCTCTCTCTTTATCTCTCTTGTGTTTCTCTCTTTCACTCTTACCCACAAAAAATAAGTCTATATTAATTGATAAATAATAATAAATTGTTATCTGACTCTGGCAGACTGTGCCTCTATATTTCGCTGTGCCTCTTTATCTCGTAATCCCTCTTTGCTTTACTGCACGTCTTTATCTCACTGCTCATTTATATTTATATCTCGCTATCTCTCCATATCTCACCACACCATGTTCCTTTATATCGTAACCCTTCGTCATCTCACTACACGTCTTTATCTCCTTATGCCTCTTTATCACTCTGTTCTTCTCTCTATCACTCCCTTTGTTTGCATCTTTTCATCACATTCTTTATTGTTCTCTGTGTCATTGTCTATTACTGATTCTCCATCTGCATATCTGTGTCTTCGTTTCCCTCTCCTTCTTTGGCACCTTGCCCCTTTGTCTCATTCTTTCTCTCTCTCTCTCTCTCTCTCTCTCTCTCTCTCTCTCTCTCTCTTTCTCTCACTCTCTCTCATACAATATTTGTTCTTTGTGCCATTGTTTTCAATTCTTCATCTCTCTTTGCTTCCTTTTGTTTCCCAATCTGTGTTTTTGCCTAACCTCTATCCCCCTTTACTCTACCTTCAGATTACAATTTTCAAAACCCTTCCTAAATTGCCTTTAAATCACGCCGTACATACGAAATGTGTCGGAAAACCATAATTTATTAGACGTAATCCCGACCTTCTAGTTAAAAGAGCAATGTCTCCTAGTTGTAAATCGATCCACATTAAAAGAACGATAATAAAAATGTTAGTTTTTTAAAGAAGCCCCAAAAATGGAGGCTAGATACTGCATCTAATGTTTCATATTTTATTATTGTTTTGAAATGTTTACCCAGCTGTATACTGTTGTCTGACGTTTCTGTAGAGTTTGAAACAGACCGCACGATAGTAATGCACTAAACGTGTCATATTTGTTACGAAATTTAAGTTGTTGACTCCAGAAATCTCTCTAGCACTTTTTCGCCAAGTCTAGTGTCTGGTATTTGATTATATTTGTCGTTAGAGCTGGGAAGAGGAAAATAGGTCAGAAGAAGATGAATTAAAAGATGTAAGAAGGAGAAGAAACATAGTGACGAAAGGATATAGCAAAAGGAGGGGATGAAAGGAGACTAGCAGAGGAAGTGGTACCCTATGTGCGTCTTAAGTTTGAGCCCTTTGCTTCAAACTGTGCGTACTTCTTGGAATATACAAGAGGCTTGTCGTAAGTCTTTACACTGGACATGAAGGAGTGATAGAAGAAAGTTGAAATTTGGAACAGTGCTTCTTCATTCTCAAGGTAGCCAGCACCTAAATTGATAGATTTCTGCCATCTCTGCCATCTCTGCGTGACAGGACCTTCAGAATAAAATAAACCTAATTTTCAAACTAAACCAGTTATCACAAGCCAGTATGACATCTTCGTCACTGTCAAAATGATTTACTTTCAGTGGTTTTTTAAGTTTTTGGAAATGAAAAAAGTCTGATGGAGCTAAATCTGGAGAATATGGTAGGTGTGGAAGAATTTCAATATTCAAATCGTTGGCTGTTTGCAGCACAAGCTTTGTTTTATGGGAGGGTGCGTTGTCTTGAAGCAAAGGCATAATTTTAGAACGCGCTTTCCCTCGTTTTTTGGTCACAGTCTTTCTTAGTTTGGTAAGAAGATCTGCATACTATTGCCCATTAACCGTGTTGCTATGAGGCAGGTAATCTTTCGATATGACACCCTTGACGTCCCAAACAACAGTCAGCATAACATTTCTTACAGATTGATGTGCTCTTGGCTTGACATATGTTGGTGAGGCCGGGGTTTTCCACTGCATGTTGGGCATTTTGAATTATGGGTTATAATGGTGAACCAAAGTCTCATCTACTGTCACCATAGTCGGCAACATGTTTTTCGACCAACACATTTTGAGCAACTGGTCACACCAATCAACCCTCGTTTCTTTCTATTCACATGTCAGCAGACTCGGGACCCAGCGGGCAAACACTTTCTCATGTTCAGTCTGTCGTGAAAAATTCTAAAAACTGTACTTTCATTCAGTTTTGCTGACCTAGATATCTCTGCAATTGTCATTTTCATATCCTGGTCAATGATTTTCTTCACTCTTGCAGTATTTTCATCGCTGCACTCTGAGGATGGTCTTCCTGATCTTGGAAGGTCAGGAACATGGGAACGGCCACATTCAATCTACCTACACCAGTTTTTTACAGAAGCATACGAACGACATAATTCCGCAAACACTAGGTTCCATCTCCCTGTTTATGTCTGTAGGTGTTTTTTTCTTGCAACATCAAGAATGTTATCACAGTTCTGGCCTCTGATTTCTCCATTTGTTATGACAAACCGTTAGAGTAGCAGATCCGGACAAAAAGGTGTGTTGCGCCATGCACCATACAGGGTAAACCCGTCGAGGACAGATATTCATACTTCTCAAGTCCAGAACAAATTAAATGAGCTACATATGTACCGAATGTCAACGTTCTCCTCTTAATTCTTCATAGTCAGGGTCAAGACTTATGTCAAGCCCCCTGTATGTGTCCTTATCGCATGTTGCAAAACGTAGCTCTCACGAAACCCTATACCGTTTTGTAAGGTCGACCAATCAGACTAAATTCATAGTACAACCAAATCTAACTTACGTTACAACCAGATCTAGCTTACGTTACAACCAGATCTAGCTTACGTTACAACCAGATCTAGCTTACGTTACAACCAGATCTAGCTTACGTTACAAACAGATCTAGCTTACGTTACAACCAGATCTAGCTTACGTTACAACCAGATCTAGCTACGTTACAACCAGATCTAGCTTACGTTACAACCAGATCTAGCTTACGTTACAACCAGATCTAGCTTATGTTACAACCAGATCTAGCTTATGTTACACACAACAAGAATTAGTTTACGTTACACAAAACCAGAACTAGCTTACGTTACAGCCAGATCTAGCTTTCGTTACAAACTTATCTAGCTTACGTTACAGTCACATCTAGCTTTCGTTACAAACATACTTAGCTTACGTTACAAACGACCAGATCCAGCTTTGGTTACAACCAAAGAAATATATATATATATTGTGGGTGTTTTTTACGTTCGCCTAATTTCTCTAATTCCCAAGGCGGTGTGCATTACACTGTGGTTTTTATTTTGCGCCTGTCGGCCCAGTGCATCCGACTTCAGTATGTATTTTATATAAGGGTCTGCTCCCCCCCCCCCCCCCTCCGATTTTCTAAGGGTTTGCTTTCCTGGAGTAACGGCCGGTGCTGTGATGTGGATCGAACCCAGCACCTTCTGATTGTGAGTCGTGTCACTTAACCTCTAGCCCACGCCGTTCCCTGACAACTAAACAAATATAGCTTACGTTTTCACCAACTAGATATAACTTAAGGTACAACTAAACATAAATAGCTTAAGTTAAGACCAAACATATATAACTTTCATAGGAACGAAGCACATCAACTCTCACATTAAACTTAACCACACGATAGCAAAACAACCTAACTCCATCAGAGCCAAACACACCCCCCCATATCACAACAATACTTATATAGCTAGCCCACAAAAAGTCAGATCCACCTCACATTACAACCATACTTATATAGCTAGCATACAAAAAGTCAGATCCACCTCACATTGCAACCATACTTATATAGCTAGCACACAAAAAGTCAGATCCACCTCACATCACAACCATACTTATATAGCTAGCACACACATAATCAGATCCACCTCACATTACAACCATACTTATATAGCTAGCACACAAATAATCAGATCCACCTCACATTACAACCATACTTATATAGCTAGCACACACATAATCAGATCCACCTCACATTACAACAATACAAACTTCAGACCTGGAATAGAAGTCCCCTTTGGCAGCAAGCTGACCGTACCTTCGGCCGTTGCCTCCTGTCTGTAAACAGGCCGCGTCTTTGCTCCCCAGCTATCACTGGCTAGCAGGTACACCGAGTCTGTCTTGTTCAGTTTCCGAATAGCTTTCAGAACACGCCTGGAACATATTGTTTTCTAATTAACACAGATTGCTTAACTCAATCAGATTTGTCATTCATTCTTTATTCCACCATTTTCATCCAGGGAAAACTCAGTGGTCTCGAGGTGAGGTGACTGCCTCGGATGGTGGACTCGTTGGTCTCGAGGTAAGGTGTACCTCTCGGGTGTGGAGGTCGCGTGTTCAAATCAATGTGATGGCAGGGGTTTTATTTCACGTTGATCTTCTGGTGGAAATTTCCCTGATCTCTGAATATTGAGATCGGACTCCCGTGTTCAGTGTCGATCACGCTAAAAATTGGCAGCTAAAAGTCAAATTAAAAATCTACCCAAGCTATTTTGTACCTTTCCTTAGGCGGTTTTTCAAGAGCAGCTATAGATGGCGCCTAACTGGCTGATCTAATTGGCTAGTGTTTGAGTCTATTAAGATGGACTCGCATATCTGTGAAAACCACCCTCTAAGAAACTCGTTGTATACAAATTATGTAAAGTCTTCTAAACCAGTATAAAGACGTTGCGTTAATTTAAGGTAAGTAAGATGTATAGAGCAACCACTGAGCTATTACCAAATAGAAACCTGCACTAATGCATATTGTACGCCATTAAAGTAATTGAATCGTTAGTGTTGTGGTAAGGTGGCTAGCCAATTTCCACAAGCGTTTTTGATCGACTTATGCCTGGAATGCTATTGTAGTCCCATCTTGTGTTCTCAAAAACTCAAACGGAAACAGCTTCTCTTTCTGACACTCCAATTGGATCATACGGTACTTCTTCGCGTCGTTTTGACCAACACGGAGAGATGGGAAGGACAAGGAACCGATAACGGACAGAGAGTGACAGTTGAAAAGAAAGCGACATGGTTTAAGATAATGTTGAACAAGTGAGAAATTAGTGGGGAATGAAAGAGATATAATAGAAGAAACGATGTTATTGTTGAATGCCCACGAACAAAAATGAGCAGCGGCAACAGAGCAAAAAATCCACGTTGTATAATAGTTCAAGAGACAGCACCCTACTAACTCTTGGACACACGTGTACACAGATAGTTCAAGAGACAGCACCCTACTAACTCTTGGACACACGTGTACACAGATAGTTCAAGAGACAGCCCCCTAGCAACTCTTGGACCCACTTGTACACATATGGATCTGCCTCGGTGAGCGATGAAAGGGGAGGCAATAGAATCTACATTGAACACTCCAATGGCGACATAGAAGATCACTCCATACCAGCAGAAGAGATTTGCCCTAATTTCATAACTGAAACAAGAGATGTTCATGCAGCAATTCAGATTCTTATCAGCTAAGACATAAATACTAGGAAAGTGGTCATTCTACAGACACCTGGAGTGTACAGGCCATCTCAAGTCACAAGCAAGATAGACTCTCACATGAAATAAATCACAACATAGGATTGCTATCTCAAATACAGATTTAGTCCTACAATGGATTCAGGCCCACTGTGGGATCGCTGGAAACGAGAAAGCAGATCAGCTTGCAAAAGCCGGAAGTGACGTCAAGCAGATTTCCCATCCACACAGCTATAAAGAAGCAAACACTCATCAAACGATCCATGAGGACAGAATGGATAGAACAGCACAATGAATAAAAGCCAGAAAATGACAAGATAGATACACTTGGCCGAGATGGGCAGACAAAGATCTTCAGATTCAGAACAACACATTGTAGACTCAAGGCAAGGCCCATCTCCACAGAATGAGTCTCAGAGACACTGCTACTGGCGATTGTGAAGCACCCAAGCAAACACCAGAACATATTCTGCAAGAAGACCCTACCTATGCAGACCAAAGAGAGGCAGTCTATCCTGGTGGAGCGACCATGCTCAAAAAGCTGTGGGGGACCGGCGAAGTCCTGAAACACAATCTTCTTCGTGAACCTCACCGGACTAGAAGGATAGCATCAGTTGATCGTGAACCTCGCCGGACAAGAGGGATAGCATCAGTTGATCGTGAATCTCACCGGATTAGAGGGATAGCATCAGTTGATCGTGAACCTCACCGAATTAGAGGGATAGCATCAGTTGATCGTGAACCTCACCGGATTAGAGGGATAGCATCAGTTGATTGTGAACCTCACCGGATTAGAGGGATAGCATCAGTTGATCGTGAACCTCACTGGATAGAAGGATAGCATCAGTTAATCGTGAACCTCACCGGATTAGAGGGATAGCATCAGTTGATCGTGAACCTCACTGGACTAGAATGATAGCATCAGTTGATCGTGAACCTCACCGGATTAGAGGGATAGCATCAGTTGATCGTGAACCTCACCGGATTAGAGGGATAGCATCAGTTGATTGTGAACCTCACCGGATTAGAGGGATATCATCAGTTGATCGTGAACCTCACTGGATAGAAGGATAGCATCAGTTAATCGTGAACCTCACCGGATTAGAGGGATAGCATCAGTTGATCGTGAACCTCACTGGACTAGAATGATAGCATCAGTTGATCGTGAACCTCACCGGAGTAGAGGGATAGCATCAGTTGATCGATGAAGAAGAAGAAGTGGGGAACGAAAGATACATAACAGAAGACCGATGTTGTTTTTTAATTCCCATGATGAGTATGTTTACTCTCTTGTGTGGCATGATAATGCTTCAAGGAGCGGGTTGTAGGTAGCTTTCCTCACATTCGGAGCGTGCTGATCAAGGTGTCCCGCGGTCGTCCAGACGGTTGTGCTGGGCTTTGCTTCATCTTCGTGACGCTTACTACTACGGGATCGCGGCGATCCACATTTCGTCAACCAGACTGCCTTGAAAACAGCCTGTTTCAATCGAACGATACATGAAGAGAGATAGTGGTCTTGGTAAGTATATTTTGCCTATCCCTGACATGACGTCCTGTTCAGTATCTTGTGCCTGACCATGACATGACGTCCTGTTCAGTATCTTGTGCATGACCCTGACATGACGTCCTGTTCAGTATCTTGTGCCTGACCATGACATGACGTCCTGTTCAGTATCTTGTGCCTGACCCTGACATGACGTCCTGTTCAGTATATTGCGCCTGATCCTGACATGACGTCTTGTTCAGTATGTTGTGCCTGACCCTGACTGCCTGACCCTGACAAGACGTCCTGTTCAGTATCTTGTGCCTGACCCTGACATGACGTCCTGTTCGGTATCTTGTGCCTGACCCAGACATGACGTCCTGTTCAGTATCTTGTGCCTGACCCTGACATGACGTCCTGTTCAGTATATTGCGCCTGATCCTGACATGACGTCTTGTTCAGTATGTTGTGCCTGGCCAGAATATCACCTCAGTCCCCAAATAAGTACGACACACGTACCAGAGAAGAGACTTTAACAACTGAGGTAAAAACAGATAGTCAATAATCTTCCTATTTCTCGTTCGCCATCAGACAATCACATGAGAGACTTTATAGGGCCCTTATAAGCTTCTTACACTACCTGTGCAGCTTCTCACGCAGATATATAGGATAGGGTCGTAGGACATTTATTTCGTCAGTCAATATCTGGCACGTGTTTCCTTACCACGTGGTTTATACCATAAGTGTACAAACTGACCGTATCAATCGAACGTTTTCACATTTTCTATAGATGATAACGTTAGTGTTTGAGATACGAGTTGACCGTAGCACGAACATATAGAAAGTGATAGAAACAAAGGATAAGGGAGATGAACATTTAACGATAACTATCAGCACAAAAGATTATGATGAGTTTGAAATAGCAGTGGGGTAGAAAAACAAAACCGGAAGATTACTGTATACAAGTTAAGAATTATAAATAAATAGATACAATAAGAAAGAAATAAAGGAAAATAATTTGAAATTTACATTATACAACGAAAAGTGGAGCCGCGTAGCGCAGTTAGCGCGCTGTCTTCGCATCTGAGTGGTCTTGTGTTCATTCCCCAGTTGAAGCGGTAATGTTTTTTTCAGACTGCAATGGATCCTGGGTCAACCCAGCCTTAAATGGGTACCGGTTCAGTTCGGGAAGTAAGAGCGGCGAGGGAGAGGAGATGGCTACCGCCCTCATATAGCCGAGCCTTTGAAATATGAGATCGCTAACACCTCACACCCCTACGGCAGTAATGCTTTGGATTACTTTACTTTTCAATGAAAAAAGACAAATTGATAATACAGAACGGATGAACAAGAAAGATAAGGAAAGCAAAAAATGCTTGGTATGTCCTATATAGGATGTACTTTTGAACTGCATTTGTTTTAGAGCACCGTGTTATCACTGGAATGTTATCAGTCAAACATAGGCACAGTTACCTGGAGTTGTCTTCGTTTGCAAACATCATAATGGCTTTAGCATTGTTCTCTGATGTTAGCAGGTTTTCCATGATGTCTAGAAGCTTGGCATCATCTGCTCCCCTTGGTATATTCTCGGCTCGAGAGATACAGAGACCTGTAAAGAAACATGAGTCAACCGCAGAGTTGGTTATTAAATGAATGATATATATATATATATATATATATATATGCATGTCTAATGTGTGTATACCTATACATATTTATTCTCATTCATAATATTTGCCCGTTGTCGGGTTGCCGATCACGGTAGAAAATACTACCTTAACATGTGATCTTTATTTAATCTGTCAATTAACATCACGAATTCTACCGAATAGGGATGTGTTAGACCGAAAGGTGCAAATATCGCAGACAAGTTGTAAACTAACAACACAACGCATTCCGTTCTCCAGACTTCATCAAACTACTTGCAAAGCCCTGTTCAGGGCTTGGTAGTAGGAGATTGAGAACGAACGTAGAAGATGAATAACATCACGAAAACACAAGCAATTACACAATCATTATTTGCATGAGTTCTTTAGCAGAGGTAAAACAATTGGTAAGAGCAATGGTGTGGAAGACGATTGTTCCAAACCGATAAGTCAGTTTTGTTCTGATTGCAAAGTTGTATGATAAAAAATGTTTTTCTATTGTTGTTGTTATTGTTGTAGTAAATCACTATTGAAGACCTGAGTTTGATTTTTCAGTTTTAAAAATGCACTGAATATATAATAATAGCTGTCCATCGTTGTCGATGAGGACCGCCGACATCATCCTTGTCACAGATTTCCCTGTTGGGTGTGGGTGCGCATGTGGCTGAACAGGCCAATGCGAGCACGAAAACATCTTCTATATATCGGGCACACGAGGTTTGTAGAAGGGGATGGTGTTCCCGCTGCTCGGGATTTCCGCGTCTCGCGTCTGCTCTGTACTTTCACAACACGGTCATCTTCACCGGCAGCTACACCCGATTTGACTGCACTTCTCCAGTCAGATCTGTTTTGCGCAAGACATTCCCAGGTGTCGATGTCTATCTGGCAACTTTTTAGTGAGTCCTTCAGACCGTCATTAAAACGTTTCTTTGGGCGCCCTCTCTCGCGCAATCTCTCTCTCAGCTCGCCGTAGAGAAGCTTCTTTGGGAGCCACTCGTCGGACATACGGACGAGGTGTCCAGCCCATCTTAGTGGTGCTTTTTCTAGCAGTGCATGGATGCTGGGCATGTTAGACCTTGAGAGAACCTCGATGTCAGTGACACGATCTTGCCATCGGATGTGGAATATTCGCCTCAGGCAACCTGTGTGGAAGTGGTTTAACCTCCTTGCATGTCCAGGGTATACAGTCCAGCTTTCGCAAGCGTATAGTAGGGTTGGAATGATGGTTTCACGGTAGACTTTGAGTTTGGTCTTGACGCTGATGCCACGACGTGCCCAGACCATCGAGCGCATTCTACCAAAGGCTGTGCTGGCCTTTGCTATTCTGCTTGCCACCTCATCGTCTAGGCTGACAGATCTCGACAGCGTGCTGCCCAGATATGTGAATTTGTCTACGGCATTAAACGTCTGCCCGCTGACTGTAGTCTCTGGTTTTGTGTACGGCATGCCTGGTGCTGGTTGGTACATGACCTCTGTTTTTTTGGCATTTATGGTCAGGCCAAAATTTTTGCGTGCGGCAGAGAACTGGTCCATTCCAACCTGCATGTTCAGTTTTGAGTTGCTCATTAGAGCGCAGTCGTCAGCAAATACAAGTTCCCTGATTATGTCGCCAGCCACTTTGGTTTTGGCCTTCATTCTTCTGGAATTGAGTAACTTGCCATCTGTGCGGTACTTTATGGGTATTCCAAGCTCCAATGATCTGAAGGCGTCTGTCATCGTGGCCGCGAACATCATGCTGAACAAAGACAGGGCGAGTACACATCCTTGTGATATATATATATATATATATATATATATATATATATATATATATATATATATATATATATATAATATATATATATTTGTGAGTCGGTGAATTGTCCAAGACAAAGAAAGTTAGAGTAACGTGTGAATCTAATGAGTATATTTTAATATTATACATTTTATACTCTAGCTATACAAGGTCAGCTGATGTATTTAATAGTACATCACAAAAACAATTTTTAAAATGTGTTATTCTATTTTGATAGACATCTGAGAACGTCCGTCATTATTGTCCATCTTTATTCCGTACTATTCTACCGGATGTCACAGTATGACGTTCCAACTCTTCTCAGGTCATGCCCCCTTGTTCTGACTTTTGCAATGGGTTGCCTTTGCTTGTGTGGTTCCTTAAGTAGCGCATCCTTAGTCTTTTCGTGGCCCATGTGATTCTTAACATTCTTCTGTAAAACCACTTCCTCGTCGTCTCTATTGATCGTTGTGCGTGTATGATTGTCCATGATTGACTGCCGTAAACCAGTACTGGTTCCACATATCATCAAATACATCTCTTTCCCAAGTCTAGCGAATAGGTTTTGTTGCACCAGATTCAGTTCATGCTCTGGAACACCGATTTCGTCTGGGCTATTCTGTTCCTTATTTCAAAATTGCATCTCCCATCTGATATTATGTGATTTCCCAGGTATTTACACACTTGTATTTGTCCCAATTTTCTTTCCTTCAACATGACACTGGTTTTGGAGGAGTTGTGTTTCTTAGATACTACCATCATTTACAATAGTAAAAAAAAAATTAATAATTAGTTAAAACAACCAAAGCCCGTCGCGTCGATCAGCTGTGGCAACGATAGATGTTGAGATAAATGAGACGCATAGTTATGATGGAGTGCGGGCCTTCTGTAGCAGCCAAAGGTTGCGCGAACGACACTAGGGCTGCCCACATGTGGGACAAAGGCATTTTTCTACATTAATTTCGGCAGCCAGATGTAGGCTGTGCGGTCATGCACTGTCTGGGAGAGTCGGGAACCATGACCGAAGATAGGGAGACGGCGACGGTCCATAATAGAAACGATGCCATCGAGATGGGCTTGCCGGACGACTTCAATGTTGGTAATGTGTTTAATACTAATGGATCCTAAGAATGTGCGTCTGAAAATGGATATGGAAGGCTTCAAGAAGATTCTGAACTATTAGCTAGACTGTCCAAGGAGAAACAAAAAAGTGGACAAGAGGCTGCTATGGAAAAGGATGAAGTGGCGGATAAGAAATCTACCGTAAAGAAAAAAAAACAGGAGATCAACGATAAGGATGATGTCGAGATGGCGTACAGTTAAAGGAAGATACGAAAAAGAAGATTGAAAAACATTAAAGGAGGAAAGAGAAAATTAAAAAGAGGAAAACGAAGAGCGAAGAAAAAGAGGAAGAACAAGCGGAAGAACAAAATGAAGAAAAAGAAAAACAAGAGGAGGAAGAAGAAGGAGAGGAATGAGTTGAGGAAGAACACGAGGAAGAAGAGGAAGAAGAGGAAGAGGAATGAGTTGAGGAAGAACACGAGGAAGAAGAGGAAGGAGAAGAAGGAGAGGAATGAGTTGAGGAAGAACACGAGGAAGAAGAGGAAGGAGAAGAAGAGGAAGGAGAAGAAGAGGAAGGAGAAGAAGAGGAAGGAGAAGAAGAGGAAGGAGAAGAAGAGGAAGGAGAAGAAGGAGCAGGAGAAGTAACTTGGAACCACAGAAGAATTTAATCAATGTCGGATATTTACCCGAGTTCTTTGTAGTCTCCACAAATGCCTGTATGCCCTTCTCTCCGTACGTTCCTGCATCAGCCAGTGTGTTGACGAATGTCCATCCGAGCGCACGCGCAATATCCGCCATTGCCTGTGCTTGATAATTGTCTGGGGGAACCACTCTCAAGAAGTACTCGAACCTGGTCTTGTCGCTGAGGTCAGCACTGGTCGAGGCGTAACTGATCTGTGGAATCTGGGGATGATTCCATAATGTGGGTGACATGAAGTGATATCACAGTAGTAAGGCCGCGGACTCAAACTGGTAGTGTGAGTGTGTAGTGGCAGGGGCGTGGGGGGTATTATCACGTGATTTGAATTGCGAAACAATCAACGGAATAGACTGCAAATTCCTTAAAGGTGGCTTCAAATGAATACCTTAAAAAATTCGAATTAAAATTAGAAAAACTATGCCTTTGTATTGTAACTTGTTCATTCAGTTGCTAAATACGTCAAGAGTGTCCTGCACGTGGCATCACAGTGCAGAGGAAAACCATGAAGTCATAATTACAGTTAAAAGATGATGGTCGCGCTATTGACATGCACCACTGCGTTCTGCTATCCGTTTTTTGAGCAGCGAAGGAGTGAAACCAATAGAAATTCATCGGTGACTAAAGGTCCCGTACGCAGATGCATGCCTTTCACTCCAGCAAATGTCTGAGTGAGGTACGAAGTAACGGCTCTGACGTCACTACTCGGTTCGCATGACTCGGTCGTGAGCAGTCTGTTAATGAACTAACACCATTTTGGTACTTCCTACTCCAGCCATACGCTTGCTAGAGTGAAAGGCATGCCTGCCTGTACTGTACCTTTATTCGCCGACGAATTTCTATAGGTCTCACTCCTTTGCTGCTCAAAACACGGATAGCAGAACACTGCTCAACTTTGGTACATGTCAATAACGGGGCGGTCATCTGTTAACTGCAATTATTTCCTTGTCTGCACCTTGATGACACGTAAAGAACATACCTGATATTTGTTATAAAACCATGATTTTTCCTATTTTTATTCCACTTTTACGATTTTCATTTTCCTTCCTCGTATTTTACACCTATATTTTTTAATCAAAATGTCATGTTAAGCGTTTGTTAATGTCATAGAGCAGAAACCACTGTCGTGTTAGAAACTTGATTGTACTAAGTAACAGTTTGTATGAGGTAGTGTGGGATGGCCAGTTCCATTTTCTCGCTGCTATCCTTTCTCTGAGTGTAGATGAGGTCAATGTTTGCAAATGGACGTCCTCTGGTAAGGGAAGTTCAACCTCGTATCTAGACCTTACGTGTGGGACCTCAAGACGCATTAAAAGAAATGGCAGCAACCATAGTTGTCTGTTTAGGCTAGAATCAGCGAATTAGGGCTGTCCAAGACTTTAGCCTCCTCCAAGAGACCGGTCTGGAAACAAGTCGCAAACGTATGACTGCCTGAGAGAATATGGATTCGGGGAAGGAAGGAATGCCAGCTCCCAAAAATGTGCTAAGCTAAGGCCGAATGTGTTGGGCAGAAGGACGAAGACATCGTGCAGAAGTTGTAAACTACGTGACTGTGTACCTGAACGACCGTTTCAATGCGAAAGAAGGTTAAGAAGAAGAATACACAAAATAAGAACAGAGAAGATAGAAGGAAGAAGAAACAATTAAAGAAAGAAGGAAGAGAGAGCGGGAAGGGGGAAAAGGAGGAGGGAGGCAGAAACGGGGGAAGAAAGAAGAAGATGAAGTAAGAAGACGAAATAAGCAAGGAGGAGGAGGATGGAGAAAGGAGGAGGAGACGGAAGGAGAAGGCGGCGGAAGGAGGAGGTGGAAGCATGAGGAGGAAGTGGAAATCGGCATAAGAAGATAGAAAGAGACAAACGAAGGCAGAAGTTTCTTCTCTTGGACCCAGTGTCGCTGTTGTTGTTATTGTTGTTGTTATTGTTGTTGTTATTGTTGTTGTTATTGTTGCTGTTATTGTTGTTGTCAAAACGACTCGAAGCTATTTGTTTACTCTTGATTAATTTTCTCAGATAGCGAGACATAGTTGCTCAGCTTAAATCCTGGGGGAAACTGAAGAAAGTTCACTTGGATCACCTCGTTGCAGTGCAATTCACGTCTTCTCGGGAGACCCCAGAATAACAGAGTCGGTCCTGGACGTTTATAAGCAGCAACAAAAAAGCGCGTTGGTGGAAATGTTTTTTAAGTATGACTGCTTCGAAGCAATGTTTTTACATAATGAGGTTGCCAGCCACATGTAAAAATACTCTTTATCAACACGCTCCAATCGACCCGGCTGTTAATGGTTAAACGGCGTGCTGTTGGGGAAGGTATCTTCTTCTTCGTTCGTTCTCAATCTCCCACTACCAAACCCTGAAAGGACTTAAGTAGCAGAATTTAGTCCAGAGAACATATTTCGTTGTGTCTTAGTTTACAGCTTGGCTGCGATATTTGCTCCTTTCGGTCCAACAATTCCGACTTCAGCAAACATTTTTTGAGTACCGGGTTAGCATTCCCTCTTCGATCTCTTCTCCTTAGCCAGTTTGCTCTGCTGCAGCCTGTTATCCAGGATCACCACGTTGAGGCGTAGAAGGGTCTTGGCAGCTATGGTTCGCTGGCCCTGACGCTAGCAGTTAGCTATGGGTCGCTGACCACTGCAGCTCATGCGCTGCTCAGCATCTTGATTCCGGGGAAGGTATAACAGCGAGGAAGGGAATTTGGAAGCCTTTCTATTCACAAGATGAAGACTAATGCAAATACCTCATCCCAGACAGCAGTGTTTAATCTCAGACAATTTTGATCCTGTGAGATACCTCCGACATTTGCTGTTTGCTATCTTCTTGTGAGCCGCATAGTGCAGTGGTTAGCAAGCTGGCGTCGCATCTGAGTGATCCTGGTTTCATTCCCCAGTTGAGGCAGACAAGTTTTGTTTTTTTTCAGACCGAAACGGATCTCGGGTCGATCCAGCCTTAAATAGGTACCGGTTCAGTCCAAAAAGTACAAACGGCGAGGGAGAGGAGATGGCTTCCACCCTCATATATCCGAGCCTTTTGAATGTGAGATCGCATACACACCACACCCCTCCGGCAGTAATGCTATGGGTTACTTTTTACCTTTAATCTTCCTATTTTCTACTCTGAAGACGATGGAAGGCTAAATCATTTTAACATGACTTGTCTGCGGCGCATGCTAAAAGGTCATTGTCAGTCTCATTCTGGTCGAGGTTATTGTCAGTGTCATTCTGGTCGGGGTTATTGTTAATCTGTTCTGGTCGAGGTTATTGTTAGTCTCTTCTGGTCGAGGTTATTGTTAGTACCATTCTGGTCGAGGTTATTGTTAGTCTCTTCTGGTCGAGGTTATTGTTAGTCTGTTCTGGTCGAGGTTATTGTTAGTCTCTTCTGGTCGAGGTTATTTTTAGTCTGTTCTGGTCGAGGTTATTGTTAGTCTCTTCTGGTCGAGGTTATTGTTAGTCTCTTCTGGTCGAGGTTATTGTTAGTACCATTCTGGTCGAGGTTATTGTTAGTCTCTTCTGGTCGAGGTTATTGTTAGTACCATTCTGGTCGAGGTTATTGTTAGTCTCTTCTGGTCGAGGTTATTGTTAGTACCATTCTGGTCGAGGTTATTGTTAGTCTCTTCTGGTCGAGGTTATTTTTAGTCTGTTCTGGTCGAGGTTATTGTTAGTACCATTCTGGTCGAGGTTATTGTTAGTACCATTCTGGTCGAGGTTATTGTTAGTCTCTTCTGGTCGAGGTTATTGTTAGTCTGTTCTGGTCGAGGTTATTGTTAGTCTCTTCTGGTCGAGGTTATTGTTAGTCTCTTTCCCAGGTGTTTCCTAGCCTACCTTTTAATATGTAAATATTAATATAGTTGGAGCTGACTTCTGTAATATTTACAAAAATTTCTGCTTCACTGGTTACATTAATTAACGTGAAGATGGGCGGACATGTAAACATTAAGACGTATATCATTGGGAGTCTCTGTAGTCAAGCATCTTGCCTCGTGTTAAGACGGTCGGGGTTCGAATTTAAGCTGCGACGGTCTGTTGATGATGCCGATTTTTCGGGAGATCCCTGGGTTCATTCCGCGGCGATGAAGTCTAGCCCTCGCCTTTACGCTTTTTAACGCTTATCACCATCGTTAGTTTGCTGTATCGTTTATTAATTTTGTAAAGACACGATGTTATTCGAGTGATCCTTCTGTAAATTACGACACGCAGACACAACGTCCTGTTCAGGACGAACCCAGAAGAGGTAGATGAAGAGTAAAGAGTAAGGGATAAGCAATGTAGAGTCAGGTCATCCCGTAACCGGTGAGGTCGTTGGGGCACACATGAAGACATCCTCACCACGCCACCCGTCTGTCAGCGGCCGCTGCCTGTGCCTCTTCTGGTTGGGGATTGGTCCTTTCTTTTATGTTGTCTTTCCACCTCTTTTTGGGCCGGCCTCTTCATCGTCTGCCATGCACCTTTCCGTGGAGGATCGTATTTGCAAGACCATTTGATCTCGATATGTGACCGTGCCAAGCGAATTTCCTTCTTTTCACATTTGCCAAGAGATCTTCAAAAGGCCCTATTGCTGCTGTAATTCTATCTCGTATTTCCTCATTTGTAATTCGATCTTTGCACGTGCCGTTTAAAAGTCTTCTCATCTTTAAGGCCTGAATCTTTCGGCCCGAAATACGAGGACCAGAGAAAGCAAATGTGGCCATCACCAGTTGCAACACTAGACAAGCTCTTATGGCAGTGTCGACAGCCTCAGGATGACAGCTGCTTTCTTCGAACAAATACAGGTTGACGTCTGACAGCGTACGAAGAAGAAGAAGAAGTATCCTTCGCTGAAGGTCACCTGTAACTGTCAATATCTCACACGCATAGAGGAATATTGACAGGACCAGTGTACGCATTAATCTGATTTTCGTGCAAAGCGCTAACCGTTTATCTTGCCAGATTATTGTAAGCCGTGCAAGCGCCGCTATTGTCTGTGCTATTCTGACCAACACCTCACATGTTGATTCTTCATCACTGACGATCAACCCTAGATAATTAAAACGGTCAACCACTTCGAGTTCTTGACCATTAGCTTTTATCCTGCTGTTGAAGCCCTCGGCTTTGTTCGTCATTAAATGTGTCTTTACAGCGTTTATATCCATACCATTGTCAAGAAATATAAAATGATCTATAATACTCATCAAATAATAAAGAGTAGGGAATAAGGAATATGGTTAAAGGAGTAAAGATTAAGGAGTAAGGAAGACCTCAAACACAATTTTGACAAAGTGCGAAACACTTATATATTTACCCCAGGCCGTTAAACACTTAGAAACACATTACTCTTCACATAAACACTTAATCAGCAGGCTAATCTCGTTAGTTTGACAAGTTTTATATACACAATTAACAATTGGCGCTACGCAATCAGTGCAAGAGTAGGGGAAATTGATATTGGAGTACGTCAATGGAATGAGATAAATCGCTTGAAACGAAAAAGAAATTGAGGTCCGAATAGAAAATATTATCAAGGTTCCAGCTTTTATTCTTCTTCTTCTTTTTCTTCTTCTTCTTTTTCTGTTTTTTCCTTCTTCCTCCTTCCTTCTTTCTTCTTTCTTCTTTCTTCCCTCCTCCCTCCCTCCCTTCCTTCCATTCTTCCATCCATTCATACATCCTGCATTCCTGCCTTCCTAATTTTTCCTTCTATTTCTTCGTCTTCTTCTTCTTCTTCTTTCTCGTTACCTTCCTCTTCCTCTTCTTCCTCTTCGTCTTCTTCCTCTTCATCTACTTCTTCTTTTTCTTCCTCTTCTTCTTTCTTCCATCTTCAACCTTCCTTCTTCCATCTTCCTTTTTCCTTCTTCCATCTTCACTCTTCCTTCCTCCTTCCTTCATCTTCTACTTCTTCTACTTCTACTTCTTCTTCTTCTTCTTCTTCTTCTTCTTCTTCTTCTTCTTCTGCATTTTCTTTTGCGTTCGCTCGGAAGGGGACTTTTTGTTACGTTGTTGCATAATTTACAGAAGAGCTGGCTTTTACGAGGTGTGTTCAAAAAGTATTCAACATGTGGGCCAAAAAAATACAATTATTCGCCTGGAGATTTGAAACATTTAATCCCGGTCAAAGATCTCTCCTACGGACTCCATACTTCTCACAGCGGTCCCGCCAATGTTGGAAGAATTTAAGAAAGGCCTCTTTAGTAGTGGAGCATAGCTGGGTCGTCTTATTCCTTGTTATGTATCTTCGTGACTCAAATCAGGTCCTTTTTAGCTGAATTTTCAGCATGGGGAACAGCCAAAGATCGTACGAATGCTGTGATTAGCCAATGAAGTCTGAATGAGATGCGAAGAATGGGTGGGTGCGTTGACATGATGAAGCTGTCACGTTCCCGTGGTCAATAGATCCAGACATCTGCGACGAACAGCATGACGAAGAGGACTGATGACCTCCAGGTAGTACTCTCTAGTTGTTGTTGCGAATGCCTACAATGAGTAGGATTACTCTTTTGTGCGCCCTGAACAGGACGTTACATGGTGGGTTTCAGTAGCTTTCCACACACCACGAGCGTGCTGATGAAGGGGGGCATACTGTGCTTTCTTTCATCTGCGTATCGCTCACTAGAATAGGGATCAAGTGGATCCCTCACTCCGTTAGCCAGGCTGCCATGAAAACAGCCCGTTTCCACGGAGAGCTACGAGGAAGTCGAGGTGAGGATTTTGGCCAGTATATTTTGCCTGACCCTGACTAACATGTCTGATCAGTATGTTGTGCCTGACCCTGACTAACATGTCTGATCAGTATGTTGTGCCTGACCCTGACTAATATATCTGATCATTATGTTGTGCCCTACCCCGACTAACATGTCTGATCAGTACGTTGTGCCTGACCCTGACTAATATATCTGATCATTATGTTGTGCCTGACCCCGACTAACATGTCTGATCAGTACGTTGTGCCTGACCCTGACTAATATATCTGATCATTATGTTGTGCCTGACCCTGACTAACATGTCTGATCAGTGTTCTTCCTGTCCCTGACTAACATGTTTGATATGTACGTTGTGCCTGACCCTGACTAACATATATGATCAGTATGTTGTGCCTGACCAGATGTTAGTCTTGCTCCCCTAGTGCTCTAAAGTAATGTTTTGACCTCGTGGTGCGTACGTGTGATGCACAACTCCACGAGAGTAAAAAAAAACCTTCAACATGTGTTTGTCATTGCGTCATTTCGTAGGTAATGAAAACCAGACTGATGCTCAGTGCATTCAACACTGAAAGGCTGAATGCCATCAACTGACGCAATCTCCGCCCGATTAAAAATTCACACATGCCCATGGGGTACCAGGACAACACCCATGTGTCATTTGTTTCCACTGTCTGAAACATTTTGAAAACAGCTTGTTAGTGTCTTTCGACTCACAATATCCGACTTCTGCACAATATTTTTTAAGACTGCTTCTGCATTCCCTCTTTGAGCACTATTCTCTTAACCACACTACAAGGTGCAGCCCGTTTCCAGTACTACCGTTTAAAGTTGGAATACGATCTTGGTCATGTATGGTTCTTCTACCCGGATTCAACTCCCAGCATGATTCACCAATTATACCTACCGTCAGCTCATTCACTGCCTCGCTGTCTGCACCTGACGGTTTCAGTTGTTCCCTGTTGACATACGCGTATACTCCTTCTCTAAAAAACCTAACATGTAAATATGTAAAAATCAAATATGTTATATTGATGTAAATTTATAGTCCTATGCCAGACATTGCTGACGGGGATGAAGCGTAGCTGACTTCATTGTCTAGAGCTCCGCTTTTATGATGTAGAGATTCCTGCTTTTCTGCCCTTCCTTTCATAAAAGTATTAAATGTTTCCGTACACAGCGAGTGAGTCGGTGATGGTGTTCAAACACGTTAGTACCACAGTCCGTAAGAGTCGTCAGTGATATCACTCTTGTAATCAGACGTTATCAATGTAATGCAATGCTATGCAACGCTATGCACAATGCTATGTAATGCAATGATATGCAATGCAATGCTTCGCAATGCTATGCAATGTAATGCTATGCAATTTTATGTAATACTATACTATACTACACTACACTAGACTACAGTACACTACAATAGACTACAGTACACTACACTACACTACGCTACACTACACTACACTACACTACACTACACTACACTACACTACACTAGACTAGACTTGGCTAGACTACACTACACTACACTACACTACACTGCACTACACTACACTAGACTACACTACACTAGACTACACTACACTAGACTACACTACACTAGACTACAGTACACTACACTAGACTACAGTACACTACACTACACTACAGTACACTACACTACACTAGACTAGACTACACTACACTACACTACACTACGCTACACTACACTACACTACACTACACTACACTACGCTACACCACACTACGCTACGCTACACTACACTACACTACACTACACTACGCTACGCTACACTACACTACACTACACTACACTACACTACACTACACTACACTACACTATGTGCTGTGTCGCTGTAACCGTGCCTTGCATTGTGTTATGTTATGTTATGTTATGTTATGTTATATTATGTTTAACACATCTACCACCACTACACTACACTACGCTATGCTATGCTATGCTATGGGCTGTGTCGCTGTAACCGTGCCTTGCATTGTGTTATGTTATGTTATGTTATGTTAAACACATCTACCACGACTGAACTGCAAACACGCATTATTTGTCGGATGATGACGCAAGCATTCGTCATTGGCGGCCATCAGTTTACTTCAGTCCTCGCAAATATCCCTCCTACCTGATAGACCTACGTTTAACTCCAAAACAGCGTATTCTTGTTTGACAACCGATATCAAAATGGTCCAGTTGAGACCTCTGTAATTTGGTTCATGGTTTACTGTAAGGTCAGGAAAAGGATATAGGCATGGATTTAACCACCACACAGTATAAACCAGCTGAAGTCTACACCAACGACGTTTAACTCGGTCGCTCATCGCAACAGTTGCTGCTAAGTAAATCCCGACCGACGCGTTGGTTCAGTTCATAAAGCAGTTCGTTATTTAACATCGTGGCTGGGTTCGAATCGCGTCCGGAGACGACACAATCCGGGTTCTTGGGTTCAATCGGGAACCGCTTCTCCAGTCAACCCAGCTGCAAATGGGTACGTGAGTTAGGAGAGTACAAACAGCGAGGAAGGGCACTGACTACCCCGCCTCTCACAGACTGCGGCGTAGTACAATGGAGTCTTAAAAAAATCAAATTCCAACAAATGGTTACTTCTGCTGATTTTCCAATTTCCTTTTTTTTACTTATCTATGCAAATCCGCTTCGCGCGTGATTTACATGTTCTCCAACAGCGTGAACAATAATTGAGGTATCCATAATAATAATAATAATAATAATAATAGTAACAAATAATAATAGCTCAAAACAAGAAGTCAGCATAAATTCAAATTCGGGAATGTGGAGCTAGAACAATTCATGGGCTAAAGAATTGACAACAATAGCGACTGCTTGAAGGAAGTCTTAAAGACATTGGTAAGGCAGAGGCTACACCACCTAAGGCAGCTATGGCAGAATATCAACAAACCAAAAAAAGTGAGCATTTGGAGAACCTGTGTTTTTCCCGTGGCAGCATATGGCTGCGAAACATGGACAGTTACCCACACCTCAAGAAAAAGAATATAGTTCTTCAAATCGAAATGTTATAGAAAGCTGCTCAGAATACAAAGAACAGGGGGAAAACCCAAAAAAATGCAGATATTCGACAAGAGTGGGGCATAGAGATGGACTGGTTCATAAATTTCATCATGACCAGTAAATTAAAATACTTTAGTCACATAAAAAGACACAACGGTTCTGAGAGAACAGTAATGGAGGGTATAGTGCCAAACAAGAGAGGCAGGGTCAGCCTAAGAAGCGATCCTATTTAACTAATGATAGCAGTTCCAGCACGCTATAACCCATTGAGATAAAACTAGAAGGAAAGGGTAGATACATACATAGATGGATGGATGGATGGACAGACGGATGGATGGATGAATGTACGAACGGATCGATAGACGACGTACGGACAGACGGATGTATATCCTGTGTTTTGTCGTTCATCAATAGCTGTGTCCTTTCATAAATAGCGTCATTGATTATTTCCTCAATGTCTCTCTATCAATATCTAACACCCCCACAACTGGGTATGTTCGAAGCCACTCTGTCTGCTATTTCATTTGCTGTGAATTCCCAACATGTACTAAAAACCAGAAACGCGTTGCCTAATGCAAGTCTACAGAAAATAAAAACCCGTGCTGGCAAACAAGTTTCTGACATATGAAGTCTTAAAATCTTATAAAGAATCCATATTGATTTATAGATGTGAGTTATGGACAATAAATACATAAATAGGGAAATCATGCACAGCTTAAGAAATGTTGTTCGTGATGAGAATGCTCAGCATACCACGACAAGCTAGCACATTGAATATTGATTTATCCTACAAGTTTTTATCACTGATGCAAGGCATCAGTGTCGCCATGAAGGTAAACGTGTTTGTGTTGTAGTTTTAGCCACTCTGCTGCATTCCTGCGAAACATGGACAGTGCGTGCAGAAAAGCCAAACAGTGGAGATCGTTTTCACAGGAGCTGTCTGTGTAGTCTGCTCACCATGAGGTGACATAATAAAGAAGCTAACCTGAGCTGTCTGCGTAGCCTGCGCACTATCAGGTAACACTACACAGAAGCTAACAAGATCTGCCTGTGTCGCCTACGACCCATCAGGTGACATGACAAAAAAGCTAACATGATCTGTCTTTGTAGTCTACTCACCATCAGATGACAGGACAAAGAAGCTAACATGATATGTCTGTGTAGCCTACACACCATCAGATGACAGGACAAAGAAGCTAACATGATCTGTCTTTGTAGCCTACACACCATCAGATGACAGGACAAAGAAGCTAACATGATCTGTCTTTGTAGCCTACACACCATTAGATGACAGGACAAAGTAGATCATTCTAAAATTGTTATAAAGTTAACCATGTTGAACATGCATACGCATAAGAAGAAATCCCAGATATGATGGACGGAATATATAGCTGCTATACGGTGAACTCAGAACAGGCAGACGCTTATCAGAGGGACAGAAGAACCGCTAAAGACAATCCTTGAACATGTCTAAACAATGCTTCACCATTGATGTCTCCTTCGGGGACATGCTTGCACAGAACCGTTTCACCTGGCACGCTAACATCACATAATGTGCTCAGATAGAAAAGCGAAATTCCGTTAGCGAAACTCGGAGACAGCATGGCACTCGAACTAACAGAACATACGACGCCTCCACAATCAGACTTCTCACGTATGTGCACCGTTGCTGCAGAGTCTGCCGTGCCAGGTTTGGGCGTTACAGTCATCTGATATCACGTCTGCCAGCACACGTGTGAAACAGTCAATATTTTCGCTTCAGATGGGCAAAAATTACTAGTATATCCTGTAAGTGCTCCAAAATCTCGAAGAACATTAGAAAACATTAACAACTTCTAACTAAATATAATGTTAATGGTTGTCATTGCTTCCACATATTTCCTATATGTATTTTGATGACTACTATTACTTGCACATTTTTTAATATGTTGAGGGGCGTGTTCAAATGAAACAGGAACAAACTGCAACAAGTGGAACATACGTACGATGCGAATGAGGACGTCACATTTTGTGTAAACAGCACATACCAACCGTCAAGTTTGAAAAATGTCATTATCCTCCAAATCATAGATTCCTCAGCAGACCGTTGAAAAAATTGCGAGTTTGATACGGAATCCGCTCAGAGTTGATCAGCGAGCGGTGATTCGGTTTCTCATAGCGGAAGGCTTTCAACCAGTTGATTTTAATGACAGAATGTAGGCAGTGAATGGTGACAAACGTTTGTCGAAGACAACAGTGAAGAACTGAACAACGATGTTTAAAAAATAAGGTGAGTTAACGCAACAATATGCGCCTGACCTGGTCTCGGAAGATCTTTCCTTAAACATCGTTGTCCAGTTCTTCACTGTTGTCTTCGACACACTTTTGTCAACTTTTGAATGTAAACTGGTCGACATCCTTCGGCTGTTAGAAGCCGAATCGAAAAAGAAAGAAGAGATACTACCCTGAGCTACATAACGAAAAACTACCCAAGCATGAACTGAACCCATGCTTAGACCGACGGGGCAGGGGCATTTATGAACCTACCAAATGGCAGAAAAATAACACTGTCATTCGCTACTGGAAAATACACAAGCAATTTCAGAGCGGAGGCAAAGGCACTGAGGGCGGCAGTGGAAGAAATGGTGACAGGTAAAAGGAATGAAACCATATAGTCCTGCTTACAGATGCCTTGGCCGTAGTCACAGCACTAAAAAGCCAGAAAAATACTGAACTTACTCTGTCAACTATGTGAGCAATCCGCACTAAAAAGGGTAGTGGTACAGTGGGTTCCATCCCACTGCAACATCCAAGACAACGAGGAGGCAGACAGACTGGCAAAAGAAGGTGCAAGACTACCACAACCAGATACTAGTATGACATACGAAGTGTAAAAACGGCTTATTAGAGCTAGATACATGACCAAATGGGAAACCGAACATACTGGCTACACAAAAAACGATGCCTATTACCAGTTGAACAGAAGAGAGCAGGTCGTGGTCTTCAGACTTCGCACTGGCCACAATAGACTGAGGTACCATCTATTCAACAAACTGAAGATAGGTGGCACTGACGAATGCCCGTGTGGTACCGGGAAAATGACCGCTGAGCATTTGCTGCAAAACTGCCCGACATACGAGGATCAGAGAGAGCAGATGTGGCCATCACCAGTGGCAACACTAGACAAGCTCTATGGCAGTGTCGACAGCCTCATGATGGCCGCTGCTTTTTTCGAAAAAATAAAGGTTGATGTCTGACTGCGTACGATAAAGAAGAAGAAGAAGAAACCGAATTACCGCTCGCTGATCAACTCTGGATGGATTTCGTATCACACCCGCCATGTTTGTTTTCAACGGTCTTCTGAGGAAACTACGAGTTGGAGAATAATGCAATGTTGCAAACTTGACAGTTGGTATGTGCTGTTTACACCAGAAGTGACGTGACGTATGCTCACTTGTTGCAGTTTGCTCCGGTTTCATATGAACACGCCTCGTATTTTGATGGCTTCAATAACTTTCACTAACTTCAGTATGTATTTTCATAGTGTTTTGAAATTAACGTTATATTTTATTCTTATTCTTAATCGCCCCTTTTATATTTCTTAGTAATGGAGAATTCTGTTATATGTACTGATAATAGAGTGTGCAGACAATTACGTGATTGGCCAGTTGTATATGTTGCATGATGCAGTGGGCCGCCTACTTTTGGCCTTCAGGTAGACAATAGTTGGGTAGGAATGTGTTTACCCTTAGAAATTGTGCACGGCCTGAGTTAACAAACAATCTGCTCTTTTTTTTCTCTTTCTTTTTTATTTTTTTTTTAAATTTTGAAATGTCAACGCTTCTATTAAGGGACATAATGTACAATGCCCCTCAGAGTTTATTCATCCGTTTCCGATATCGCCATTTTATAGGTCCAGGCAACGTATGAAAAGTAACGGGGTTTGAACACATACATTTTCACGCTTCCGTTTACTGATAAGCAGGCAAAATATATGTCGTCTAAAACGTTTGAAAACAATCTTTAATTTTCTCTTCATATATAGATGTTTGGACCACTCCGTATTTCAGTTAACAAAAAGTGTCAAAATATCATTTCTGACTACAATAACAAGACGAAATGCACAACACATAAAGAGGCTGTATGAAACTTCGTGTCAGAAAAACGACATGGACAATTGAAGACGAGGTTGATATGGACATGAGATTAAGAAAGGACATGTAGCGTACGAAAACATATGTTTAAAGGTTTTAATTGTTGGCATGTGCGATTGACTGAGATTTGATTTCACGTCAGATGCAAATACAATGTATTGATTTAAGACCTGAAATGAGGGGACGGCGTGGCCTAGTGGTTATGTGACACGGCTCACAATCATAAGGTGCTGGGTTCGATCCCCATCTCAGCACCGGCCGTTACCCCGGGGAAGCAAACCCTTAGAAAATGCAGGAGGAAGCAGACCCTTACATAAAATGCATGCTGAAGTCGGATGCACTAGGCCGACAGGCGCAAAATAAAAACGCAGTGCAATGCACACCGCCTTGGGGGTTTGAGAAATAAGGCGAACGCAAAAAAAAAAAAAAAGACCTGAAATCATGTCCAAGTCATGGGCAGTATACTGACGTAGATTCGACTTGTTCATGTGACACATTATGACACGATCCCCGCTGCAATTAGATTCTTATTAGATAAAAAAAACCACAAGTAGAACAGGCATGCTAACAGACTACAGGAGCGTATTCCTAGCCATCTCAAGTCTTAATCAAAGTAGACTTGCAGGACCCACAATAGAACATTGGGTTACTGTTCTATAAAAACAGAGCTAGTTCTATTGTTGGTATCCGACGAGTTGTGGAATCTCTGATGACGAGAAGGCCCCTCCCCCCCCCCCCACTTACTTCTGGACAAGGGACACGCCACTGACAAAGACCCCAAACTCACTTCTGGACAAGGGACAAAACACTGACCAAGACCCCCATCTCAATTCTGGACTAGGGACACGCAAATAACCAAAACCCCCACCTTACTTCTGGAATAGGGACACGCCACTGACCAAGACCCCAATCTCACTTCTGGACAAGGGACAAAACACTGACCAAGACCCCCACCTTACTTCTGGACTTGGGATACGCCACTGCCCAAGACTCCACCTTACTTGTGGACAAGGGATACGCCACTGACCAAGACCTCCATCTCACTTCTGGACTAAGGACAAAACACTGATCAAGACTACACCTTACTTCTGGACAAGGGACAAAACACTGATCAAGACCCCACCTTACTTCTGTACAAGGGACAAAACACTTATCAAGACCCCCGCCTTACTTCTGTACAAGGGACAAAACACTTATCAAGACCCCCACCTTACTTCTGGACAAGGGACAAAACACTTATCAAGACCCCACCTTCCTTCTGTACAAGGGACAAAACACTTATCAAGACCCCCACCTTACTTCTGGACAAGGGACAAAACACTGATCAAGACCCCACCGTACTTCTGTACAAGGGACAAAACACTTATCAAGACCCCCACCTTACTTCTGGACAAGGGACAAAACACTGATCAATACCCCACCTTACTTCTGTACAAGGGACAAAACAGTTATCAAGACCCCCACCTTACTTCTGGACAAGGGACAAAACACTTATCAAGACCCCCACCTTACTTCTGGACAAGGGACAAAACACTAATCAAGACCCCACCTTACTTCTGTACAAGGGACAAAACACTGATCAAGACCCCCACCTTACTTCTGAACAAGGGACACAACACTGATCAAGACCCCCACCTTACTTCTGGACAAGGGACACAACACTGACCAAGGCCCCACCTTACTTCTGGACAAGGGACAAGCCATTGACCAAGACCCCACCTTACTTCTGGACAAGGGACAAGCCACTGACCAAGACCCCACCTTACTTCTGGACAAGGGACAAGCCACTGACCAAGACCCCACCTTACTTCTGGACAAGGGACAAGCCACTGACCAAGACCCCACCTTACTTCTGGACAAGGGACAAGCCACTGACCAAGACCCCACCTTACTTCTGGACAAGGGACAAGCCACTGATCAAGACCCCCACCTTACTTCTGGACAAGGGACAAGCCACTGACCAAGACCCCACCTTACTTCTGGACAAGGGACAAGCCACTGACCAAGACCCCCACCTTACTTCTGGACAAGGGATAAGCCACTGACCAAGACCCCACCTTACTTCTGGACAAGGGACAAGCCACTGACCAAGACCTCCACCTTTCTTCTTGACAAGGGACAAAACACTTATCAAGACCCCACCTTACTTCTGGACAAGGGACAAGCCACTGACCAAGACCCCACCTTACTTCTGGACAAGGGACAAGCCACTGACCAAGACCCCACCTTACTTCTGGACAAGGGACAAGCCACTGACCAAGACCCCACCTCACGTTAGGATCAAGCACATCATTCTGACCATCCTCACTGTCTCTCTTCCATGTAACGTTCTCTGCTTTATTAAACGCATAACTTCCTAATTAAATGTGCATCGATGTGATCTCAATAGTGTTAGGCGTGACGAGGATGAAGTCAAACATAGCACAACCACCTGGAGTACCACGGACTACCTTCATCCTCGTGCTTGGGGTGTAATACAAGCTAAAACAACCCACCTCTAAGCTCCATTTTCAGGGCGTGGAAAAGGTAAACTAATTAATTGTGGCATTAAACAACAACAAATATGTTGTCAGAGAAAAATCGTCAATAATGGACCTACCAGAAGTATCTTCAAAGGAAAACAGCAACAAGGAAAATAACATACCACATCTTTCCTTGACCCACACAGGGTGGATATAACATGATATTGTAAAATAAACCTCTAAAGAAATTAGCATATCCAGAGCCTTGCAACAATCCATAAAAGAGAGACAACTCCAAGGGCAGTCTCATGCATTTTTAAGATCAGGAAATAAGAAATGTAACATGGGGCCTAACTTTGCATTTATTGATTAATTTAACACTTCGATTCGATCTTCACTGGTATAGCTTCCATTATATCGGTCATGATTGCTCTTAAATGGATCACTATCTATATTCGATCGTATTTGTCTATTATGAGTCGCTGAACGATACCGAGGTGACCATTGTATACATGAAAGTCAGCTTCGATTTAAGGCTAATGTTCTTGTCTTTCCAGATTATTTGCAGTCTGATCAGGGCGACCATGGCCATCGCAGTTCTTGACTGGATATCCGCTCTAGATCACTTCATATTCATCTCTGCTCTCAGATATTTGAACTGTGTTACACTTTCCAGAGGTTCACCTTTGACCATCATCGGGTTTTAAATACCCTTTGGGGCGTTGACCATGATCTTACTCTTCTCTGCCCTGATTTCCATCCAACATTTCTGGGCAGCATTGTCAAGGTTTGCGACTAGCCTTGCAAGTTCAGGTTCTGTTCCAGCCAGACCGGTAATCTCGTCGTCGGCAAACCAGAGGTTGGTGAGTATGCGTCCACCTAAACTGACTGTCCCTACTTGTTCATCTAACGCTTCTGACATAATGCGTTCTAGAAAAACATTGAAACGTTTCGGAGAGAGGAGACATCACTGAAGCACCCCTGACTGTCGTGCGGAAACATTCACCTGTGGTCCCTTTCAGGTAAACTGCACTGCTGGCATCGGAGTATGGTTTCTCAATGACGTGGGTGAGCCGCCATTATATCTTATACTTGCTAAGAGTTTCCCATGTCCCACCCTATCAAAAGTCTTTACTTAAAGTCAACGAAGACCTGGTACAAGTTTTGTTTGTGCTGAGTGTATTTTTCGCTGATCAAGCGCAAGTTAAAAAATTGTTCTTTTGTGATTCGACCAGCTCTGAAACCCGCTTATTCTTCCGAAATGATGTATTCTGCTCCTGGCTGCAGTCTGTTAAGGATAACCTTGAGCATAACTTTACTGACTTGGCTAATCAAACTGATGGTTCTGTAGTTCTGTCAATGTTGGAGGTTAAACGTCTTTGGTATCCCTGTGATCAATGATTATGTGGGCCATTCTCCTATCACTGTGATCAATGATTATGTGGGCCATTCTCCTATCACTGTGATCAATGATTATGTGGGCCATTCTCCTATCAGTGTGATCAATGATTGTGTCCAGTTTGTGGGCCATTCTCCTATCACTATGATCAATGATTATGTGGGTCATTCTCCTATCAGTGTGATCAATGATTGTGTCCAGTTTGTGGGCCATTCTCCTATCACTATGATCAATGATTATGTGGGCCATTCTCCTATCAGTGTGATCAATGATTGTGTCCAGTTTGTGGGCCATTCTCCCGTCTGCCGTATCCTGTTACAGATTTTTGAAACATTACTAGTACATAAATTACTAGTACATGAATTACTAGTACAATAGTGAGTAAACAGTGTGTGTGTTATCATATCACGATAGATCATGACACACACGCACGCACGCACGCACGCACGCACGCACGGAGAGAGAGAGCGAGAGAGATAGTTTAGCACGCGCCCTCAGGGTAATTCCTTCCATTTCACTTCGGCTGTGTTGACCTCTTGAGATGGCACTAACTATCACTGATACATACAGACGCACACAATACCCACACTGGTTAATAACTTCATGTTATCGCCTATTAGATTACGATCCGAGGTGGAAAGGACGTGCCTGAGCCAGTATAATACAAAGATGCAAACATTTTAATGCAAAAAAAAAATGGTTTTTCTGTCACAGCGTGACTCAGCCTTGAGCTGTTGTGGAAATAATTTATCAGCGCTTAGCTTGTAGCATCCATGCATGACGTGCTCTTTACGACCTTGTCGATATCCAGTGATTGCATAGAACAATCTCACCGCATGTCAATGTGTTGGTAGGTTAATGTGTTGGTATGTTTATGTATTGGTATGTTATTATTTTGGTATGTTAATGTATTGGTATGTTATTATTTTGGTATGTTAATGTATTGGTATGTTATTAATTTGGTATGTTAATGTATTGGTATGTTATTATTTTGGTATGTTATTATTTTGGTATGTTAATGTATTGGTTTGTTAATGTATTGGTATGTTAATGTGTTGGTATGTTATTACTTTGGTATGTTAATGTGTTGGTACGTTAATGTGTTGGTATGTTAATGTGTTGTTAGGTCAATGTGTTGGTATGTTAATGTATTGGTATGTTATTATTTTGATATGTTAATGTATTGGTATGTTATTATTTTGGTATTTTAATGTTTTGGTATGTTAATGTGTTGGTATGTTATTATTTTGGTATGTTAATGTGTTGGCACGTTAATGTGTTGGTATGTTAATGTGTTGGTAGGTTAATGTGTTGGTATGTTAATGTTTTGGTATGTTATTATTTTGGTATGTTAATGTGTTGGTACGTTATTATTTTGGTATGTTAATGTTGGTATGTTAATGTATTGGTATGTTATTATTTTGGTATGTTAATGTGTTGGTATGTTAATGTATTGGTATGTTATTATTTTGGTATGTTATTATTTTGGTATGTTAATGTGTTTATATGTTATTATTTTGGTATGTTAATGTATGGGTATGTTATTATTTTGATATGTTAATGTTTTGGTATGTTATAATTTTTTAATGTTAATGTATTGGTATGTTAATGTATTGGTATGTTATTATTTTGGTATGTTAATGTATTGGTATGTTATTATTTTGGTATGTTAATGTATTGGTATGTTATTATTTTGGTATGTTAATGTATTGGTATGTTATTATTTTGGTATGTTAATGTATTGGTATGTTAATATTTTGGTATGTTTATGTGATGGTATGTTATTATTTTGGTATGTTAATGTGTTGGTATGTAAATGTATGGTTTGGTATGTTAATGTGTTGGTATGTTATTATTTTGGTATGTTAATGTGTTGGTATGTTATTTTTTTGGTATGTTAATGTGTTGGTATGTTAATGTGTTTGTATGTTAATGTATTGACATGTTAATGTGTTGGTATGTTATTTTTTTGGTATGCTATTATTTTGGTATGTTAAAGTGTTGGTATGTTAATATATTGGTATGTTATTATTTCGGTATTTTAATGTGTTGGTATGTTATTATTTTGGTATGTTATTATTTTGGTATGTTATTGTATTGGTATGTTTATGTAGTGGTATGTTAATTCTAATGTTAACAATGATAACGATAATAATAGCAATCGTACGAGTATATTGTTGCCATAAATGGTGTCTTTTGTAGTGGAGCCCTCCTCTTCATAAATCGCTCTTTTAAAAATCCAAATCTTACGACTGTTGCAGGCCTCATAATACAATTCATCTCTGAAATCTAGGGACAGCGTGGCCTAGTGATTAAGTGGCACGCATCACAACCCGAAGGTGCTGGGTTCGATCCCCATCACATCACCGGCCGTTACCCAAGGGAAGCAAACCCTTAGAAAATGCAGAAGGAAGAGGACCCTTACATAAAATACATGCTGAAGTCGGATGTACTGGACCGACAGGTGCAAAATAAGAACCACAGTGCAACGCATACCCTCATATGATTAAAGAAATAAGGCGAACGAAAACAAACAACAACAAAACAAAAAAAAGAAGAAACCAACAATAAAAAATCTCTGAAATAACCACATGAATTTTCTGTTAATAATTGCAGTACGTTCCAGGCGTAACTCGTCCCACACAGTTTATCCTTGAAATAACAACTATCTTTCTAATAATACCGACAGTAAGTTACAGGCGTCACACAGTTAATCCTAGAAATAACAACTATCTTTCTTATAATACCGACAGTAAGTTACAGGCGTCACACAGTTAATCCTTGAAATAACAACTATCTTTCTTATAATACCGACAGTAAGTTACAGGCGTCACACAGTTTATCCTTGAAATAACAACTATTTTTCTTATAATACCGACAGTACGTTACAGGCGTCACACAGTTTATCCTTGAAATAACGACGTGTTGTTCTTATACTACCGACAGTAAGTTACAGGCGTCACACAGTTTATCCTTAATATAACAACTATTTTTCTTATAATACCGACAGGAAGTACTAGGCTTTACTCGTCCTATGAAGTGTATCACTTAACTTAATGTATTTATACTAGTTTAGAAGACTCCACAGTCTGTATAGAACCAGTTTCTTTGAGGGTGGTTTAACTGATGTGCGAGCCCATTTTAATTGACTCTAGAGATTAGTAGATCTGGAGTAACATAACTTCGGTAGATTTATAACTTAAATGTTGTCCGGGCAGCGGCCGTTTTAGCCTACCCTTTTCGATTTCTAACTGCTATGGGGTTTTTAACGTGCTTGACACTGAACACATTAGTCCGATCTCACTACTTAGAGATTAGAGTCATTTTTACCCGAAAGATTCACGTGAAAAAAATTCCAGGTCTGCAACGTGATTCGAACCCGCGACTTCCAGCACCTGAGCGAACACCTTGCCTCGAGACCATTGGGTCCCCCTTTCTAATATTGTATCCCGATAAGCCGTGTCTATACTATGTCTACCGTTGTAACGTGTCTTTTTTTATGCAATGTCAGCTACACACAGCTGAGCTTGTCGGCCTCTGGTTGTCCCTTATAACTTTGAAGCCCAGAAACACATGCCGTTCAAATTTGACAGAGACATTTTGTGAATCAGTTAGCCGATGAGGAACTCCGCAATAGCGTCTTTCAGCAGGACGGAGCTACATGCCGCACCTCAAATGTGAGCATGGCTGAAATTGCCTCATTCTTTGAAGTTCGTGTCATTTGTGAGGAACCTTTGCCACTAAAGACGTCTAACTTTGCTCTACGTGATTTCTTCCTACGGGGCATGCTGAAAGCGAAAGTGTTTCGCAATAAGGCAAGGAATATCATTCAACTGCTAGAAAACAATTTGGGCAAATTTGAGTCTGTAAATACCTTCCGTACCATGGAGAAGCATGTGCAGCCATACCTTGATAAAAATGACGCCAACTTGAAACATTTGCAGTGATCTAATTAAGCTTTGCACATACCAAGGCATATTATAATAATAATAATGTTCGCTTAGGCGTCTGATGCCTGTTGCGTCGTATGAACACCATTATGTCCAGTTGTAACTGCTTGCTTCCAGGTCTCCTATAAGGCAGATGGGGAGGCTGCTACCTGTTTGAGCCACGCGTTTCGGAGACGATCTCTCCGGCGCTTCCAGCCAGCAGGGTGGAGGCCATTTGCACTGGTGACTGTCTTTTGAAGAATCTTGTGAGCTGGGACCTTCCTGTCCAGTCGAACAACATGGTCGAACAGGGAAATGCGGCGACGTTCCAGAATAACCGAGACAGGGGGGAGATGTGTCTTTGCAGAAACGTCCACATTCTGGACGAAATCGTACCAGCGAATGCCAAGGATGTGTCGCTGATTTCGCATATGGAAGGCCTCATGTCTCGAGGTGTCGCTTTTTTCAGGGTCCAGGTCTCGGAGCAATACACGAGGACCAGGATCACGCACGACTGGTTTTGTGCCCATGGTACATCCAAATGAAATTTCATTGATTTACGTTCGTTGCTTTACAAGTGGGACTTTCATGTAAAATTAAAGTAAATTATATAGAACTTATTCAGATCCTAAATTTCAATTTTTTTTACTGTAAATCTGCTAGAGATATAGTCGAATATGCCAAACGCCATCTTTGTGACCTATCAACTGTCAACCCTACGTGATTTGCAAGCTGAGCTTAGCCAAATACAGTGTTGCACCTATGCTTTAAATTCTAAGTTCTTCTTTCTCTTCGTCGTTCGTTCTCAAACTCCCGCTACCAAGCCTTGAAAAATGTTTTGCAAGTAGCAGGATATAGTCCGTAGAATGGAATGCGGTATGTCGTAGTTTAAAGCTAGACTGCGATATTTGTACATCCGACGTTACCACAACATTTTTGGATGCAGGGCTAGCCTTCTCTCTTCAACACCTTCTTTATAAGCAATATGTTCTGTTGCAGCCTGTTATCCAGGATCACCACTTGGAGGTGAAGAAGGGTCTTCTCAGCTCTGGTTTGTTGGCCCTGACGCTAGCAGTCAGCTCGGGTTCGTTGTCCCTGACGTTAGCAGTCAGCTCTGGTTCCTTGGCCCTGACGCTAGCAGTCAGCTCTTGTTCGTTGGCCCTGACGCTAGCAGTCAGCTCTGGTTCGTTGTCCCTGACTCTAGCAGTCAGCTCTGGTTCGCTGTCCCTGACGCTTACAGTCAGCTCTGGTTCGCTGGCCCTGACGCTAGCAGTCCGCTATGGGTCATTGAACGATGCAGCTCATGCACTGCTCAGAATCTTAAACCTGGAAATCTAGATTAAAAAGCGTCAAGATAAAAATATCAAAACAGTACACGCCAGACAGCAGTAAGTCAACTCTTGACTCTACGGGCAAATATTTATGTTCTTACTGTTTCGAATGCCCACAATGAGAAGGTTTACTCTGTTCTGCGCCATGAAAAAGGACTTAACTTAACATCCTTAAACTGGTTTAGACGACTCTGCAGTCTGTATACAACCAGTTTCATTTACATTTCCTATCTCTAAAAGCTACGCCCATCTAATCTATTCTTAAATGCATTAATTGAACCCAGATCCACTACTTCCTGTGGGAATGCATTCCAAGCATTAACCACTCTGAATTAAAAAAAAATTCTTAATCTCTGGACGTTTCTGTAGCTATGCCCTCTTGTTCTTAGGGGTGGTTACATTTACATAACAAAATTGTTTCAGTTTAATTAATCCGGACGTTAAGTTGCGGGTTGCAGTAAGTTTCTTCTCAACCCGAGTGTGCTCATGAATGTGGATCGGTGTCCTACAGGCGGCTGTGCTATGCTTGGCTTCATCTGCGTGTCACTCACTACTACGTGGATCACGTCAATCCCTCACCTCATTAGCTAGGCTGCCATGAAAACAGCCTGTTTCCAGGAATGGCTGCTAGGAGGCCGAGGTAAGGGTCGTGGCCAATATATTTTTCCTGATCCTGAGCCTGATCAGTATATTTTGCCTGAACCTGACTAACATGTCTGATCAGTACATTTTGCCTGACCATAATTTATATGTCTGATCAGTATATTTTGCCTGACTAACATGTTTGATCAGAATATTTTGCCTGACCCTAACATATAAGATCAATATATTTTGCCTGACCCTGATTAACATGTCTGATCAGTATATTTTGCCTGACCCTGACTAACATGTCTGATCAGTATATTTTGTCTGACCCTGATTAACATGTCTGATCAGTATATTTTGTCTGACCCTGATTAACATGTCTGAACAGTATATTTTGTCTGACCCTGATTAACATGTCTGATTAATATATTTTTCCTGACCAGACGATAGTCGTTCTTTCCGGGCAGTGCTTTCAATGTTACCACGTCTAGTCCATCTACACATAAATAACTAAATATGTGAGAAAATGCAGTGGTATAGGCTCGGGGAGCCACCTCCTTTCCTCACCATGAGCACCATTGGCACATAATACATTAAGATACGGGATTTCACCTGTTTGAAAGAATGAAGATTTTAACTAAGTGGCAGACAGGTTTGGGCGCAGGCTTTCAGTGGCAATCATACAAGGTAAAATCTCTTGTCTCGCCTTTTTTCCCCAGTTTTTTTTCCATGTAAATGGGCACGTGTATTACTTGGAATCTTTGTATTCAAACAGGCAACGAGGAGGCAGACAGACTGGCAAAAGAAGGTACAAGCCTACCACAACCAGACACTAGTATGACCTACGAAGAGTCAAAACGGCTTATTAGAGCTAGATACATGACCAAATGGGAAACGAACATACTGGCTACACAAAAAACGATGCCTATTACCAATTGAACAGAAGAGAGCAGGTCGTGGTCTTCAGACTTCGCACTGGCCACAATAGACTGAGGTACCACCTATTCAACAAATTAAAGATAGGTGGCACTGACGAATGCATGTGCGGTACTGGGAAAATGACCGCTGAACATCTGTTGCAAAACTACCCGACATACGAGGATCAGAGAAAGCAGATGTGGCCATCACCAGTGGCAACACTAGACAAGCTCTATGGCAGTGTCGACAGGCTCAGGATGACCGCTGCTTTTTTCCAAAAAATAAAGGTTGATGTCTGACTGCGTACGACGAAGAAGAAGAAGAAACAGGCATGTTTTGTTAATGTATGTTGCCAGTTAACCCAAGACTTTCGGGTAATGTGTAGTAGGTATTTCTTAGAACTTCCTCCGGCTTACTAGGCATGGCGGGAGGAGAACTGATCAAGAAGCCACATCACTTCATCGTTCCTGCTTCTGGAAATAGGCGGTCACAGCACTCTGGCCAACGAGGTGGGGATAGATAATGCCATCTTAATAATGGTGTCATGTTGTACTAAGGGGAAGATGACCGCTAACACCATCTCAATAACATCTAGGGGTGTAAGAAGTGCCACTGTTGCCCACTATTAAAGAAATGTTAAGTGTATGAACACAGCTCAGAAACAGTACCTGTGTACACCTTCAGTCCCACCTAAATAAATAAACCAACACACCAGAACACCTGCCTGTCTGTCCAACTTGTAGAATATGGAAGAAATAATAGTAGTTTGACTATGAAACGTTCTGCCCCTTCCTGCACACATTCCCTGGCTCACATCACCCCTAAATCTTTCCACACATTCCAACTGCCCATCTCGCCTCCTCTCAACCTGCATGTCTCTGTGTTCTTCAACGGCCAATCAAAATGACCACACCCCCCCCCCCCAACCACTCCTGCTATAACCCACCCATATGTTCTCCATAAACCTTCCAGTTAATTCACAGCCCAACTCTAGCCCTCCATACTAATCCTCAGCTAGCTATCTAAATGTCTACTCACTCATGCTTTCTTCAGTTCCATAACTGTATTGTACTGACTCACACCAAGCACTATTTTTACTCTTATGGTGGTATTACGTAATTCGATCAGCCAATGAAAGGCCTCACTGAAACGTGGGAAATATTGTTATATATATAAATACTGTTATCAGTGTCAAGCGTATACAATCGCAATAACTCAAAGGCGAACGATTACAGCCTGTGGTGTGATATCAATTTGAGAAAAACAATCAACGTTGCTCATGCTAGAAGAGACATAATGATAAAGCACGAAATTCAAATAAAAACAAAATAATATAGGAAATAATGGATCGGGAGAAAAAGAAATGGTTCGGTCAGGTGAATAAATAATGTCTGTCTTAGTCTCAATATTGTTGACTTGTGCTTCTATACGGGCAGATGCACATGTGCAGATCACAGCTCTGGTGTGAGCTAGTTTAGAGGGAAGATGTCCTGCTTAGTGGGCTAGCCTCGAGCAGCTGATTACTCCGCTGCGTTGGAACAAGTGCCGCGGAGGGTGGTTAACCGATGTGCGAGTGCGAGTACATCTCAATAGACTCAAACACTAGAGCAAAGTATACCCACATCCTGTTATGCGCCATCTATGCTGCGCTAAACAAACCACCTAACCAGAGTCGCTAGTATGCCATGTCACACAGTTAGCCGCCTCTTACGACATGCTCTCTGTGGGACAGTGCTGCTATTCTTGTCCTTGCCATTCACAACGATCCTGGTGGAACACTCGAGAGATGTTAGGGGGATCTTAAGCCGCCATGAAATACTGACATCTACAAAGACGAGCCTGGCCCTTGGCACTTGTTACTTACTACGGCTCCTCATGAGACAAATACGCTGTGTATGTAATGGAGATAGATATATAGATAGAGAGAGAGAGAGAGAGAGAGAGAGAGATAGATATAGAAAGAGAGAGAGAGAGAGAGATAGAGATAGAGATAGAGATAGAGATAGATATATATATATATATATATATATATATATAGAGAGAGGGATAGAGATAGAGATAGAGAGATAGAGATAGTGAGAGAGAGACAGAGAGAGAGAGAGAGACAGAGAGAGAGATATAGAGAAATAGAGAGAGAGAGAGATAGAGAGATAGAGAGAGATAGAGTGAGAGAGATAGAGATATAGCGATAGAGAGGGAGAGATAGAGATAGAGATAGATATATATATATATAGAGAGAGATATATAGAGATAGAGATAGAGAGATATAGATAGAGATATAGAGAGAGAGATAGAGAGATAGAGAGAGAGAAGAGAGAGAGAGAGAAAGTGATTGATTGATTGATTAATTGATTGATTATTCTTGTTTGCTTTCGGTTTCATATGTTCGTTTTATGCAACCATGTGACCGCCTCCATGAAGTGACACGTCAGTCGCAGGTCCTCAATAGTTCCCAACAGTTTGTCTTTTATGTTTCTTTCCTCGAGCCAGGTCTTCTCACGGGAACCTTGGTGCAGTGGACATGTTTGCAGGATGTGTTCTGGAGTCTGGTGTCCTCTCTGTACATTGTACAGTCTGTGTAGCTTTCATTTTATGCATGTGTGCATTTAGTTTGCAATGAATGGTCCGAGGCGAACCATTGTGATATTATGTTTCCTATTCAGTCTATTGATTGGGTCCTGTGGGTATTTACTGTTTGCCCATTCATTTCCAGATATGCCGCAGTGAGCTGGAATCCACTGGAGGGTGATTTTATTGTGGTCTGAAAGTTTGTTTAGCTGGCATATCAGTTCTCTCTCCATACTATCTCGTGGTTCTCTTTGTATGGCCTGCAAAATGTCCATGAAGTCATACAAAAACACTATTCTGTTTTCCTTTAACCCCTTTTCATCCAATAGTTTGACTGCTTCACTTATTGCCTGCTGCTCTGTTCTTAGATTTGTCTAGAGCTCCTCGACAGCACTTGCTTTCCCTATAACGGATCCATCCTGTAGAAGTATGACGAGTCCTGCCCCTCCCTTTTCCTATAACGGTTCCATCCTGCAGAAGTATGACGAGTTATGCCCCTCCTTTTCCCTATAACGGTTCCATCATGCAGAAGTATGACGAGTCCTACCCCTCCCGTTCCCTATAACGGTTCCATCCTGTACAAGTATGACGAGTCCCGCCGCTTCCTTCCTCTAGAGAGAGATTCAACGTTTTATGAGGAGGAGTAACCGATTCCCCTCCTCGTGTCTTTCCTTTTGTTTCTAGCACATCGATAATGTACACCAAGACTTCCACAGAGACACGCGGACGCTGTAGCTCTATGTTACTCAGATAGTCATACATTTGAGACATTAGTTTAACCATTTGCATTGACGTTGATGCTTCGACTAAACTAAACTACACTAACTAAACTAAACTAAGCTCAGCTAAACTAGATATGAGACTGAAAAACAAATTGTAGAATTTAAAACCAAAGACCGGACATACACAGCTGATTAAATTAACACCATAGTATACATATTTTAAAAAGAAATTGACCTGATAAATTATAAATTATGACGAACATATTGAGATATCCGAGACCAACAAATACAAATTATCTGAACCTCTACTTCATTGGGAGTGAAGTTAACATCATATCATGGTCATGTGATATATACTGATCAAACTATCTCCCCTCCCCACCCACCCCCCTCCAAATTGCCTCCCCCCACCCATTTAGGTCTTCGTTGCACTCCTGCAAACAGGCTGCAACAATATCTGGCTAACAAAGTAGTTATTGACCCTATGATCTCCATATCCGAGAGCAAACTGAGAGGCATTGCACTAGGGCCAGGAGGACGCAGGTCGACCTTCTTCAGTACGCTTCGTGCCGTAAGAAGAGCTACTGTAACCTGCCACTAAGGTAGCTTCGCTGCGAGTTAAATTAACTTTGTGCGAGCAGCTTCCAACCACAAGAATAACAACAAAAACAAATGCTCCTTTACAAAATTGTCTAGACCTTGAGGGAATCTAAACAAGAATACAACATAATAAAGATACTTCCTTTGGCCGGGTCAGAAATGAGAAATATTTGTTATTTGAGAAATTATTGTAACAATTTTGAAACCAGAAGGTTTGAAAATGAAATGAATGAAAAGAAGAATCGAAGCTAAATTTGTTCTACAAGACATTAACGCGCTTCATGTTAACAGACTCAATGCGAGGACAATGGAGTGAATCTATTTTTGGTGTCTTCGATGATGGAAACGCAACCAGAAGGTAGGACAAAGGTTGACGTGGCGGAGACCAAGAACAAGTGACTGCTGGATGTGTCTGAGACATATATAGAGGTAGCTGGGTGGATGAGGGGTTAACATATCGATATCTTTTGGTATGAACAACTTGGTTCGAATTCAAAGTCAAACTATTTTTAAATTTTCAATAAAGTGAAAATGAAAGCATATCCTGACCACTTAGCGGCGACGCGCCGATAAATAGCATCTATTGTGATGCAAAGGCTTTATTGCATAAAAATGTTTAATTTGGGTAGTTAGTTCCGTAATTTACCCAAAACGCCATGAATTCCGTTGCAATTTATTTTATATCATGTCGTTAGATAAGACCATCTCAGACGTGCCTCGAGGAGTCTGTGCCATGGGAATTATTGTTTTGTTTTGGTAATTAGTTAAGAAAGATTGCGAATGCGTTGTTAAATAGATCTACATACATTGCGTATTAGTAGTCGTCTTATTTGTGGTATTTAGAAGAACAGATCATTAGATGCGTTTTTAAATAGATCTAAATACATTGCGTAGTAGTAGTCGTCTTATTTGTGGTATTTAGAAGAACAGATCATTAGATGCGTTTTTAAATAGATCTAAATACATTGCGTAGTAGTAGTCGTCTTATTTGTGGTATTTAGAAGAACAGATCATTAGATGCGTTTTTATGATTGTCAGTGGGGTAGAAATGGGCGTTTAAATGGGAAAGTTAATTGTGAAGAGATTCGCCTGAAATGATCCTGTCTACTGGGGAATAAGAAAGGATTGTCAGGATTTGTGTATTTTTGATGAATGAACCGATAAATTCAAATTATTGGTCACTTCAACATCGTTAAAACAGGTCGTTGAATACATTAACCACCACGAGATTATACTGACTAAAATTGTTGCTTTGGATATTAGGTTCTGAACTAAGGATTCAATAAATCTCGTGTAAGGTCGTAATGGAGAAACTCAGACTCGTACCGTATCAGCCAAAAGAAAACCACAAGGAAAACGGTTATTTAAACATGTGGCAGCGTAAGGCGTGTAGTGTTGCGTGGTACTTATCCTATCAAAGATACCCTGGTCACTCGGACCAAAAGAAGATTTGCGGTAGAGTCTAGGCTTAGCTGAGTAGTTTACTTATCTAAAGGGTTATATGTATCTATACCATGACACGACTTTACACAGCAAATTTTGACCGTGAGACAAAATATGATCGTTTAATAATTGTTAAAACAAAACAATATTAAGAAAAATAACAAAGTACATCTAAGCTAAATAATCATTATATATATATACAACTACATATGAGGTTTTAAGCACTAGCGTTGATGATTCCTCCAGGGACATAATAATCATGCTCTTGCCGCTGCATTTTCCTTATCTGCTCACTCAACACACGATCACAGACTTGTCCTCACGATCGGATTATGTACTCAGTCGTTCTGTGCATTCACATATAATCCGATCACCTTCAATCAGGTGATCTGTACATTCAATCGGTTTCACGTATGCTCCCACGATTTGTGCATTCAAATGTAATTAGATCAAGTCACTTATAGTCGGATCACGTACTCACTTGTGATCACATACTCACTCGTTCTGTGCATTCATATGTAATTAGATCACTTCGCGTATTCACACGAATCTGTGCATTCATATGTAATTAGATCACTTCACGTATTCACACGAATATGTACATTCATATGTAATTAGATCACGCACAGTTCATAAGGTGTCCTGCAAATACGACACACATTCACATCTCTCACTGTTCACAGGGTGCCCAACATAAACCCATATGGAGTGACTGCCAAAACTCGAGGTGTATGTTTGTCCAGTCACCCTGCAAAATCACTCTCACTCACAGACTACTGACAGTCTCTCCGCTGTCTTCCCAGCCAATCTGCTTGAGTTCATATTTGCAGAGTATTTTATAGTCTCAAGCAACAACATGTCTGTCCAATGGCCTTCTGTTGGTTGTCTTGGCTTGGCTTCGTTCGTTCTCAATCTTCCGCTACCAAACAATGAAAGGGCTTAAGTAGAAGAATGCGGTCCAGAGAACGGAATGCGTTCTGTCGTAGTTTACAGCTTGACTGCGATATTTTCACCTTTCAGTCCAACACATCCGACTTCAGCAAGCACTTTTTGGGTACCGGGTTAGCATTCCCTCTTCGATCCCTTTTCTTAGCCAGTCTGCCCTGCTGCAGCCTGTTATCCAGGATCACCGCGTGGAGGTGTAGAAGGGCCTTGGCACCTCTGGTTCGCTGGCTCTGACGCTCATGCGCTGTTCAGCATTTTGATCCCAGTTGGTTGTCTGACTTAACTAATTGTTATTGGATGACTATCCCCAAATCCCTGTCACTCTAAATGTCGTAGCTGGTCTTTGCGTTATCTGCCTGTCACCACCCCTCTTCCGACTACGCTAATTCAGAACGCAAGAGGGGTCAACTACGAACCAACTCCTCAGGTCCGAACCAACTCCTCTTCTCCCTTTGTGCTAGTTAATTATTTCACCTAAACCCATCGTTTCCTTTGTCGACCTAATGTCAAGTCGGTGATTGACCTTGGCACGTATTCAGGCTACCTTTGTTGCCAGAGTCACCAGCCCAAATCGCCCATACCCTAAACGCCCATGCTCCAGCTGGAACTTTCACAAACAGACTGTAGCAGCGTACTTCAATCCATCTCAAAACCCAAAAATAATAAAGCCTCTCATACGAGATAAAATACAACATTGAGTTGATGTCCATTAAACACAGATTTAGTTCAACAGTGCATTCCGGCCCAATTGGGGCATCCTTGGAAACGAGAATGCAAGTGAGCTCGCAAAAACTGGAAGGGGCGACGCAGAGACTCGTCATTCACAGAGCTATATAAAAGTAAAGACATTCATAGAAACAATACACGAAGACGGAATGGTGAGACCAGCACAAAGATTACAAGCCATAAAATGACATCATATACAAACTTGGCAGAGATGAGTAGACAAAGATCTTCAAACTCAGGACGGGACATTGCAGACTCAAGGCCCACCTCTACAAAATGGGTCTTAGATACACTGCCCCCTTTTATTGCGGAGCATCCAAGCAAATACCTGAACATATCCTGCAGGAGTACCTCACTTGGAAAAGCTAAAGACAGGCAGTCTGTCCAAGAGAACATCTATACTGAAACATCTATGGAAAGCAAAGATGAACGAAGACCCCATGAACGTACTAACAACACCAAAGCCCATCCCTACTGTACGAAAACCTACCTGGAGGCAGCATATCTTTCCAGAGGTGGTAGAAAATATACCAGGTTTTGGAAAAAAGAACAGCCAGACTAAAAAAGAAAGACGAGACATAACCCTGAGGTACATAACGAAAAACTACCCAAGCATGGACTGGACCCATACATACACCGACGGCTCTGTAATAAACACAACACAGAACGGAAGGGCAGGGGTATTCCAGAGCCTACCAAATTGTAGAAAAACAACACTGTCAGTGGCAACTGAAAAATACACGAGCAATTTCAGAGCGGAGGCAGAGGCACTGATGGCTGCAGTAGAAGAAATGGTGACACGCAAAAAAAATGAAAGCCATATAGTCCTGCTTACAGATGGCCTGGCCATAGTCAAAGCACTAAAAAGCCAGAAAAATACTGAACTCAATGATTTAAAAGCAGTACTATGCCAGCAGTCTGCACTAAAAAGGGTAGTGGTACAGTGGGTTCCATCCCACTGTAACATCCAAGACAACGAGGAGGCAGACAGACTGGCAAAAGAAGGTGTAAGACTACCACAACCAGATACTAGTGTGACATACGAAGAGTCAAAACGGCTTATTAGAGCTAGATACATGACCAAATGGGAAACCGGACATACTGGCTACACCAAAAACAATGACTATTACCAGTTAAACAGAAGAGAGCAGGTCGTGGTCTTCAGACTTCGCACTGGTCACATTAGACTCAGGTACCACCTATTCAATAAATTGAAGATAAGTGGCACTGACGAATGCATCTGCGGTACTGGGAAAATGACCGCTGAACATCTGCTGCAAAACTGCCCGACATCCGAGGATCAGAGAAAGCAGATGTGGCTATCACCAGTGGCAACACTAGACAAGCTCTATGGCAGTGTCGACAGCCTCAAGATGACCGCTGCTTTTTTCGAAAAAATAAAGGTTGAATGTTTGACAGCGTACGAAGAAGAAGAAGAAGAAACATCTATGGGTGACTTGCCTAGACCTGGAACGGACATTCTTTTACGTAAACCTCACCTGGCTAGATCGACAAAGAACCACCCAGCTGCTGTATCGTCTATACATTGTAACACCGGACATTCCAAGAGTAGTGTCATATTGACTCGCATAATTTGCCCCGTTGCAAATACCCAGCACTATGTTTGACTCCCTAGATCCTAAATACGTTCATCATTGTGTGATCTAATTGATGTGAAGAGTATGTGTCTATGCGTGCGGGAGTTTGTGTGTGTGTGTGTGTGTGTGTGTGTGTGTGTGTGTGTGTAGGAGAGAATATGTGTGCTTGCGTTTTTTGTGTGTGTGTTTTAGTATGTTTGTGTTTTTTTGTGTGTCTATGCGTGTTTTGTATGTGTGTGTGTGTTTGTTTGTGTGTGTTTTGTGTGTGTGTTTGTAGTGTATTTATTTGAAAGTGGGTATTTGAGCGTGTGTGTGTATTCCTGTGTGTTTGTGTGTGCGTTTTTGTATGTGTGTGTATGTGTGTGTACTTGTTTGTGTTTGTGTGTGTGTGTGTGTGTGTTTGAAAGTGCGTTTGCGTGTGGATATGTGTGTTTGTGTGTATGTGTACCTGTGTATTTGCGTGTATTTGTGCGGCTGTGTGTGTTTGTGTGCCTGTGTCTATGTGCGTTTGTGTGTGTGTTTGTGTATGTATGTCTGTTTGTGTTTGTATGTGCGTTTGTTTGTTTGTGTGTGTGTTTTTCGAATACTAATTCCACAGCAAGCCGGGTTTAGACAGCACAGATCCACTGAGGACCAGGTCATCCTCATAGTCCAGGAGATAGAATATGCGTACCAGGCACAGAAACACACAGTAGCTGTTTGGGTGGATCTGGAAAAGGCATTTGACAAAGTCTGGAAAGACGGACTTAGAGTCAAGCTAAGAAGAAGTGATGTTTGTGGGAAAATGTTCTAGTGGATCAACCACTACCTCAAACAAAGAACGACCAGAGTCCAAGTACAAGGGCAGATGAGCAAAAAGGTGACACTCGAGCAGGGAGTACCCCAAGGGGGAGTACTGCCACCCACACTCTTCCTGGTATATATAAACGACATTACAGAGAATATACCAAGGAGAGTCCATAGCTCAATGTTTGCAGTCGATCTGGCTATGTGGACCTCTGAAAAGAATCTCACCATAGCAAGAAATCGGATGCAGACGGCCCTAACATCGCTGGAATAGTGGGCGAACTCATGGCTGGTCAAAATAAACGAGGAGAAAACCACATGCACAATATTCTCGCTTTAAACAAAACCCCAAAATACCAAATTAAGTTTAAATAGCAAATTCCTGCAGCCAAACGACAACCCAACCTATCTGGGAGTCACATTTGATCGGCGCATGACCTGCAAAAGTCAGATCGAGAGAAACCGAATGAGAGCCAGAGAAAGAATGGCAATCATGAGGAAACTTGCTGGCACAAGCTGGGGAGCAGACGAAGGCATACTAAAGAAAATGTACACTGGAAGAGTGAGACCAGTGCTCGAGTCTGGCATTGAGGCATGGACAACAGCAGCAAAGGCGAACTTCGATAAAGTTAGAAAACTTCAAAACCAAGCCATGAGAATTATAACAGGAGGCATGAAGTCAACGCCAATTGTAGAACTTGAAAAGATTACAAAACTGCAATCCATGACCGATAGAAGAGACTGCAGAGCCCAGCTGCAGTCAGAGAAACTCCGAAGACTGACTGACCATCCAATGCACCAGAGACTAAACAATTTGGGACATGGGAAACTAAAGCGGAGAAACTTTGCAGAAATAGCCAAAGCAAAGATGCACGAAGATCCCATAAACGCACCAACAACACCAAAACCCATCACTACTGTACGAAAACCTACCTGGAGGCAGGATATATTTCCAGAGGTGGTAGAAAATATACCAGGTATTGAAAACAAAAACTACCAGACTTAAAAAGAAAAAAGAGATACTACCCTAAGCTTCATATCGAAAAGCTACCCAAGCATGGACTGGACCCATGCATACACCGACGGTTCTGTAACAAACACTACACAGAACGGAGGGGCAGGAGCATTCCTGAACCTACCAAATGGCAGAAAAATAACACTGTCATTCGCTACTGGTAAGTACACAAGCAATTTCAGAGCGGAGGCAGAGGCACTGAGGGCGGCAGTGGAAGAAATGGTGACACATAACCGAACATACTGGTTACACCAAAAACGATGCCCATTACCAGTTGAACCGAAGAGAGCAGGTCGTTGTCTTCAGACTTCGCATTGGCCACAATAGACTGAGGTACCACCTATTCAACAAATTGAAGATAGGTGGTATCGACGAATGCCCGTGCGGTACTGGTAAAATGACCGCTGAACATCTGCTGCAGAACTGCCCGACATACGAGGATCAGAGAGAGCAGATGTGGCCATCCCCAGTGGAACTGCAAGACAAGCTCTATGGCAGTGGCGACAGCCTCAGGATGACCGCCGCGTTTTTCTAAAAAATAATGGTTACTGTCTGACTGTGTACGCAGAAGAAGAAGAAGAAGTATGTGTGTTTTTGTGGCCGTTTGTATGTTTGTTTTTGTGGTCGTTTGTATAGGTGCTTTTGTGGTCGTTTGTATGTGTGTTTTGTGGTCGTTTGTATGTGTGTTTTTGTGGTCGTTTGTATGTGTGTTTTTGTGGTCGTTTGTATGTGTGTTTGTTTGTTTGTGTGTGTGTTTTTGTGGTCGTTTGTATGTGCTTACGTTTACTTGTTGTTTGTTTACTCGTTATCCATTTATTAAACCGCTGATAAAATTACGATACAGTTCATGTTCCGGTATACCCTGAGTAAGAGATAAAGGAGGAGACCAGATCATACACGGAAAAGTCGGTTTGGGACAGATCAAATTGACGATATGAAGACATCAGAGTGCTGGGGCGGATGAATTATCGTGTATTTGTCGTAAATAAGAACCCCACGAGGAGCTGAATGATTGACTGATTGATGAAAATCACAGTGCCAAATATAAATCTATTTTACCATATTGAAGTTCAAATCTCGCATCGCTGTACACCTGAGGAATTGTATGTATAAATATTCCAACGGATCGATCACAGAGCAATTTGCCGATTCCATGGTCTGACACGAACTCCAAGACTCGCTTGGTGGTACAAGTATCGTGTCTCCGACGACAATGTTCTCGGTCAGATCGATACCGTTGTATGTAAATTTATCCCAGATTACAGCTGTTATCACTGCCCCCCATACAACTTGTTATTGACTTATTTCCAGTCCAGATTCGTTGGTAGCGACCTGGGAAAGGCATTGAGTTCGCACTGACATTTTTCGATAGTAGCAATGTTATGAAATTGAAGTAATAGATACAGTAGAAGCAAAACCTTTCACCATAAATGGTTTTATATTGCTGAACATGGGTTCGCTTGGTTCGTGGCATCTACGAGTGAGTATGTGAACCGTGAGGGAGTCTCTGTTGCGAAGTGGTCAAGCCGGCTGTTTGCCTCGTGTTCACGCGGTCGGGGTTTGAGTTCGAGCTGCGAAAGTCGGTCCATGATGTCAATTTTTTTTCCCGGAGACCCGTGGGTTCATCGCTGGAGCTACGGAGTTCGAGCTTTATGCGATGCTCTCGACAGATGGCCTACCCTTCTGTTGAGAGAGACCGAGCTAAATGGGGAAAACCCAAGGCGATGAAATCGAGCCCTCGCTTAAAGTTGTTGTTTTTTTTAAAATATGAATCGTGATGTCTTACTGGGGACGATTGAATAGGAACACTGCTCCTCCATGCATGTAATTTAAAGGCGACTACAGAAAGCTGCATATTGGGGCTAGCACCCTCATCGTGCTAAAATGAATTCTACTGATGCCGTCACTGCATAAACACACAAAGTGCTTTGGCTCAATGATAACTGTAGAGGTTCTCCTGCACATAGTCTAGTGTGAGAAAAAAAACAAGCACGAAGATAAAGCAAACTCGATGTTAGGATATTTGTAATCAAAGTAACGACAACATGGATAAGACAATTTTATGTAACGATTCAGGAAAAATATAGACCAGACAGCACAAGGTGTAAAGCAGCGGTTTTCAACATTTGTATACATGGCGCCCACTTTTTGTAACTTTTGTGAGGGTGAATTGTCCTCGCCGCCCAATAATTTCTGAATTGAAGAAAATTCCACGATCCATCCACTGATGTCTGTATTTTTGATGTTTTTGAACATCATGAAGGGGAGAGGGGAGAAGAGAGGGGGGAGAAGGAGCGGGAGGAAGAAGGGAGGGGAGGACTAAGGGAGGATAGGAGGAAGGTGGGGGAGGAAGAAGAAGGGAAGGAAGAAAGGGAAAAAGGGGTGGGGAGGAGGAATGGGGGTGGGGTAGGAAGGAGACGGGGAAGGAAGAAGGAGACGAGGGAAGGAAGAAAGAGACGGGGGGAAGGAAGAAGGAGTCGGGGGGGGAAGGAAGAAGGAGATGGGGGAGAAGGAAGAAGGAGATGGGGGAGAAGGAAGAATGAGAGGGGGAGAAGGAAGAAGGAGAGGGGGCTATGGGAGGAAGAGGGCCATAAGAACAAGGGGAAGAAGAAAGAAAGAAAGAAGTATAGCAGGGTACATGTTATTTTTTTCCTAAGTCACGGTACTGTTTAATATATATATATATAGCAGGGCCTAATATTATCGTATCAATTTATTCACTAACTTTAATTAAACCACTAACAATTTGTTTAACGAAAGTAAAACAAAGAATGTTTATTTCACACACATCATATCAATATACTGGGCTGGTAAATCGTATTATATTTTCATCAATTATAAACTAATTTGTTATGTCTCGCAAGAGTTTAGTTTTCAGCACTTCTTTGACTATAATTAGTTTCTAGATGTTCGTGCGATTAGCACAGGACTTCCTCTTGCAGTAAACTTTACCAAAGGCTATAATCACGTGGTCAGAATCTAGCAATTGTTCTATTCATCGTATTTATCTCTGTGCGTTGATAGAATGCTGTATAGCTACTTTTTCTCAGTGCTAATCTTTCTGTCCTGGCTCGTCTGATGACAATATGTTCCACCTCTCAGCTTACACAACGTAGATGTCTTCCGAGCCTCTTGTCTCGTCTTAACGTAAGGCAGATGTCTTCTGAGCCTCTTGTGGTCAGGAAGTTCGCGACTGCTGCTGTGCTCGTTCCTATAACAGACGACATTGGTTCTGTTACTGTGGTTGTCAGGCCGAGGAAACACATGAGTCACGATGCGCTGTCCACGACGACAGCCTCGTGTTGAAGCAACACGTCCCTCTCTGGTGAGAATGAAGACGAGTCACGAGATATAGGTGTTAGCAACGACTCGTGCGTGATCTCTCGTTGCCTTTCACTTTTGGTCTGATTCGGTGACGTATAATTCTCTCTCTATTCTGGTCACTCACTGGCTAAGTTCTGTAGTTGTATTTAACTACCGTCTTTTGTCTATCTTCTACCTACTAAATGGCACGGTAGAATGATCTTCTTTTCGCGTTCTGATCTGTCTCTCCTGATCTGTCTCCCCCAGCTTATATGCTAAGCTCCCCGCTTTGGTCAATGACTTCTACTTTCTTGAGTTAATTTCCCTTAAACTGTATTTGAACTGGCATGTTCCAGAGAAAAGTTACCGTGTTTTTAAAACTATCAGGTGACCTAGAGGTAGTGGAATTCCCAGTAGAATCGTAGGATGGTAACCATTTTGGCTGGACAGTTGTAAACTGCATTGTTTGAGAATTAAGAACAATGTCCCGTTCAATGAACTGAATCTCTCGGGCAGGGTTCTCAAGTTATGTGTATTTTCAGGGCTTCCCTGGCGTTGGTTCGTTGGACCTTTGTAACTCTGTTAGATAAGGACAAAGAAAGAAGAAGGAAGAAAAAAGAAAAAAGGAAGAAAAAAGAATAAGTAATAAGAAAAAAATGAACGAAGAAGAAAGAAGAAGAAAGAAGAAAGAAATAAAACGTATCATACATATTTTCTTCCAGCCAATGAGAAACGTCCTGTATATTTCTTAGCACTAGCCAATGCGTCACTTGGAGAATTGGTGTAGAATTATTGAGTTCCTGGTACGTAACTTTCATTCTGTTGGTTCATGTGCTTAACGCGTAATTATCTTTGCTATCTTTAGAACTACTTTGTGTACACATCACGCGTGGTTGTTTTGTGTAGTATGACCATGAGATTTTTAATGAAGCTCTAAAAATGGATGTTTGTTGAATTAAAAGGGACTATTTGTGGCTATAAGGACCACCTGTAACACAACACTGACTGTCTGTAGTTAAGAAGGACTTTTTGAAGTATTAAAAGGGACTGTTTGTAACACTAAAATAACTGCTAGCGGCACTGAAAAGGACATTAAGTTTACTCTAGAAAGTACTGTTGCAGTATTAAACAATATCCCAGTAGTACTAAACGTTACTTTCTTGTATTATGTAGTACTAAACATTCCTTTCTTGTTTGATGTAGTACTAAAGATGACTTTCTTGTACGATGTAGCCCTGAACATGACTTTTTTGGGTATGATTAGGTACTAAACATTCATATCTCGTATCATTTTGTATGAAGCGGCTATAAACATTATTTTGTTATGCTTGTTGCATGAACCATTATTAAACACTATTTATTGTGTTTGGTGCAGGCTGTTGCTATTAAAAGACATATAATCCACCCTAAAGCAGACTTTGTTTTGCGCCTAACTCCAATACGGATATACTGTAACCCTACAAACGGCATTCTGTAGCTCTAAAGACGTCTTTAGTCGTGTTCTACCTTTTTGTCGTTCGTTATATATCTTTTTGTTGCGTGCGTTATTCGTAACAAGCACTTCTTGGCGTTGCCAGACGACTTGTATTGTTGCAGGCTAGACGCCAAAACGATGGTCTGTAAAACAAATGGTTGTAGCCATTAAAGAAAATTATTTGTTCTTTTTCTGTTGTCCCCCCACACCCCACACCCTGCTCTTGCCATGCAGCGTCGCGGTGAGGCGGGATGGGCAGATTTCTTGTTACTGCCATCCAGGAGACTTGCGCTGTTGTTAGGTGGAACCCTCTAATTGTCAAAGGCACATTCAATCCACCGACATCAATGTCGTCTTCTTATTCGTGGACCAGAGACCTACGCATGGTATGCACTTTTTGCACGGCTACGCTCCTCACACAGCTCTGGATATTATTCTAATGTCTGGGAATATATTGAAATTGGCAATACAATATAAGAATAAACAGTTTATCAGACTCCTCTTAGTTGGAAGAGCACTTTACTGGGATTCAAATTTAATAGTGGACATTGTTCGCCTTCTGAATTCTGTTTGCGATCTCTCTGTTCACTCTGCTGTCATCAGTGAGCTTGATATCGAAGTATTTCACCTCCCTTACTTGCTCTGAACGTATGCTACTTATGTGGAAACTTCTCTGAACGTTTAAAGAAAAACAAGTCTGCAATACTAAGAAGGACTTGCGGTGTGTTTGTTCTAAGCTCTAGACCTAAGTATGGATAGCTATACTCATAAATGACGTTGTCCTTATGTTATTTGCTGTTATTGTTAGGGGCCTAGACATACCCAAGGTCTTGTTCGTGGGCCCAATGTCCGGTAATGATATGTACACGTGTTCATCAGTTGTTATTTAGTGCCATACAAAGTTGTCCATTCATATGACCTTAAAAAAAGAAGCATTTCCCAACCTCATTGAGCGTCAAGCACTCAGAAAGATGTTGATAAACAGTTTATGGGCGTGAACACAGCTGTTACTCAGAGTGCGATGTGGTTGGATTATGGCCAGGTTCTAATGAAGGGAAATATGTAGAGTCCTGAGCTGGAAATGGTTTCCACTGCTAAATCTGAAAACCTTGTGTGTTTAATGTCAGCACTCAAAAGGATCGCTTTTCTTGTTGCCACAACGTATCTATTTCAATCAATCAATTAATCAATCAACCATTTAACTCCCGACAGAGTATAAGCCCCCAACAAATTGTCGCCAAGTCTTCATGCCATGCGCCATTATCACCAACTGCCTCACATTTTTTCTTGTCGTTTTTAGGTTTGTCTCGACTTGCTTTCTCTATGACTGGCTACGTTTACCCCTATATATTTTGCTATGAGGATTCATGAATATAGACTGTCTGGTAATGATATCAGCGTGTTATTATAACATGTGTGGTATCCATCGCCTTGTATCTAGTCCGGCTGGCATCTGTCCTGTTCTTTCCCCACAGTACTAGTTTAGTGACTTTATCCTGCCATTTCATCCCTTCAAATCGGCGCAGACATCCATTGATGATAACTTGGACCTGTTTAATTGTACTTTTCTTTGTTCCAACGTCTCAGATTCATACAACAGAAGGGATTTGACATTGGAGCTAAAGATCTATATTTCTGTGGATGACTTAATGTCTTTCGATTTCCAGGAAGCAATAAAACCCACACTCGCCTTTAATATTCATAATTTGTTATCTCTGTCAGTATAAATATGCTTGTTAATGACTACCATGTGTCAGTGTATTGTTGTTTTCCAGATCTGAGGTTTACAATCGCATCATGTGACTAATATTACATGTCGTTAATGAGTCATTGTTAATCCAGCATGACGTACATTCCTGGCGCATGTGATATGATTGGTCAACAGCTAAAGTAGGCGTTCTCTATAAAAAAAAACACGTTATCTCACACTCTTGCATTGACTGTGCAAACAAATGTGTGTTGCAAAATGAGCCAACTAGTCGCATTCACAAACCTCCTTAATCGAAACACGTTTGCAAATTTGTACTTTTAAATACTTTTTCTGGTGTCGTCATAGCTGAGATTGATGGCCTCTCTAGAAACGAACACGAGAGACAGTGGTGTGCCAAATCTGTTTGAATCGTCTCCCTGATCTTAAGGTAAATGATAACTACGCCAAGTCCTATCGGATACGGACAAGAAACTCAAACGTCCAGTACATTCGTTGTGCGCCTATTAACAGTTGACAACCGAAAAGAGAAAAGTTGTTGGACGCCGTTCGGGCACACGTTGTAAGGATAACTAAAATCATGCTCAATAGTGATTTGCATGAAGGTCTGGAGAAGGCATCCCAACCACCATGCAATGATATGGCTTGGCTTGGCTTCGTTCATTCTCAATCTCCTATTACAAAACACTCAAGGGGCGCAAGTAGCAGAATGTAATCCAGAGAAAGGAATACGTTGTGTCGTAGTTTACAGCTTGACTGCGATATTTGCACCTTTCGGTCCAACAAATTCGACTTCAGCAAGTATTTTTTGAGTACCGGGTTAGCATTCCCTCTTCGATCACTTCTCCTTAGCCAGTCTGCTCTGCTGCAGCATGTTATCCAGGATCACCGCGTGGCGGTATAGAAAGGTCTTCGCAGCTTTTGTTCGCTGGCCCTGACGCTAGCAGTCAGCTATGAGTCGCTGACCACTGCAGCTCATGCGCTGCTGCAATGATATAACAGACCGATAAGCAACATATCCTCACACTCCAGTTCCAGTATAAACAAAAGAAATACACACCCCCTATTCAGTAGAACAAAATTGACCGAGACTTGGAAGACGTGTCCTCCTATTCAATGTACCACTCGGAGACGTTTCTTTATAAGCATAATACCTTATGTGTATGTTTCTTAAAGGTTTGCATCTATGTATGCTACTGGCGGAGATGCGCCCCTTTTTACCACACTCTTTTGCTGATATCATAACGTTTAAATCAGTATACGGATACGTGTGTGTATCTGTATCATGGTCTACTTTAGATAGGATGTCTGGCTCACCGTTTAACTACTTGAAGCGTTACATTTCAACGCGGACTATACAAGAAAACTCATATTGTACCAATGTATTTTAACTAATCCAAGCTCCACACAGAGAGACAGTAACAAACTCACGGTACAAAACACAACAAATCATTGTTGAGAGTAATCCTTTTACACAATCGTTTCCTGAAACTAACTGCACATCCATCTTTATTTCCAGATCACGTTATTAAAGTTGCACTGATAGTTGACAAACGCAAGTTTCGTAATTTAGTCAGACATGGAATGTCATGTTTCAAATGGATTTCTCTGTTGCCTAGAGGTCATGTATCTACAGTAGACTGTGATTTGTATGTTGACAGGGCATGGAACAGGGCAAGCAAATGCGGCGGCGTCCGAGAGAAACAATGGGAAAACAACAACCATGGATGGACTTCTTCTTTTCTTCTTTGCGTTCTGGATCTTTTTGGTCATGCTATATGTGCAGGCCAGTCGCCATGATGAAGTTTGTAGTCTTCACCAGGTCGGAGGGGCTGCCCTACAGCGTTTGTCTCAGCTTCGCACCCTCTGGTTAGGTCTGGCATCTCATTTCCCTATAGATTGGGCATTCATGTAGAATATTCTCAGGGTTCTGGCATTCTGTTCCACACCGGCACTCATCGGTGTGTGAGATCTTCAGTCGGTACAGATGTTCTAGTAGTCTGCAATGTCCAGTTCTCTGGAAAAATAAGGTAGTTTGTTGATTTCTTTTAAGATAGTGAATTGGGTCTGGTGTACTGCTTATGTTTCTGTCTTCTCTCCATTGGTGTGTATACTGATTTCTGATGATGTTCTTGACTTCTCTGTATGGTACTCGATGGACTAACCTACGACTCGAGGAATCACAAAAAAGCAATCGCTGACAGAGAGGGATGCGCCGGATTGTGGAGATGCCAACTGTCTCACGAGGTCACGGGATGAACTGAACTGAACTGAACTGAATTGAATATAAAAGCAAGGATCACAAAGACAAATCTATATTATAACACGTCAAACACACACATTAAATAACATACAAAGTGACTTAATAGGCATTCTATAATCGAATACATGCCTCCAGGTGACGAATGCGCATCGGGGTGTTTGCTGGCATAGGTTTCCTTTTTTAGCTATTGTATTTTTTGAAGCAAGAGCTAATTGTCACATGAATATCACACGTTGGAGTCTTCAATACGTGTAATTATATTGATCATTTGATGTTTGGCCTAAGTGGCATACCAGGATTCACACATTCTCAGCCACTTTCTGGCTAATCGCTGCCGCTGTATCTATTGAATTTGTTCTCGAATCTATTGCCGTTGTTTATTTTGTGGTTTGTTATGGGTTTTAGTTTGTTTCCTGGCGAATACCTTATGGCCGCAACGTATGTCTGGTTATTATTCTATCTCGGTCCAGTGACTGATCCACATAATTATTTACCTTTATCAACAGGCAGCAATATACTAGGTTTAATTAACGTTCATTTCCGTTGTTTGGTGTGTACATTCTCCCAGTGCTAAGTATACATTTCTCTTTGATACGATTACGGTTTATAATCGGTCTACACACAACGCACCGTGTTAGAATAGGGCTGTGTAAAGTTTAGCAGACACTAGGTTTTTTCCTCGGTGCGATTGCTTTTCTACGTTCGGTAAGTAATGTTAACCTACATTACTGCATAACTACCAAGAAACGTATAACACCTAAACAGGTTCTGTTACTTATATTTGCCTAATAGGCACACAGTTTTGTGGCTTATGTCTGATGTCACATACTAGGAATGGCGGTGAGAGGAGACTAAAGTCTGGTCAGACAAATCATACTGATCCGACAATGTTAGTCAGGGTCAAGCAAAACATACTGATCCGACCATGTTAGTCAGGGTCAAGCAAAACATACTGATCCGACCATGTTAGTCAGGGTCAAGCAAAACATACTGATCCGACCATGTTAGTCAGGGTCAAGCAAAACATACTGATCTGACAATGTTAGTCAGGGTCAAGCAAATCATACTGATCCGACCATGTTAGTCAGGGTCAAGCAAAACATACTGATCTGACAATGTTAGTCAGGGTCAAGCAAAACATACTGATCTGACCATGTTAGTCAGGGTCAAGCAAAACATACTGATCTGACCATGTTAGTCAGGGTCAAGCAAAACATACTGATCCGACCATGTTAGTCAGGGTCAAGCAAAACATACTGATCTGACAATGTTAGTCAGGGTCAAGCAAAACATACTGATCCGACCATGTTAGTCAGGGTCAAGCAAAACATACTGATCTGACAATGTTAGTCATCATCATAGGCGTCTCAGTCTCTATAGACCACGCGCGTGGCGCCCTGTAAGTTTTGTCCAGATCTGTCTCCTGTATTTTGACACTATCTGCTATGTCTGTAAATGCCAATCCGCGAGTGACAGTCCCTGTCACAGATCGGACAACCATACTGAGGAGGCTGACTTGCCTGGCTGTTCCTTGACCTCTTCAGTCTTTCTCTTTCTTCTGCTACGAGCGATACGCCCCCTCCAGCTGACTGTCTCCAGATAGCTCTATGCTGAGCAATTTTTTTCCCAGCCCATGGATGGGATGTCACATGACTTCATGACCCTCTTGCGTCGTGGGGAGCTTAAGTCGTCTACCCTGCACAAAGTGCGTTGCGTCGGTCAATATGAGCCCTTGTCGCTGCCCAATCACTCTGTCATATATCCAACCTACTTCGCGGCCACCCAATTGCCCTAAAGCCAGATCTACCAGCGTTGTAAGCCATCAGTGGAAGTTGATGAGGGTGTATTCTCATGAGATGACCAAACAAACGTATTTCCTGCCTGGAAATGTATTCGACACAAGACGTAGTTCCGACCATACTTCGAATGTCGTCGTTCCACATTCTGTCTCTTCTGGTACCACCTATGACCGTCTTCAAACACTTCATTTCATAAGTCTTCATTTCCTTCTTGCATACATCTTTGAATCGCAACGTGGGACGGCCGATTCTTCTAACTCCAATGGCTAGCTGTCAATGAAAGATATCCTTTGGCAGTTTCTCGTCTTCATGCGATAAACATGCCCCAACCACTGCAGACGTCCCTGGCTCAACATCGAAAACATGCTGTGAGTGTTAGCTCTCTGTAAGACCGTATTGTGTGACACTCTCTTCTGCCATCCAATCCCCAATTTATGCTGTATACACCTCATGTGAAAGGTGTTGAGTCGCCGTTTCTGTTTAGTGTAAGTGCTCCAAGTCTCGCTTCCATACACGAGAGTGCCAAGAACGCAAGTCTGATAGACCCGGTTCTTGATGTAGTGAGACAGCGCAGTGTTTTCCCAGGCTCTCTTCGTCAGGCGGGCCGTGATGGTACTTGCCAAGCCAACTGTAAATCTCCTTCTCGTCAGAGTGTTGCTGACGGCGGACCCCAGATAAGTGAAACTGTTAACGACCTCCAGAGTGACGCCATCAATCTTTATAGAGGACGTAGTGGCAATGCCCTGTGCGCAAACCTTTGCCTTTTCCAGATGGTGAGACTAAACTACTGCACCCCTCGGCGAATCTGTCTCCGAGTCTCTGCAAGGCCTCCTCACTATTGGTCACTAGAACTGCATCATCCATAAATAGCATCTCCATAATGAGAACCGTCCTCATCTTGGTCCTGGCACGCAGTCGGGACAAGTTAACCAGACGCCCATCTCACCTGGTGTGCAGATAAACACCGTCCACATATGTGTCATAAGCGTAGGATAAGAGCATGGAGAAGATCCAAAAGAGGGTCGACGCGAAACACATCCCTGACCCGTGGCGTCCCTTCCTCACGCCAATCGGGTGGGACATAATCCGTAAACTGCCAGCTTCCGTGTTGCGTCCTCACTCAAGAGCGAGCCGCAGTAGCCTCTACAGGGCGCAAGCCTGTGCGATAAATATGAAGACCATGTGCTGCCTAAACTGCAGGGCCCTCCTCTCAGACCCACTGCAATGTTAGCCAGGTTCAGACTAAACATAGTGATCTGACATTGTTAGTAAGGTTCAGGCAAAACATACTGATCTTCTTCTTCTTCTTTTTCTTCTTCGTACGCTGTCAGACGTCAACCTGTATTTGTTCGAAAAAAGCAGCGATCATCCTGAGGCTGTCGACAGTGCCATAGAGCTTGTCTAGTGTTGCTACTGATGATAGCCACATGTGCTTTCTCTGGTCATCGTATGTCGGGCAGTTTTGCAGCAGATGTTCAGCGGTCATTTTCCCTGTACCACAAGTGCATTCGTCAGTGCCACCTATCTTCAGTTTATTGAATAGGTGGTACCTCAGTTTGTTGTGGACTGTGCGGAGTCTGAAGACCACGACCTGCTCTCTTCTGTTCAACTGGTAAAAGGCATAATTTTTTGTGTAGCGAGTATGTTCTGTTTCCCATTTCGCCATGCACCTGGTCCTAATAAGCCTTTTGGACTCTTCGTAGGTCACACTAGAATCTGGTTGTAGTAGTCTTGCACCTTCTTTTGCCAGTCTGTCTGCCTCCTCGTTGCCTTGGATGTTACACTGGGACGGAACCCACTGTACCACTACTCTTTTTGGTGCGGACTGCTGGCATAATTGACATAGTACTGCTCTTAAATCATTAAGTTCATTATTTTTCTGGCTTTTAGTGCTGTAACTACGGCCAGGGCATCTGTAAACAGGATAATCTGTCTTTCATTGCTTTCGCCTGTCAGCATTGCTTCTACTGCAACCCTCAGTGCCTCTGCCTCTGCTCTGAAATTGCTTGAGAATTTTCCAGTTGCCACTGACAGTGTTATTTTTCTACCATTTGGTAGGCTCAGGAATACCCCTGCCCGTCCGTTCTGTGTTGTGTTTGTTACAGAACAGTCGGTGTATGCATGGGTCCAGTCCATGCTTGGGTAGTTTTTCGTTATGTACCTCAGGGTTATGTCTCTTCTTTCTTTTTCAGTCTGGCTGTTCTTGTTTCAAATACCTGATATATTTTGTACCACCTCCGGAATGATAATCTGCTTCCAGGTAGGTTTGCGTACAGTAGTGATGGGCTTTGGTATTGTTTCTGTGTTCATAGGGTCTTTGCTTATCATTGCTTTGGCTATTTCTGCAAAGTTTCTCCGCTTTAGTTTCCCATTTCCAAATCTATTTAGTCTCTGATGCATTGGATGGTCTTTTAGTCTTCTTAGTTTCTCTGCTTGCTGTTGGGCTCTGCAGACTCTTCTGTCGGTCATGGATTGCAGATTTGTAATCTTTTCAAGTTCTACAATTGGCGTTGACTTCATGCCTCCTGTTATAACTCTCATGGCTTGGTTTTTTAGTTTGCTAATTTTATCAAAGTTCGCCTTTGCTGCTGTTGTCCATGCCACAATGCCATACTCAAGAACTGGTCTCACTCTTCCAGTGAAGTTTCTTTAGTATTCTTTCGTCTGCTCCCGAGCTTGTGTCAGCAAGTTTCCTCATGATTGCCATTCTTTCTCTGGCTCTCATTCGGTTTCTCTCGATCTGACTTTTCCATGTCATGCGCCGATCAAATGTGACTCCCAGGTATTTGGGTGGTCGTTTGGCAGCAGATATTTGCCGTTAAGACTTATTTTGGTGTTATGCGGTTTATTTGAAAGCCAGAATATCGTCCTTTTTTTTTTGTCCTTATTTCTTTTGACCAGCCATGAGTTCGCCCACTCCTCCAACGATGTTAGGGCCTGCTGCATCCGATTGTTTGCTACTGTGAAATGTTTTTCAGAGGTCCACATAGCCAGATCGTCTGCAAACATGGAGCTGTGGACTCTTCTTGGTATATTCTATGTGATGTTATTTATATACACCAGGAAAAGTGTGGGTGACAGTACTCTCCCTTAGGGTACTCCCTGCTCCAGTTTCACCTTTTTGCTCATCTACCCTTGTACTTAAACTCTGGGTTTTCTGTTTTCGAGGTAGTGTCTGATCCATCTATTCTTTTTCCCACAAACTTCACTTCTTCGTAGCTCCCTCTTTCCACACTTTGTCAAATGCCTTTTCTAGATCCACCCAAATCGCTACTGTGTGCTTTTTCTCCTGGTAAGCATCCTCTATGTCCTGGGCTATGAGAGTGAGCTGGTCATCAGTGGATCTGTGCTGTCTAAAACCTGCTTGCTGTGGAATTAGTATATGTGCCACATCAGTCTGCTGTTTATCATACGCTCCATCGGTTTTCCTACACAGCTCATTAGATTGATAGGCCTGTATCCATTTGGATCTGTTCTGTCTTTTTCTTTCTTTGGTACTAGTATAAGTACAGCATCTTTCCATGCCTGCGGTACAATTGCCCTTTTCCAACTTTGGTTCAGGACTGATAGTAACTTCCTCTTTGCTGTTTGGCCCAACCCCATCAGCATTTCGTTTGTCACCCCATCTTTTCCGGGCGATTTCTTTTTCTTTAGAGTTCTCATAGCCTCATCTATTTCGTGCATTGTTAGTTTTACCATCATGTGCTCCTCTGGTGCCATCTTAATGTTGTCGTGGCTCTTTTGTTCTTTACTTATATCTGTATGCCTGTCTGTAGGGAAATCGATGTGGTTTGCTCTGGCATAATATTCTATAAAGGCGTTTGCTGCTTTTTTTCCGGTAAGCATGTTGTCGCCCTGCTTGATGGTAATTTGTTTATTTGATGGTGTTTCGTCATTCATGGCTCTGACTAAATTCCATAGTGTGTTCCCTTCTTTATCTATATTGAGGCTTTCTGTTTTGTTTTTCGAACTGTCTCTTGTTATTTGGTTCAGTGTTCTTTTGTATTTCGCAGTGATGGCCTTGAGGGCGATATTTGCTGCCATAGATTGCCCTATCTCTGCGATGTCCCTAACATTTGAGACTTCATCCTCTGCTTTCTGCAGTTCATGATTCCAATCTGGCTTGTAGTTTTTCCTTGCCCCTCTTGAGATGGTTTCGGTGGCTGCTTGCAATATTGCTATGACATACTGACCAGACTATGTTAGTCAGGGTCAGAAAAAATATACTGATCAGACAATGTTAGTCAGGCTCAGGCAAAACATACTGACTATACTATGTTAGTCAGGGTCAGACAAAACATACTGATCAGACAATGTTAGTCAGGTTCAGGCAAAACATACTGACCATACTATGTTAGTCAGGGTCAGACAAAACATACTGATCAGACAATGTTAGTCAGGTTCAGGCAAAACATACTGACCAGACTATGTTAGTCAGGGTCAGACAAAACATACTGATCAGACAATGTTAGTCAGGGTCAGACAAAATATACTGATCAAGACCCCACCCTCACTTACATGCAGTACTCACAGGAAATACTGTTTGTCTGGCTTACAAAGTGGGGATTGACATATTCCCTGTAGTAGTCAGGGTTACGCAGATGAACATAACCATATCATAATAGACTGGAGCATCTAGGTCTTACCTACAACAGCACACTCTGGATGTGAGGACAGCTGCTTCAACCCGGTGGTTACTGCCCTTTTCGGGGAGCACGAGAGAGTAATCATACTTATTATGAATTTTACACAATAACAACACTACGAATGACACGCCTGGACACGTGATGGATGATGTGATAGGTCGTGGCTAAGTGAAGACAAGTTGTTCAAACAGTTACCTTGTGGTATTTTCAAGGGCGTTCAAGTCAACAGGAAAGTTTTTGGGATACCTTTTTCTAGTAGTCAAAATACAATTTTTTGTTGATATAATCTCCAGCAACGTTTATGCTGCGTAGCGCAGTGGTTAGCGCGCTGGCTTCGCATCTGAGTGATCCTGGGTTCATTCCCCAGTTCAGGTGGTAATGTTTTTTACAGACAGCAATGGCTCCCGGGTCTATCCAGCCTTAAATGGGTACCGGTTCAGACCAGGATGTAACACCGGCGGGAGAGAGGAGATGGCTACAGCCCTCGTATAGCCGAGCCTTTGAAATGTGAGATCGCTAACACCTCACACCCCTTACGGCAGTAATGCTATGGGTTAATTTACTTTTACTTTTTTTTAACGTTTATGCACTTATCCCAGCGTTGAAGTAATGCTTGAAAAGCTTCAGGATAGAATTATGTGTCAGTATGTCTGAGCCATTTAGAACAGCCTGTTTCACTTCGTCATCTGTGCTGAAATGCTGAATACCATGAATTCTTTAAGGGTCATAAACAAATGGGAAACGCTTGGAGCGAAGTTCAGGCTGTCAGGTCGGTGTGGCAATATCTCCAAGATGATTTGTTGCAGATGGCACGTAGTGGAGTGATCCTTATGAGGTCAAGCGTTATCTTGCAGGAGTAGGACGCCCTTTGTGGTCAAACCAGATCATTTTTTTCCTCAGACGGTTATGCACATCACTCAAAATGCATATGTACTGGTCATTGTTGATAGTGGCACAACGGGGTATAACAATCAACATAAATGATGCCAAGTTTTTTCGAGAAAACACTCGCCGTCACTTTACCTGCAGACCGTTGTGTCCGAAATTTTTTGAGCGGCTGTGATTGGGTATGCTACCACTGCTTGCATGCTCATTATGATTAGGAGTATAATGCTACGCCAAGATTTCGCCACATTTGATGAAACGATCCCAAAAGTCGTTGGTCTCTCTATTCAACATGTTCCTTCAATTCAGAGCAGGTTTGAACTCTTCTCTGCAGTAAAAAGCGGAAAGCGGTCTTAGCACCACCCAACTTGCATTAACCTTCGGAAAATGCATTCGTTCATGAAAAATAGTGTTCACCGTACCCAGCGAAATCCTTGTATACTGTGGAGTTTCGAGACAGGTTCTGCGTCGAATTTTCATGATTAGGCGTTCCACAATCTGGATTTTCACAGGAATGACTAGCGGGAGACACAATGGTTGGGATCATCACTCACGGATGTACGGTCTTCTCTAAAACGTTAACAGCATTCAAATATCTTACTGCGGCTGAGTGTCTCATCACCGTATTGTGATTGCAGTCGTCTGTAAATTTTCGCAGATTTCACGCCTTCTTTCACAAGAACCTTCATTACAACACACTGTTCCATGCAAGCACTAACAGTGTTGTCCACCATTTTTATTTTTGTCACGTGACTGGCCCATGGCAAGTGGACTACATTGAAATACTGGGACACAAGTGTCCCTAACTAATGATAGTAGTTCAAGCAAGCTATAACACGTTCAGGTATAACGAGAACACAATGTCTCGATTTGATTTGAACGAACCTCGTAAATATAAAACACATGAAAAGTGTTCAAGAATTCAGTTGATACATGCTACATGATATCAGATGGTGGTTGTTGACGTACTGTTGAGAAAGCAAGTTAATGTTCACAAAGGGGAAATGGGAAGTTCATTCTCTGACAAAACATACTAACCAGTTCGTCTTGTCAGGGATAGGCACAATATGCTAACCAGGACGCCGTGTCAGGGTCGACCAAAACATACTGGTCAAGACGTCAAGTCAGGGTCAGGCACAACATAGGGACCAGAACGTCGTGTCAGGGTCGACCAAAACATACTGGCCAAGACGTCGAGTCAGGGTCAGGCACAACATACGGACCAGGACGTCGTGTCAGGGTCATGAACAAAATACTGACCAGGGCGACATATCAGGATCAGACACAACATGCTGGCCAGGATGTCGCGTCAGCGTCAGGCTATTTTCAAGACAGTCTCGCTGACGATATGTGGATCGAAGTGATCCCCGTAGTAGTGAGTGTCACGGAGATGAAGCCAAACATAACAACTTGGAGAACAACGGTTCACTTTAACCAGCAGGCTCGATATGGGGGAGGGGGTGGGGGGGGGGGGAGAACTAGTGCAACCTACCACTTGACATTTTTTTCATGGTGAATGAAACAGTAAGCATACTCATCATATGCATTCAGCAACAACTGCACTGAGAAGAAAAATACAATCACTTTATTTCTGTTTTTTTGTGTGTAGCTAGAGAGTGGGAGGCAAGCATGATGAATTTACCACCAGCTACAACAACAGCATTTATTATATCTACAACTAAAAATACTACTTTTACTACTACTACTACTACTACTCCAAATACTACTACTACTACTAATACTGCTGCTACTACTACTACTATTATTACTACTACTATTACTACTAATACTACTACTACTACTACTACTACTACTATTAACTCTACTATTTCAACTACTACTACTACTACTATCACTACTACTACTATTACTACTACTACTACTACTACTACTATTAATTCTACTATTTCTACTACTACTACTGCGATTAATGCAACTACTACAACTATAGCTACTTCCTTAACTAATAGTTAACTAATGATGTTACTAACACTACTCCATCAACTACTACTACAACTTATTCTAACAAAGCTACTGCCACAACTAATGACATTACTACAAAAAGAACTTCAGACTCAGAACGGGACGGGACATTTTAGACTCAAGGCTCACCTCCACAAAATGGGTTTCAGAGGCACTGCCATGTGCGATTGTGGAGCACCCAAGCCAACACCAGAACAAATTCTGCAAGCATGAACTACCTACGCAGACCAAAGAGAGGCTGTCTGGCCTGTGGGAGAGACCATCTTTGAAAAGCTGTCGGGGACCGAGGGAATTCTGAAACGCACAATCTTCTTCGTGAACCTCACCGGACTAAAAGCATAGCATCAGTTGATCGATGAAGGAGAAGAATTACTTTCACAATTACTTCCAGCATCAATATGTACAAACACAGAAAAATTAACAATAACATAGCTCGTAAATTCCGCTACCTGTCTTTCCATACATTCATGACGTCATCCCAAATCATAACCAAACACCGAAAACAATGACAAGACACGCTAGAGGTCAAACAAGAAAAGCAGAAACAGTTTGCTGTCACACATTCTCGTTCATTCTCATTAGTCTCTGTCAGATCTCGTTCTGTATACAGGCTGACACGTGACTTGATAATATCTGGGCGCTGGTCGAAACTGTTGGGAGTCACAATATAGAAAAATTCCAGATATTCTTTTGATTGATTGCGGAAGACGACGAATAATGACGGTCTGAATTGTTTGGTCTAAGAGATCATCGAACACAAGTAGGCTTTCCGTGGATCAGTTGAGACGCATAAATATGATATGTGCTGATTTAAGTTGTAGTGGAAACGAGAAAGTCTTTTTTATTAAGACAATATGAGACGGAAGAAACACTCGATGTGATGTCTGCAATCTTTAAGGGGGCTTTACATTGAACAATAAGCCATGGAGGCTTTTCTACAATTTTTTCGCGATCCTTTTCGTCTTGTTTTGAATCTTACAATTAATTTCCATTTGATTGCTTTCCTTCTTCTACTATTAGTTCTTTTCTTATTTCCTTCTTCCACTATTAGTTCTTTTCTTATTTCCTTCTTCCACTATTAGTTCTTTTCTTATTTCCTTCTTCCACTATTAGTTCTTTTCTTATTTCCTTCTTCCACTATTAGTTCTTTTCTTATTTCCTTCTTCCACTATTAGTTCTTTTCTTATTTCCTTCTTCCACTATTAGTTCTTTTCTTATTTCCTTCTTCCACTATTAGTTCTTTTCTTATTTCCTTCTTCCACTATTATTTCTTTTCTTATTTCCTTCGTCCACTATTAGTTCTTTTCTTATTTCCTTCTTCCACTATTAGTTCTTTTCTTTTTTCATTCTTCCACTATTAGTTCTTTTCTTATTTCCTTCTTCCACTATTAGTTCTTTTCTTATTTCCTTCTTCCACTATTAGTTCTTTTCTTATTTCTTTCTTCCACTATTAGTTCTTTTCTTATTTCCTTCGTCCACTATTAGTTCTTTTCTTATTTCCTTCTTCTAATATTAGTTCTTTTCTTATTTCCTTCTTCTACTATTAGTTCTTTTCTTATTTCCTTCGTCCACTATTAGTTCTTTTCTTATTTCCTTCTTCTACTATTAGTTCTTTTATTATTTCCTTCTTCTACTATTAGTTCTTTTCTAATTTCCTTCTTCCACTATTAGTTCTTTTCTTATTTCCTTCTTCTACTATTAGTTCTTTTCTTATTTCCTTCTTCTACTATTAGTTCTTTTCTTATTTCCTTTTGTCCACTATTAGTTCTTTTCTTATTTCCTTCTTCTACTATTAGTTCTTTTCTTATTTCCTTCGTCTACGTGTTCACAGTACTCCAAATGGAGAAAAAAATATTCCTCTATTATTGCTAGAACAAAACATGCCTGGCTTGAGCGCCGTCACTTAGGCAACAACGCCAGATAGGTCTACACAACAGTGACATCCGGGCATTGTCACACTTCAAGGATGTCCGAAAGCATGCCAACAACTCCAAAAACCGCTCTGGGCTGGTCATGTAGCCAGAAGGAAAGACGTACGCTGGAGCCCAGCAATGATTTTTGGAACACCCCCCACCCCTTCATCACCACTCGGTGACAAGATTCTCTCGACCTACACAACACTCGCGACCGTTATACAAACACACTAGCCTACAATTGCCCAAGACGGAACCGACTCGAAACTGAGCTAGGACCCATAGAAAACCCAAAATTTAAAAAAAAAGTAAAAAATTTACGTGGGGGCTCGACTTCAAAACCCAAAATAAAAACAATGCAGTGCTGCTGGAGAGCGGCTCGTAAAGCAGAGAAATGACCTTAGCGGCCTCCACAAACTCCCACAAGAGTTCGATTTTGCACAAGGTAAATGTTCAGGTCGACTAAGACTAAGGCTTGTGGAAGGAAGGCATTCGTGAAGACGAGCCACAGATAACTAATTCTGGATAGTATCCAAGCCCCAGAAATGTCCACAAAATATATGCACCCATGGTAAAAGACCCCCTGGTAAAAGACACCTGTTAAAGACACCTGGTAAATGAAACTTGGTCAAGGACTTGATAAAAAAACATAGTAAAAGACACATAGTAAAAACCCTTGGTAAACGACGTCTGCTAAATGACACATTTTAAAAGACACCCGGTAAACGACCCCTGCTAAAAGACACCTGCTAAAAGATACCTGGTAAAACCCGCCTGGTAAAAGAAACTGGAAAAAAAAACCTGATAAAAGACCCCTGGTAAAAGACCCCTAGTAAAAGACATCTGGTAAAAGACTCCTGGTAAAAAACATTTGGTAAAAGACCACTGGTAAAAAAACCTGGTAAAAGAGCCCTGGTAAAAGAGCCCCGGTAGAAACCATCTGGTGAAAGACCCATGGTGAAAGACATCTAGTAAAATACTCCTAGTAGAAAGCATCTGGTAAAAGACCCCTGGTAAAAGAACCCTAGTAAAAGACATCTGGTAAAATACTCCTAGTAGAAAGCATCTGGTAAAAGACCCCTGGTAAAAAACCTTTGCTAAAAGACGCATGGTAAAAGACTTTTGCTAAAAGACACTTGATAAAAGACCTTTGCTAAAAGACAATTTTAAAATACCCCTTGTAAAAGACAGCTGGTGAAAGATATTTGCTAAAAGACACCTGGTAAAAGACACCTCATAAAAGACACCTGGTAAAAGACCTTTGCTAAAAGACTCCTGGTAAAAGACCTTTGCTAAAAGACCCCTGGTAAAAGACCTTTGCTAAAGACATCTGGTAAAATACACCTGATAAAAGACCCATGTTAAAAGACACCTAGTAAAAGAAACATGGTAAAAGACCCACTTCTAGTAGACCACCTGGTAAAAGACCTCTTGTAAAAGACATGGTAAAAGACACCTGGTAAACGATACCCTGGCAGTGGGTTGGCTATCGTATCATTTAGAAACATTTAAACACACAGACTTAACAAGAATGGACAAGTCAATCAAAAGTATACGAGGACATGGCATGTATATGTTCCAGACCTGTTATTTGTCTTCTTCGATCAACTGATGCTGTGATTCTAGCACACGGACATTCACCACAACTTCTCGAGTACAGTCCCATTCCAGGGCCAGATTACCTCTCTTTGGTGGTCGTCATAAGTGGGTCAATCCTGCAAGATTTGTTCTGGTGTTTGCTAGGGTGAATTACAATCGCATGTGGCGGTGTCTATAAGACCCATTCTGTGGATGGTGGGCCTTGATTACGCAATATCTCGTTCTGAGTCTGAAGATCTTTATCTGACCATCTCTGCCAAGTTTGTCTATGATGTTATTCACACTTCTATTATTTGTGCCGTCCTCTCCATTCCGTCCTCGTGGGTCGTTTGATGAGTGTCCTTGCTTCTTTTCAGCTATGTGAAATATCGAGTCATTGTGCTGCCACTTTCGAAATTTGCAAGCTTATCTGCTATTTCGTTATCATCGATCCAACAGTGGGTCGGAATCCACTGCAGGACTAAAATATGTTATTTATTTGGAACAAAAATATGTTATTTATTTGGAACAAAAATATGTTATTTATTTGGAACAACAACATTATGTTGCATTGTATTTAATTTAAAAAAGTATATCTTGTTTGGGGCTTGCGTTGGCTTGGAATGTTCTCTTGCGATCTGCTAGATTGACCGTATTTCTTGTAGTTGCCCTTTGACTGCTGAACATGTTAAAGACATCTGCTTTACATCAGCTGAACTAGTTGTGATTAATTGACTGACACAAACTTACTTCAGCCCCGATTTGCAACTAGAATTCATAACATACTGCAGTTGACTACTTAAAAACACCTAAATTAATTGTGTATATGAAGAAGGGATCGTATATGAGCCTAAACTGTGCATATAATATAAACTGAGCCTAAACTGTGCATATAATATAAACACAGCCTAAACTGTGCATAATATAAACTGAGCCTAAACTGTGCATATAATATAAACTCAGCCTAAACTGTGCATTTAATATAAACTCAGCCTAAATTATGCATTTAATATAAACTCAGCCTAAACTGTGCATATAAAATACTATCATTCTCTGTGACTTTGCCAGACCGTAAGTACTGGAATATTTGTCTTCCGGTGCCTTGGGATATCTGGGTAAAGCTATTCAGGCTGTCGTCATGAAATCGTCGGCTCTGTATCCTGCTATATTTTTTTTACTACTAAAATACGTGAACATATCTGGACGAGATTCCGTGAGATTTCAATCATATCTGTTACTTGTATTCTGGAAGTTTCTGCTTTTTTCTTTTGGTACATCTTGAAAATCATCGTCTTCATCATCATCGGATTGAATAGTCTTAACGCTGGTTGTTAGGTTGTCTGAGCATGTCTCTCCATTTGACTCTATCGTCTGGTTGATCAGTGCTAAGACTGGTTGTTAGGTTGTCAGAGCATGTCTTTCTATTTGACTCTATCGTCTGGTTGATCAGTGCTAAGACTGGTTGTTAGGTTGTCAGAGCATGTCTTTCTATTTGACTATATCGTCTGGTTGATCAGTGCTAAGACTGGTTGTTAGGTTGTCAGAGCATGTCTTTCTATTTGACTCTATCGTCTGGTTGATCAGTGCTAAGACTGGTTGTTAGGTTGTCAGAGCATGTCTTTCTATTTGACTCTATCGTCTGGTTGATCAGTGCTAAGACTGGTTGTTAGGTTGTCAGAGCATGTCTTTCTATTTGACTCTATCGTCTGGTTGATCAGTGCTAAGACTGGTTGTTAGGTTGTCAGAGCATGTCTTTCTATTTGACTCTATCGTCTGGTTGATCAGTGCTAAGACTGGTTGTTAGGTTGTCAGAGCATGTCTTTCTATTTGACTCTATCGTCTGGTTGATCAGTGCTAAGACTGGTTGTTAGGTTGTCAGAGCATGTCTTTCTATTTGACTCTATCGTCTGGTTGATCAGTGCTAAGACTGGTTGTTAGGTTGTCAGAGCATGTCTTTCTATTTGACTCTATCGTCTGGTTGATCAGTGCTAAGACTGGTTGTTAGGTTGTCAGAGCATGTCTTTCTATTTGACTCTATCGTCTGGTTGATCAGTGCTAAGACTGGTTGTTAGGTTGTCAGAGCATGTCTTTCTATTTGACTCTATCGTCTGGTTGATCAGTGCTAAGACTGGTTGTTAGGTTGTCAGAGCATGTCTTTCTATTTGACTCTATCGTCTGGTTGATCAGTGCTAAGACTGGTTGTTAGGTTGTCAGAGCATGTCTTTCTATTTGACTCTATCGTCTGGTTGATCAGTGCTAAGACTGGTTGTTAGGTTGTCAGAGCATGTCTTTCTATTTGACTATATCGTCTGGTTGATCAGTGCTAAGACTGGTTGTATGAGGTTGTCTGAGCATGTCTCTCCATTTGACTCTATCGTCTGGTTGATCAGTGCTAAGACTGGTTGTTAGGTTGTCAGAGCATGTCTTTCTATTTGACTCTATCAACCGGTTGATCAGTCCTGAGACTGGTTGTATGAGGTATCTTAATGAGGCCTGTGCGGATTACAGTATGAAAATCAACATATAAACAACCGCAGATATGACGATTGCAAGAAAAGGAACTAAAACAAAAATATGTATACACAATCAACAAGTAAAACAGGTGAACAATTTCACGTACCTGGTTAACAAACTCTTAGCAGATGTTTAAGGACACACTAAAATCCAAAACAGATGTAATAAAGCAAGTGAAATCATTGGGTAAATGTCCCCGATATTACAATGTAAACACGTAACAATGGATACAAAAAGAACGCAACACAACACGATATTCCTCCCCTCATAGTGAAATAAGTGTCAAAATTGGACATTTTCAAGCAAAGATAAAAGAAACAATGTAACAACAGAGATCACATGGCTGTACATAATGCTTGGAGTAACAATAATGGATAGAATCAGAAACGAAGGAATTAAGAAACAAGTAGGTACAAGGTACAACACCAGTGATAGACCTCATAAAGAGACAGCAAACCAAATGGCTCAGCCACGTAGCGAAATACACACCAGATAGTATCCCGTAGAAAGCAATGCTGTACAGATACAATGGATACAAAGCCAAGAGCCGAAGACGCAAAAGATGGATAGCAGAAATAACAGAAGCAGTACAGATCCCCGTTTACGAAGCACATGCTAGAGCCCGGTGAAGAAATCTCTCCATAACTTGACGCTGAAAGGCACAAGCATAATCAAGGCAAAATGAAATTATTTTTTTTTTCATTTTCTATGAATAGATCAGCAGTGATGCTTGTTCTGCTAATACTCTTTGCTTACGATCACTGGAAGTGATTTTTATCCGAACATGTTTAGCTGGAGCACATCGGTAGATCAACTAATTTCTTAAATTCGAACCCTTTGTCTTAGAAAAATGCGGAAATTACTATTAAATTGAATAGTTTATCCACAGGGAGTGGCATTTGAAATATTGAATTTTACGTCAATAAAGCAGGTAAATAGTGGTGGTATGTTTTTGATCAAGCCGCAATGATTCGATGACAACCAGTGTACCTTAGGCATTGCAAGACCCAAACTGGTTATCTTGAGCAATGGATGACAAGCACTGTTTAAATAACAAACAATCCATTCAAGTGTTTGACACAGTGTAATTAGTCAAGAAGGAAATTAAAACAGTATCAACAATAGGATATGGCAATCGTGAGTGAATGAACGTAGAACGTAAGGACATTTCTGCAGAAGACAATGACTGATCGAGAATGAAATGTTAGATTAGTATAGTAATCCATAGGTTGGGTCAGGTGGGGTAGCCATGTCTCTTCTTCTCTGTCTTTTCCATCGCTAAATTCAAGTCATGTAATCATTTACAGCTGCATGAACTGGAGTGTGGAAGTTGCGAGAGTTAAAACCCCGTTTCTTTGACATCAATATCGAGTGCTCTATCAATAGGCAGATCCGACCATATAGTGTCTTATGTGAATGCTGAGTCGGGAAGTGATGATTTCAATTGAGTATTTGGTAGTATAGGAACTGCAATTGTTTTACCAGAAACCGCTCTAGAAACTTCTACCTTGCAGGTGATCAAGGTATACCAGAAGACAAATGAAGCATATGTAAAGAAATGAGTGATATAGATATTTTCGAATAGCCTTGGTCACAGAACGCGGCGCAAACCTTCTCATAAACATATCCACAGACACCCGTTGACGGAAACTTTGATATGGATGTCTGACGATCATTGAGAAAGAAGAGCTGAAACAACTAATATACAGATGGGTCTATTTCACTTGGGTCTTAGAGACACCGCCACATGCGATTGTAGAGCACTCTAGAAAACACAAGAACAAATCTTGCAGGGTTGACCCAATTAAGCAGACCACCAAAGAGAGGTAATACGGCCCGGGAATGCGACCGTACTCGAGAAGTTGGCTGGGACTTCTCTTCTAGAGCGAGAGACAAGGTACTTGACGAGCGTGCATACCTAACACATCGCCCAGTATCTGATTGAAGATCAAGGCAGAGACTATGTTGCTATCTTAGGGGGCTATCTGGGGCCATTTTAATTAGGACTGTGATCGTCTCATCTCTCAATCCTTGCTTCTGAATGTGCACAAGGGCTGTTTGTTGCGTGAGTGGATAGTGGATATTAAGGTCTCAAACCTCTGGAAACGTATGTGGATAGTGGACATTAAGGTCTCAAACCTCTGGAAACGTGTGTGGATAGTGGACATTTAGGTCTCAAACCTCTGGAAACGTGTGTGGATAGTGGACATTAAGGTCTCAAACCTCTGGAAACGTATGTGGATAGTGGACATTAAGGTCTCAAACCTCTGGAAACGTATGTGGATAGTGGACATTAAGGTCTCAAACCTCTGGAAACGTGTGTGGATAGTGGACATTTAGGTCTCAAACCTCTGGAAACGTGTGTGGGTAGTGGACATTAAGGTCTCATACCTCTGGAAACGCGTGTGGATAGTGGACATTAAGGTCTCAAACCTCTGGAAACGTGTGTGGAACTACTATCGCGATTGTGCTGAGTTTTGAGATAATGATAGATCTGACATCCTAGCCTTAAGGCACCCGCGGTGGGGATATTGGCAATGAATAAAGATGGCATCTTGAATGTGATCAATGATCTCCTATCGTATGAAGACACTATTCATTATTTTGAAATCTCACGCATCTCTAACAGAGAGAGGCCTTTGAAAGAATGATGCAGCAGTGTGTGCAACCAGTGAGCTATATGAATCATCAGTATCTACAATATTCGCCATTTACTAGAGGGACTTAGTACCTTTGAGTCTTCCCAGGGTGTAAATTAAACCGATTCCATTTTTCGATACGGCGTTTCCCAGGATTAGTCTGTTTGGATTGTGTTAACTGTACACAAGTTTCAGTTTGGCACTACAGACCATTGTGCCTGCGGCACAGCCCCCATGGAGGCAGAACATATTTTGCAGTCCTGTCCACTGTATACCGACAAAAGAAGTAGCATTTGGCAACAGCCAGTGTCCTTCCACGAGAAGCTGTACGGAAGCGTACATAGCCTTGAGTCGACTGAAGACTTCGTTAAAGTCATTGAAGCTGAGTTCTGAAGATGGACGAGGAAGAAGAAGAAGTGTTAACTGTACGAAACGTTGTCTAGTTCCAAGTCTCGTGCACCGCACCACCTTATGTCCAAACAGAGAATGCCGAGAGTCGTGTAATTGTTTCCCTCTTTCAATTTCTGATGCGACGCGTGTTCGTGTCCCAGGTTGTGCTACGACGTTTATCTGAAATATTTATTTAGTTATAGTAGGTTTTATTGAACCTCTAACTATTCAGACAATCGGATCTGTGGCCACATCACGACGTTTGTTGTGTGCAGAGTTTAACTGAAATCAAATAACGACTATCGCAGTAGATAACGGAGATGGCTTGGCTTCGTTCATTCTCAATCTCCCACTACCACACACTGAAAGGGCTTAAGTAGCAGAATGTAGTCCAGAGAACGGAATGCGTTGTGTTGTAGTTTACAGCTTGACTACGATATTTGCACCTTTTAGTCCAACACATCCGACTTCAGCTAGCAATTTGTGAGTACCGGGTTAGCATTCCCTCTTCGATCCCTTCTCCTTAGCCAGTCTGCCCTGCTGCAGCCTGTTATCCAGGATCACCGCGTGGAGGTGTAGAAGGGTCTTGGTAGCTTTGGTTCGCTGGCCCTGACGCTAGCAGTCAGCTATGGGTCGCTGACCACTGCAGCTCAAGCACTGCTCAGCATATTGATCCCATAACGGAGATTAGCTAAAACAAAACAATGACCACATGAGTAGAAAAAGGATTTCAACTAAAATGTGAACATCTCAGTGGACATGGGCGATGAACTAAAGTCAACCAGAGACCACCTCAGTAAATACATGATATGAATTAAAATCAACCATAGACCACTTCGGTATATTATGGGAGACGAACTAAAATCAACCATTGACCAAACCAGTAGATTGAGCAGTTGAACTAAAATCAGTCATTGGCCACATCAGTAGATAAGTGACATTAACTAAAATCAACCATAGACCCTCACATTAAATACGTGAGATTAACTAAAATCATCCATAGATCACCTCAGTAGATTCGTGAGATTAATTAAAGTCAACCATAGACCACTTCGATATATTATGGGAGACGAACTAAAATCAATTATTGGCCACTCCAGTAGCTAAATGAGTTGAACTAAAATCAATCATTGGCCACTCCAGTAGCTAAAGGAGTTGAACTAAAATCAATCATTGGCCACTCCAGTAGCTAAAGGAGTTGAAATAAAATCAATCATTGGCCACCTCAGTAGTGTGATTAACTAAAGCCATACCATCAATTTATTACATGCGTGAGATGAACTAAAATCAACCACAGACCACCTCATTAGATAAGTGAGATGAACTAAAATCAACCACAGACCACCTCATTAGATAAGTGAGATGAACTAAAATCAACCACAGACCACCTCATTAGATAAGTGAGATGAACTAAAATAGGGAGAACGGATGTTGCGTCTTAATTAAATACATAATTGAGTGCATGAGCTGCAGTGGTCAGCGACCCATAGCTGACTGTTAGCGTCAGGGCCAGCGAACCAGAGCTCCCAAGACCCTTCTACACCTCCACGCGGTGATCCTGATTATCAGGCTGCAGCCGATCAGACTGGCTAAGAAGAAGGGATGGAAGAGGAAATGTAAACCCGGTACTCAAAAAATGCTTGCTGAAGTTGGATGTGTTGGATCGAAGGGTGCAAATATCGCAGTGAAGTTGTAAACTACGAAACAACGCATTCCGTTCTCTTGACTACATTCTGCTACTTAACCCCTTTCAGTGTTTGGTAGTGGGAGATTGAGAACGAACGAAGCCAAGCCAAGTCAAATACATAATTTATTGCATCTAATTACTGAACAAACACAAGCATTAACACCTTTAATGTAAAATGAAGCAATACAAAAATATAAAAGTTTAAATAAAAACATATCCCCCAAAAACATTTTTCGTTACCTTGAAGTTAACAAGTGTGCTGACGAAGGCAAAGACAACTTTTAAGAAGCTAATAATTACCGTAACCCAACAAAAGATGACGCACTTCCTGGAGATCTACCGAAACGTAATCTTGTCATCTTTGAAATTGCGTACGGCACAAATTCCTTGAATTCAAACCAGCATATGCTCGAGAAAAGTCTGTTTTATTCAATAACCATTTATTGTACAATGCTACTGATATGGCGTCTGTGGGTTTCATGAATTGCGCTATTTAGATGAACAAATACTGCGTTGTCAAACATTATCCAGATTGATTTTGTTCATAGTGTCTTAGATATCTATTGATTCTGAGCTGGTTTCGTTTGCGACCGGTTTCTTCATGTGTTCATAATAATGTTGGTATTTGTTCATAGTAATGTTCGTAGGTATTCGATTACTCCATGTTCAATTGTTGTACCTGAATACACATATTTTGTATTTGTATGAATCGAAGACCTCATAATAGTTTTGTAAAGGTGAGAGGTAACAATACCCTTATATACTCTCATGATCTGACTACTGTCGGTGATACAGTGTTACATAATACGTTGTATCAGGTATCACCGGTTTTTATTTAAGTAAGGTGACCAATTCCCTTCATCGTTACCTCCTTTTCACTAATGGTAAATCGAGTGACCAATCATAACAGGTAGACTTGATCTTTTTTTAAGGCAGGATATAACAAAAAAACAGGTACTGAAATCTGTATGTCGTTCATACAGTCTGTCCTAGTATCGTTTGTAGTTATTCGATTGATGAGGAACGATACCAGAGCAGAAAGAAAACGATCGATGTTTTACGGTGACATCCTCTTCCACGAAATACAAATCCTCTTTGTGAACATAAACCAAACAAAGATAAGGACCACCAACAAAACAAGAAGTCAACATCAATTCAAATTCGGAGGTGTGGAAATAGAGCAAACCACGAACTTCGAGCATCTGGGCTAAAAGATTGATAAAAATGGTAACTGCTCAGAAGAAGATTGTCTATAGCAATGCAGAGGTTACACAGCCACAAAAAAAAAACAACCTGTCACAGAATGAATACTAACCGAATTGATCATTTTGAGAACCTGTGGTTTTTTTCTGATGCAACTTACGGATGCAAAACATGGACAGTTATCCAAACCGCAAGGAAAAGAATCAAATCCGTAGAGTAGAAATGCTACATAAAGGTCCTCGGAATACCATCGTCACTTAGTTCAAAAATTCCATCATAATTAAAATACATTTGAAAAATTCATTAAAATACTTTGGCCAACATCAAAAGACACAAAGGTCTTGAGAGGACAGTAATGGAAGGTGTGATGCCTAGCAGGAGAGGCAGGAGGAGTCCAATAAGGGGATGACACCGAGATATCAAAGAATGCCTAATTCATGTCCTCTTGTTTCGTTCAGAAACGTGAACCCAACTTGAACAGAAAATGTCAGAACTCAATGCCTTTGACATGCGCAACCAGCAACGCATCCTCGGTTTCCAGTGGCCAATCTCGTCTGTAATATCGAGTCTTCCCTCCATCTCGGACACTCTGGCCCGCGGACGAGTCTTCCCTCCATCTCGGACACTCTGGCCCGCAGACGAGTCTTCCCTCCATCTCGGACACTCTGGCCCGCCACCGATGTCTCTGTTTCGTCACGTGGCTCGACTGAACCAGGAAGTTCCGACTCACCAGATAATGTCCAATTCTACCAGGTGTAAGAACTGTCTCCTACCGGCGGGCTCGATACGTGGGAAGGGCCGTCTCCGTTCTACACGGATCCGACAGATAGTAGTCTCTCCTTTGGCAGTGAACGAGGTATGGCTACAAGCCTTACACATTATAGTGGTCCATCGACGCAACGAGTCCTAGATGCCTAGGCGAACATTATTATTGGGCATGACTCTGAAGTAGGCTGACGATCTGGCCAAAGAGACAGAAGCAGACCAGGATGGCGATGGCACTGGGTGTCAATGAATGATTGAGCGCCTCGTCCAGACTGGAGATTTAGCAAGAGATCGAGGTTCTTTAAGACGGGCTTGGATGGGAACGGCGTTCTGCAAGTGTCATGCTACATGATGATGGTGATGGTCTGCCACAGGGACAAAGAATACATTAAAATATCCAACAAACCTTTCTATAAATCAATAACAACACAATAAGCATTTGCTTTAAGAGCATATACATGCTATACACAGACTTCCTGCAAGTAGACCATCCTCAGTTGTTGTTACATAGTGCTATTTGATCCAGACATATAGTAACAAAAAACAGTTGTTAGTAAAAAAAACATGATGACCATCTTCAGCTGGCATGATAAATAAAACATATATAGATATTGTTTTAGTACAATCGTCGTAGAACTCGAATCTTGCAGCAAAACTGTAGGGTTACATCTGCAGTATCGGTACACTTTAAACTACCCAGCTGTAAACTACTGTTAAGAAAATAAATGCAGATAAGAAGAGAATTTGGCACACAATTCGAAGCTGAAAGAAGGCGAGGATGTGGTTGTAGTGGGGATTTCATCTTAATATATAAAACAAACACGAATGTAAATCGACATAAAAAACAAGTACCATATAAGCAGGAGAGATCAATTTCAGAGGTGAAGCAACAGCTGTTCATACATCAATTCAGAATCTTAGCCAAAACACAACGACACGGAAACCGAGCATTCTAAGAGACCCCAGGAGTGTACTCCAAGCCATCTCAAACCCAAAACAAGATAGACCCCAGGACTGTACTCCAAGCCATCGCAACCCCAAAATAAGATAGATCCCAGGAGTGTACTCCAAGCCATCTCAAACCTAAAACAAGATGGACCCCAGGAGTGTACTCCAAGCCATCTCAAACCCAAAATAAGATAGATCCCAGGAGTGTACTCCAAGCCATCTCAAACCCAAAACAAGATGGACCTCCGGAGTGTACTCAAAGCTATCTCAAACCCCAAACAAGATGGACTCTCACAGGAAATAAAATATGACTTCGGATTGCTGTCCCCAAAATATATCTAGTCCTACAGTCGATTCCTGGTCACTGTGGGATCTTTGGAAACGGAAAGGCAGAGGAGCTAGAGAAAGCTGGAAGTGGCGTTACACAGATTCATCATCCACAGAGCTATTAAGACGAAAAGACAATCGTAAATAGATCCACGAGGGTAGAATGGAGAAACCAGCACCAAGAATATAAACCAGAAGATGACAAAGTTGACAAACTTGGCAGATATCGACTTACACGGATTTTCAGACTCAGAATGGTGCATTGCAGAGTTAAAGCACACATCCACAGAATAGAGCTGAGAGACTCTACCACGTGCGATTGTGGAGCACCCAAGCAAACACCAGAACAGATCCTTCAGGATTGCCTCACTTATGCGCAAGTCAAAGAGAGGCAGCCTGGTCTGGGAGGGGGTGGAGGGGTGGGGGAGGAAACGATCATGCTCGAAAATATGTGGGGAACGGCGAAGACATAAAACGCATAGTCTCCTTAGTGGACCTCAAAGATGCTGGAAGTATAACACCAGTTGATAGAAAAGAAGAATGTATATGTGCCTGGCAGACGACGAAGAGGCCGGCCCAAAAAGAGATGGGAGGACAACATAAAAGAATGGACCAGTCTCCGACCAGAAGAGTCACAGGCAGCGGCATCTGACAGAGAGGGGTGGCGTGGAGTTGTGAGGATGTCTTCATGTGTGCCCCAACGACCTCACCGGTTACGGGATGACCTGACCTGACCTGATATGTATAAATTCATATCGGGTTTATCTATTCCAGCCTCTTTTTAATGGTTTCATCTCTTCTTCCATCATTTTTGTTTATTTGTAAATTTGCCGCTGCCCCCGAGGAAGGCCTGTTGGTTGTAACGTAGATTTCATTCTTATTTACGTCTCAGCGTGGTATCTGAACTACATGTTTAATTTACACTTCATATCAAACTGAGGTCTAGAACTACTTTCTCCAACACCCCATCTCTGACAGCAGTGGCTGTTATGCAACGACCTTTACCTTGCAGGCATATCCAATACAAACGCAATCCGTAAACTTAACTTGCTCAGTGGAGTCTGCTCTCTCTTGATGTATGACAGATTTCTACGCTACATTCCATGCTGCATGAAACCTATGTACACACATCGCATTGTCCTACCAAGGTTGAATGAAGCTGCATCGATGTTCGCTTGTCAATATTTAACATTCTCACATATTAAATCTCTCTTCTCTTTTTCCTTCTTTTCCTCTTTTTGTTTCATTTAGAGACCACGTTTCTCAGAGAAACCGTTCCTCTTCGAGCTTTGAATCCAATCTGTGAATAAGAGTTCTGATGCCATACTTTGGAGAATCGATTTGGGACAAATTTTCACTGAATGCGTTTGTTTTGTTGGTGTTTTTTTTCATACCTTTTCTTTTTTTAAACCTAATTTCGAACTGTTCTACGGCTGTGGTCAAAGCTGAAGTGTTGGCGTGTTCAAAAGGAAATGGGTTTCTGTGCAAGGAGAGCTGTGAAGCTGTGTTTTGTGTGGGGAGACACTGACATGTTGTGAGATTATGAAGGGAGGTCGGAATGTTAGTTAAAGAGTGGGGAGAGGAGAGAAACGTGAGGGAGGTGGCAATGATCAAGAAAAAAAAAGACAGGAGAATTAGATTTAAAAGTTTGAGAGAATTTGAGAGAAAGAGGAATAGGTTATAAACGGAGAAATGGTTTTAAGGATGAGTGATTAGGGTGGGAAGGATGGGGAGTGGCAGGGAGAAAGATGCACACAATGATATTTAGGATAAGAGAACAGAATTGACTGGGAGCATTTATGGGAAGAGAAAATGAGATACATGGAGCATTCAGAAAATGAGAGATGAATATCGAGAGAGAGAGAGAGAGAGAAAGAAAGAAAGAGGGAAAAAGAGAGATAGAGCGAGCGAGAAATAGAGAATGAGGGAGACAGAATGAAAATACAGAAATTGTATCTGGTACAGCTAGTGCTGTACCAATGTGTTTTATGTTTGGATATACTAGGGAGGGTGAAGACCGCGCATACATGTCAGAGTGCGAGAGAGAGAGAGAGAGAGAGAGAGAGGGGGAGGGAGAGAACAGGATGAAGACCATTGATATTGTTCATATTGACTAACACCGGCTGTTGAGCCGGTCGCTCTGTTGCAATCAATGCTAAGAATTTGCAGTGGTTCTGTAGCTGCTAAGTGAAGCTGTAGGACCTGTTAGTGATTGTTGGGGTACCTGGGGATAACGTGTCTGTCTGTTGCATGTCCTGGGCAAGGAATCACTATTTGTTGCAATGTGATATGTTGATGACTGTGGTTGCAGATGTTATGTTCCCGTGCAGGGTCTAATGTGTTTTTCTATTTGTTAGGTAAGAAGAGACACGTCTGATAAGGCAAAACTTACTGATAGGACATGTTAGTCATGGTCAGACAAAACATACTGATCGGACATGTTTGTCATTGTCAGACAAAACATACTGATCAGACATGTTTGTCATTGTCAGACAAAACATACTGATCGGACATGTTAGTCATTGTCAGACAAAACATACTGATCGGACATGTTAGTCATTGTCAGACAAAACATACTGATCGGACATGTTTGTCATTGTCAGACAATACATACTGATCGGACATGTTAGTCAGGATCAGGTAATACATACTGATCGTACATGTTATGATCAAGTAAAATATGCTGACCAAGACCACCATCTTGACTTCTTCGCAGTTCACCCTGGAGACGGGCTGTTCTCTTGCAGTCTTGCTAACGAGGAAATGGATCGACGTGATCCTCGTGGTAGTGAGTGACACGCGGATGAAGTCAAGGATAGCCAAATTGCCTGGAGGATCCCAGTACATCTTCACCAGAACACTCGGGATGTGAAAATATGTACTGCTACCAGCCACTTAACGACCTTTTACTAACTTATTGTGGGCATTCAACATCACCAGCAACAACAACAATATTTATGTTAAGTGTGATGTGTTCGCGGGGGGGGGGGGGGGGGGGGGGGTTGCGAATTCTGGGCTAGATGTCCCGCTCGTTAAATGAAAGTGAAGCGTCTGATATAGCCTCACCTTTCCAGGTGTAGAGATCGCAGCTGGATTCACTGTTCGGCTTGCCGTTCAGGAGTTCACATGCCCATGGCCTCTCCTACATTATTGTGTCGCCAGCAGCACTTTCATGATGTGCCCCCTGTTTCTTACAGAGCCTGCTGTGGGGCGTGACCGAATACCCGGCGGTATAACAGGGCGATCAGATTGAGCTCATTATCCTTGGTTGGCAGACAATCTAAGAGAAGTTAAACTTTGATTCTACACCCGGGCAGACGAAGCTCGTTAGCCTGTTCTGGTAGTTCGCCTAGGAGAGGAGGAACTCTGATTTTAAACCCACAAGTCCCAGAGAGTGCTCGCTAGACTTGGGACGATGTCTCGAGTAACTAGCATCTGCGGTCAACGACTCCACTACCTTGTGGAAAGTTACGGAGAGGGTAGGGCTTCGGGAGTAAACCTAGATAGAAAATCAGGAGTGGTAGCATCTAAGGCGGATGGTTTAAAAATTGCGAACTCATTCCTGCAGCTGATCTGCTGCCAGATTATCATGCTTTGGATTACACCAGCGAGGCCGAGAGGGGAATCCTGTAGTTTTAACAGCCAGTGGTCTCCATATTCAGCGCCGAGGCTTGCGTCCTGAGAGGCAACTCACAGGGTGCCTCGTGCATTGTCTGCGAAGACTGAGACGCCTATGAATGAATGGGTGTGTTTTGTGCTTAGCTGGAAGACTAGCTCTGCATCCTGTTTGGTACTTTGTTATATCATTTTTGTTTTGTTATGTCTTTTCTATAGTCATAGCTAGCCCGATAGACCCTTCCTTACATTGGTTCAGCTATTTTTCCTTGAAATTGTTTTAAAATTGATGTTTTGCTGTATTTATGTTGTCCGGTATGTTTATTTGAACCATGCTTGCTCCTAGTTTTAGCTAGTCTGTCTGCTTCCTCGTTGCCTGATTTATGTATATGTCCGTGAATCTACTAGATGTTAAGTTGTCTTTGTTATCCTCTCCGCTATCTCAGTCATATAACTTCGTTGTTGTCAGTTTGTAGGTTTTGCCTGTTAAATTATTCGTTAATAAATGAAGACAACAATATTGTAAGTTTTTTTTTCTTTATTAAACTTCTTGAGAATTACCCGGATTTTACTGTTTTTGGTGCGGTGATTTCTGCTTCGTGGTTATTGCCGTGTTCTCCTGCTAGTTCACATAGTTCGAATCTTCGAGGAACAGTTCTTAAGTATCAGGAATTTTATTAGATACTTTATGGAAATAGGACGATCCATACATTTTTGGTGGGTCATAGTTCCCCTGCCTCGGAAGACACTTGTTACACCTGTAGACACTTGTTATTTTTGTAGACACGTGTTACACCTGTAGACACGTGTTACACCTGTAGACACTTGTTACACTTGTAGACACTTGTTTCACCTGTAGACACGTGTTACAGCTGTAGACACGCGTTACACCTGTAGACACTTGTTACACGTGTAGACACGTGTTACACATGTAGACACTTGTTACACGTGTAGACACGTGTTACACCTGTAGATACTTGTTACACCTGTAGACATGTGTTACACCTGTAGACACTTGTTACACCTGTAGACATTTATTACACCTGTAGACACTTGTTACACCTGTAGACACGTGTTACACCTGTAGACACTTGTTACACGTGTAGACACGTGTTACACCTGTAGATACTTGTTACACCTGTAGACATGTGTTACACCTGTAGACACTTGTTTCACCTGTCCACTAGCTTATGGATGTCCTCTATAAACATTTATTTGGATGAGACCTTTAACCAATTGTGTGCCGCTTTTATTACCTCGTTGTCAGCTGCTTTGGGATCCATCTTCTACACACTATCCTATAACCGACGCCATCAGAGACAATTGTGTGCGCAAAGCCGTGGCTCATGTTGAAATAAATGGCTTTTTTTTTTATTAATGGTGACTCGTCCGTTGCAACGGACAAGCTGGCCGATTTACTGTTTCACTCTGTCAGCTGCCCCGTTTTCTGATCACTCACTCCGTGCAGATTTATGGCGCTTTGTCTTCTGTTTCAAAATTTATCTACCCATTCATACACTCTTTCATGACACAGACAACTGTATCTATACTAAACCTTAATTTGTCTGTGAATTTCAAAATGAATCACACTTTCTGGCCACAAGAAAAACCAATAATATATGTTTGATTTTCCACAGTCCAAATCGACAGTGAGGCAGTCATGTTGTACGTTACATTGCATATGCACATACTTTAAATCGTCACGACCCATACTTGTGGTATTGCTTAGAAGCCAGTAAGTCCAGAAATAATATTTTCCTTTAAACTCGTACATACTATTCTATGCCGATCTAAAATGAAGTGTTTGTTACTTAATGGCTGTATCTATATTTTCAGGTGTGTACTTTATTAACGCTCCATGTCTGACGGTTATATTGAGGTCTTTAAAGCACTTAAAAATTGGCCTGATGTTTGTCGTGAGCCATGCTTTTGAGAGAGTAATTTTGTTTTTCAAGCAACCTTTGGGACACTGCCACTAACCATCTGACTGTGGCTTGATCATCGGTACATTTCATGAAATAAACTTTCATACCATTGACTTTGACAGTGTTACAGCTCCGAAAAACATTTTCAATCATCATCTCAGAATATGTTTTATAGAGGCTTTGTGGCAGCAAGAAACCCTGTCTTACCCCCAATATAGTTGAGAATGGACATGCTAACCTTCTGATTTCAATAATCGCCTCTTCATTTACATACAGATTCCGGATTAGCCAAAATAACTGTTCTCTCGATACCAATGTGTTGCAATATAAGAACATGTTTGTTTCTGGGGAATTGACCAAAGACGTTCTAGTAGAAGATAAAGCAGATAAATATTGGCGGGCCTTCATCTGTAATTCTTTCTGCAAAAAAACCACACTGATCCGATGGCAACCCGCGTACCTCCGACCTTTCGAAATCCAAACTGGTTATCTTTTCACACCTCCTCTATATTGACACCAATTATCACCTAAATTATCTTTAATAAAATTGTAGATCCTTGTAGTATAAACCTCATTGTTAATAGTTGGCTTTATTCTATTGCATTATACATTTTGGACCTCCAAATATACTGGGCTCTGGTTCTAAGAGCTCCCAAAGAATCGTCACGTTCTGGACACAGTCTGCCCCAACTCTGCTCTCGAGGCTTCTACCCATTATTTGGTCTTGTTTGAAGCTGGGTCTCTGTGGCGAAGTGGTCAAGCCGTTTGCCTCGTTGGCGAAGTGGTCAAGCCGTTTGCCTCGTGTTCAGACAGTCGGGGTTCGAATTCGAAAACCCGAGCGATGAAGTTGAGCCCTGGCTTATAGTTTTTTTTTCTTTCTTTTTTCAAGCAGCACATAAGAGGATAATGTCCGAGTTCAGTTCAAAGTCAAGACTGCTTCTCAGACCATATACGGTGGTGGGTACTCAACACGCCACACTACAAAGACTGCTTCTTAGACCATATACGGTGGTGGGTACTCAACACGCCACACTACAAAGGAAATCGTGTCAGCAACCTACCTGTAAGGCAGTTTGTAAGAAAAGAGTTTTCCTTCTTGTATACAAATAGTCAGCTATGGCTTACGGACTTCTTCGACCCAGTGCAGTCTGATTTTAGAGGTGCAGATCGTTGCACTACGACGCTTCTGTTGTTGTTAAGAACGCGTCACTTCGCGTGAAGATCAGGAGATTCCATGTTTGCTGCCGGAGGCGATGTGTTAATGATGCCGTGGAAGGATTGGAACAAAATTAAGAGAGATCATTCTCAATTCCAAAGCAGCATAGAACATCATTTTAGTCCCTGAAGAAGGTAGTAAGTACAATAACAAAGTTAATGGCAGAAGATTAGAAAATACCAATCACGCTCGTTCATGTATGTAACCTTCTTTGCTGACTACTATTAGAACGTAACTAGTTTCTTTTGTCGTTGTTAAAATAATATCAAAGCATTGTTAAATTTCAATTTTGGGGTCTACCAGAAGAATTTAGAAGGCTACGGATTAAATGCCTCTTCACCATACAGTCATCTCGCAGTTTATGTAGTTTTTATGGGGGACGGCGTGGGCTAGTGGTTAAGTGACACGGCTCAGAACCGGAAGGTTCTCTGATCGATCCCCATCACAGCACCGACCGTTACCCAGAGGAAGCAAGCCCTTAGAAAATGCAGGAGGAAGCAGATCATTACATACAATTCATGCTGAAGTCGGATGCAATTGGCCGACAGGCGCATAATAAAAACCACAGTGCAACGCACACCACCTTAGGGAATAGAGAAATAAATCGAACGCAAAAAAAAATAGTTTTTATTTTTACCACTTAAGAAAATAACATAAGGGCTTCTACCAAGATGTTTAACTTGTATCTTTTTGAGACAGATACTCAAACCGCTCGGCCATCTGCTCATGTTGTCCTCGGTCCCAGCTTGACACTGATCAATAAACGTATTTCTGCCTTTGTTTACCTGTGATATGTCACTCAACCTCAGCCGCTTACATTTTTTCCATCTCAAATCGAATTTGATATTTTAACTGAATTCTAGCGAAAACTCTGGAATTAATTTTCGCGATTTAACATGCACCATCTATAATTGTAAGCTGCAGAATTGGCCATAAAACTTAATGTAGCATAAACTAAGTGGAAAATTAACATTTGCAATCTCAAATTAATATTAACAACCACGCTAATTTGGAAATTGCTTTTTTTTTTAGAAAAGAAAGACAAACAGTAGCTTTGGACAATAAGCTGACAAGTATATTTATTCTTACAGAACTACCTGTAATTAAATGTAGTCATAACGCGAGACTTATCAACATCATGTGGGAGGCCGACCGCCCCAGTCGATCAGAGATCTCTACAGCTTCATGTACTGAGTTTCTTTTATCAAATTGTCCATTGAACCCGAGGCTGTATCTGAAAGTCTTCTTGGCGGAAAGAAAACAGTACAGCAAACCAGTTTCTTTTCCGGCTTGTCTGGTCTGCGTCGTTGACTCTCTCAATTTGCCTCTTTCCTTCAAGAACGGCTTGTTTTGTAAACTAGTTACTGTTTCTGTAACTCCAGTATTTTTTATGATGGGAGGGAATTTTCCCTCATTACTCATCGTATTTGTGTTCTGACCTCGAGTTAACCGATCAATCATTTTCTTTCTGTTGTCCTTACCTCTCCTGTTCATTATTCCAGAAATAGTGCTCATGTGCTATAGAGAAATAGCCTCAAATTCCGGTCCATGGGCTATATACGGCAAGAAATGGGATTTAAGCTTTGGTTCGTGATTAGGAATACAATTTAAAGGATAAGAAAGCCAGGGAGCAGATTCCAGTTTCGAATTGTCTTGCGCTGAATGTATACAACTATGCATTGTACTGCACTGAATTTATCCAACTAAGAATTGTACTGTGCTGAATTTATTCAACTCAGAATTGCACTGCGCTGAATTTATGCAACTCAGAATTGGACTGCGCTGAATTTATGCAACTCAGAATTGTACTGCACTGAATTTATCCAACTCAGAATTGTACTGCTCTGAATTTATACAACTCAGAATTGCACTGCGCTGAATTTATGCAACTCAGAATTGGACTGCGCTGAATTTATGCAACTCAGAATTGTACTGTGCTGAATTTATGCCACTCAGAATTGTACTGCACTGAATTTATCCAACTCAGAATTGTACTGCTCTGAATTTTTACAATTCAGAATTGCACTGCGCTTAATTTATACTTCATACTTGTACTGCACTGAATTTAGCCAACTCAGAATTAGATTTCGCTGAATTTATCCAACTCAGAAAATGACTGCGCTGAATTTATCAGCTGAGAATTGAACTGCGCTGCGGCTGCGTGTGTTCAAGTCAGAATTGGCTGCGCTATATTTATCCAACTCAGAATTGCACTTAGATGAACATGCCCTATTGCAGAACTCAAACATTTTGAAACCTCTTCATGGTCATGCCTGTTTATGAAGAAGATAAGCCCGACACGGATCCTCAGAATTATGACCGTCGGCTGCATCACGCTCCCCGTATGGTTGGTAAGAAGCCAGATCCTGTTCTGGGTGGAAAGGAAAGCCACAAAGGTTAGGTCAGGTCATGCTGTAACCGGTAATATCGTTGGGGCACACATGAAGACATCCTCACAACACCACGCCATCCTTCTCTGTCACCGGCCGCTGTCTGTGACTTATCTGGTCGGAGATTGGTCATTTCTTTTATGTTGTCCTCCCATCTCTTTTTGGGACGGCCTCTTCATCGTCTGCCATGCACCTTTCCGTGGATGATTTGATTTGCAAGACCATTCGATCTCGACATGTGATCTTACCAAGCGAGTTTCCTTCTTTTGACAGTTGCGAAGAGGTCTTCAAAAGTCCCTATTGCTGTTGTAACTCTATCTCATTTACGCCACAAAACCCCACGACTAATATCTAAAATCCACAAGAGCTGATAGCTCAGGAAGCTGATTAATAATAAGAATAGTGATAACGATAATAATGTAGATTATTGTTGATGTTGTTGTTTGGAATGCCCACAATTAGTAGGCTTACTCTCTTGTGCGCCTTGAAAAGGACGTCAAGTGGCGAGTTGCAGTAGCTTTTCTCACATCCCGAGCATGCTGGAGAAGGTTGTCCGAGGTCCTTCAGGCGGTTGTGCTATGCGTGGCTTTATCTGCGTGTCGCTCACTACTACGGGAATAACGTCGATCCCTCACCTCATTAGCCGGGCTGCCATGCAAACAGCCCGTTTCCAGGTTTCCAGGGAGGGCTACGAGGAAGCCGAGGTGAGGGTCTTGGCCAGCATATTTTGCCCGACCCTGATTAAAATGTCTGATCAGTATCCTGTGCCCGACCCTGACTAACATGTCTGATCAGTATGTTTTGCCTGACCCTGACTAACATGTCTGACCATTATGTTTTGCCTGACCCTGACTAACATAGCTGATCAGTATATTTAGCATGACCCTGACTATCATGTCTGACCAGTATGTTTTGCCTGACCCTGACTAACATGTCTGACCAGTATATTTTGCCTGACCCTGACTAACATGTCTGACCAGTAGTCTATGCCTGACCAAACGTTAGTCTTTCTCCCCAATATAATAATACAAAATAACAAAAATAATATAACCGAGTGGTTATCGCGGAGTCTGTGTGTATGACAAGAACAAAAACAGCACCACTGCCTCACAGAGAACATATCGTAAAAGGCAACTAACTGTATTACATGGCATAACACCGGAAATGGTTAAGGGGCTTGTTAAGAGCAGCGTAGATGGCCCGTAACATGCGGCGGGTCTACTCTACTGTAGTTTTTGCGTCTAGTTAAATGGACTCGCACATCAGTTAACCACCCTCCATAGTGAAGTAATAAGCTGTTTGAGCCTAGACCGCTAAGAAGTAAATCCTCCTCCTGTCTACAACCAGCTCACTCCACAGATGGGACCAGCACAGTGGCTTAAGCTCCTATAGAAGTCCAGGTCAACTAATTCTAAGACTTAGAATATAAATGGCAATGTTAATATAAATAATAATATTAATAATGATACTAATGGGGACTGCGTGGTCTAGTGGTTAAGTGGCACGGCTCACTGTCTGAAAATGCTGGGTTCGATCCCCATCACAGCACGTTCCGTTACCCCGTGTAGGCAAACCCTTAGAAAATGCAGGAAGCAGACCCCTACATAAAATAAATGCTGCAGTTTTACAAAGAGCAAGCCACACATCATGAGAAATTAATTGTTATAGATAATACTACGTTAATAGCACGCAAAGTCCATTGGCGCAGATTTGTTATCAGGGAATCAATTATATGTAGTGGTGGGTTTATGCTCCAGCTGCAGCTGTAAAGGGCACAAAGTAGCTCGCGAAACACAAAGTTAACATCCTGTTGAACTGGGGACGGCGTGGGGTAGTGGTTAAGTTACACGGCTCACAATACTTGGAATGCATTGCCACAGAAAGTAGTAGAGGCAGGAACAATTAATGCATTTAAGAATAGATTTGATGCTTATAGCTTCTAAACCAAAGAAATGTAAGTAAACTGGTTGTTTTCAGACTCTGATTAGTCTTCTGAACCAGTATAAAAGCGTTAAGTTGCAACCCGAAGGTGCTGGGTTCGATCCTCATTACAGCACCTGTCGTTACCTCGGGGAAGCAAATCTTACATAATGCAGGAAGAAGCAGACCCTTACATAAAACATATGCCGAAGTCGGATGCACTGGACCGACAGGCGCAAAATACAAACTTAGCGCAAAGCATACCACTTTGGACAATAAAGAAATCAGGCAAACGCAACAAAAACAAAGAAATCGAACAACTAAAAAAATCCTGTCCAACCAAAATTCTCCAATGTTTCGGAATAAAAGTCATTCATTATCTGCTTGTTCCGTCGCACACAAGTTTTTTTACGAAATGATCTATGTTTGATCTATATTAAGGGTGTTTGACGCCAATTGGTCGGACTTGTTTACTATTCCTATTGCTGCTAGAAACACACCGTTTGACACCGTGTATCAGGGGAGGAAGACTAGCGTGTGGTCAGGCAAAATATACTGATCAGACATGTTAGTCAGGGTCATGCAAAATATACGGATCAGATATGTTAGTCAGGGTCAGGCAAAATATACTGATCAGATATGTTAGTCAGGGTCATGCAAAATATACTGATCAGATATGTTAGTCAGGGTCATGCAAAATATACTGATCAGATATGTTAGTCAGGGTCATGCAAAATATACTGATCAGATATGTTAGTCAGGGTCATGCAAAATATACTGATCAGATATGTTAGTCAGGGTCATGCAAAATATACTGATCAGATATGTTAGTCAGGGTCATGCAAAATATACTGATCAGATATGTTAGTCAGGGTCATGCAAAATATACTGATCAGATATGTTAGTCAGGGTCATGCAAAATATACTGATCAGGTATGTTAGTCAGGGTCAGGTAAAACATACTGGCCAAGATCCTCATCTCGGCTTCCTACTAGCCATCCCTGGAAACGGGCTGTTCTGATGGCAGCCTGGATAATGAATTGATGGATCGACGTGATCCCCGTAGTAGTGAGTGAAACGCAGATGATGCCAAGCATAGTACAACCGCCTGGAGGACCCCGATCAACCTTCATCAGCATGCTCGGGATGTGAGGAAAGCTACTGCAACCCGTCACGTAACGTCCTTTACAGGGCGCATAAAAGAGTAACCTACTCATAGTGGGTATTCGCAAACAACAACAACAAACATAACAACAACAATAACAACATCGTGTCAAGTATATCGTGGACGTATATAATACATGTTTTATGTTCTGAGTGAACAATGAAGGCACACATTGTGAATGTGAAACAATTACCAATGAACAACACCACCTTCTTCTTTCTGATATAGATTTTAAACATATCTTTTGTTTGCAAAAAAGTTGTTCGGTTATTTTAAATTTAGATTGCTCGAAGTAGTCACCATCATCATGTGTCATATCATTGACAAAGACACTATCACCGCGCCCTTGTAAGAGAGGATCGTTATGCAGCTCTTTCGCATTAACTTAACGCCTTTATACTGGTTAAGAAGACACTCCAAATTATGTATTCATCATCATCAGTCCCGTAATCTAGAAGGTCGTTGAGGAACCATTATTGCAATTTGTCGAACCAGTTCCCGCCATACGTCTCAATTTTTCGCCAAGGTATTAGATTCAGCTATAGACCTTCCCACTCGTTTATATTGTTCTCCCATCTCTTTTTTGGTCTCCCTCTCCAACGTTTCCCAGGCACAGTGCCTTGCATGACGGTCTTGGTTAGCCCTATCGATCGTGAAACATGTCCATACCATGTCAATTTTCGTGGTTTTACTATACGGCAACAAGTTTTTATATTGATCGCTATACTTCTTCGTTCGTTCGTTCTCAATCTCCCACTACGAAACCCTGAAATGGCTTAAGAAGCAGAATATAGTCTAGTGAACGGAATGCGTTGTGACGTAGTTTACAGCTTGGCTGCGAAATTTGTACCTTTCGGTCCAACACATTCGACTTCAGCAAGCATTTTTTGAGTACCGGGTTAGCATTACCTCTTCGATCCCTTCTCCTTAGCCAGTCTGTCCTGCCGCAGCCGGTTATCCAGGATCACCGCGTTGAGGTGTAGAAGGGTCTTTGCAGCTTTGGTTCGCTGGCCCTGACGCTAGCAGTCAGCTATGGGTCGCTGACCCTGACGCTAGCAGTCAGCTATGGTTCGCTGGCCCTGACGCTAGCAGTCAGCTATGGGTCGCTGACCCTGACGCTAGCAGTCAGCTATGGGTAGCTGACCCTGACGCTCAAGCGCTGCTCAGCGTCTTGATCCCGATCGATATACAACCAGTTTATTTTACTTCGCTTTATCTAATAAGTATGCGCATCCTAACTATTTTTTAATAAGTAGATTGATCATACCTCTACTCTTTCCCGTCACAATGGTATTCCAATCATTCACAACTCTCTATCTAAACAAACATTTCCTAGTATCAATGCCTTTATCAAATGTCCATTTTTAACTTTGAGGTATGACTTTATCAAATGTCCATTTTTATCACTGAGGTATGACTTTATCAAATATCCATTTTTATCTCTGAGGTATGACTTTATCAAATGTCAATTTTTATCTCTGAGGTATGACTTTATCAAATATCCATTTTTATCTCTGAGGTATGACTTTATCAAATGTCAATTTTTATCTTTGAGGTATGACTTTATAAAATGCCAATTTTTATCTCTGAGGTATGACTTTATCAAATGTCCATTTTTATCTCTGAGGTATGACTTTATCGAATGTCAATTTTTATCTCTGAGGTATGACTTTATCAAATGTCCATTTTTATCTCTGAGGTATGACTTTATCAAAGGTCCATTTTTATCTCTGAGGTATGACTTTATCAAACGGCAATTTGTGTCTAAGAGGAATGACTTTAACAAATGGCTACCTTTATCCAAGAGGTATGATTTTAACAATCTGGATCGTTATCTTCAGAACATATTTAATGTCGTGTGTCCATCTTAACCTCGATCTAACTCTCCCTTGTATTCCACGTACCATACCTTCCAGTGCAGTTTATTTCTCACGACATTATGACTTTTGATGTGGCCAAAATATTTCAGTTCCTTTGACGTAATGCTGTGTACCAGCCAGTTTTGTTATAAAACAACTCTTTTTTTTAGGACGCCTGTGCATTTCTTTTAAACTGTCCGTTCTATTCTGAGACATATCCTGTAGCATTTCAGCTTGAGAGATTCAGTTATTTTCTTTAGTGTTTGTCTGATGGTCCATGTCTCGCATCCGTACATTACCACAGGCAAGTTCCTTGTCTTTAGAATTTGGTTTTTGTTTTGTTCGAAAATCGTCGAAGGTTTCTCTTTTATTGAACATTTGCATTGACATAATCATTCCTCTCCTGATCTATGTCTCGCAATCTCCATTGTTGCTGATAATGTGAATCGAGATATTCGAAACTTGTGACCTTTTCAATTGATGGCATTATTGTAGAGTACTTCAGATTTCTTTATTGTGTTTTGTCAGTGTTCATTTTCCTGGTTTTACTGATGCTCATTTTGGGATTTAGTTATCTCTAAATAAAACGCTGTTGCTGCCAAATAATGGTGTGTAGGACTGAAAAGTGCAAATATCGCAGTCAAGCTGTAAACTAGCGACACAACGCATTCCGTTCTTCGGACTACATACTGCAAATTCCAAAGCCTTGATCAAAACTTGTCAGCAGGGAATTGAGAACGAACGAAGAAGAAGAAGATATCGCTATCGAAAAAGACCTCGATCATTGAGGACAAACAAATCTGCTAATCAAATGACAGAATATTATTTTTGCATACGGTTTGAGGTTTTAATCTCAAATTATTTTGAGAAATTGTCCGGGCTAAGTTAGTACAAAGTTGGTAGTCGCTGTAGTACAATGGGTATAAAACAGTGTGATATGATGCACCGCATTCCAAACGACGACACAGTCGCTCTAAAGTGGATCCCATCTGACTGCAGCATATCAGGAGATAAGAAGACAGACAGAATGTGTGAGAGGACAAACACGGAGAACAATCCACTATCAATAATCAGTCTCCGGTGCATCTCGGGTCACTGCGGCATATCAGCAACAAAGAGAGAAAGACAGACTGGTCAGGGAGGCCAGAGAAGGAGAATGATTTACCCAACACAATCACAACCAGAAGTTAGGGCACACATCCAAAACAAGTATAAACAACTGTGGGAGAAGAGAACAAACAGCAAACACCGATGCAACCACATGAACAAACTAAACAGGAAACAGTACACCACAATTTCCCGCCAGAGACCAGATTGAGTTTCATGCTAAATACACACATGCATAAAATGAAAGCAGCACAGACTGCACAATGGACATGCTAGAGGTCGGCCCTACACATCAAACACGTCCACTGCATCAACGCTCCCGTGAGAAGACGTGGCCCAAAGCAATTCCACGCGAGAACCGTTGATGACATACGATTGACGTGTCACTTCCTGCAGGCTGTCTATCAAGCGGCATAAAACCAGCATAAGAAACCGAAAGCTACAAAAACAGAGGCGATACAGCAAGATATAATGCGACAGCAGAAGTGCCGATATAGTGAGATATGATACGACAGCAGAAGTGGCGATATAGTGAGATGTGTTGCACTAGCAGTTTCCTTGGTTACGGGGAAGAAGACTAACCATTAAGTATACATACTTCTTCTTCTCTTCGTTCGTTCTCAATCTCCCGCTACCAAGCCCTGAACGTTCGCAATCTCCAGCTTCCAAGCCCCGAACATTCTCAATCTCCCCTACCAAGCCCTGAACGTTCTCAATCTCCCGCTACCAAGTCATGAACGTTCTCAATCTCCCGCTACCAAGTCATGAACGTTCTCAATCTCCCGCTACCAAGTCATGAACGTTCTCAATCTCCCGCTACCAAGTCATGAACGTTCTCAATCTCCCGCTACCAAGTCATGAACGTTCTCAATCTCCCGCTACCAAGTCATGAACGTTCTCAATATCCCGCTACCAAGCCCTGAACGGAAATTCTGGCTACACTTTCTTCTGGAGTAGCTGCATCAATCAGGAGCGACATTAGACAGGTGTTGGATTTGTCATAAAATCCACAATAGTACATCGATTAAAAAGTCTACCTAAGGAAATTAGTGATTGCCTCATGACAATGCGGCTTCCTGTGACAGGGAAACGACAGGCCACAACCGTAAGTGCCTACACACAAACTGTCAAATCCAGACTAAGCCAAAGATAGGTTCCATGACGATCTGGAGCCACTTATCGCTGCAGTCCTAAAATCCGACAAATTGATTCTGCTAGAAGATTGTAACTCTATTTGGCACAGGCTTCACTGCGCGGGATAGCATCAGTAGTCGAAATGGCACAGGCAAAATGTAACGGCAACGGCCTACTCCAGATAGTCAACCGTGTTAAAGGTCATATACCTTTCAAGGTGAAAGTGTTTGCTAAACTTGTCTAGTTTCTTTCAGCAATAATAATTTATAGAGCAACAGAGTTGACCCTGGAGCCGGTCTCCGTCAAGTTTCATCTTGGCTTTTTGGCTAGCTATGGCAGAGTTAAGCTAAACCTGTACTTAATCTGATTTCATTATATCAAAGCCAGTTTCACAAGAAAATCAACATTTGCTTTATGTGCACAATCTTCCAATATTGTGATGGGGATTCCTGGAATTTTGTGAAATAGTCTAAATGAAGAGAGGATTATTGATTATTCCATCGATGCAAATTTTTTTATAATACAGTGGGCTCTTTACACTCCAGCCTAAGAATAGAGTCTTTAACGCTTTATCTGCTCTGTCGATACGCCGTCACGACAGCCTAGGGCTCTTTCAATTCTTGGGCACTAGAAATGAAAGAATAATGAGGGTTTAGCGCCAGGAATGTTTCCTGCATGTTTTAATGATCGTTGCCAGGACACATTGACAAGTTCTGTGGGGTGATGTAATGTACATTTAGCCTGGAAGTAAACAGACCTGGCCTGTTCTGTTGTTTTGATTCGACCTCACTGCACTGCGGGTGCACTCAATTGACACTTAGTAACTTTCGGCAAATGGCAAAGGGGTTACATATTGATGGTGCATGCAGCTCGTTGATAATACACACTTTTGTTCCGATCTCCATGCGTCCCATTCTGTTCACTCCTTGTTTGATTTCAAAATTCACAGTCTGTTCATTTATAATTCATGTATTGCATTGTCGTCATTCAACAGGCCGGCAATGATATCTTTTAACACATCCACAAGTATCCGTATCCAAAGTGCACATAATGGATATTTCAGCTTTTTCGCTGAGCAGAGTCAAGCATAACAGGGCGGTAGATCCACTCCAGAACCTCGAACAAGTGATCATGTTCCGCTTGAGAATGGGACATAAGAGATTGAATAGCCACTTACACCGGCTAAAATTGGCTCCATCGTCAATGTGAATGTGCAGGCAGGCAGCAGAGACATCCGAACGTTTCCTGCAAGACTGTTATATGCTTAGTCAATTGCGTACAGAGCACTGACCCTCGGAGACGAATATCCACAAAAAGCTGTTTGGAATCTTTGAAGAACTCTCCCCTACAGCAACTTGTATCCAGAGAACTTCACATGTTGACGTAACAGGAAAAAGCACTGCGAACGAGAAGAAGAAGACTATGTTCTTGGTCTCAATATAGGTCATGCTCTATCTGTGTGTGGCTTAAGCTCTTCCACACTTTGCTTATTTGTCTGCAGTTCCAATCCCTTCAATAATCCAGTGGGATGGGATCCACAGAATGAACAACCTTAGGTATTCTGCTGAGAACTGTGTCAGGGAGTATATACATTGCTTGAGATCTTCAGCTTTGTGTTGTTTTAGTCATGCCAGTACTGAGGAGGCAACAGTCAGAAATACTGTTGTTTTGGTAGACACTTTATCTTGGATTACAAGCTCGGCTGCGGCCTTCAGTGCCTCTTCTTCTGCACTGTAGTTGTTGAAGTATATTCCCGTTATAAGTACTAGTATTATCTTTTTCGTGCAATAGACACCTCCATTACCACTGAGTGTAGCTTTGTTAGATGAGCGATATGTATATTAGTGCACCAATGATTCGGGCGCGTATACTCTACAAGATAACTTTCTTTTCTAAATGTCTCTGAGTCCTTCTGACCTATTTACTTTATGGTTTCAGTCTGATCAGTACAGTCTTCTTGTGGGACGAGTGTTGGTATGCCTGATCAGACATCACGAGTGTTGTTATTGCTGACCAGACCCCACGAGTGTTATGGCTGACCAGACATCACGAGTGTTGGTATGCCTGACCAGACATCACGAGTGCTGTTATGGCTGACCAGACATCACGAGTGTTGGTATGCCTGACCAGACATCACGAGTGCTGTTATGGCTGACCATGCATCACGAGTGGTGGTATGGCTGATCAGGCATCACGAGTGTTTATTATGGCTGACCAGACACCACGAGTGTTATGGCTGACCAGACATCACAAGTGTTGGTATGCCTGACCAGACATCACGAGTGCTGTTATGGCTGACCATGCATCACGAGTGTTGGTATGGCTGATCAGGCATCACGAGTGTTTGTTATGGCTGACCAGACACAACGAGTGTTGATATGCCTGATCATGCATCACGAGTGTTGTTATGGCTGACCATGCATCACGAGTGTTGTTATCGCTTACCAGACATCACGAGTGTTGTTATTGCTGACCAGATACCACGAGTGTTGTTATGGCTGACCAGACATCACGAGTGTTGTTATGGCTCACCATGCATCACGAGTGTTGTGGCTGACCAGACATCACGAGTGTTGTTATGGCTGATCAGACAGCACTAGTGTTTTTATGGCTGAATATGCATCACGTGTGCTGTTATGGCTGACCAGACATCACGAGTGTTGTTGTGGCTGACGGAAATCACGAGTGTTGTTGTGCCTGGCCATGCATCACGAGTGTTGTTATAGCTGACCAGACATAACGAGTGTTGTTATGGCTGATCAAACATCACGAGTGTTGTTATGGTTGACCATGCATCACGAGTGCTGTTATGGCTGAACAGACATCCCGAGTGTTGCTGTGGCTTACCAGAACTCACGAGTGTTGGTATGGTTGACCATGTATCACTTTGATGTTTTCGCTGCAATATTCGTGTTCAGAAACGTAACATTTTTATCAAATGTTCATTTTTATCTCAGAGGTATGATTTTATCAAATGCCCATATTTATCTCAAAAGTATGACTTTAGAAAATGTTCATTTTTATCTCGGAGGTATGACTTTATCAAATGTCCATTTTTATATCTGAGGTAAGACTGTATCAAATGGCTATTTGTGTCCAACAGGAATGACTTTAACAAATGGCTACCTTTATCCAAGAGGAATGATTTTAACAATAGCCTGTTTGAATCTCAGATATATGACTTTAACAAATGGTTATTTGTATCGTAGAGATGTGACTTGGCTTGGCTTGGATTAGCTTGGCTTCGTTTATTCTCAATCTCCCACTACCAAACACTGAAATGGTTTAAGTAGCAGAATGTAGTCCAGAGAACGGAATGCGTTGTGTTGTAGTTTATAGCTTGACTGCGATATTTTCACCTTTCGGTCCAACACATCCGACTTCAGCAAGTATTTTTTGAGTACCGGGTTAGCATTCCCTCTTCGATCCCTTCTCCTTAGCCAGTCTGCCCTGCTGTAGCCTGTTATCCAGGATCACCGCGTGGAGGTGTAGAAGGGTCTTCACAACTATGGTTCGCTGGCCCTGACACTAGCAGTCAGCTATGAGTCGCTGTCCACTGCAGCTCATGCGCTACTCAGCAACTTGATTCCATCTTAGAGGTATGGCTTTAATATAAATCTGTTGCATAGTTTCATCATTTTTGAGAAATATGTAGATGAATGGAAAATGTAAATTATTATCTCTAACATACAACTATATTAAAGTAAAATACGCGGTTATTATTAACACAATATAAGTGCATCATTTCTTCGAAATGTGTCCTCATTTCCACCTTCAAATGAAAGCGATGCTGGATTTGCTATGCTCGTTAGTTCCTTTATTTCTCATGTCCATTTTTATCTCTGAGGTATGACTTTATCAAATATCCATTTTTATCTCTGAGGTATGACTTTATCAAATGTCCATTTTTATCTCTGAGGTATGACTTTATCAAATGTCAATTTGTATCTCTGAGGTATGCCTTTATCAAATGTCCATTTTTATCTCTGAGGTATGACTTTATCAAACGGCTATTTGTGTCTAAGAGGAATGACTTTAACAAATGGTATGATTTTAACAATATCCTATTAGTATCTCAGATGTATGACTTTAACATGTGGTTATTTGTATCTTTTAGATATGACTTAAATATAAATCGGTTGCATAGTTTCAAAATTTATAAAAAATATATAGGCGAATGGAAAATGTAAATTATTATATATGACATGCAACTGTGTACAAGTAAAATACGTGGTTATAATTAACACGCGATATAAGTGCATGATTTCTTTGGGGGGGGAAAAAAAAAAAAAACCGAAAGGAAGATCGCTTTCCTCATTTTTCTTCTTAGAATACGCCCCTGCACCCTAGCTATTACGAAAGTCCACGACTCTCTTACCCTTTCTTCTGCGCGGTCAAGGTCAAGACGCATGACCACCCTGGAGAAACCCACTCCCCAATCGCAATAAAGGAAACATACACAGTCCGCCAAAGAACGTGGCCAGGCGAGGAAGATTAGATACGATTATTCGGTCAACCATTTGTCCTCATCTCCACCATCAAATGAAAGCGGATGGTGGATTCGCTATGCTCGTTAGTTACCCTATTTCCCAAGTGGTTTGTGTTCAGTTCCTTTTCCCAATGAGTAGTTGATTTCTTGTTGTATGCTGTCTCTGCTGATGTTAATTTAATATTATTTATTATTTTGTAACGGCTTCGTGGTGTTCAGTATCCGGGTATTCAAATGTTGTTTCGGGCATTTTCTACAATCACAATACACAGACACGTATACAGACACACACACAGACACAAAGAGATACATACATTCATTTATACACACGTCTCTACATTCGTGAATTCATGAAGAATGCACTCATGCATACATACACACACACACGCACGGACGTGGGCAAGCACGCTCAAACACACATATACACATACAATACACATACATACATGCATACATACATCCATACACACACACACACATACATACGTACGTACGAACGCACGCACGCGTATACACGGGCGTATACATGTACGTACACACGTACGTATAGATCTAAATACACCCACACCCAACCCACCACACATACAACAACACATGCAACCAAACAAATACACTCACACCCAACCCACCACACACACAACAACACATGCAACCAAACAAATACACTCACACCCAACCCACCACACACACAACAACATATGCAACCAAACATATACACTCACACCCAACCCACCACACACACAACAACACATGCAACCAAACAAATACACTCACACCCAACCCACCACACACACAACAACACATGCAACCAAACAAATACACTCACACACAGATATAGGCACTGCAAGCGATCAAGGTCTCGTGAAATCTACTAGTTAAATCTATTAGTTAAATCTACTAGTTAAATCTACTAGTTAAATCTACTAGTTAATTCTACTGGTGAAATCTACTAGTTAAATCTACTGGTGAAATCTACTAGTTAAATCTACTAGTGAAATCTACTAGTTAAATCTACTGGTGAAATCTACTAGTTAAATCTACTGGTGAAATCTACTAGTTAAATCTACTGGTGAAATCTACTAGTTAAATCTACTGGTGAAATCTACTAGTTTAATCTACTAGTTAAATCTACTAGTTAAATCTACTGGTGAAATCTTCTGATCAAGACTACACCTCATGTCCGTGCAAGACTCCCTAAAAACGTGTTGTGTTACAGCAGCATGGGCAACAGCGGTTGTAGCGACAGGGTAATCCCAATAGTGTTTAGCTTACTTACGTGTTATCCAGATTAGTATGCGTTATAATTTCTACGGTTTATCTCTCTGATCTATTGTGTATTTTCATCCCTTCCTTTATGATTTGTTAGCTCACATATTTGTTATTTGTTGTCACTGACGAAAATCTTTAGGTCGTAACGTAAGTTTGGATTCTATTTTCGCCTTAGCACCCTATCTGGTTATATAGTTGTTGTTGTTTGCGAATACTCACAATGAGTAGGTTTACTCTTTTGTGCGCCCTGAAAAGGACATTAAGCTTGCTGCAGCTTTCCTCACATCCCGATCGTGCTGTTGAAGGTGAGCCGGGGTCCTCCAGGCTGTTGTGCTATGCTTAGCTTCATCTGTGCGTCACTCGCTACTACGGAGATAACGTTGATCCCTAATCTTGTTAGCTAGGCTGCCATGGGAACAACCCGTTTCAGGAAGGGATACTAGGAAGTGGAGGTGAAGGTCTTGGCCAGTATATTTTGTCTTACCCAGACTAACATGTCTGATCAGTATATTTTGTCTTACCCAGACTAACATGTCTGATCAGTATATTTTGTCTTACCCAGATTAACATGTCTGATCAGTATATTTTGTCTTACCCAGACTAACATGTCTGATCAGTATATTTTGTCTTACCCAGACTAACATGTCTGATCAGTATATTTTGTCTTACCCAGACTAACATGTCTGATCAGTATATTTTGTCTTACCCTGACTAACATGTCTGATCAGTATATATTGTCTTACCCAGACTAACATGTCTGATCAGAATATTTTGTCTTACCCAGACGTTAGTCTTCCTTCTGACACACATATGCACACACACACATACACAGACACACACACACACACACACATATAAACACGCACACACACACACATATATATATATAAGTCTTGGGTTGGAGCTCAGAAAGAGAGCGAATGGGGCGATGATTCATCGAAAAGTTATAACTTGTCTTTTGATTTTGGACTTCGCCTGTGAACACTGGAATAACTGTTTAAGTCGCAAGTTAACATAAAATGGCTATCATAGCCGAAGGGAGGATCAAGCAAGAATTTAAGGAAGTCGTTACCGAGCGACGAGGTAGCAGCTTACAACATTATAATGGAACTTGTTGGTAACAACTTCACAGAGCTGAGAGGGGGAATGGCAGGTGCACCAGACACATGATATGAAGGGGGGGGGGGGGGGAGTTTAAGCTGGAAATTACAATCCCTGAGGTATATCCTTTCAATCCACCTCAGGTAAAGCTCGTTACTGAGATATGGCACATGAATATCAGATCGCTCAATGGAGCAATCTGTCTAGATATTCTAAAGGACCAATGAGCAGAGGTTGTGACACTAAGAATAGCCCTATTGTCAGTACAAGTCCTGCTTACCTCTGTCGAGCTTGATGATCCCCACGATGCAGTTATTGCCCAACAGTACAGACAAAAAAAAAAAAATCCAATATTTGAACGCACTGCCAGACACTAGGCACATCTTGCCAGACACTAGGCACATCTCATGGAGGGGCGAAACAAGCTAAAGAACTAAATGACAACATATCGAGCATGAAGAATATCTTCTTCTTCTTCTGCGTTCGTTCTCAATCTCCCTTTACCAAACCCTGAAAGGGCTTAAATAGCAGAATGTAGTCCAGAGAACGGAATGCCTTGTGTCGTAGTTTACAGCTTGACTGCGATATTTGCACCTCTCGGTCCAACTCATCCGACTTCAGAAAACAATTTTTGAGTACCGGGTTAGCATTTCCTCTTCGATCTCTTCTCCTTAGCCAGTCTGCCCAGCTGCAGCCTGTTATCCAGGGTCACCACGTGGAGGTGTAGAAGGGTCTTGGCATCTCTGGTTCGCTGGCTCTGTCGCTAGCAGTCAGCTATGGGTCGCTGACCACTGCAGCTCATGCGCTGCTCAGCATCTTGATCCCGCATGAAGAATATGGGGTTTGATGAGTGGCTCTATCAACCAAGGACTGGGATGCTGCAAGGGCAAACTAAAACGTAACGTCGTGTGCTTGTTTATGTGTACCTATCTTTGCTCTGACACTGTTAGCTTCTTTTAATAGCAGAGCCTCTGTCAATTATTCAATTTATGCGAGTTTCCCAACTCTTACAATTTTGTCATGTGCAATTTGTGATACTGAAATGTTGCCACTCGATGCATGTGTATATGTTTTATTTAATTTCTGGGCAATCATTTTTAAAGCTATGTCACATCATTTGTTCATTTATACATGTTTTTGTTTTAATTCAACACTAGGCAGTTGAAGTCTTACAGAAAGCTTTATTTGTGTTTTGCATGTCTTTATTTCGTTGCTGGGCTATGTTGAGAATATTGTCTTCAATCCTGAAAAATATTGTGAGTCAATGAGTATGTAATTTACTTTACATTCATGCCCTTAAGTGGCGTGGGGAGTTTATATCGTCTGTCCTGCGCCAAGTGCGTTGCGTCGGTCATTGTGAGCCCGTGTATTTGCACAATCACTATGTCATCTATCCACCTGCGTCGTGGCTGCACGTTTGCCCTGTAGCCATATCTACAAGTGTTGCATGCCATCAGTGGAAGTTGATGAGGGTACATTCTCATGAGATCATCGATCCAACGTATTGTGGGCCTGGAAAAGTATTTTCCACAAGACCTGAAGCAAACCATAGTTGGAATGTCCGTCATTTCGTATTCTGTCTCTTCTGGTAACACCGAATATTCCCTTTAGTAAAATCATTTTAAAAATTTACCCAAAAGTTATTTTTGTCTTCCCCCAGGTGGTTTGTTAAGAGCATCTTTAAATGGCACCTAACTGGTTGCGTATCAATCTAGTTCTGGTGTTTGAGTTTATTAAGATGGACTTGCACATCGGTTCGAGCGCCATTATAGGCTGCTGAATTGTGTTGCTCCCAATGTCGGAGTGATTTATATTTGTTTACTAGGATTATCCTGCGATATTCTCGTCATTCTTGGATATAATTGTGCATAATTTAGATGTGAAAATTAACTGGGCCTGTGTTTCCGACCTGTGTTTCTACTGTTTAGGATCGTGGAAAGTGCATTTCTGAGTTCCCAATTCATTAAAGGATCACAGCTACCCACGCAAGGGGATCTGGGTCATGTTTACGGTCAGAAAATCACCGGCGCATGACGCGATAACGACCCTGCCATGAACCGACCAGCGGGAGAAAACAGTTTAACAGCAGCCGTGAAATCCGTAAAATATTCAAGAACCCATCTCTTACGGCTACGACTCACAATATCATCATGCACAAACAAAATACTCAAACATCTGCGGGAACACAACATCCTCCAAAAAAACAACTCACGCACAAAATAGAAGGACAAGGAAGCCAAAAAACAAAAGGGGAAACAGAGGAGGAATAAGAAAATTTAGAAAAATCCACACGGTACTCGGCACTACAAAGACAGCCACAAATATCACACAGACACAAACGATAAGGAGTACTCGTCAAACTCTCCCTCCTCGCGAGGCAGCGGAGTATAGGGTTCTCTGGATCCCACATGGACCTTAGTCAACACACCCTCCGTCCAGGCAACACAGTTGCGCACAACGTATGAGACTAAAGATAGGCATAAAATAGGGTGCTATAGAGGATGTAGTCAAAGGGGAGAGTTAAGGTCAGAGAAGTGGGAATTAAGTAGTGGAAAACCAAACATTAAAATGATGCAGCAAAAATAAAAAGTGGAAAAACAACAAAATTGCAAACTAAAATGTTTTTATGCAAATGTGAGAAGCATTGTAAATAAAAGAGAAGAATTGGAACTGTATGTATAGGAAGAAAAACCAGATATAATAGGGTTAACAGAATCATGGGCATATGAGGACATTGCAGATGGTGAATTTGAAATAGAGGGATATACAATGTTAAGGAAGGATAGGGTAGATGGAGACAAGGCTAAGGGGGGTGGTGTTTTATTATACTGTATAAATTCTGTTAATATAACTAGCAGAGAGGATTTATCATGTGGTAACAAAAATGAAAGTGTATGGGGTGAAATAGAAAGTGGGGGTGAAAAAAACAGTGATTGGAGTATGCTATAGATGTCCATCAAGTCAAAAGGAGGAAGATGAGGAGCTGATTAGTAGCACAGTAAAGCCAAGTGATAGGAATTTATTATTAATGGGGGATTTCAACTTTCCAGAAATAAAATGGGATATGGCAGAAGCACTTGTAGAGTCAAAACCTTTTGTTAAGTGCATAACTGAACATTTTTTAATTCAACATGTAGTAACAGCCACCAGAGGCAAAAACATGCTCGACCTAGTTTTTACTACAGAGGAAAATATGATTGAAAACGTTACCGTAGGGGAACTGTTTGGCTCAAGTGACCATCAAATCATCCGATGGGATCTTATTGCAGGGAAAGAAGTGAACATAAATACGCGAACATATGACTACTCTAAGACAGATGTTAAGAGGATGAAAGAGGCAGCGAACCACATAATCTGGGAAGATATTGTCAGAGGAACAGATGTTGAACAGGAGTGGGTGAGTTTTAAAGAAGTTCTCGAAACGCTAAAAGAGGAATGTGTTCCATATAGGGAAGTAAACCCCAAGCGTAAAAAGTGGATCACTAAAATTGTAGTTAAATGTAAAAGAGCTAAAAATAAAGCATGGAAAAAATATATAGAGGCAGGTAAATCAAAAGAAACATATTTAAAATATTTGGACAAGCAGAACATATCTCAGAAAGCTAATAAAACAGCAAAAATAGACTTCGAAAAGAAACTTGCTCAGAGGATCAAGACTGATAGTAAAAGCTTCTTCTCTTATGTTAGAAATAAACAAAGATCAAAGGACAAAGTAGGCCCTCTCATAGACAGCACAGGAAAAAAAATAAGTGAAAATAGGAAGGCAGCAAATCTACGCAATCACTACTTTGGCACAGTGTACACAAAAGAGGACTGCTCCAAGATCCCAGAGCCTGTAGATATTTTTCAAAAAGACATGGATACAGCAGGATTAGGATCAATCTGTATTACAGAGGAAATGGTTTTTAAAAAATTGGAGGGGTTGAAAGTGGATAAATGTCCAGGTCAAGATGGTATTCATCCAAAATTGCTGTTTAAAATTAGAGACCAATTAGCAAAACCATTGGCTATATTATGTTCTGAATCACTTGCACAAGGGATTGTTCCACGGGATTGGAAAGATGCAGGAGTGATCCCCTTATTCAAAAAAGACAAACAGGCAGATCCAATAAACTAAAGACCTGTGAGCTTAACGAGCATAGTCTGTAAATTGTTAGAGTCAATAATCAAAGAAAACATTGTAATGCATTTAGACAAATTGAATCTAATTAGAAATAGTCAGCATGGGTTTATCAGAGGGAGATCATGCTTAACAAATCTATTAGAATTCATGGAGGAGGTTACCAAAATGTTAGATAAAGGGGAGCCAGTGGATGTTATTTATCTGGATTTTGCAATGGCCTTTGATAGAGTACCTCATCAAAGATTATTTCGAAAATTAAAATCACATGGAATAGGTGGGGAAGTTGCCAAATGGATTGAAAATTGGTTAACGGGAAGAAGGCAAAGGGTGGGTATAAATAAGGAGTACTCTGAGTGGTGTGAAGTGAAAAGTGGAGTGCCACAGGGCTCGGTTTTGGGACCAATTTTATTCTTGATATATATAAATGATTTAGACATAGGTATGGGATCCATTATTGCAAAATTTGCTGATGACACGAAACTATGCAGTAGTGTCTCATCTAAAGCAGAAGTGGATATATTGAGGTCGGATTTAGATAAAATTCGAGAATGGTCAGTAATCTGGCAAATGGAGTTTAATGTAGATAAATGTACAGCCATCCACATGGGTACATCCAATATGGAACATAATTACAGAATGGGAGAGAACAATATTAGAAAGACAGATAAAGAAAGGGACTTAGGGGTTATAATAGATCATACATGTAAGGTGAGGGAGCAAGTTCAGGTAGCAGTAAAAAAGATAAATGCAATGTTAGGGATGATAAAAAGAAATATTAAACATAGGAGCAAGGAAGTGATAGTCAAACTGTATAAAGCATTAGTTAGACCTAGATTGGAGTACTGTGTACAGGTGTGGAGTCCTTATCAGAGAGGGGATATAGACATGCTGGAGAGAATACAAAAAAGAGCGACAAAGCTGATACTTGGATTCCAGAATTACAGTTATGAAGAAAGATTAAAAAGAACTGGCCTTCAGTGTCTAGAAGAGAGAAGAATTCGTGGTGACTAAATACAGGTGTATAAGATGATCAGAGGAATGGATAAAGTGGACTATAACAAGTTTTTTAAAGTACAACCACCAACAAGGACAAGAGAGCACAGCTACAAGTTGACTAAGGAGAGGTCCAGATTAGATATTAGGAAGTATTTCTTTAGCCAGAGAGTAGTGAATGCTTGGAATGCATTGCCAAGTGAGGTGGTGGAGACTGGGACGGTCAATGCATTTAAGAACAGATTGGATGCGTACAGCTTCTAGAGGAAGGTGATGTAAATGGAACTGGTTGTATACAGACTCTGCAGAGTCTTCTAAACCAGTATAAAGACGTTAAGTTAAGTTAGACCACCCTCCAAGGAGTTGGTTATAGACAGACTATGTAGAGTTTTCTAAACGAGAATAAAAACGTTCAGTTAAATATATATACAGCTATATATATATATATATATATATATATATATATATATATATATATATATATATATATAATATATAAGTAGAGTCTAACGTCTGGTCAGGCAAAACATGTTGATCAGACAATGTTAGTCTGGGTCAGGTGATACATACAGACCAAGAAACCTCACCTCCATGCAGTTCTTCCCGTGAACATGCTGTTTAATTCTTCTAACGAGGTGGAGATCGATTTAACCCCCATAGTAATGAGCGTCACGCAGAAGACATCAATCATAGGACAGCAGCATAGAAAATATGTGTCCACCATTATCAACACGCTCGGAATGTGAGGAAAACTACTGCAGCCCGGCGCTGTATGCCTTCCACAGGGCACTCTTACTAAACGTACTCATTGTGAGTTTTCAACAACACCAATAGCGTCATGTACCAATTGACAGCTCGGATTTGTCAAGACCTGTAAACAAACCTGGTCTCATAAGAGTCCAAAAGTAAACACTCAAACAACCTCCAGCTCACGTATTTCCATTACATTTCGTCAGCTAATAGCTACAACTATATTATGATGAATTGACATTCGTTCACTTGTTTCCTACCCATCCCGTATATATTACCCACACGTGCGGTAGTCTAATTTCACTTTCACTTCAACCAACATTTCTCTAGAAGTATTGGGTACTTTTCCCTTAATTCATACTTAACAAATATATATATTTTAGCACCAGATATATGTAATTGTAGCACCTGAATTTGGGGTAGTGACGTAACAGAATAGTCCACTTTTTAACTGTGTGGTGGGGGGTGGGGTGGGCTTCCAAACATCGCACCAATATCGGGATTGTCAATCAGCCGAGATTTCACCATCCAACTATAAATGACTAGCCCAACTGACAACTGCTTGGTTCGTAGATGTGCGAGTTTATGTGGCGTCAACGCATTCAAGTATTTTTGGACGATTTCAACGACCCTCTTACCGACATTGTTCAAGTCTAGTCACCTCAATCAATAAAATTGTGGTGTTTGGTCGTTCCAGTTATATAAAACTGTTTTCCAGAACATTTCCTTCTGCTCCTTTTTAGATGTATTTCCCGTAATCCCAAATGAAATGTCCCGCTACAGTCACCAGCTGTCAAATACGTATGACAAGAATCAGGAAACTCTATTTGGGGTGAATTAATGGACCAAGCAATGTTTTCCAATTTTTAGAAAAATGTGTAATGTAAAAGGTAAATGTAGAGTGTACCTTATTTGATTTGATTTATTATGACTGCACGAGGCCTGGGTCGAATTACTTGACTTCTTGGGGATTTTGGTCCATTAATCCGACTTCATGCCCCTATAATATCCCAGTTGTTTCATTTGAGACCGCGAGACATGTCGAGACACCATTTTCTAAATTTATTTCCCCTCGCAGACGCCTGCATGGCTTTGCCCTCTACACAAACATAAATATCCCTTTTTTGTGTTAATGTCGAATGCGCAATCCAATCTTGTCCACAGTCCCAGTCAGTAACGCCATCTCAACCAAATTGCTGTATATAAATTTTAGACTTGGTGAAATGGCTCATTTGAAGGTCCACACCATAACTGGTTTTATCAGATGATGATTGCGGACTCGGAGAGCATAATAAGCTGCCTGTTTGACTTTCACTTCTTTGTGCCTCAAACATAACGGTCCTCCAGGTCCGACTATTTCATGGGTCGGCAACCAACGACCATCAGACCCAATATGACCCGCCAGTCGAAAATATGTGCACTGCAATCCCAAAACTAATAAAATAATCCAAGCCAATATTTCAAGTCGGACATCGAACTGTGTAAATATATATATATTGGAATAAAATTCAGGACCCGGTTTTACAATTACACTAAAAAAAACGTGCTATCGCGGTTATTGTTACAGTTGGGTCTCCGAGAGGATTTGAAAGACTGGGAAATAAAAGCGGTTTAATCCTAGAGTCACATGGGAGTATACAAGAAATTGGTTTTTTGTACTCTGATGGAGGCTGCGTGACCTAGGGGTGAAACTCGTTCGGGGTTCGATTCCCACTTTGTGACGAGTTTGGCAGATACTGAGATTTTTCTCGAGCGATTGCTGCTCCATGTACGTAAAGTAATGGCAACCTACCGTACTGCACCCTTGCCAAGAAACTTTAAACAGCCGAATAGGTAGTGGTTCTACGAACCAACGCTCTGTAAAGAACATTCAACTTACTACTACTCTTGATAGGGAAACATACTTTAGCTTATCGAGAATTTCGTATACATCTTCTGTGATCATTCCTAATTTAGACTGGGACTGGTTTCTCATATAATGTTTACCTTGTTTTTCAGGGTGTCTTTCCTGCATTACAGTTTCTCCTCGAGGAGAGTCGATGTGGGTGAAATCCTTCTCCTCAGATATGTTTGCTGGAGAGTGTACTGAAGTATATGTGAAACGGTCATCTCTGCAAAGCTGCAGTGATACAGGTTGATGGTTCAAATGTACAGGGGGTGTCTCATTCTGTTGTGGCAAGTTCGGAGTTGAAGTATATCATTTCTGGACAGTTGATAGTATCCGATACCTGTGTGGTGTTTGGCATGCCCTCTTGACAGTTCACTTTGTACTGTCCTTTTATTATGGCTTTTCCTTCATCATATTCTTCCTGTATCAGGTTCACCCATTCTTTTCCTTCAATGAGTGCCGGATTGCATCCCGGATTGAGTGCCGGATTGAATTCCGGCTAGAGTGCCGGATTGAGTGCCGGCTAGAGTGCCGGATTGAGTACCGGCTTGAGTGCCAAATTGGGAACCGAAAATGAGTGCCGGATTGAGTGCTAACTTGAGTGCCGGCTTCTTCAGCTGCTTGTGTGACTGTATGTAAGATTGTGAACCAATACCACCTCCGTCAGGAGAAGTTTATGCTAACTGCTTGGTTACCTTATCATATGTTATTATTAGTGCCTAAATGTGCTAGCTGCATTTGAATGTCGTCACTCATCCACTAACTAACATTGTTTCCTACCCTCATCCACTAACTAACATTGTCTCTTACCCTCATCCACTAACTAACATTGTCTCTTACGCTCATCCACTAACTAACATTGTCTCTTACCCTCATCCACTAACTGACATTGTCTCCTACCCTCATCCACTAACTAACATTGTCTCTTACCCTCATCCACTAACTAACATTGTCTCTTACCCTCATCCACTAACTAACATTGTCTCTTACCCTCATCCACTAACTAACATTGTCTCTTACGCTCATCCACTAACTAACATTGTCTCTTACCCTCATCCACTAACTGACATTGTCTCCTACCCTCAGCCACTAACTAACATTGTCTCCTACCCTCATCCACTAACTAACATTGCCTCCTACCCTCATCCACTAACTAATATTGTCTCCTACCCTCCTCCACTAACTAACACTGTCTCCTACCCTCGTCCACTAAATGGAATTATCTCTTGCCCTCGTCCACTAACTAACTTTGTCTACTACCCTCATTCACTAACTAACATTGTCTCCTTCCCTCATCCACTAACTAACATTGTCTCTTACTTTCATCCACTAACTAACATTGTCTCCTACCCTCGTCCACTAAGTAACATTGTCTCATACCCTCGTCTACTTACAAACATTGTCTCCTACCCTCATCCACTAACTAACATTGTCTCATACCCTCATCCACTAACTAACATTGTCTCCTACCCTCGTCCACTTACTAACATTGTCTCCTACCCTCATCCACTAACTAACATTGTCTCATACCCTCGTCCACTAAAAAACGTTGTCTCATACCCTCATCCACTAACTAACATTGTCTCCTACCCTCATCCACTAACTAACATTGTCTCATACCCTCGTCCACTAAAAAACGTTGTCTCATACCCTCATCCACTAACTAACATTGTCTCCTACCCTCATCCACTAACTAACATTGTCTCCTACCCTCGTCCACTTACTAACATTGTCTCCTACCCTCATCCACTAACTAACATTGTCTCCTACCCTCATCCACTAACTAACATTGTCTCCTACCCTCATCCACTAACTAACATTGTCTCATACCCTCGTCCACTAAAAAACGTTGTCTCATACCCTCATCCACTAACTAACATTGTCTCCTACCCTCATTCACTAACTAACATTGTCTCCTACCCTCGTCCACTTACTAACATTGTCTCCTACCCTCATCCACTAACTAACATTGTCTCCTACCCTCATCCACTAACTAGCATCGTCTCCTACCATCATACACTAACTAACATCGTCTCCTATCCTCATCCACTAACTAACATTGTCTCCTACCCTCATCCACTAACTAACATTGTCTCCTATTCTCATCCACTAACTGACATTGTCTCCTACCCTCATCCACTAACTAACAGTGTCACCTAACGTCTGGTCAGACATGTTAGTCAGGGTCAGACAAAATATACTGAACAGACATATTAGTCAGGGCGAGACAAAATATACTTGTCGGACATGTTAGTCAGGCTCAGGCACAACATACTGATCAGGCGTGCTAGTCAGGGTCAGGCACAACATGTTGATCAAACATGTTAGTCAGGGGCAGGCACAACATGCTGATCAGACATGTTAGTTAGGGTCAGGCACAACATGCTGATCAGACATGTTAGTCAGGGTCAAGCAAAATATACTGATCAAGAACCTCACCTCGGCTTCCACGCAGGCCTCCATGCAAAAGGGATGTTTTTACAACAGCAGGCTCGCAAGGTGTGGGATTGACGTGATCCCTGTGGTATTGAGCGACACGCAGATGAAGCCAAGCATAGCACAATTGCCTGGAGGACCCCAGTCCACGTTGATCAGCATGCTCGGGATGTGAGTGAACCTACTTACTGTCTGTATTCAAAAACAACATCTGCATCCACCCTGTCACTGCCATGGTATACTTCCTCCTTCATCTCACTGACATGATATACTGTCCTCTTTCATCTCACTGCCATGATATTCGTCCCCGTTCATCTCACTGCCAAGATATACTTCCCCCTTCATCTCACTGCCATGATATACGTCCCCCTTCATCTCACTGCCATGATATACGTCCCCCTTCATCTCACTGCCATGATATACGTCCCCCTTCATCTCACTGCCATGATATACTGCCTCCGTGCTGTCACTGCAATTATATATTTTCCACTTCATCTCACTGCAATAATATACTGTTCCTATCCTGTCACTGCCATAATATACTTCCCCCTTCCAATCACTGCCATGATGTACTTCCCCCTTCCAATCACTGCCATAATCTAGTGCCCATGTTCGATCACTGCCATGGTGTACTTCCCCCTTCCAATCACTGCCATGATGTACTTCCCCCTTCCAATCACTGCCATGATGTACTTCCCCCTTCCAACCACTGCCATGATGTACTTCCCCCTTCCAATCACTGCCATTATATACGGCCCTTCCTTTCACTGTCATTGCATACTGTCCCCGCCCCATCAATAACACGATGCACATCCCCTTTCTTCTCACTGACATGCTATATGGCCCCTGTCCGGTAAAAGGTTATCGCCTCCTGCCCTACTTGAATATAAACGTCAACAATCGCTTGGTCTTACATTCAGTTTCCCGTTTGATATTACGTGCAAGTCAAACATGAATCATTATACGTTGGACCGTTCATGTTCGATAATTTAATTTTCGTCTCATTACGTGCATGACTGAATAATAACTCGTCACAATCATTATCAAGGCCATAACGAATGGTTTGACGATCGATTTCTTTTACAATAGTTTGTTTACATTATTTCAATTATTATATGATCAGAAGTAATACAAACGCAGCATTAATGTGAAGCAAAGACCGAGACAACAGACAGTGCAAGTAAAGCAAAGTAAGTCAAGTGGAAATTCAGCAGAATTAACGACATTGAGTTTTTGATTTCTCTATTGTACTAAGCCGCAGCCTGTGAGGGGGTGGGGTGGCCAGTGCCCTTCCTTACTGTTTTTACTTTTCCTAACTCATGCGAAAGGCTCCCATTTACAGCTTTGTTGACTGGAGAAGCGGTCCCCGATTAAAATCAAGACCTTGATTTTTTTGTTAGTTTCCGGATGAGATTCGAACCCAGGCACGCTGTGTTACCACAAAACATAGCGAATTGCTTTCCATGAACTGAACTAACGCGTCCCCCTCCCCCAATAAAGCTTAGGTAGACATATAATCGATGGAAAGGACACACTTTCATGATAAACCAAAACAAAGTAACCAAATGTTCTTCGAATTGAAACTCACTAGGGAGTTAAATAGCAAGACCAAAGAACACTTGTCAAAGAACAGTTCCAGAGGAAGCCACAGTTACTAGGGTCTGGTAGATAAAAGCTCAAAAAGACGATGAAAAAAGAAAATCGATGTATAGCGACATCTAGAGAAGGTAGAGACAGCAAAACCCAAGTGGCAGACACGGAAACCAATAAATTGAAGGTTAAGAACAGATACAAGAGGAGACAAAATCAAAACCATTCTAAGGACAATGCAAACATGAAATTGAAGTGGAGGAAACAGAATCCAAACTGTCTTAGACTTAGTATTAGTCTTAGACTCACTTAGACTCAGACTCAGAAACAGACTCTGACTTATACTTAGACAGACTTAGACTTAGTCTTAGTCTTAGTCTACCTGGACATCTAGAAGTGCAGTTGCCGTTGTGCTGGTCTCATCTCTCGTGCCAGTTGGTGGTTGCCTGTAGGTTCATTTCTCTGCTTAGCGAGCTGGACTCAAGCAGGACTGAGTTATTTGGTTTTGTGCGGACCTCATCTGTTTCCAGTGGGTTATATCTTGGGCACGGGTTGTCATGCGGATGGCTAACTTCTGTCTCGGACACGGGTTGTCAAGTGGATGGCTGACTTCTGTCTCGGGCACGGGTTGTCCAGTGGATGGCTAACTTCTGTCTCAGGAACGGGTTGCCCAGTGGATGGCTAACTTCTGTCTCGGGCACGGGTTGTCAAGTGGATGGCTAACTTCTGTCTCGGGCACGGGTTGTCCAGTGGATGGTTAACTTCTGTCTCAGGCACGGGTTGTCAAGTGAATGGCTAACTTCTGAATCGGGCACGGGTTGTCCAGTGGATGGCTAACTTCTGTCTCGGGCACGGGTTGTCCAGTGGAAGGCTAACTTCTGTCTCGGGCACGGGTTGTCCAGTGGATGGCTAACGTCTTTCTCGAGCACGGGTTGTCCAGTGGATGGCTAACTTCTGTCTCGGGCACGGGTTGTCCAGTGGATGGCTAACTTCTGTCTCGGGCACGGGTTGTCCAGTGGATGGCTAACTTCAGTCTCGGGCACGGGTTGTCCAGTGGAAGGCTAATTTCTGTCTGGAGCACGGGTTGTCCAGTGGAAGTCATAGTTGTTTGTGTTAGCATAGCAAGTGTCGTCTTGCTCGAGTGAATCTTGTCACCGAAGCTATAGATTAGTAAATCAGGAAATTGGAGGACAGAAACAGTTACAGGAGAAGAAGAAATTAGAACCACCCTAAAGATAGTGCAGAAAGAACAATGATGCTATGATACAGTTACAGACTTTCGGAAAATGAACCCAAATTGTAGACAGTACAAAGGTGACATTGGAGAATAGCGGCAGATTAAGGATGAGAGAACAAAACCCAAATTCAAGATGAAGCAAATACGGAATTGGACAAAGAGACAGTTACAAGAGTAGCAGGAAATACAATTCAAATTGGGTCAGACAAGACATTTGTAGATAACGACAGTTACAGAAGATGAAGTTAACAAACCCATGCTGCAGGCGGAGAATCTTATGAAGAAATTGCATCAATTAAATAAAAGAAAACTGGTCAAGCAAAATATACTGATCAGACGTTTGTCGAGGTCAGGCAAAATATACTGATCAGGCATGTTAGTCGAGGTCAGGTAAAATATACTGATCAGACGTTAGTCGAGGTCAGGCAAAATATACTGATCAGGCATGTTAGTCGAGGTCAGGCAAAATATACTGATCAGACATTTTAGTCGAGGTCACGCAAAATAAACTGATCAGACATTAGTTGAGATCAGGCAAAACATTCTGGACAAGACCTTCACCTCGGCTTCCTAGTAGCCCTTTCTAGAAACGGGTTGTTTTCAAGGCAGCCTGACTTACGAGGCGATGGATCGACGTGATCCCGCAGTAGTGAGCAACACGCAGATGAAGCAAAGTATAGCACAGCCGCCTGGAGGACACCGGTCCAGCTTCATCAGCACGCTCGGGATGTGAGGAAAGCTACTGCAGCCTGCCACTTAACGTCCCATTCAGGGTGCACACAAGAGTAAACCTACTCATTGTGAGCATTGCTTACAACATAGGACACGTGAAGTAACGGTATTCACAGTAAGACGAAGTTGCTCTAGAATCATGTATCATCTGTTAACAAACCACCGAGTGGAGTCGCATAAAGCAGTGGTTAGCACGTTGGCTTCGCATCTGAGTGGTCCTGGGTTCACTACCCAGTTTTGTCAGACCGCAATGGCTACCGGGTCGACGAAGCATTAAATGGGTACCGGTTCAGTTCGGGAAGTAAAGGCGGCGAGGGAGAGGAGATGGCTACATCCCTAATAAAGCCGGGCCTTTGAAATGTGAGATCGCTAACACCTCACACCCCTACGTACATGTTTGTGGAGAAAAAGCAAGAAGTAGAACATGTTTTACAAGTCTTTCGGCTCTACAAGAGGAGCATAATGTCAGCATGACACTCTTTAACCCTTTATATTGATAGCTGTGTATGTGAAGCTTGTGACAGAATGCCAATTTCGTTCGAGAAATAGAAGTGTCACACAGATGTCAAACTAGTTGTTGGGGGAAAACTTCTGCTTCTTCATACATTCTCAAACTGTCGATACCAAGCTCTGGAAAGGGCTTTGCAAGTAGCAGGATTTAGTCCTGAGAACGGAATAATGAGCAGAGCATTAGATGTGGATGTGTGGTAACGGTCGGGCAAGTGGTGTGTCATGTGTGAGAACAGCCGGACATGTGGTGTGCACGAGTGTCAACAGTCTGGCACGAGATGTGCACGCGTGTTAACGGTATGGCACGAGATGTGCACGCGTGTCAACAGTTTGGCACATGGTGTGTACGCGTGTCAACAGCCCGGCATAGGGTATACAGCCCCGACAGTCTGACAACAGATGGACCTGAACATTGACAGTGGTTCTGTAACTTTAAGCGTCCACTTACACGTTCGCCATTGAGATGGAGAGATGGCCTGATTTAAGACGTTCGTCCAAAACAGTTCACAAGAACAAAAGATCGAAATAGGTTTAACCCACTTTAATTTCCTGGCATAAGACCAGTGGCGTATCCTGGTCTCTGGTATAAGATATGCCACATTCTTGGAATTTAATTTTCAATAAAAATCAGTGTTTCTAGAATCACTACCATCAGCATATTCATTGAAAACGTATTTCTCCCAAAATCATATAATATCTAATTGTCTTCTTCAATTATTTCATAAAATGGAAGGAATACGTTTTACAACACTATATACATACACATATGCTACTACAATAGTATGTGTAATTCTAAATAAGACTTTATCACGTTTTTCAAAGTACGACCGGCTACAAGAACAAGAGGGCACAGCTACAAATTGTTTAAAAGAAAGGTCCAAGTTAGATATTAGAAAATATTTTTGTATCATGTTGTCTGAGCATGTCTCTCCATTTGACCCTATCTTCTGCTTGATCTATCATAAGACTGGTTTTAACGTCTCCTGATAACTTTATTTTTGTTTGCTTTCGCCTTATTTCTCTAATCCCCAAGGCGGTGTGCGTTGCACAGTGGCTTTCATTTTGCGCCTATCGGCCCAGTGCATCCGACTTCAGCATGGATTTTATGTAAGGGTCTGCTTCCTCCTGCATTTTCTAAGGGTTTGCTTCCCCGGTGTAACGGCCGGTGCTGTGATGGGAATCGAAGATGCTGAGCATCTGAGCATATATATCTATTTGATCATATCCTCAGTCCTTAGACTGGGGGATTGAGAACGAACACAGAAGAAGAGGAAGAACATAATTTGGGCACTCGTCGAGGTCAAGGGGTATGAGTAATCAGGTCAGATGAAGATGATGATGTCACAAACGGCGGGCTTGCATGGTGACTATGGACATTTTGATATTCATAGTGATGAGTTTACTGTAGAATTCCGCACTGCACTACAGCTATGGGAGACTACTGTCCACGTTCTGAAGTACCGGTCGGGATGTAAGAAGAGCCACTGTATCCACCTACCAAGAAAATATCAAGAGGCAACTCAACGCAACACGAGTAGCTTCGAAAAAAGCAACACAATATCATATTTGGGAGGATGCAATGACTTTACTCGTTCAACTCTGTTCACCACTTGAGTGGGACAAGTATTGATACCTCATTTAATCCAATTCCGGTATTCAATCTTCGTGTTATCTCATGTTATCTACATCACATCCCCCTCCTCCCCCCCCCCACCTCAAATCTAATCCCTAGTTCTCTGATCAACTTTATTTTTACTCCCTTCGTGATTTTTTGGGCAACAGAAACACATTCTACGTGTTGTGACCTACTAAACAGAGGCATCTTCAATAGCCAATCAAATCTTAGCATCCTTGTATGCAATCATGAACAGCACGTGCGAGTGTTTATAACTTATAGATTATCGATGAATTTTCCAATAATGGCATAGGCGTTTTTCCTTCTTATCACGCGTTCTAGCGTGTTCAGACGTCGATATAAATAGAAGGTAGCCGACACTGACTTTAGGGATGAGGTTTCATAGACTACTATACTAGGTAGCGGCTAAATGAAATTCACGAACGAATCTGCAGATCGGTAGACTTGACAGGTGTGATGCCTGGGAATAAACCAGGTTTCTTTAACGCGAGAAGCTTACGATCTAGCAACGTATATTTCAAATTAAAAAATTGAAAATGATAAATGTCACGTCTCCATTTTAAGTTTTTGTTCTTTAAAATATTAAGACGTATTAAGCCGGACTGTCAACGAGACATGCAAAGTATGTATAGTAAAATCAGTAGGCATCTCAGTTAACTATATTGTGAACATGCGACTACTCAGTAACCTGTACTGTGAACATGATACTACTCTACAAGCTGTATTGTGAACATGAGACTACTCAGTAAACTATACTGTGAACATGAAACGACATTAACATCTGGAAATATTTATTCACCAGATATATGGAAGAAAATAAATGTGTGAGAGAAGATTGTTGTTTTTTGTGTGCCTGTTTATCTAGATTTTTTGTGTGCCTGTTTATCTAGATTTTTTGTGTGCCTGTTTATCTAGATTTTTTGTGTGCCTGTTTATCTAGATTTTTTGTGTGCCTGTTTATCTAGATTTCGCAAAGGCCTTTTATAGAATACCTCATATCATATTATTTCGAAATTTAAAATCACATGGAATAGGTGGGGAAGTTGCCAAATGGATTGAACATTGGTTAACGGGAAAAAGGCAGTGGGTGGGCATACATAAGTAGTACTCTGAATGGTGTGAAGTTAAAAGTGGAGTGCCACTCGGTTTTTAGACGAATTTTGTTCTTGATATATATAAAAGATTTGGACATTGATATGAGATCCATGATTGCAAAATTTGCTGATGACACACAACTATGCAATAGTGTCTCATCTAAAGCGGAAGTGGATATATTGAGGTCGGATTTAGATAAAATTCGAGAATGGTCTGTAAGCTGGCAAATGGAGTTTAATGTAGATAAATGTACAGTAACCCACATGGGTAGATCCAATATGGAACATAATTACATAATGAGAGAGAACAATATTAAAAAGATAGATACGGAAAGGGACCTATGGGTTATAATAAATCATATAGGTAAGGTGACTGAGCAAGTTCATGTAGCAGTGAAATGGCCAAATGCAATGTTATGTATGATAAACAGAAATATTAAACTTAGGAGCAAGGAAGTGATAGTCAAACTGAATACTTAGACCTAGATTGGAGTACTGTGTGCAGGTGTGGAGTCCTTATAATAGTGAGGATATAAACATGATGAAAAGAATACAAAAAAGAGCGACAAAGCTGATATTGGGATTCCAGAATTACAGTTATGAGGAACGACTCAGAAAAACCGGCCTACAGTGTCTAGAAGAGAGAAGAATTTGTGGTGACTTAATACAGGTTTATAAGATGATCAGAGAAATGGGTAAATTAGACTATAACAAGTTTTTTTTAAATACAGCCACACACAATAACACGAGGGCATAGCTACAAGCTGACTAAAGGGAGGTCCAGATTAGATATTAGGAAAAATGTTTTAGTCAGAAAGTGGTGTCTGCTTGGAATGCATTGCCAGGGGAGGTAGTGGATGCAGGGACAGTTAATGCATTTAAGAATAAATTGGATGCGCATAGCTTTTAGAGCAAGGTGATGTAAATTAAACTGGTTGTATACAGACTGTGCATGGTCTTCTAAACCAGTATGAAGACATTTAGTTAGGTTAAGTTAACGTCGAAACTAACAAGAGTAATAATAATAATAATAACAAAAATTATAATAATAATGGTCGTTGTGGTCTAGAGGTAAGGCACTCGTCTCTCAAAGCTATAAACGGAAACTGCAAGGATTCGAGCCCCTGCTGGTTTTAAGCGACCCATGTTCTAGAAGGAGGTGGGACCAGAGTACCTGCATCCTGATTCACCTCCAGCAGTCTTGCCTTACGTCTTTCCACTGGCTCATAGCAGGTGGGACCAGAGAGTGAGGTTAATAACAGTGTCTTTCTCACTATAATCGAAATACAGCACAAGTTACATCATCAAAACAAAACCTCCTGCTAATGCTACCCTCATCACTTACGATAGGACCCTAACATTATTCATCAAATGACTGTTAATTACTTTCTCCTGTATGTCTGTCTATATCTATCTTCAATCCACTTAGGTCGTAATACGTCGTGGGGACGTGTGGCCATCTTTGTTTCATACTTTTTGGCAGGTACAAATCTATTGATGCCTTGCCAGGTCAGTCCCAACATCTTCTTCGTCTTCTTCTTCTGCGTACGCAGTCAGACAGTAACCATTATTTTTTCGAAAAAAGCGGCGGTCATCCTGAGGCTGTCGCCACTGCCATAGAGCTTGTCTTGCAGTTCCACTGGTGATGGCCACATCTGCTCTCTCTGATCCTCGTATGTCGGGCAGTTCTGCAGCAGATGTTCAGCGGTCATTTTACCAGTACCGCACGGGCATTCGTCGGTACCACCTATCTTCAATTTGTTGAATAGGTGGTACCTCAGTCTATTGTGGCCAGTGCGAAGTCTGAAGACAACGACCTGCTCTCTTCGGTTTAACTTGTAATAGGCATCGTTTTTGGTGTAACCAGTATGTTCGGTTTCCCATTTGGTCATATATCTGGCTTTGATAAGCCGTTTTGACTCTTCGTACGTCATACTGGTATCTGTTTGTGGTAGTCTTGCACCTTCTTTTGCCAGTCTGTCTGCCTCCTCGTTGCCTTGGATGTTGCAGTGTGATGGGACCCACTGTACCACTACCCTTTTTGGTGCGGACTGCTGGCACAGTTTGCAGAGTGCTGCTCTTAAGTCATTACTCCCAACATCTGTTAGCCCCTGGAATATACGATCGCCTATTTTTGAGACTGGGGGATTTGGAAGCGTAAATTAGAGCAAATTAGATGGCGCGGGTGTACCTTGCTCCTGTATGCATATATCATCAAAGAAAGTAGCATCCTGTGGTTACTAGAATCTCCACAGGTCTATCCTTGATGTGTGTACGTTCAAAGACATCAACTGGAATACATTTGAAGATACCAGAGTTGAACGTATCTAAGGAAAGTAGTGGTCAGTTTGGGACTATTGATAAATCAATTGAGCTTAGCTTCTTCTTTGTAAACTTAGAGACTTCAAACAGAATATTTATGTTGTTGTTGTTGTTGTTTCGAATGCACATAATGAGTAGGTTTACTCTTCTGTGCGCTCTGAAAAGGACGGTAAGTGACGAGTTGCAGAAGCTTTCCTCACATCTCAAGTGTGCTGATGAAGGTGGACCGTGGTCCTCCAGGCGATTGTGCTTTTCTACGTGTCGCTTTCTGCTACAGGGATCACGTCGCTCCCTCATCTCGTAAGCCAGGCTGCATGAAAACAGCCCGTTTCCACGGAGGGATACTAGGAAGTCAAGATAAGGGTCAGTATGTTGTAACTGACCAGACGTCAGTCTTCCTCCCCGAGTTGGCTAGAGAAAATCATGTGACAGTTCCAGCTGGAGCATTGCTGTTTAGGGCAGCGGATATTGGGCTGGCGTCGCTAAGAACAAAGGTTGACTGAATGCGCGCCAAGGAAAATAATCGTTTCGACACTAGGTCTACAAAGGAAACAAGGGGTTTAGGTGGAAGACTTTGCCTGGTACAGAGTTGGTATTCGGAGCTGAGGAGGAGGTTAGGAGCTGACCTCTCTGGAGTTCTGAATTAGCGTAGAGTGGGGGGTTGGTGACAGTTTGATGCTACCACGACCGGCATTTAAAGTGACAGTGATTCTTGGATAATCATCGAATAATAATTAGTTAGATGTAGTTTCAAATCAGAGTGATGGCTGGCTAAGTCAAACAACCAACAGAGGTCCATTGGACAGCCATGTTATTACTTGAGACTATGAATTGCTCTGCAAAGATGAACCCAAAAGATTGGCTAGGAGGTGGCTGAGAGGCTGTCAGGAGTCTTTGAGTTAACGAGTTTGCAGGGTGGTGGTACCTTCATACCCCTCGGATTTTGGCCTGTCTTTCATTAGATGTTTATGTTGGACCTCTTGTGAGCAGTAAGAGATCTTAATGTGTGTCGTATGTGTGGGAAACTTTTTGAACCGATTATATGTGAACGCACATATCGACTGAGTACGTGATCACAAGTGAGTACGTGATCCGATTACAATTGACGTGATTTAATTACATGTGAATGTAGAGATCACCTGATTGATGATGATCTGATTATATGGGAATGCACAGACCGATTGAGTACATAATCCGATCGCGAGAACGAGTTTGTGTTCCTGTGTTGAGTGTGCATTTAAGGGAGTGCAGCAAGAATCTGAGTTATGTATCTTGGAGAAAATATCAAAACCCAGAGCTGAAAACCTCCTCTTGTAGTTATATATATATATATATATATATATATATATATATATATATATATATATATATATATATATGTAAATTATGATTATTTAGTTTAGAAGTACTTTCATCTTTGTGTTGATATTCATGCTATTAAATCTTATCATATATAGTGTTTATAGTGTTATTTACTGTGTGAAGTCGTGTCGTGGTGTAAATAAATGTTGTAACTATTTAGATAAGTTAACTACTCAGCTAAACCTAGACTTTACAACATATCTTAAGTTGGTCCGAGTGACCCGGATATCTTTGATAGGATAAAAACTACGCAACTCTAAACGCCTTGTGCTTCTACACTGCAAACAGATACATTCAGGATTCGCTGGAAGCTCGATACGGTAAATCCAGATACAGTGTTGTATCTTTTTTTTGTTGTGCCATGTCGAGTGATAGGGTAAATGATGATCGATAACAATATTTATTTACAAAATGAGCGAACACAAAATATCATTAGCTGATAATTATCAGCAGAGATCGAGCAGCATGTATGATAATGTGCAATAAACATGTAATTAGCTTTTTTAGCTATTGAAACTTTTATGATTAATGAATTTGTGTAGATTTACCCTGTAATGATCGTCTGATTAGTGAGATGATAGAGATCTTGCTTCTCACTGCAAAAGTACGGGGTTCAGCTCCCGTTACCGATACTCTCCAGTTGACCCAGTTCTATACGAGTTCATTTGTAAATGAACAAATATCAAATCCTACGGTTAGAGATAGAAAGGCAGCGAGGAAGGGAACTGTTCACTCAGCTCATACAAGTTTAGCTTAGAACAATAACAATTTAACACATCATGCTTGACGACAGAATCTGTCGTGTTACTTTTTTAAAGATGAAACATGTACTGTAAGACATTTTCAATATATTTATGTTGTGTGTGTGTGTGAGTGAGTGATTAAGTGAGTGAGTGAGAAGCGTGGCCTAAGGGGTCACAATACTAACGTACTGGGAAAGACTTCCGCCATGTCCAGCTCGATATACATAGGGTACAATCACTTTTCCGCCTAAAGAAAGTAATTACAACCCATTGCGCTGCCCCCTACCAGCCTATATGTGTGCTTTTGTTTGTGTGTGTATAAGTTTAAATAGATATGTAATCAATAATATTCATCTGGGAAATCAGTTCTAGGACTGGTTAAGGTTGTCAGGGCATGTCTCTCCATTTGACTCTATCCTCTGGTTAAACAGTTCTAAGACTCGTTGTAAGGTTGTCAGAGCATGTCTCTCCATTTGACTCTATCCTCTGAGTGATCAGTTCTAAGACTGGTTGTAAGGTTGTCAGGGCATGTCTCTCCATTTGACTATCATCTGAGTGATCAGTTCTAAGACTGGTTGTAAGGTTGTCAGAGCATGTCTCTCCATTTGACTCTATCCTCTGAGTGATCAGTTCTAAGACTCGTTGTAAGGTTGTCTAAGTATGTCTCTCCATTTGACTCTATCCTCTGGTTGATCAGTTCTAAGACTGGTTGTAAGGTTGTCTAAGTATGTCTCTCCATTTGACTCAATCCTCTGAGTGATAAGTTCTAAGACTGGTTGTAGGGTTGTCAGAGCATGTCTCTCCATTTGACTCTATCCTCTGAGTGATCAGTTTTAAGACTCATTGTAAGGTTGTCTAAGTATGTCTCTCCATTTGACTCTATCCTCTGGTTGATCAGTTCTAAGACTGGTTGTAAGGTTGTCAGAGCATGTCTCTCCATTTGACTCTATCCTCTGAGTGATCAGTTCTAAGACTCGTTGTAAGGTTGTCTAAGTATGTCTCTCCATTTGACTCTATCCTCTGAGTGATCAGTTCTAAGACTGGTTGTAATGTTGTCTAAGTATGGCTCTCCATTTGACTCTATCCTCTGGTTCATAAATCTTAAAACTGGTTGTAAGGTTGTCTGAGCATGTCTCTCCATTTGACTCTATCCTCTGGTTGATTAGTTCTAACACAGGTTGTTTGTTGTAATGTTGTCTGAGTATGTCTGTCAATTCCTTAGTGAAAATATTTCAGTGGATCTTTTTTTCTGTCCAACGTTGCTCGTTCTATTCTACGATAGCACTACATTTCAATCGTCTCCCAGCGTTTTTCATCCTGCTTTTGTGAAGTCAATTGTCAACCCATACAGTGAAATCATGCATGAGTAATGATTAATTTTTGTCCTCAGTTCTTTCCTGATATTCTTTGAGGTCAGAAATGTATGTGTTTATACCAATGCAATCCTAGTCTTGATTTCCGTCTCACTGCATGCATATATTGTATTTGTTAAACTATTTTACCATTTATGATTATTTTCTTTTGAGTATGTTGCTTGGCTTAATATATTCATATAACATCCACAGTCTGTGCTGCCTATATTGCATGGCTTAATAGCTTAATATAACCTCCAGAGTCTGTGTTGCCTATATTGCATGGCTTAATATATTCATATAACCTCCAGAGTCTGTGTTGCCTATATTGCATGGCTTAATAGCTTAATATTACCTCCACAGTCTGTGTTACCTATGTGCTTATTTGATGATGGTGATAACTGCCCATCGTTGTCAATGACGACGACGACTGGTATTATTCTTGTTGTATGGGTTCTGTTTTGATTTGTTTCTGCACTTTCTTACATGTTTTGGTGTAGTGTTTGTTTGACCGTATGTGGCATATCATTCCAATGCGGACACGGAATATTATAGTAATAGTTTGCACAATGTCTTCTGCCACCGGTGAGGGTTGTTTCGCTGCTCGTGGATTCCGGATCAGACGTTTGGTTTGCGCTGTTTGCAAGCGGTGATTTTTCTCCTTCACCAACGCCCACGTTTGTGCATTTCTCCAGACCGGTCTGTTTTCCGCAAATTCTCCTCCAGTTTCCTGCATCTGTGTGAGAGCATCTCAATTTCCTTCAGGTTGTCCTTAAATAGAGCAGCTAATTTCAGCCGTATATGGACATAGTAAAGATCAAAATCTGTTTATAAACATAAATAAAACAAAGATAATGAGCACTGACAAAACACAATGTCAGCATAAATTTACAGTGGGCGGTGAGAAAATAGATCAGGTCACACATTTTAGTATCGGCTCCAGAATTGACAAAAATGGCTACTGCTCGAAAGAAATCAGAAGAAGACTAGCTATGGCAATGCAGAGACTGAACAGCCTGAAGAAATTATGGCAGAGCACCAACAAAATGATAAAAGTAAAAGTCTTGAGAGCCTGTGGCACCTTATGGCTGCGAATCAGGGACGATTACCAAACATTTCCAGACAAAGAATTGAATCATTCGAATCAAAATGTTACAGAAAGATCCTCAGAGTACCCTGGACAACGAAATAGATAAATGTAGACATTCGGGAAGAGTTGAGCATAGAGGAGAACTGGTTTATCAATTCCATTTTGGCTAGAAAATGCAAATAATTTGGTCACATCAAGTGACACAACGGTCTTTAGAGAGCAGTGATGGAAGGTATGGTGCCAGGCAAAAGAGGAAGGGGTAGACCAAGAAGATGATGGCACCAAGATATCCAGGAATGCCTGAGTATGACTGTGGCGGAGGCTGGAGTTTTGGCAAGGGAACGAGTTTCTTTCAGACAGACTGTGATGGGAGCGACGTTCTATAAAGGACATGCTACATGATAACCTTAAATCGCTTTTTTGGCCAATCTGCTTTTCGCCAGCCTTACCAAAGCTCACCTGACAGAAATCTATTTGGCAGTCAGTCTTGTGTCTGGCATACGCACACCATGCTTAGCTCATCTCAGGTGTTCCGCCTGCAGCGATGAATGGATGCTTGTCATGTCTGCGCTTTTCGGGACTATACACATAAACATATGCTCTCTACAATAGTGTGTACTTATAAATTAGAATTTGCCACGTTTTTCAAAGTACGACCGGCTACAAGAACACGCGAGCACAGCTTTTGTTTAAAGAAAGGTCCAGATTAGATATTTTAAAATTTTTTTTAGTCAGAGAGTGGTGAGTTCTTGGAAAACATTGCCGCATGATGTATTGGAGGCAGAGTCAATTAATGCATTCAAAAATAAATTCTGTGCTAACAGTATTTTCAATATCCGTTGAGTGGAATAAACTGGTTGTATACAGACTCTGTAGTCTTCTAAGCCAGTATAATGAAGATAAGTTAAGTTATGTTACTAAACGCCTTTTTTTTTTTAAAAGAGTGATTATAACGTTGACTCTAGCTGAGTCCTTGACTTTTGCGAACAGATAGGAATGTTTAGTTGAACCATAACACCAAGCCGTGACGTCTTTGCTTTAAACCTCTCACATATCTTGCGTAGAAATGTGTGTTGAAAAGGCCAGGTACTCATTTCTCGCATCCTCTCTCTATTTGAACACTAACCAAAATAGCAGTCAGCAGTTGTTATGCCGAATGCCGAATGGGCATGGTCCTGACAACAGATGCGGAGTATGCGTCTCACTCCGGCTGTGTGGAAGTGATCTAATTGTTTTGCCTGATTCGCATAGACAGTCCAACTCTTGCATGTGCTTATTTATACACCAGTTATATATATACAACATTTATAATATATACAACATAAAATATCATGCTAATTAAATTTTAAAAAACTATCAAAGGCTCACTCTATAGTACTGTATTAAATAATAAAGTGCTAAATAATTAAGCCTTATAATTTGTTGTCAGTGTTCCGCCACGGATTGGTCTTGTGAAAAGCAGAGACAAAAAAATAGCAAAAGGCTCATTGAACCGACTTAATTGTACCTGTACACCCACATATGAGCTCAGTGACTTTCGTTTCTGAAAGTGCAGAGGTCAGAGCACCAACAGGTGACGGGCGTGGGCTAGTGGTTACGTGGCACGTCTCACAACACGAAGGTGCTGTGTTCGATCACCATTACAGCACCTGCCGTACCCCAGGGAAGCAAACCCTTAGAAAATGCAGGAGGATGCACACCCTTACATAAAATTCATGCTCAAGTCGGATGCACTGGGCCGATAAGCGCAAAATAAAAACCACAGTGCAACGCACACTACTCTGGGGAGTAAAGAAATAAGACGAACAGAAAACAAAAACAAAACCAAAAAGAAAAAGAGTACGAACTCCGCAGCGTGCATGAAATAATCCCCAGACTTAGGCAGAAACCCTTTTACAGCTTTGACGATCTCAAGAAGCGAACATACCATGAAAACACCTAAGACATGCTCAATGGGATAAACCGACGCGTAATAATTTGCACCTGGTCCGCTGGGATTTGTTCACGAGTTCAGCTGCTTGGACAGTATTTTGTTGGTAGACAGTTGGCTTATGGGGTCAGAGTGGAGACTAGCGGTCAGAAAGCAATAGCCATGACGTATTAGATGCCGCCATTGCTTAGGTATCCTTCCATTAGTTTGTCAACAAAGCAACAGCTGATAAACAGCATATGTATGCCGAATCTGTGTCACCAGCGCCAAACATGGCCTTTGTAAAAGACGCGAGAGAGCAGAATTTTGACGTGAAATGAAGTGTTTTATCGAGTTCATTGGTGCTTTCAGAAAATATAGAATGCGAAACGAAGACATTCGACGTATGGTTGGCACTACGTCTAGTGCAGAATACATTTCCAGGCATAAGATATGCTGGTTCGGTCATCTCGTAAGAATGCACCCTCATCAACCTCCACTGATCGCTTATGTAGATCTGGCTACATGGCAAGAGGGCGGCTGCAAGTTAGGTGGATAGATGAAATTAGAGTGATTATGCAACGACAGTCTCACAATGAGCGATGCATTGCATTTGGTGCAGGACAGACGACTTCATCTCCCCACGTAACTCAGCGGTATAAGTGAAACAAACTAGCTAGCTTTGGGATTGTGAAACTATATCATTACCGCTTGGTCCAGCACTCCTTTAGAAAGTATGAGTGAAGAGAAAACGCATTTCTGTATCAAAGTCGGCTCTCCAGGTAACGAATAAATCTCGCTTTTATTTTCCGTTACTTTTTGGAAATGCAGCAGTTAAGAATGCACATACTTGACAAAAACCTCATTGTCTTGGAGCAATATCCATGCACGCTTAAATAAGGCGCAAACAGCGTGCACCGGGGCAACACACGCGTGCGCGTAGAGAGACGCACAAATAATATTCTACATTACTAAATTGCGTGGCAGATAAGTGGCAATTTGTTTGAGAAATGGCCGGGTTATGAGGCTCTGCTGGCCAGATTGTGCGCACATTACGCACACCGGCATTGGATGAGGTAGTAATGACTTCTAAAATTAGCGTAAACTATCTGCAAGTTTAGTTCGTGACATTTGGTGCGTTATTAATGGGGGACAAAAATGGCGCGTCACTCTCATTGAAGGTATCAGAACTTTGTCGAAGGTACAGATGACGATGTTCGTCCATCACGTGTATTGACGACCACTATCTCTGTTCAGTCGTGTGGAAAGACTTTTCTCTTGCTCTGCTGAAATGCGTGACTTGCGCAGTGATTTTTATTAACCTGAGAAAGACACTGCGCCATTTGTCAACCCCACTTTCTCGTTCTCAGCTACCTTTGGCCAGTGGCAAGATGTTATCGAGACAACTGGAGATAGCAGAGTATGCAGATTTTTCCTCAGGGTTTACTCCCGAAGTCTTTCCTGTAAACAGGTATCCCACAAGGCAGCAGAGCGTTGGTGACGTCTATCGTTTTGTGGGGCGTACGGCTACAAGGTACACATACAGGGTATCTGACGGACAAAGGAGCCCGTAGCACACATTGCAGTCGGGGATAACGTATTAGAGACTTCGTTATACTAGACCTCAGCTTTTTATTAGTTGAGGTGACCATTTGCCATACTTCATGATTCTCAACGTGAAACAGTAAGGCTAGCATCGATTTACAGGTGGGTCAACTGGAGCATGTTAGAAACTACGATATATCAAGGTACTTATGCCAGATGCTTGTGCCAACAGTATTCTATGCTATGCATAATCGAAGATGAAGGGCTTTGATTGATTGAAAAGTATTCTTCATATTCCGGCCTTTATATTTGTGCATCCCAAGTTGTGTTCCGGGATCTTTTTGTATGATGTATACAAGAATAGCACCATTGCCCCACAGAGAACATGTCGTAAGTGGCGACTAACTGTGTGGCATAACACTGGTCATGGTTAGGTGGTTTGTGATGAGTAGCATAAATGGCGCCTAACAGGCTGCAGGTCTACTTTGCTCCAGTGTTTGAGTCTGTTAAGATGGATTCACACATCAGTTAACTTGTCCCAACACAGCGGAGTAATAAGCTGCTCGAGCCTAGCCCGCTAAGCAGGAAATCCTCCTATGGGCTACATCCAGCTCACACCAGAGCTGGGACCTGCACAGAGGCATCCACCCCTATAGAAGTACATGTCAACTAAGAATAAGACTAAGACTAATTGGAAACCATATGCACTGCACAAGACTTAAACCTAGAAGAAGTTTCATACAGTCAAAATGCCTTTTTTTTAAAAAAATTGTGTTCTTTGCGTTTGCGTTATTTCTCTAATCCCCAAGGCGGTGTGCTTTGCACTGTGGTTTTTATTTTTGCTCTGTCGGACCAGTGCATCCGACTTCAGCATGCATTTTATGTAAGGGTCTGCTTCCTCCTGCATTTTCTAAGGGTTTGCTTCCCTGATGTAACCGCCGGTGCTGTGATGGGGATCGAACCCAGCACCTTCGGTTGTGAGCCGTGCCACTTAACCACTAGGCCACGCCGTCCCCATCACGCCTCTAAGGACTACTTCAAGAAAACGCTGCATCGAAAAATGGAGTGAACTGGAATATATCCCCTGGATCGACCTGTGGTTCGAGCGTACGTCTGGACACCACTTGCCAGACGCAACATGAACGTCACTAAATAGACCCAGAACTGGTGTATCACGATGCAAGAAGTACTTAAGTAGATGTGGATACATTGATGATGAGGAATGCCTTTTTGTGAGCAACACATAGTCCATAATTCCACGTAGGATGTCTGACGTAGTGCAACGGACACATAGAGTAACGAAAGCGTTGCATTGCTGGCAAGACCAATACGTGTAAAGTAAAGTAAATTACCCATAGCATTACTGCCGTAGGGGTGTGAGGTGTTAGCGATCTCACATTTCAAAGGCTCGGCTATATGAGGGCGGTGGCTATCTCCTCTCCCTCGCCGCTGTTACTTCCCGGACTGAACCGGTACCAATATGAGGCTGGGTCGACCCGGAATCCGTTGCGGTCTGAAAAAATCATAACTACCTCAACTGGGGAATGAACCCAGGACCACTCAGATGCGAAGCCAACGCGCTAACCACTGCGCTACGCGGCTCCCTGATGATACGTGTCCAGCAGTTCAATAAAATAATAGCTAAGAGCATGGATAATAACGGTTCATTTACCTTGCTGGATGTACACACTCTTGTACCGTTTTCTCCGTCAATCCTTCCTGCTCGGCCCATCTATGATGTCAAACTTCAGCTATCTGAGACTCGCCAACACGGCAGAGATATCACCCCCAATACCTCCATCAGTTCATGTAAATATATTTAACCCCCCACCCCACTTCATCATCAATATTGAACGGCGCCTTCGAAGAGCTCTTTCATTATCGCCCACCGATCTAGCCAGCTGGAAGACCATTGGCTCAACTCGAGAGACTGCTCAAATTAGGATTCCGTGAAGGGCAGCCGCGACACCCCGTTGTTCCAGGGTCAGCTAGATTTAATTTCGATTTGTACAAAACAGTATTCCCCTGTCTCTATATCTCTCTCTATGTCTCTCTTTCTCTCCCTCTTTGTCTTTATCTCTCTATCTCTCTCTTTCTCTCTCTCTTTCTCTCCCTCTTTGTCTTTATCTCTCTCTCTCTCTCTTTCTCTCTCTCTTTCTCTCCCTCTTTGTCTTTATCTCTCTCTCTCTCTCTCTCTCTTTCTCTCTCTCTCTCTCTCTCTTTCTCTTTCTCTATCATTCTTTATTTGCATATATATATATATGAAAGGGAGTTTCTAATGAACACCTTAAAACGAGGATATAAATTTGTAAAGCCTTGCCTTTGTATTGTAGCTTGTCAATATGGTCGTTAACGATCCCAGGAGAGTATTGCGCGTGCTATCACCGTGCAGACGAACAACGCGACGCAATAGTTGCAGTTGTATCAAGTTTTTTTAATACATTTTTGCCCGCTTTTACGGTTTCCATTTGTGCCCCTGGGGACGGCGTGGGCTAGTGGTTAAGTGACACGTCTCACAAACCGAAGATGCCGGGTTCGATCCCCATCACACCATCGGCCGCTACCCCGAAAAGCAAACCCTTAGAAAATGCAGGAGGAAACAGACCCTTATATAAAATTTATGCAGAAGTCGGATGCACTGGGCCGACTGGCGCAAAATAAAAACCACAGTACAACGCACACCGCCTTGGGGATTAGTGTTTGGGATAGAAACGTGTTTTTGAATTAAACGGCTCAAGATTTATTTTTTATTTTTAGTTCGGTGATTCCTTGATGAAGACGCTTTTTAAAAAATATTTTTTTGTTTTTAGTCAGTCCGGGGATTGGTGTTAAAGTGGTCTGAACATGTCACGACACTGTCCTCTGTTAGTCAGTCCGGGGATTGGTGTTAAAGTGATCTGATCATGTCACGCCACTTCTCTCAGTTAGTCAGTCCGGGGACAGGTGTTGAAGTCATCTGATCATGTCAGCCACTGTCCTCTGTTAGTCAGCGCAGGCACTGGTGTTGAAGTCCTCTGATCGTGTAACGCCACCATTCTCTGTTAGTCAGCGCAGGCACTGGTGTTGAAGTCCTCTGATCATGTCACGCCACCGTCCTCTGTTAGTCAGCGCAGGCACTGGTGTTGAAGTCCTCTGATCATGTCACGTCACTGGTATCGTTCAATGCAGATCTCATCAGCGAAATATAAGTCTGCACCTCTATGTGTGATGCAATTGTTTCTTGGACGTCCTCCTCTTCTTCCCACCCTCTGAATTTGGTTTAATTTTCAGCCTACATGTCTTTTGTTATGAGCGAGTCATGACAATCTTTCTTTATGTAAAGTTAGCTTTACATAAAGATAACTTTACATACAGATAACTTTACATAAAGATAACTTTACATAAAGATAACTTTACATAAAGATAACTACTCATCATTAGTTGTCTATGTGACCCAAATCTTTAAGCACTTGTTCGTTTGATCTTTCTCTATCCAGCTTACTCGTATCATCCTGTGCTAGCACAACATCGCAAAAGCTTCTAATGTTTGTTCATCCTTTTTGTTTAGAGGCCATGTTTAAGAACCGTACAATGCGACGCACCAGATATACGTGGTGATTATTTTTTTCCGAAGCTCAAAATTTCTGTTATTTTTGGTTAGAAGTGTTGTTTTTATCTCGCGGAATGCGTTTTAATTACGGGGATCGGATTTTATTTTCAATCTCACAGCGGGCATCCTCTGATACAAAAAAGTATCACCGAAGCTGTTGTACAAATGTCCAACTTTGACATATCTAATGAGAAGCATTCAACTGATCAATCATGGTCCACTGGAGATGAGTTAACTCTGGAAGATATTTGTTATAGCATGTTACAGTGGCTTCTCTAATAGCTCGAGGCATACTTGAGAAAGTGCAACGACGCATTCATGGCTGTAGTCCAGTACGAGGCACCTCGGAAAGCTTACATTTAAAGCGATTGCAGTTTTGATTATCACCTCTTTGTCCAGACTCACGTGGCACGCACTGATTTCAGAAGCACACATAACTTATTTATACTGTTTTAAAAGACTCTGCATAGTCTGGCTACAACCAGTTCTTCTACTCCACATACCATTCAAATAACTATGTGCATACAATATACTCTTGAATGCGTTAACTGATAGATTGCCTACTATTTCCTGTGCCAATGCATTATAAGCATTCACCACTCTCTCGTTAAAAAACATATTTCCGTTTATCTAACCTGGACCTTTCTTTACTTAATTTGTGAGTGTGCCTTCTTATTCTTTTAGGCGCAGTACTTTGAAAAACACTTGTTAATGCTTACGTTTTCTTTCCCCAATCTCATGTTGTTGTTGCTGAATGCCACAATCAGTAGGTTTACTCTTGTGTACACACTGCAGAAGATATTAAGTGGCGGGTTGCCGTTGCTTTCCTCACATCGCGTGCGTGCTGATGAAGGTAGACTGGGGTCATCCATCCAGTTATGCTATGCTTGACTTCATATGCATGTAGCTCACTACTGTGGGGATCACGTCGATCCCTCACCATGTTAGCCAGGCTGCCATGAGAACTGCCCATATCCAGAAAGGACTACGAGGAAGCCAAGGTGAGGGTCTTGTCCAGTATGTTTTGCCTGAAACTGACTAACATGTCTGATCAGTATATTTTTCCTGACCAGATATTAGTCTTCCTTCCCTGATCATCTTATCAACATGCATTACATCATCTCGAATTCTTCTTTTGTTTTCTGCACAAAGTGGGCCCGTTGTTCTGAGTCAGCTATCATAACTACCATTCCGTAATCCCACTATCACTATCACTATAGCTGCTCTACTTTGTAACGTCTTCATTAATATGTTCCTCCAAGGATAATCGATGTTTTTTTTCCCCCAGAATATTGACATATTCTTCAAAAACCATTGAATGTTTTTCCAAGAACATTAACACATTCCTTTAAGGACATTGACATATTCTTACAAAAACACTGACATATTTATACAAGAACACTGACAAATTATTACAAGAACACTGACAAATTCTTACAAGAACACTGACAAATTCTTACACTTATACTGACACATTCTTACAAGAACACTGACACATTCTTACAAGAACACTAACAAATTCTTACAAGAACACTGACAAATTCTTACAAGAGCACTGACATATTCTTACAAGAACACTGACAAATTCTTACAAGAACACTGACACATTCTGACAAGAACACTGACAAATTCTTACAAGAACACTGACAAATTCCAACAAGAAAACACTGACAAATTCGTACAAGAACACTGACATATTCATACAAGAATACTAACAGATTCCTCACAAACTATTGAATGCCTCTCTAAAAACATGAACATTTTCCCCAATGAGCATTGCCATGTTCATCCAAAGACACCGACACTTGCATCCATGGACACGTTCCTATAATGATACTGATCCTGCAGCATAAGCCTCTGAAGTACCTTTTTTCATTTGAAAGCGCTCACCTTATGCGCATGTTCGTGACTTGCAACATACATAGACGCGTGCAGTGGTTCTATTATAACATAATCAGGTGCATGCCGGTTGGCGTCGCTTCTATCACGTGTATCGTTACTAACTCCTGTTGTTGGCTTTGCTTGGCTTCGTTTGTTCTCAATCTCCAACTACCAAACCCTGAAAAGGCTTAAGTAGCCCAGAGAACGGAATGCGCTGTGTCGTAGTTTACACCTTACTGCGATATTTGCACCTTACAGTCCAACATATCCGACTTCAGCAAGCATTTTTGAGGACCGGGTTAACATTTCCACTTCGATCCCTTCTCCTTAGCCAGTCTGCCCTGATGTAGCCTGTTATCAAGGATCACCGCGTGGAGGTGTAGAAGGGTCCTGGCAGCTCTGGTTCGCTGGTCATGACGCTAGCAGTCAGCTATGAGTCGCTGACCACTGCAGCTCATGCGCTACTCAGCATCTTTCCATGCATAGACACGTGCAGCGGTTATATTATAACATAATCAGGTGCCATATCATGGATCTCCAACCGCTTCTATCACGTGCATCGTTTACCAACTCCTGCTGTTGATTGTCACCTATGCTATTCGGCATGCTGTCAAACATCTTCTCTCTCTGCCTTCCTCTGTCTCTCTTTCCTACTATTTTTTCCGTTGTCACGAAGTGCTCCAAGCCGCCTCTTCTCATAACATGCCCCAAAAAGGGTGACATTATTGTTATGAACTTTTCAATAAGTTGTCTTTGTGTGTGCCTTTTTGAGTACAGTACCATTAGTCTTCCTTGCAGTCCAAGGTACCCCCCAACATTCTTCTGTAAAACCACATCTCCGATGATTCCAATTATTTATGCGCTTGCTCGCTAATAGTTCATTATTCACTTCCATACGCCAGTACTGGTTTCACGAAGCGTTCAATGACTCTCTTTCTCAGTTCTAGCGACAAGGTTTTGTTGCACTATATTCTTTACATGATCTAGAATGCCAGTTTTTCTTGGGCTATTCTACATTTTATTTTGTAATCGCATCTTTCGTCTGATGTTATATATGTACCCAGGTATTTCATCATGTTAACTAGTCTCAATTCTGTCCCCTTCGCTTTGACGCAGCATTTTATAGAGTCCGGATTCTTTGTAACTACCGTCGTCTTCGACTTCTCTTTTTTTAATCTCAAGTCTTTGTTTTCATATTGCTGAACTACCGAGTTTACGATTTCCTACAAATTGGTTAAATTCTTGGCTATCATTACAACATCATCAGCATATCGTTGATTCTTGATGTTCAGTCTACCAATTGATATCCCCGGCATTGTCTGTATGTCTCTCAAGATAAACTCGCTGTATAGAGAGAACAGATCAGGGGACAGAACACAACCTTGCTTCACTACCCTTTTTATGTTTATATTCACCAACTCGATTGTCAGTCTGTCCATTATACATATTGTAAAAGGTGCTCAGATCCTTGCCATCAATATACAAACGTTATATTATATACACCTCTATACGGGGTCTCTGGTACATACCTGTAAACGTACATTGTGAAATCATATTCGCCTACGCCATAACCACAAAAATAAATATAATTAGTTTAAAATCAGACACACAGTTTTCTTTCTTTTGGTTGCTATTAATTTTTTTTTTCTAACTAGCAGTATTTCAAAATTGTGCGTCTTTACAACATCATTGTACTGTCTAGCGACATACAATTAGACTAGAGAGTAACATAACTCAACAAAAACACGAGTACTGGTAATGCGGACAAAAATGCTTGGAATATCGATAACACAGACAATTAGAAATAAAAAAATATCTTTGAAATAACGACGCTAAAAAACAATCTGAGAAGAACATCCAGACCTGTCGAGTGGGCTTTTGTAGCACACTGATCTTAACAAAGGATTCAAGTTTTGTCTAATATCCATTGTTGTGAAATCAGCTGAATGATTTTGTTGTGTGAACATAATTGACAGAGAAACTAGAATTTTACGGCAGACAACAAAAAGATTAGAATCAGCAAGGATTGGAGGAAGGAAGATGTACTTTTCTTATAATAATGATGACGAAAATAGAAGCGATAACAAATAACCAGAAGAGAGAGGACGACTCAAAAATGGCAGAATAGGAAGCTGCAGGGTTGATCGGTTTACGGTGTGAAAATAATAAATGCCCTAAGACATGTCAAGCGTGTCATAACATACTACGCAAAATGGTTATGCTTTGAGCTAGCAAACTCAGTATGTTACAGAAACTACCACTGCATACAAGCACAAAGTGATCGGGTGACAGTTACTTGCAGTGCGCATGCATCTATATATACTTGTCTGGATCGAAAATAGATCAACAGCAAAAAAAAAACATGTATAGATCTAAGATATTCCAACGTAAAGTATTGTAAGTCGTGGAACATGTTTAGACAACGATTTTCAAACAGACGGTAAAGTTGATTTTTAGAAATTGAATTTGTCAAAGATATTCCCGGAAATGGTATAATTTTTTCTTGGAACATGATCAAAGTTATTCCAACAGACGGTAACGGTTTATCTTAGAAATTCTATATGTTAAAGATATTCCTGGAAAAATGTAGTTTTTTTCTTATAACATGATTAAAGATATTCCCGGGAAAAGGTAACGTTCTTTCTTGGATCTTGATTAAAGATATTCCAACAAACGGTAAATTTATCTCTTGAAACTCTTCAGATGTAAGCCTATTTTGTTGAGATTGAAGAGTTTGCTTGCTTGGGTTTACATGGCGAGGGTTCTACGGCTGGTAGGGTCACCCAAACCAGACACGTCTGCGGACAGGGGGCTAGAAGATAAGATAGAGGAACAGGACGGGTCCTTCTTCTTGTTTTTATTCTTCTTCTTCTTCTTCTTCTTCTTCTTCTTCTTCTTCTTCTTCTTCTTCGTACGCAGTCAGACAGTAACCATTATTTTTTTCGAAAAAAGCGGCGGTCATCCTGAGGCTGTCGACACTGCCGTAGAGCTTGTCTTGTGGTTCCACTGGTGATGGCTACATCTGCTCTCTCTGATCCTCGTATGTCGGGCAGTTCTGCAGCAGATGTTCAGCGGTCATTTTCCCGGTACCACACGGGCATTCGTCGGTTTCACCTATCTTCAATTTGTTGAATAGGTGGTACCTCAGTCTATTGTGGCCAGTGCGAAGTCTGAAGACAACGACCTGCTCTCTTCTGTTCAACTGGTAATAAGCATCGTTTTTGGGGACGTGTCCTATAAGTGGAGCTGCAGAACCGACCAGTGAGTCGTGTCAGTTCCGTGCTGCACCAAACCACATCCACGCATGGTTTCATGTATTTGTTCATCGTCTTACTGTGTGTCCATATATGCCGAAGAGATGCAGACTCGCGGCCATTGCACCTCTGAACCATTGTGACGACTGGCGAGGTGACGTGTAATTCCACACGTACAACCAGTACAGAAAAGATATAAAAACCGGCCTAGGAATGGTGAGAAAGCCGAGTCAGATGTATATAATACTTCGCTCTTGTCACCAGTCCAAGGCAGCTCGGGACCAGAGAGTGGGGTTGATTACCAGCGCAGTTCTGTCCTAACTATAATCAAAATACAGCGCAAGTTGCATCATCAAGGCAAACCCGTTTGATGATGTAGACATCTTCGCTTGCGATGAGCAACTAACTATACGCTTCTCACTGGCATCCCAACATCAAGGATCCTCGAATGGCATAGCCATAACCCGACCCATCGACCCTTAAAAATCATAATGCCTCTAGGATAAAATACTTTCTCTTTGGCTTTTATCCGGGGGGTATTGGGGTGTCAATAATTACCAGCTCACAGATAAAATGGATATTTTAACATCACCATGTCTCAGAAACTATATCTGTGAAATATATTCAAACAAAGGTATGGTTTTCACCTTGACCCTGTCTAGTTCAGGATATTTAGAGCAATATATATTATGGAATCGCTGTTGACAAGAGGTTAAGGCACTCACCTCTCACAGTGATGAACGAAACGGTGGGCGATCGAGTCTCGCAAGTTTCAAGCGACCATTGGTCTCATGGGAGATAAGAACAGAGTGCCTGCGTCCCTAGTTACCTCCAGTCGTTTCGACCAATAGTCTTGCCACTGATTCAAGGTATCTCGGGACAAGAGTGAGATTGATGACCAGCGCATTCCCTCACTATAATCCTCATACAGCGCACATCACATACATTATTAAGACAAACCGTCTGATGTTGTGGCCACCATCGCTTCCGATGGACAATAACTTTATAAGAAGTAAATATTTTGTCAAAATGTTTTTCATTAAAAACATGTTTTTATGTTTTTGTTTTACTTTACTGGCAAACCTGCCACGAACTTTGCCTTAAATCGTTTAGGTACTACGAGAGGTTACGAGACTATGAGTGAGTGAAATTTAAGTGAATTCAATAGTAAATATAAAGAAACTACTATTTTTTTAAATCGTTTGAGTGACATATCCTACATTCATCATAATCCGACAGATTGACAAGTCATACTAGTAGAGGCTGTGTACACAATGTCAGCTCTGTAGATTATGGGGAAGTTGGATAAAACATGAGAAATAGAAATTTACGCATGCGACACGCATCCGGGCAGTGGTCATGACACATTAAGTAAGAGCTTCTTTTTTTAGCTAAGAAAGGTACGAGGCGTGTTCAAATGAAACCGAACTAAACTGCAACAAGTAAACATACGTACGATGCGCATGATAACGTCACTTCTGGTATAAGCAGCACATACCAACCGTCAACTTTTCAAAATTCCATTATCTTCCGAATAATAGCTTCCTCCGCAGACTGTTTAAAACATAGGGGGGGGGGGGGGGTGTGTGGTGTGATACGACGGAATCCGTCCAGAGTTGATCAGCGAGCGGTGATTCCGTTTCTAACAGCTGAAGGACATGAATCTGTTGACATTCATCGCAGAATTCAGGCAGTGTATGGTGACAAAAGTGTGTCGAAGACAACAGTGAAGAACTAGACAACGATGTTTAAAGAAGGAGGTGAGCTAACGTAAGATCTGCCGAGATCAGATCAGGCACATATTGATGCGTTAACTCACGTCCTTCTTTTGTCCCCATACACTGCCTGCATTGTGCGATGAATGACAACTGGTCGACATCCTACAGCTATTAGAAACCGAATCACAGCTCGCTGATCAACTCTAAACGGATTCTGTAACATACCCGCCATGTTTTCAACGGTCTGCTGAAAAAAACTATGAGTCGTTGGAAAAATAAATTTCGCAAACTTGACGGTTGGTACGTGCTGTTTACATCGGAAGTACGCCATCATGTGCATCGTACGTATGTTCACTTGGTGCAGTTTGATCTGGTTTCATTTTAACAAGCCTCGTATATATATATATATATATATATATATATATATATATATATATATATATATATATATATATATATATATATATATATATATATATATATTAGGATTAAAACGTTTAACAAAATGTATATGTGGCCATTAAACCATTACTGGAGAAACTAACTAGTAAGTCAGTTCATGTACACTCACATTTCAGTTACACGCACAGTTCAGTTCAATGTAGATGCCCCCTCCCACATCGAATGTCGGTTGTAATGGATCTCTAACGTCCTATAATGTATGCTAGATGTGCATCTAGATAGAGCCAAAAAGGATATCCATCTGTTGTGCGATATCTCTTCTTATTCCCCTACGTCTACACCAACGAATGTCGCTCGATTCAAGCGACAGCGCTATCCAGAAACTAGGTCAAACTGGCGGTCAAGGCCTGGCCCAAGGAACAGCCGAACACCTCACGGCCAATAAAACCCTTCTAAGCGAAGTTCTCAAGGGACCGTCTCATAGCACTTAGGCAAGTAACACACTCCTATTACTCTGCAGCAACCGAAGCGGTCTACTATACGTACAATATACGTACAATTGTCTATTATATTGTATCAGGATGAACAGTATTTCAAGAAAGAGTATAATTGTATTTCAGAGCTTTATACTGGTGCGGGAAGAAGTAACTTCTTTGTTTTCACGAGCGCCATTTCTATACTGAATCTGTTATTACATAATTAGAATCTTACAGAAAACACATAACCATATAAATGTGTGACATAACACAACCACACTGTTACAACATCACAGGTTTAATGTTTATAATTCTGTCAATCTCTTAACTTAACTTAACGTCTTTACACTGGTTTAGAAGACTTTGCAGAGTAAGTAAACTTCTTCTTCTTCTTCTGCGTACACAGTCAGACAGCAACCATTATTTTCTCGAAAAAAGCGGCGGTCATCCTGAGACTCTCGCCACTACCATAGAGCTTGTCTTGCAGTTCTACTGGCAATGGCCACATCTGCTCTCTCTGATCCTCGTATGTCGGGCAGTTCTGCAGCAGATGTTCAGTGGTCATTTTACCAGTACCGCACGGGCATTCGTCGGTACACCCTATCTTCAATTTGTTGAATAGGTGGTACCTCAGTCTGTTGTGGCCAGTGCGAAGTCTGAAGACGACGACCTGCTCTCTTCGGTTCAACTGGTAATAGGCATCGTTTTTGGTGTAACCAGTATGTTCGGTTTCCCATTTGGACATGTATCTGGCTTTGATAAGCCGTTTTGACTCTTCGTACGTCATACTGGTATCTGTTTGTGGTAGCCTTGCACCTTCTGTTGCCAGTCTGTCTGCCTCCTCGTTGCCTTGGATGTTGCAGTGTGACGGAACCCACTGTACCACTACCCTTTTTGGTGCGGACTGCTGGCACAGTTTGCAGAGTGCTGCTCTTAAGTCATTAAGCTCAGTGTTTTTCTGGCTTTTTAGCGCTGTGACTACTTCGAGAGCATCTGTCAGCAGTACTATATGGCTCTCATTTTCACTGTGTGTTACCATTTCTTCCACTGCCGCCCTCAGTGCCTCTGCCTCTGCTCTGAAATTGCTTGTGTACTTACCAGTAGCGAATGACAGTGTTATTTTTCTGCCATTTGGTAGGTTCAGGAATGCTCCTGAACCTTTGTTCTGTGTAGTGTTTGTTACAGAACCGTCGGTGTATGCATGGGTCCAGTCCATGCTTGGGTAGCTTTTCGTTATGAAGCTTAGGGTAGTGTCTCTCCTTTCTTTTTCACTCTGGCAGTTTTTGTTTGCAATACCTGGTATATTTTCTACCACCTCTGGAAATATATCCTGCCTCCAAGTAGGTTTTCGTACAGTAGTGATGGGTTTTGGTGTTGCTAGTGCGTTTATGGGATCTTCGTGCATCTTTGCTTTGGCTATTTCTGCAAAGTTTCTCCGCTTTAGTTTCCCATTTCCCAAATTGTTTAGTCGCAGAGTAAGTAAACAACCAGTTTCAATTACATTTCCTTGCTCTAAAAGCTATGCGCAACCAATCTATTCTTAAATGCATTAATTGTCCCTGCCTCCACTACTTCCGGTGGCAATGCATACCAAGCATCAACCACTAGCTGACTAAAAAAATAGTTCGTAATATCTTCTTCTTCTTCTTCTGCGTACACAGTCAGACAGTAACCATTATTTTCTCGAAAAAAGCGGCGGTAATCCTGAGACTCTCGCCACTGCCATAGAGCTTGTCTTGCAGTTCCACTGGCAATGGCCACATCTGCTCTCTCTGATCCTCGTATGTCGGGCAGTTCTGCAGCAGATGTTCAGTGGTCATTTTACCAGTACCGCACGGGCATTCGTCGGTACACCCTATCTTCAATTTGTTGAATAGGTGGTACCTCAATCTGTTGTGGCCAGTGCGAAGTCTGAAGACAACGACCTGCTCTCTTCGGTTCAACTGGTAAGAGGCATCGTTTTTGGTGTAACCAGTATGTTCGGTTTCCCATTTGGTCATGTATCTGGCTTTGATATGCCGTTTTGACTCTTCGTACGTCATACTGGTATCTGTTTGTGGTAGCCTTGCACCTTCTTTTGCCAGTCTGTCTGCCTCCTCGTTGCCTTGGATGTTGCAGTGTGACGGAACCCACTGTACCACTACCCTTTTTGGTGCGGACTGCTGGCACAGTTTGCAGAGTGCTGCTCTTAAGTCATTAAGCTCAGTGTTTTTCATGGATTGCAGTTTTGTAATCTTTTCAAGTTCTACAATTGGCGTTGACTTCATGCCACCTGTTATAATTCTCATGGCTTGGTTTTGAAGTTTGTTAACTTTATCGAATTTCGCCTTCGCTGCGGTTGTCCATGCCGCAATGCCATACTCGAGAACTGGTCTCACTCTTCCAGTGTACAGTTTCTTTAGTATGCCTTCGTCTGCTCCCCAGCTTGTGCTAGCAAGTTTCCTCATGATCGCCATTCTTTCTCTGGCTTTCATTCGGTTTCTCTCAATCTGACTTTTCCATGTCATGCGCCGATCAAATGTGACTCCCAGATAGGTTGGGTTGTCGTTTGGCTGCAGGATTTTGCCATTTAGCCTGAATTTGGTACTTTGGGGTTTTAATGAGAGCGAGAATATTGTGCACGTGGTTTTCTCCTCGTTTATTTTGACCAGCCATGAGTTCGCCCATTCTTCCAGCGATGTTAGGGCCGTCTGCATCCGATTTCTTGCTATGGTGAGATTCTTTTCAGAGGTCCACATAGCCAGATCGTCTGCAAACATTGAGCTATGGACTCTTCTTGGTATATTCTCTGTAATATCGTTTATATATACCAGGAAGAGTGTGGGTGACAATACTCCCCCTTGGGGTACTCCCTGCTCGAGTGTCACCTTTTTGCTCATCTGCCCTTGTACTTGGACTCTGGCCGTTCTTTGTTTGAGGTAGTGGTTGATCCACTTGTACATCTTCCCACAGACATCACTTCTTCTTAGCTTGACTCTAAGTCCATCCTTCCAGACTTTGTCAAATGCCTTTTCCAGATCCACCCAAACAGCTACTGTGTGTTTCTGTGCCTGGTAGGCATCTTCTATCTCCTGGGCTATGAGGATGACCTGGTCCTCAGTGGATCTGTGCTGTCTAAAGCCGGCTTGCTGTGGAATTAGTATTCGTTTTTCTTCCAGATGCCACATCAGTCTGGTGTTTATCATCCGTTCCATCAGCTTGCCGACACAGCTCAGTAGGCTTATGGGCCTGTATCCATTTGGATCTGTTTTGTCCTTTCCTGTTTTTGGTACTGGTACCAGTATTGCATCTTTCCATGCCTGGGGTACAATACCCCTTTTTCAGCTTTGGTTCAGGACTGATAGTAGTTTTTTCTTCGCTGTTTGGCCCAGCCCCATCAGCATTTCGTTTGTTATCCCGTCTTTTCCGGGAGATTTCCTTTTCATTAGTGTTCTCATAGCCTCTTCCATTTCGCGCATTGTTAGTTTGGCCATCATGTGCTCTTCAGGAGCCGTATTTATGTTTTCGTGTCCCTTTAGCTCTTCGCTAATGTCTGTATGCTTATCTGCAGGGACCTCGATGTGGTTTGCTCTGGCATAGTGATCGACAAAGGCGTTTGCGGCTTTCTTACCTGTGATCAAGTTCTCGCCCTGCTTGATAGTAATTTGTTTATTTGACGGGGTTTCGTCGTTCATGGCTCTGACTAGCTTCCATAGCTTGTTCCCTTCTTTGTCCAGGTTTAAACTTTCCGTTTTATTTTTCCAACTTTCTCTTGCTGTTTGCTTGAGAGTGTGTTTGTACTTCGCCGCGGCGGCTTTGAGGGCGATGTTTGCCTCCATGGATTTTTCTCGTTCTGCCATGTTCCTAGCATTTGTTACTGCATCTTCCACTTTCTGTAACTCATCATTCCAGTAGGGCTTATAGTTTTTCCTAGCTCCTCTTGGGGTGGTTTCAGTGGCGGCTTGCATTATTGCCTTGCTTAGGCTCTCTACCATGGGCTTCATTTTGGTGTTTCGTGTGTTGATGGTTTCACACAGCCCATCTGTCAGGATTGCAAATCTGTCCCAGTCGGCTCGTTTGTAATTCCAACGTGGGAGCGGTTTTGTTTCCTGTGGGCCTACTTCCATGTCAATGGTTAGCCTGATCGGCCTGTGGTCGCTACCTGCCAGTTGGTTTAGCACCTGGCGGTCTATTTTATAGTGTATGTCCTGTGTGGAGAAGGCCAAATCTGGAGTCGAGGTGGTATGCCATGTTCTTGAATAGAAGCTAGGGCTATCCTCCGGCCTATTGATTAGGGAGAGATTTGCATCTATCTCCCAATCTTCCACTTCGTCACCTCTGCTGTCTGTGTCAGAGTATCCCCATCTCTCCGAGTGGCTGTTGAAATCACCAACTACTATGCAGTTGGAGTCTCTGACCTCCATACTCGAGAGCGATAGGTCTCTGTTTGGTGGTCCGTACAGATTGAAAATGCGGAGCTTCGTCTCTTGAGCCATTATGTCAACTCCTACAATTTCTGCTTGTCCGGTGTGATTGACAGGTACCGCGCTACTCGGTATGCTGTTTCTGGTCAGTATCAGGACCCCTCCTTTGTGGCCTTCTCTATCTAGACGGAAGGTCTGGTATCCTCTGATTGAGAATTTATGGTTATTGTTGAGGTGCGTTTCCTGGATACATGCCACGTCAATCTTACCTTCATGCAGGTGGCGTGTTAGGGAAAGTTTTTTGTTAATGACTCCCTCCGCATTCCACTGTAGTATTTTGAGGGTCTTGAGGTTTTGGCCAATAGACGTTACCCCTTAGCCATGTGCCTTGACTCCACGACACATGGGTGGGTGACCACCAGTAGTCAAGGGTGGGCCCCTTCGAGGCGTGGGGCCCGGCGCTATCGCTGCCTGGCGGGTCTCCTCAGGATGAGCGCCATACGTTTTTCGAATAGGTTGTGCTGCCATCATACTGTGATTTACGTTGCACTGTTTTGGCCTATCTGCAAGGCAGCAGTTGTTTACGATCAGAGTTTTCTCTCCTATGGAAGTTGTCTTACCAGACTTTCGAGTCTTCACTACTCGTGTCTATAGGGTGCAATGATGATATGTGATATATGAGATGGACTGGTTTACCCGGAAGAGAGGCAGTCCAGTGTGTCTGTATCCCAGGATCGTCACGTCCTGCCAGAAACGTAGCATTTGCATGTGAGTGGGGTATCTCTTTTTCCCTTTATTTTCTTGGCTTCAATGCAGGGATGGTACGCCTAGCATTCCCCGCCACCTGAGGTGTTGACACAGTGGGGCAGGTGTGCAATGTCCGCTGGTCTGCATCTCTTCTGCGTCCAGCATGATAGTTATGGCTGATAACGTACAGAGGTAGATATCGTAGCCGGAGTGCATTTCGCCAGAGGACAAGCCTGGTAATGTCACAGAGATGTTGATCGCCTGGTGTGCGGACAACTCTCATGGTCAGTGGTTGAGTCTTGACAGTTCACAGTGAGGTGGCTGCTCTACTGTTTTCGACACCCCGACCAGGTTCTAAGTCTTTGGTTGGTGTTTTTTCGCACCCCATCGCCGTATAGGGTGAGTATCAAGCAGTTGTCCGCCCGCTTTGATTGGCGGGCGGCAAGAACCTCTTACTGTGGCTCTACCTGATAGGGCTGGGGCGCAAGCCCCAGGTCCCGAGCATGTAGGAGCCTCCCATTGCAGTGGTGTTGAGATTTTGGGCGGGATTGCGGCTTACAAGGGTTCGGCCGTAATCCCCCACATGGTAGCCTCGCGCCCTTGGCTTATCAGCCTGGTACGTGAACCAAAGTGTCTGCGGCTCCTCTCGATTTGAGCTGGTTTTCCGTAGCAACGCCCTGTCATTTGTAGGGTAAAACTGACCTGTCTTCAGATGATCTGTTTCCAGCACCCGTTCACTATTTGGTCAGACGAATTTATTGAGGGCTTTTGTTTGTCAATGACCAGGTATTTGAAATCTGCGGTTTCTGCGGAGTTAAACACGATTTCCGTAGCGTTCTTTCATTTGAGTGTTTGAGAGCTGACTTGTCATCCGTGAGTCTAATACCAGCGTACGTTCATTATTAGACCCAAACGGCAGTGCTCTCGATTTGTCAGTTGTTCTACGGCATTGGCGTGTTCAGTCAAATTAAGCCACAGGTTCCACACCTGGTGGTGCCCTTCCGTCAATTCCCTTAGCGAGACAATCAAGTTTCTTAGAGGGTAGCCTCAAAATTTTCGAGGGTCTAATTCCAGCACATGTTCTCTATTAGACCCCACGAAGGTGTACTTTTTGATAGTCATTCTGCAGTATTGGCGTGGTAAGTTAACTTAGGTCTCAGGCTCCACTCCTGATAGTGCTCTTCCGTCAATTCCTTTATCAAGCACTGGATGCAGACAAAACAGAGCCACAGGGGGCATAACCCCAGATTTCTGGGGGTCTAAGTCCAGCACCAGTTCCATATTAGGCCCCAGAAAAGTGGTCTCGGCATGTCAATCATTTCAGTGTTGGCCGTGTTGAGTCAAATTAAGCCGCAGGCTCCACTCCTGGTGGTGCCCTTCCGTCAATTCCTTTAAGTTTCAGCTTTGCAACCATACTTCCCCTAGAACCCAAACACTTTGGTTTCCCGGAAGCTGCCCGCAGAGTCCTCGAAGCAACTCCTGTGGATCGCTAGTCGGCATCGTTTATGGTCAGAACTACGACGGTATCTGATCGTCTTCGCGCCTCTGACTTTCGTTCTTGATTAATGAAAACATTCTTGACAAATGCTTTCGCAGTAGCTCGTCTTGCGGCGATCCAAGAATGTCACCTCTAACGCCGCAATACGAATGCCCCCGTTTGTCCCTGTTAATCATTACCTCCGAAAACCAACAAAATAGAACCGAGGTCCTATTCCATTATTCCATGCACCATTATTCAGGCAGCCGAGGCCTGCTTTAAACACTCTAATTTTTCAAAGTAAACGCGCCGGCCACCCAGGACGCTCAGCGAAGAGCACCCGTGGGAGAGAGCCGGCAGACGGTAGGGCAGGAGACAACGGGCAGTGAACCGGCGCGAGCCGGACCGCCCGCCATCGCCTGAGATCCAACTACGAGCTTTTTAACTGCAACAACTTTAATATACGCTATTGGAGCTGGAATTACCGCGGCTGCTGGCACCAGACTTGCCCTCCAATAGATCCTCGTTAAAGGGTTTAAAGTGTACTCATTCCAATTACGGGGCCTCGAAAGAGTCCCGTATTGTTATTTTTCGTCACTACCTCCCCGTGCCGGGAGTGGGTAAGTTGCGCGCCTGCTGCCTTCCTTGGATGTGGTAGCCGTTTCTCATGCTCCCTCTCCGGAATCGAACCCTGATTCCCCGTTACCCGTTTCAAACATGGTAGGCATGTCACGTACCATCGACATTTGATAGGGCAGACATTTGAAAGATGCATCGCCGGCACATGAGGCCATGCGATCAGCACAAAGTTATCCAGAGTCACCAGTGGGGACGCCGCAACCCCGCGAGGGGAAACGACGATTGGTTTTGAACTAATAAAAGCGCTCTTTCCGCGAGGGTCGGAGCTTGGTAAGCATGTATTAGCTCTAGAATTGCCACAGTTATCCAAGTAGGATCGTGTCATCTAAGGAACCTCGACTGATTTAATGAGCCATTCGCGGTTTCACCGTGAGACAGTGTGAACTTAGACATGCATGGCTTAATCTTTGAGACAAGCATATGACTACTGGCAGGATCAACCAGATATCTGTCGGAGACGTACGTACAGCACACACCGGTCGGCGGAGGAAGGGTGTGTTTTTGTAAAAAGCCTCACTGGGACGGCCGCAGGGACCGACTGACGGGACGGACGGAGGGTTGTTCCACCCGTCCCTCACTCCGTCGACCTAGGACCGCCTGACAGGGGCCTCCCACACGCACCAGACGACCGACCGACCGGGCTCGCTCGAGGAGGGATGGCAGCGCTCTGTGCAGAACGGATCCCAACGACCTCGGCGACGAATTTCACTGGGACTAGAGACACAATTTGGCCTGCCGGCCTGCCCTTCTCCGTAGGGAGAACGCAGGGCCTCGCGAGGCAACGATTCCTGCTTTCCATTTGCCGGTCACAAGCTCTTTGCGAGAGTCGGACCACCAGCGAGACGTACTGTCGAGCTCTGCTATAAGCCTTAGATAAATCACCACGGACGGACCACGTTTCCTGATACGGACCAGACTAGCGCACCTCGGTGGAGGAGCCACTACCACAAACCGCACCCAATTCGCACTACGGGGAAAGGCAGGCGAGCGTTTTCCGCAAGCCCGCGCTATCGCTCCGCCTGGCGGGACTGAGATCGCTTTACGAACACTGGTTGAAATTGAGTCGCCGCGGCGAGACAACTACCCCAGATGTTCGTAATATCTAATCTGGCCCTTTCTTTAGTTAATGTGTAGCTATGCCCTCTTGTTCTTGTAGGTGGTTGTATTTTGAAAACTTTCTAAAGTTTAGTTTATCCGTTCTTATGATTATCTTATAAACCTATATTAGGTCACCTCGAATTCTGCTCTTTTCTAGACACTGTAGGTCGGTTTTTCTGAGTATTTCCTCATAACTATAATTCTGGAATCCCACTATGAGATTTGTCGCTTTTATTTTTGTATTCTTTCCAGCATGTTTTATATCGCCTCTACGATAAGGACGTCACACCAGTACACAGTACTCCAATCTAGATCTAACTAATGCGTTTTACGGTTTGACTATCATTTCCTTACTCCTATGTTTAATATTTCTTTTTATCATACCTAACATTGCATTTACCTTTAGCACTGCTACCTGAACTTGATCACTCACTTTACCTGTATGCTCTATTATAACCTCTAGGTTCCTTTCTGTTTGTATCTTTCTAATATTGTTATCGCTTTTTCTGTAATTATGTTCCATATTGGATCTACCCATGTGGATGACTGTACCTTTATCTACATTAAACTCCATTTCCCGAGTGGTCCGACAGGGTCTTCGTGTATGACAAGGACAATAATAGTACCACTGCCCCACAGAAAGCATGTCGTAAGAGGCGATTAACTGTATGACAAGACGTAGCACCGGCCATGGTTAAGTGGTTTAATTAGAGCAGCGTAGATGGCGACTTACAGGCTGCGGGTCTATGCTGCTGTCTATTATGATGGATTCACACATTGGTTAACCACCCTCCGCAGCGCTTGTCCCGACCTAGGGGAGTAATAAGCTGCTCGAGCCTAGCCAGCTATGCAGGAAATCTTTTTCCCGGCTACATTCAGCTCATACCTGAGCTAGGGCCTGGCAGGGATATCTGCTCATGTAGAAAAACAGGTCGACTAAGAAATAAGAAACTAAATTTGCCATTGTACAGAACATTCTTGAATATATCCATTTCTTCTTTAGATGAGACACTACAGCATAGTTTTGTGTCATCCGCAAATTTTGCAATCATGGAACCGATATTAATATCCAAATCGTTTATATTTATTAAGAACAAAATTTGTCCCAAAAACTGAGCCCTGTGGGACTCCACTCTTTACCTCACACTACTCTGATAACTCCTCATTTATGCCCACTCACTGCCTTCTTCCGGTTAACCAATTTTCAAAAATTTTGGAAACTGTCCCATCTATTCCATGTGGAATTAACTTTCTAAATAATGTCGTGCGATACATTCACGTATCATGCCAGCCACACTCAAATTAAGTTACTTACGATGGACCTTGTATACTCGAACAAATGGTAAACTGGTTTAAGAAAACAATGTTAGGTCGCCCTACAGTATTAGAACAGACAGATAAGAAACGTCCATGTCAACAAAATTCAAACAAAATGTACGAGGCTTGTTAAAATGAAACCGGACTTAACTGCAACAAGTAAACATACGTGAGATGAGCATGATGACGTCACTTCTGATGTAAACAGCACATACCAACTGTCAAGTTTGCAAAATGTCATTATCCACTGACTCATAGCTTCCTCAGCAGACCCTTGAAAACATGGCGGGTGTGAAACCGAATCCGTTCAGAGTTGATCAGCGAGCTAGATTCGGTTTCTAACAGCTGAAGAATGTCGATCAGGTTGAAATTCATTGCACAATGCAGGCAGTGTTTTGTGATAACAGTGTGGCAAACGTACGCTCCGGCGACGGTCCACCCGAATCGCTGCATCAATGTTGGCGATGGCATCTTCTGACGCAACAATATACGCCTGTCCTGATATCGGAAGATCTGTCGTTAAGTCATGTCCTTCTTTAAACATCGTTGTCCAGTTCTTCACTGTTGTCTTCAATGCACTTTTGTCCACATACACTGTCCACTGCACCAAGCCCCCCGTGAGAAGACCTTGTCCGATGAAAGAAACATACAAGACAAACTGTGGGGAACCAATGAGGACCTGCAACTGACGTATCATTTCATGGAGGCAACCCATCTGGTGGCATAAAAAGAACAAAGAACCCGAACGCAAAGAAGAAGAATTATTGTATTGTTTTTCAACAGGTTCCAGAACACTCAGATGTTAATGGTCACATTGTTTAGTCTTGTAGAAGTAAAAGCAGCGAGGAAGGTAACGCCACTTAAAATAGGTGGGGGCCTTGCATAGTAATGTTTCTAACACGTCATCCCCGAGAGCAGTGTCTGTTGTGGCACTACCTTACCTTTTATTTGGGGATGGCAGAAATGTCCCAGGTCTCAAGTTGTTGAAGCAAATTGTTAAATTCGACAATTTCGCCCTCTTCTTCGTCCTCTTCTTCTTCTGAATCTTTCTCTACCCAGCACTGAACAGGCCGTAGTCCGGATAACGGATTGCGTTGTGTCGCTAGTTTACAGCTCGACTGCGATACTTGCACCTTTCGGTCCGACACATTTGTTGACACTATCTGTGGACGTCTATTAACAAAATCAACAACAGCCGTCATCTTGAAACCCAAGAGTCTGACCTAATCCCACAATCCCTAGACTAAAATGGCGTGATTTGTTCATATAACGAGGGAGTAAGGACCGAGATCGAAGTATTTAAGTGATTATTTCAGGCAAAACGGATTCATCCTTGAATCGAATAAGCTGAGAAGTAATCCCTGGTAGAATACTACGACTGTAGATTGAAAGCATGTAGGAATATTTAGTATAACATTAGTGACTATAACATTCAGGATCAGGGCAGTCCTGATGCATTTAGTGTATACTGGATGTAAACACTCCTCTACGTGGTTATTAGAAAGCAAATAATCTTAATCATATACTTTTATAAGTAAGTTGTGGAAGTCAGCTAAAGAAGGGTGTTGATGGGGCTAGCTACTGCACCATGTTGTATATCGTATTCCAGAACGCGCACATTGTAGTGGAACAACGTGTTTTGAAGGATGGTTCATGCATTGGTCAGCCAGCTGGAATAATAGTCGCCCATGTGCTTCTTAGGGATCGAAAAAAAAGACAAATCGATGGGCGTGGAACACTGATAAGATTATGTTCTGGCAAAGAAACTAAAGAGTTGCAGGATTTGGAAATAAATTAAAGAAAACACTAATTTCTTTAACAGCCCATTGACATGGGACGTGGCGAAGGTCCTAGTGGCTGGTTTCACCATACAAATTTGTCGGGCTTCAATTCCTGAAACATCAAGGTCAAACCCAAATGAAGACGTAAACACATCAAACATGCGTGCTGAAGTCGGATGATCTACGTCATAGGCGCAAAACTCGATATATCTCAAACTAACATAAGAAAAGAGGTAACCTCTAAGAATCAACTCTTCATATTAGTGCTTACACAACGGGATAAAAGAACAATTGAAGCCTAAGAACCTACCAAATACCCTTGAGCTAGCATGGAAATGTGATGCAAGAACACGCGTATCGTAGCTTCAGTTACAAGTCAGAACTAATATGGATCCGTAATTGGCCGTCGCAAATCAGCCCTAGGCCTTGGGCTCATTTTGTGTTGGTACTCTCGAATGTCGTCAAACATTAACGCTTGCCGTGATCAGTGGATTGTATCGATTCGTATTAATCGTCATAGCCCATAGGTAGGGCGATACAGTAAGGAGAGGAGTGCGAGTGGTAAGGGAGACATAAAGAGAGAGAGATAAAGGGAAAGATATGGAGGGGACAATATGTGTTAGGCATTAGAAAAGCAATGACTGTTGAAAACTGACTGAAAGAGAAATGTAATTGGTCTATCCGCAATTCTTTGTAATCATCTGAATCATTACAAACAATAATTTATTATTGATATGTATGTGTGTGTCTGTGCGAGCGCGTGTGAGTGTGCGTGTGTTCGTGTTTGTTTGTGTGTGTGTGTGTTTGTGTTTGTGTGCGTGTGTTTGTGTGTGTGTGCGTGTGCGTCTGCGTCTGTGTCTCTGTCTGTGTCTGCCTGTCTGTCTGTCTGTATCTGTGTCTGCGTCTGCGTCTCTGTCTGTCTGTGTCTGTCCGTCCGTCTGTCTGTCTGTGTCTGTGTCTCAGTCTGTCTGTCTATATATATGTCTGTCTGTCTGTGTATGTCTGTCTGTCTGTGTATGTATGTCTGTGTCTGTCTGTGTATGTCTGTGTGTCTGTCTGTCTGTGTCTGTATGTCTTTCTGTCTCTGTCTGTCTGTGTATGTGTGTGTCTGTCTGTGTCTGTGTGTGATTGATTGATTGATTGATTGATTAAGCCATCATGGGTGACTGTTCAGTCCGATGTATTAAACTGGCCAATTCCACCAATCAGAGAAATACATTAAAAACATATAGTTCTTAATATGAGCAGGTGTAACACGAAAACTTTAAAAAAAATATTGCAATATCGTAAGTACATTTTTATAATATTGTAAGTACATTTTTATACATATCTCCTCACACTAAGTGATCTCAATGTGCATTTTATGTGTACAGCCGTTTTAGTCCACATTTTGAATTATGTACATTCTATTGTGTATATTAGACGGACATTAGATAAATATAAACCTGGACCCTGACCAATAAAATGGAGAAGAGTATGGATCCTTTAAATGTGGGTATTCAGAAGACTAGGGTGAGTTTCTTTGAAAGATAGAAAAACATAAAGTAAAGTTTTGGAACGGCTCTAAGTGGATAAAATACTTATGAGGGCGATAACAATCAGAATAACACAATATTTTCATTATGTCAAGGGACATGATGGTGATGAAAGTAATATTGGATCAAGGGGGCGGCGTGGGCAAGTGGTAAGTGACGGCTCACCGGATGGGTTCTGGGATCGCGCCCCATCACAGCACCAGCAGTTACACTGGGGAAGCTAACCCTTACATAATGCCGGAGAAAGTAGACACTTACATTGAAAGTATGCCGAAGTCGGATGCACTGTGCCGACAGGCGCAAAATAAAAACAGTGCAACGTACACCGCTTTGGGGAATAGAGAAATAAGGCGAACGGAAAAAAAAAAACACAAAAAGAAATATTGGATCGAAGAAGGGAGGCAAAGAGAGGTAGAGAGCGGGATAGATGGACAGACAACATCAAGATGTGGTCAGGACACAGTTTGACTGAGTGTACGGATGGACAGACGAAATCCAGATGTGGTAGGTACACAGTTTGACTGAGTATACAGATGGACAGACGACATCCAGATGTGGTCAGGACACAGTTTGACTGAGTGTACGGATGGACAGACGAAATCCAGATGTGGTCAGGTCACAGTTTGACTGAGTATACGGATGGACAGACGAAATCCAGAAGTGGTCAGGACACAGTTTGACTGAGTGTACGGATGGAAGACGACATCCAGATGTGGTCAGGAGACAGTTTGACTGAGTGTACCAACTCAGCACGGGGCAGAGACAGCTGGTGACCCATTGCCGTTAACCTCATATGCAAAGACGACATTTGATGATGATGATTATGATGAGACGGACATAAACGTCGTTCCAATCACAGCACTGGCCTTTACCCCGGGGAAGCAAACCCTTAGAAAATGAATGACGCAGTCCGATGCACTGGACCGAACAGGCGCAAAATATAACCATAATGCAAAGCACACCGCCTTTGGTAATATACAAATAAATGCGACACAAAATTATAAAAAAAATTCGGTCGTAAGTACACAAGAATTTTATTTTCAGAATCTGTATTTTAATATTATTTTGGGTTATGCATTATTCATGGGTATAATTTCTTGGAAAGAGAAGAAAACAAATGTGGAGGTATTGACAACGTTGGAGCACGAAAAGAGAATTCATGTCAGGAATGAAGGTTGGACAATTAAGCAATTGTGGCCACACAACAAGATACGCGTCCTTCTTGAAACCCATACTACAGGCTAGTGTGGCAGGTAGTCGTTCAAGAGGCAGCCACCGTTAAAGGTGGGTGGATAACATCTGGAGATGGACTGGAAAAATCCAGTCAGATTGAATGATTACATCAAGGCATAAAGTACACATGAGAACCATTCCAGCCGCTCTTCGATACGAAGATTTCACTTGAACTGAAATGAACTCTGTACTGTTTTTGTCTTCCCGAAATCATCAGAGAAAAGTGCGCGCAATATAAACTTTTCTTGTGGTTTTTGTGTTAAGTGAAATAAATAATACTCTGTTGTTGATCGTGTATCGGCTTGCGATAAGGACAACGCTTAAACACACAATTTACTTTTGCCATTGCAGGTTTCTGTTCAACGTTAAATGCAAGATCTACGACCGTCAGACCCAGCACGACCCGACACTTCTGAATCAAAACAGAGCTAAACAGATCACGTTAGAAAACATGGAAAAAAACACCTGCCATCTAATATCGTTACAGTAATCATTTCACAGCAGTGAAGTAACGTAAACACGCAAAAGCTCAAATCACTCGCTGATCGATCGAGTCTTCAAATCTCGATAATTATCTAATATTTTCCAAGCGAGTTTTCCACCAAGAACGCAAACTTCAACCTTGTTAAGATGGCCCATCCTTTATTGTAAGTGGCGTTTTAAAACCAATAATTTGCCCAGAAATGGATTAGGCCACTTTCTAGCAATAAATTGTCGTGTGTTCGCCTCACTGTTTGATCTCATTTAAGCCTGTAGCTTGTTTCTAGCCACGTGACTTTTACTTTTAGCCAATAACTTTTCGGGGTTTTCGGCTTATCGGGCGTAAAATGTCAACAACGGTGTACCATAAATAACACTACCATCTGCAGAGCCCCTGCCAGCTTGGCCTGATCGATGTTTTGAGTTTGGGGCAGACAATGCCCCAGGGAACATCTGAGTGTGTTTTAGGGTTTCTCAACCGGTGGTTCATTCTGGTTGTTCAAAGCTACCCATTGTGAGTTTGGGTAAGTCTTGAAGACGATTTCGTTGATAGCGGGTTTCAGTGGCTCTTCTGACATCATGAGGAGTATTTGAGAAAGTGGACCGAAGTCCTCCTGGCGGTAGTGAAATGGAATGCTCTTCAGTTAGCTCATCAATATATGATCACAATGAAGATGCCCACCTCTTTGGCCTTACTGCTACTACATAGCCTGTTTTCAGTTTGCTGAAGGTTCCGCAGTTTCTGAACCGATGGTCCGTGAAATGTAGCTGAAGGTTCCGCAGTTTCTCAACCCGTTAAGGGTTTTGCGGTTTGTCAACCAAGGGTTTATCTGCAGGTTGTATTCAAACTAAAAAAAATGACGTTTAAAAACATAAATTAACTCTCATTTGAGGGCAGTATCGAGACCAATGTTGTAGTAAATGCTCTCAGACCATCTCTGAAACCTATATCAAACTATTTTAGGAAACTAATAAAGACTGCAATACAGCTATCACGCTATACTACTGTCCAGTATATGTTCCGATAGCGGGGTAGGGAGGGGGGCATCTCCCCAAACCAATTTACTGCGGCTCTCGAAGATATTTACAAGAGAATTACATTGGTTCGACAGAGATGTAAATATAGATAGCGAGTGGCTCACTCATTTACGATGTGCAGATGATATCGTTCTCATTAGTCATATAATTGAGGAATCTTAACAATTCTGGATCAACCAGAATACTGGATACATGGCCCTGGTATCACATGGCGCCCATCATCACGCATACCCAGCATTACGTGGCCCTGGTATCACATGGCCCAGCATTACATGGCCCTGGTATCACATGCTCCAGCATTACATGGCCCTGGTATCACATGCCCCAGCATTACACAGCCCCCAGTAGCAAATGACCATAGTGTGACATGATCCAGCATCACACAGCCCACATCATCCCATGACCCTAGTATAACACGCCCCAGGGCCACATGACTGCCGTATCACATGGCGCCCATCATCACGCATCCCCAGCATTACATGGCCCTGGTATCACATGGCCCTGGTATCACATGGCCCAGCATCACATGGCCCAGCATTACATGGCCCTGGTATCACATGGCCCAGCATCACATGGCCCAGTATCACATGGCCCAGCATGACACAGCCCCTAGTATCTCAATGACTCTCAATATCACAGAACCAAGGGTTTGCATCGAATGCTGAATGGTATCCTTAGACGAACTCGGGTGAGAATGGATTAAGATAGGTAGAGGACAGGTCAGGTGTATCATGCAGTGGATATATCATTAATAACCATCGATGTGATTAAATAGAGGATGATATTAACACCAGAACACTGTTGTCGAGGATGAAGTGGTAGGGAGTTTTTCCACATTAGGCATTATAACATATGTGCAGACAGAAACATAAATATCTGAACACTCCGTCACTCTATTGAACAAATGTGGACCGCCACAGAGTGCAGCGAGGTCGATTCTTAACAGCTAAGAACAGACTAGGTGAAAGCATGAGGCGGGGTGGTCGGTTTCCTTCATCTTGCTTATCCTGCCATTACAGCAAGTCAGGTAACCAATATGCGTCAAGGTCCACTGAAGAGTGACGATAACGGTGATTTAGTCAAAAGGAGTCGACATGAAGCAATAAATGAGCTGATCGCAGACAGCGACTCTAAGCGATCTGTTTTTATAAGAATCAGCGGCCCATAGTGACCAAGACCGTCTTCCACTGGCATCCCTGGAAACAGACTGCAGTCATGCAGACTGGCTAGGAGAATGGGGATGAAAGAGGGAATGTTGTTGTTGTTTAATGCTTACTTTTGTATGCGCCTTGAAAAGGACGTTAAGTGGTAGGTTGCAGTCTTTCTTCACATGCCGAGCGTGCTGATAAAGGTGGACCGCGGTCCTCTAAGTGGTTGGGCAACGCTTGGCTTCAGACTGCCTTGAAAACAGCCTGTTTTCAGGGAACGCTACACGGAGTAGAGATAGTGGCCATGATCAGTTTTGCGCCTGATGTTGACGCGACGTCCTGGCCAGTATGTTGTTGCTGCGGCTGCTGCTGTTGCTGTTGCTGCTGTTGTTGTTGTTGTTGTTGTTGCTGCTGCTGTTGTTGTTGTTGTTGTTGTTGTTGCTGTTGCTGTTGCTGTTGCTGTTGCTGCTGCTGCTGCTGGTGTTTAGATGTTTGCCTCACTAGTTTCTACTGGCGGAGGCGCGCCATTTTCCACCCCAGACAGTATTCCATTGGACGATATCAGGGCGCATAAACCAGTGCTTGGATGCATGTGTGCGTCTGTATGTACCTATGCTAGGTTTGTGGACCCTCAGAAGCTAGCCCAACCAAAGTGCAATGAAAGGGCCTCACCATGTGGGCGCGTGTGAAAGTTGTGCAAGAGTGTGACTGTAGTACAAAGTCCAGTATGTTGTGCCTGACCGGACTAGCGTCTCAGTTCCCCAAGAGGAAAGGTATCATCGGTCGAAAAAATACCACTCTGATATGTCCGGTCGAACGGCGCAAATATCGCAGGCAGCTGTAAACTACAACTGCACGTTGCATCTTATTCAGAATAAACACCAAAACGAAGAGGAAGAAGTATCAAGTAACTTAGTATAACAATGAGGGCTTCTGCCACTGCAATAACCAGGCGCTCGATATGATAACAAGTCTCGTACTGTCTTAAAAGCTACAATTGAAAAGAGTTACAGAAAATATTTGACGTAGTTAACGACAGAACGTAAAAAAATAAAAGCAACAGTGTAAAAAGCAAGCAGACAAAAATCATTGTAATCGCTGACAATGATGGGTGTTAAGGTTGGTCCATCATATTAGCGGGTCACTCTTGAAACAAATCAATAGATTTAAATACAATGCCATTCCAATAACTGCAGACGTAGGATGAAGCTCTGACAAAATAATAAAACAATACCGTCAGAGTTTATCAGCATCAAAACAGTTCAAGCTCCCTGTGGAGAATTGGTCTTCAACAACTATACAACAATTCGTAAAATTTTGGGCTGCACAGATCTGTTAAAGCTTTTGTAGTTTAACACTTTACAGGATATAGTAGCCAGCCTCGTGTCTAACCCATTGGTGTTATCTCTTTCCATATGCCTGGAATGATACGGTGTTACTATTCTTTTCTCCTCATTCCGACCTTGTTAACACTTCGCAGCCACTAACATATGCACGTCAGAAAATGATAAGCATCCTTCACAACACGTTCTGAAAGATAGGTCCTAACTTACTTCCCCTGTCCTGGGCACTACGTCGGACATCATGGTTCAATGTTCGGTCATGTGGATTATCTTGGCATTTCCCGTCAACATGTCATCGATGTGCCCAGGAGGTTTAGTCAGATCATCAGGTGGTCTGGGTTTCGTGTTGCTCTTCAGTCCATGTCTCATCATCCCTGTATCCCCATCTCTTTAAGTTCTTCCTGCATCGTGTTAGACCAGTTCCGCTCAGTCTAACTCCTGAATTGCATGCTGCCTGCGTAAGGGAAGTGGTGTCTTAGGGTTCTTCCCTTAGCTCGATACAAACACCATGAGTCAGTGCATTTAATTTATCGGCTGCGGCGTCAGAAACGAGTATGTAGTGACTATGTTGACTGAGAAGATTCGTCTCTTTTCAGACTTGTGCACTGCACATACAGTTCAAGCATAGGGTACCTTGGATCGTGTGCTCGTTTCCTCATTCAATTGCTTATAACTTTTCTTAACTTAACGTTTTATACTGGTTTAGAAGACCCTGCAGAGTCTGTATACAACCAGTTACATTTACATCACCTTGCTCTAAAAGCTATGCGCATCCAGTTTATTATTAAATGCATTAACTGCCCTTGCCTCCACTACCTCCCCTGGCAATGCATTCCAAGCAGACACCACTCTCTGACTAAAAAAATATTTCCTAATATCTAATCTGGACCTCTCTTTAGTCAGCTTGTAGCTATGCCCTCGTGTTATTGTGGGTGGCTGTATTTTAAAAAACATGTTACAGTCTCTTTTATCCATTCCTCTGATCATCTTATAAACCTGTATTAAGTCACCACGAATTCTTATCTCTTCGAGACACTGTAGGCCGGTTTTTCTGAGTCGTTCCTCATAACTGTAATTCTGGAATCCCACTATCATCTTTGTCGCTCTTTGTTGTATTCTTTCCAGCATGTTTATATCCTCTCTATGATAAGGACTCCACACCTGTACACATAACTCCAATCTAGGTCTAACTAAAGCTTTATACAGTTTGACGATCACTTCCTTGCTCCCGCTGTTTACGGGACATATTTGTTCTTCCGTTCCAGTAGATCTCAGGCTTGATGTTCTGTGCGAAGGACCACAGTGAGTAGGTAACGGTACTCTTCTGTGCGCCCTAAAAAGGACTTTATTGGTGGGTTGCTGTAGCTTTCCTCACATCCCTGATGAAGGTGGACCTGGGTCCTTCAGGCTGTTGTGTTATGCTTGGCTTCATCTGCGTATCGCTCACTACAAAGCGTATCACGTCGATCCCGTACCTTGTTAGCCTGCATACCATGAAAACAGCCCGTTTTCAGGGAGGGCTGCCAGGAAACCGAGGTGAGGGTCTTGGCCAGTATGTTTTTCTTGACCTTGACTAGCATGTCTGATCAGTATATTTTGCCTGACAAGACGTTAGTTTTTCTCCCTCTCATGATTCATATAACTATCCATCATGTATTTTCTGTATCAATTAGTTTAACATGTGCAGCTCTCCAAAATTGATACAGCGTACTACGCTATGTACGACCTGTGTTGAAACGAAACCGGACATAACTGCAACAAGTCAACAATCATACGATGAGCACGATGACGTCACTTCTGGTGTACACAGCACATACCAACCATCAAGTTCGCAAAATGTTATTATCCTCTGACTCATAGTTTTCTCAGCAGACCGTTGAGAATATGGCGGGTGTGATATGGAATCCGACAAGAGTTTATCAGTGAGCGGTGATTCGGTTTCTAATAGCTGAAGGATGTCGACCAGTTGACATTCAACGCAAAATGCAGGAAGTGTATGGTAACAAAAGTGTATCAAAGACATCAGTGAAGAACTGGACAACGTTGTTTAAAGAAGGGGGAGAGGTAACGCAACAACATGCGCCTGACCTAGTCTCAGAAGATCCATCGTTAACTCGCGTATTTCATTAAACATGGTTGTCCAATTCTTCACTGTCGTTTCAGTAATTATGTCATCGTGCGCATCGCACCCATGTTCAGTTGTTGCAGTTTGGTCCGGTTTCATTTGAACACGCCTCGTACATTATGAATTTACAGATTTGTGTCCTGAAACAACAAATGATGAATTCACAAACTGAATTACTAGTACTACACACCAGTTTACAGAAGCAATAGCTTATTCAAGACACATTGACTTCACAGCAGAAAGTACACATACAACGCAGTATGAGTTCAAATGAACACTTGCTACCATAACATTTTTTCAAAGAACCAATTACTCTTACAGTAAATTAGGTATCCAAAAATCCAATTACTCGTAAAGCGCATTATGTGTTCACAAAACCGATTACTCATTCAGCACATTATGTGTTCACAGAACCAATTACTCATACAGCATATTATGTGTTCACAGAACCAATTACTCATACAGCACATTATGTGTTCACCAAACCGATTACTCATACAGCACATTATGTGTTCACAGAACCAATTACTCGTACTGCACATTATGTGTTCAGAAAACCGATTACTCATACAGCACATTATGTGTTCACAGAACCAATTACTCATACAGCACATTATGTGTTCACATAACCAATTACTCATACAGTACATTATGTGTTCACAGAACCAATTACTCATACAGCACATTATGTGTTCACAGAACTAATTACTCATACAGCACATTATGTGTTCACAGAACTAATTACTCATACATCACATTATGTGTTCACACAACCACTTACTCATACAGTACATTATGTGTTCACAGAACCAATTACTCATACAGTACATTATGTGTTCACAGAACCGATTACTCATACAACAATATTCCAGTTCACCAAACCATTTACTCATATAGCAAATTATGTGTTGATGGAACCAATTTCTCATGCGACACATCCGTTCAGAGAACCAATTCCTCGTACAGTACATTATGGATTCTCAGAACCAATTACTCGTTCAGTGCATTATGTGTTCTTCGAACCAATTACTCATGCAACACTAAATTTATTCTCAGAACCCATTATTCACAACTCTTTGTGCGTTTTCAGAAGCAATTACTCATAAACTCATATGTTCACAGAACTAATTACTCATAAACTCATATGTTCACAGAACTAATTACTCATAAACAGATAATGTGTTCACATAACCAATCTCTCATGCAACAAACAATGAATTCACAGAAGAATCTTACCTTAAATAGTCTGAGAATATTTGCCACCATTATTGAAACGGGACTGTTGGCCGCCCCTATAACCCCAGCTACGGGCCGTAGGGGATGATGTATGGGAGGGGTCTTGTCCTTGCACCAGTAGTCATCCACATCGATATTGGATAACTGTGCCTTGATGAAGTCCATGCTTTGCTCCAGCCCGAAAGTGTCGTCACCGCAAGTATCCAAGATGTGAAGGCCAATTATAAGATCTGGCAAAATAGTAGGATCCGCGTTTAGTAGGTCAACTGCATACAACATGGCTTCCAATCTCTGCATACCTTTATCCAATTTGATTCTACCACACGAAGCACCTCCAGTGGCACTCTGCTCATGCATTGGGAAAAGACCTCCAAAGACCACATCTCCTTCAGTCACGATCTTCTGCAAGTGAGGTCGAACGATGGAGTCGCTGTCGTAAGCTCCGTTAGCACCGAATCGAGGACCGGTAGATGGAAAATCGAGATTTCTCACACTTTTGTCCGCTTTGATATGTCCGATGGTCAATAGACAGGCCAGAAACGTCAACTGGATTAGCGATGTAATTTGACTTGGGTTTGGTAGGGAAAGTGGCTGGTGGACTAATTCTTCTAGAAGCATTGTATCTCTGAAAATAGAGTATACAAATAATAAATACAAATGTTATTTTAAGTTGTTATTGTCAAATTAATGTTAATGTCAAAGAAATGGTGGCGCGGGCACGGCGTGAGCTAGTGGTTAGGTGACACGGCTCACAATCCGAAGGTGCTGGGTTCGATCCCCATCACAGCACCGACCGTTACCCCGGGGAAGCAAACCCTTAGAAAAAGCAGGAGGAAGCAAACGCTTACATAAAATGCATGCCGAAGTCGCATGCAGTGGACCGACAGGCGCAACATAAAAATTGTGGTGCAACGCACACCGCTTTGGGGAATTGAGAAATAAGGCGAGAGCAAAAACAAATTTAAAAACTGGCGGCCAAGCGGGTTGGAGTACCAGTTTATTGACGAAGAGGATGCTATTATATTCAGAATTCACAGCTCCATTTAAAAGTCAATGCTAAATTCAGAATTCACAGCTCCATTTAAAAGTCAATGCTAAATTCAGAATTCACAGCTCCATTGAAAAGGCATTGCTAAATTCAGAATTCACAGCTCCATTTAAAAGTCAATGCTAAATTCAGAATTCACAGCTCCATTTAAAAGTCAATGCTAAATTCAGAAGTCACTGCTTCATTCAAAATCAATTATGTATTCAGAAGTCATTGCTTCATTAAAAATTCAATGCTATATTCATAAATTATTGATCTATTTAAATTATATTGCTGCATTCCAAAACTATTGCTCCCATTCAAAAAGAAATTCTATATTCAGAAGTTATTGCTCCATGTAAAGGACATTGCAGCATTCCAAAATTCATTGCTCCAGTAAAAATATGTTGCTCCATTTAAAAATTAAAATTAAAATTGCATCAATCAAAAGTGATTGATCTATTTTTTTTTTTTTTGTTTTTTTTTTTGCGTTCGCCTTAATTCTCTAATCCTCAAGGCGGTGTGCGTTGCACTGTGGTTTTTATTTTGCGCCTGTCGGCCCAATGCATCCGACTTCAGCATGCATTTTATGTAAGGGTCTGCTTCCTCCTGCAATTTCTAAGGGTTTGCTTCCCCGGGGTAACGGCCGGTGCTGTGATGGGGATCGAACCCAGCACCTTCGGATTGTGAGCCGTGCCACTTATCCACTAGGCCAAGCCGTCCCCCGATTGATCTATTTAAAATGCATTGATTCTTTCTACTTCTTCCTGTTTTCTTTTTTTTTTCCTTCCTTCTGCTTCCATATTTTTTAGTTCTTCTTCCTTCTTAATTAGTCCTTTCTCCTTCGTTCTTTTTTTTCTTCTTCCTTTTTCCTTCTTCCTATTTCATTTTTCCTTTTTTCTTTCTGTCTTCCTCTTTCTTTCTTCCTAATTTCCACTTCTTTCTTACTTCTTCCTTTTTTCTTCTTTTTTCTTACTATGTTTTATTCTTTTCGTTGTTGCTTTCTTTTCTTATTTTTCCTCTGCGTCTTTTTCTTGCTATCTTCCTGCTTTCTCCCCACTGACGTCTTCCCTCCTGCATTCTTCATACTTTTTCTGCTTTCTTCCTTTCCGATTTCTTCCTTCCTGCTTTATATTTTCTACCTTACTACTTTCTTCCCGCCTTTCTTTCCTGCTTTCTTTATTCCATTTTGCTTCCTACATTATTTCTTCCTGCTTTATATCTTCGTGTTTTCTTTCTTCTTGTGCTTTTTTCATCCTGCTTTACATTTTCCTGCTTCCCTACTTGCTACTTTTTGTCTTCCTGTTTTCTTTCTTCCTACTTCCTTATCCCTTCTCCTTCGGCCTTCGTACTTAAAAGAACGTTATCACGATGTGCCATACTTTACTGCAAGCCTGCGATACACTAGTGCTACCAGTTGCCTAGGCAACCACTTGGAGACGAATCTTTGTTAGATCTCGTTTTTGCTGATCCTGGTCCAAACAGGCATCTACGAGTCGCTGTCTGCTGTCAGCACATTCCCAATGTTGCATCTTCGGCCCCATTGCTCTTTAAAAATGCATTGCTCCATTCAAAATGCATTGCTCCTTCAAAATGCATTGCTCCTTCAAAATGCATTGCTCCTTCAAAATGCATTGCTTCTTCAAAATGCATTGCTCCTTCAAAATGCATTGCTCCTTCAAAATGCATTGCTCCTTCAAAATGCATTGCTCCATTCAAAAGTCATTTATTTCTATGTTTGTATTGAACCGGATGGATGTCAATTCTCTGACTGGTCAGCTGTTGCAAACACGCGAGACGATAAAGTACTCATGTCAATGAGCCATGTGTCAAGTTAGTAGGGAATTGAAACCAAGTTATCCAGCTCTTCTGGTCTAAACTTATCACAGAGTTCTTTGACCCATCCTATTTAATTGAGGGGTACTATTCTGCCGAAATCGAATAATTTATTTAACGCGCTATTCGGCACTGAATCGATTACAATTCGAATATTCAGTGCGTCTCTAATATAAGGGGAGATAATTTGGATCATGGACAATAACTAGAGGGAAGAAAAGGCTCACTGTACATTTTGGATGTGGTAAAATGAAACTAAAGATGATTGTGAATGGGGTTATTAACCTCACCATGGTAACCAAATGACAGCAACAACGGGCAACTGAAAGAACACATACAATATGTTAGCGTAGGGTTCGTGAATGGAGCCACCTACAGTATGAGGTACAGATCCAAATGTCAAAATAACAATACAAGAGACGAGAGAGGAGCATTCATTGCATTGAGGAACGGGTGGTAATAGTTAGGAAATGATGTCTAACACTAACATACTGATCTTCAACCTCAAAGTATATCCTTTATAGACAACTTCACATACCATGGCATCATTTGGAAGGTTGCGCAACAGCGTCAGGGATCGTATGGGTTTTAGCCCTCATATCAAACACAGAGTCTATCGTCTATCCCAACTCTTTTGTATGCCAGGGATACGTGGACTGTGTACAGCAGGCGTGCTAAAATAATAAACCACTTCCATGCAAGTTGCCTCCGTAGATTGTTGAGAACAGTGTGACGTGATAGAGAACCAAACATCGAAGTCCTCAGGAAGGCTAAATGCCGAGCATCCACACACAATACAGAAGTTTCAGCTTAGGTGAGCCGACCATGTCGTGCGCATGCCAGACTAACGCATCGCAGAATAACTGATGTGCGGTGAGCTAAAAGAGGGCCTGCGTCTGGTCGGTGGACAAACGAAGCCCGTCAAAGACCTTCAAAATATATCTGACACGCTTCAACATCGATGTAAACGCATGGACATGCACAAGGCATGGTGTAGAACCACCATCAGAAGCGCCTTCATAGCTGAGGAACGCCAGACCTCCGAGGCACAAAAATATCGTACTATGCGAAAAGACAAAACAATCGACACTTATACACAGAGCTAGAAAAAAGCGCTCGTTTGAGACGAGTAAACATTTTTGCATAACGGTAGAATAAAATCCGTTTTTAATACTTAATTACATTTCTAATCGTTACTACATAACGACTCTCGCACGATTATTAATGATATTACGGTTCGAATAGATTGTATATAAGCTAGTTTATGATGGTGAATCTAAATAGACTTCACTGCCACAATTTAAATCTACCAAAGCCATCGATAAATGTTAATTCAGTGCTACAACTACCAACCATGTTCAAGGACACAGACGCCATGCCTTTGACAGCAGTGCATTTTTATTACGAAGAAATAGACTAATACTGTGTAAGTAATACAATATGTTTTGGTTTGGTACACATTGTTATGTAAATATAAAGGTGAATTAGTGCCTAGCTTAGTTTAAATTTGATAATAAATTGCATGACTGTAGTCCGACATATGCTGACTGGTGAATTTGTGACTGACTGTGTCAAGCCCTACTTATACAACTACACAACTGGAATGAGAAACTGGTTGTCTACATACTCTGCAGAGTCTTCTGTGAGTCGCTAAGGTTGAGAGGTAGGGCAGTCACCTCTCAAAGCGATGGACGGAAACGGTGAATGATCTAGTCCCGGAAGTTTTCAGGCGACCCCTGGTCTCAAGGGATTTTGGACCAGAGTGCCTGCATCTAGATTAACCTCCATTTGTCTCGATTTATATCTTGCTACTGATCCAAGGTACCTCGGGACCAGAAAGTGAGATTTATGACCAGCACAGCGTCTTCCTAACTATTATCTAAATATAGCGCAAATTACATCAATAAGACAATATCGTATGATGATGAATTATCACTTGCGATAGTCAACTAACTAGCTAACTAACTTGCTAATTAGCTAACTAACTAACTAACTAATTAGCGGACTAGAACATTGTACCTGGGTTTGATCGCCTGTCGTCTGTCATTCACAACTACAATTCTCAAACAGTTTGAGCGGGACTGTCCCGGTGTATGTCCACAGACTGTGTGTGACTCAAATCGTGCATGTCATTTGCAGATCGTTAATTTGACGATTTGTTATGTCCGGTGAAGTAGTTAGTAATATCCACAATTGTTCACTAAATGCATAATGGGAAACAGTGAGTCAAACTGTTCTCCACAGCTGACGTGACACATCCACTTCGGCACGTAGTCAGAGAAAACAAATCTGCGTGAAGTGTGAGCCAATTCTTGAACTAACAATGGTGACGGAAATGACTAACAGACTAGCGTATCACGTGTGCAGGAGCCATAGAGCACACACCGCCACCTTCTCCTAGTAACGTCTCATCTCTTTAGTCCAAAGTAAAGTATACTGAAAACACTACAGTTGACTTCTTTGCTCATCCTACTTGTCTTTTACTTAAGGGGTTGCTGAGAGGAGGAATGCGCAGGTTGTAAGATGACTGTGTTGCTGAAATGTTGCATTTGAGGGGTGTCTTAGTTTCTCGTCTGAGGCGAGACCCTGCTCCTGGCAATGAAACTTTCTTGTGATGTGTTCTCACTACAGGTTGTTCATGAGGGATTCTATCTAATGTCCGTACCAATTTATTTTCTGGACAACAATATAGTTTCAAACTCGTTTTACCTCCAATATTTGTATCTATTAGTTTGACCGGGTCTCACGCGGCAGTCACGTGATGTACCCGACAACACACTCAACATGCTAAGCCGTCGCCCTTTTGTCCTAATTGGATATGTGACCCGTTATGTTCTCCTATCCCAGAGGATCCCTTAAAGCAAGACATGGACGTCACTCTCGGGGAGTGACACTCTCACATGGCTATCAATGTTGGGAAGTGAGACTTTCACATGGGTATCAATGTTGGGTAGTGACACTCTCACGTGGGTATCAATGCTGGGAAGTGACACTCTCACATGGGTATCACTACTGGGAAGTGACACTCTCACATGGGTATCACTACTGGGAAGTGACACTCTCATATGGGTATCACTGCTGGGAAGGGACACTCTCACATGGGTATCACTGCTGGGAAGTGACACTCTCACATGGGTATCACTGCTGGGAAGTGACACTCTCACAATGGTATCACTACTGGGAAGCATTTTTAAAGCGTTCTTTCAAATTAAGAAAATTGTGTCTATGAATATTATTTGTGTCGAATGTAATAGATTAATCCAGCTATCGAATGATCGTGGTGATTACATAATGTCGCCTTACATATATCTACACATGTCAGGGTCATGGTCTATGAGATGATGTTTATGAAGACGTGTTTGTGGGGAGTGGAGAGGGGTAGCGGTGGGAGTGGGGGTTGATGTCGAGGATGCGATTGAGGGTTGTGGCTGGAGATATAATTATGTTCTGTGACAGCGTTAGTCACCGACATGCTCCATTTAAACCAGTTGTAAATGTAACAGGACTCAGCGATAAAAAGAACTGTCTACTCCTTGTCACTTAAAGACTAAGATAATGTCAATGTATTCTCGAACACTTCATCCCCGACAGCAGTATATGTTATTGAATTCTGTTTTTCTTCTTTCTTTTCATGAATTTCGTTTGAGAGTTATTTTTTAAATAACAACATACCAAATGTATGGAGCACGTGACCGAATGGTTTCGATGGCTACCTGATGACATAGGAAGGCAGCAGATCGAAACCTGGCTTAGGCATTTGTTGTTTTCCTTAGGGAGTGAAATAAACAAACAGCCGGTAGGGTCAAGTGGCATGTAGTCCTCGGTCTAATAACCTCTGCACTGTCGCAGAATGGGAAAAGCCGAACAAATGTGCTTGTAAAAATACCAAGTGGGGAACAATAAGAAAGCGATTTCGTGTACTAATGCTACTTAAAACAATGTCATTAGAGATCAAGTATAACCTTATGATTATAATGCGGAAATGATCAGTTGCCCATCCGCTTAAATGCTAGCGAGCTTAAGTCGTCATTCCTGTGGCAAGTGTGTTGCGTCGGTCGTTGTAAGCCCGCGTAGCCTTCCTCGTGCCCTGTAATCGGAACCGCATGTGTTATAGTCGTGAAGTAAATCACGCTGCATTCTAATTAGATAACCGAACAATCGTACTATATGTCTTGAAATGTATTCAACACAGTGGGTAGTTCTCCCCATCTTCCTAATGTCTTCATTTCTTTTTATAATTATCCTGTTGACAGGGGAGAACTTTCTTAGACATTTAATTTAACAAGTTGTTATTTTTTTTCTTGGACCTTCGATACGTGCTAGTCTCACATTGATATCAAAGAGTTGGCTTGGATAAGTACCAGTCTTATTTTGATATCATGGAATTGCCTTGGATAAATATCCGTCTCATATTGAAAGCACATAGTTGGCTTGGATAAATATCAGTCTCATATTGATAGCATAGAGTTGGCTTGGATCGGTACCAGTCTCATATTGATATCATAGAGTTGGCTTGGGTCGGTACTAGTCTCATAGTGATAGCATAAAGTTGGCTTGGATAAGTACCAGTCTCATATTGATAGCATAGAGTTGGCTTGGATAAGTATCAGTCTCATATTGATAACACTGAAGTGGCGTAAATAGGCTGTTTCTAAATTGTTGATGCGTTTTCAACGCTATATTCGAAGATGAACCAATTTAAAAGTCGCAGTAAAGGCTCTCTAACACCATGTTTCTAGTTCTCTATCAAGGATTTCATTTCGCTACGAAACCACTGCGCACATATTTGAGTTCCCGGACTTGCTGAAGTAGGACATTATTTACACGTGTAGTAAGTGGTCCTGGTTCCGGCTAATACACACATCAAATCTTACTAAAGAGACAATAAAGCAGCGCTTTTTTAAAATCCATGTTGCCACGTTCATTAAGAGAGTGAGAGCGTAGTCCTTCTTTCCAGATTCTTATCAGACAAAAGACCGCTACAAGAAAAACGCTTATTCTATCCTACCCACCGAGGGATAGAGAATAAGCCATCTCAAGCTCCCTCCAAACAAGAAAGCCTCTTGCATGAAATAAAATATAACATTCGATTTTTGTCCTAAAAAACAAATGTAGTCCTATGGTGGATTCCGGCTCACTGTGGGATCATTGGAAGCGAAGAGGCTGATCGGCTCGCAAAATTCTAAATTGGCGGAACTCATACTTGACCCCCCACCACCACTCCACCGCTCTGCCACCCCAACCCCTCCAGCACACCCTACCAACTTTTGAAGAGAATTACAAGTATTAAGAAGTCTAGTATTTAAGTATTAAGTAATCTAGTATTCAAGTATTAAGTAATCTAGTATTCAAGTATTAAGTAATCTAGTATTCAAGTAATATAAAACATGCTGAGCAATTGAATAAAAATGTAAACGTAAAGGTACCTGAATTGTAAATAACCGTATTGTCCAAAGTATAATGGCGCGAAAAGGTAAAACTATTTCTCTAACGAACCATATCCAAAATTCCGACATGTGCGACCAACAATTGTTTCATGATGTTGAATCCTTGTTTATGTGAGAGTTGTATTTGTTCGTTCGTCCATTTCAAGTGATAACGACCAATATCTTTGTTCATCCGTTGGACAGTCTTTTCTTTTGCTGTAACCGCTGAAATTGATGACGAGCGGTGATTTGGATTAAAGTGAAGCAGAAGCTGCGCCTTTTGTTAACCTCACTCTCTGGTCCTGAGCTACCCTTGACCAGTGGCAAGATATTTATCGAGATGACTAGAGATAACACAGGATGCGGATTTTTCCTCAGGGTTTACCTCCGAAGCCTTTTCCATAAACAGGTATCTCGCAAGGCAGCGGAAAGGGGGGAGGGGGTGGGGGCGCGGGAAATGACATATGACGTTGTGTGTCGTGCCTTTCCCATAACCGCAAGTAGTCGTAGTAACATCACTCAGCGTGTGAGTGAGTTGGACATCTCTTCCAGACTGTATTCAGTTCATTTTAGCCGTGTCTAAATTTCACAGACCAAAACTGACGTTTGCAGCTAAGACGAAAGGACGCCAATCTCTTAAAGTTCAACAGCGTGAACTAGACCGTGAAATACGTCACAGGTTTAAGCTTAGGACCCTTCAAATATCCAATGTCCAGACCAGGATACTCAGACGGAAGAGATCATAAAAAAACGTACGAATTAACCAGCCCAAATGGAAAACAACACATTTCAGTGAACACAAGTGTAAGTCGTCGACTAGTGTGAATTCCAGACAAATCCGTGGTCTGGCGGCACCCATAATGAACTATAACAGTAGAGCAATGTAGACTCGCAGCAGGTTACGGCGCCATCTTTGTTGCGTATATATTGCGAGAGTACATATGGGCCTGCCATGTGGTCCACATGACTGGCGATAAATGGACAAGGACGCTGTCTTTCTGGTGGACACACAACTACAACCGCCTGCGTGACCGCCAGCCAACGAGAAGGAGAGAAGAACTGCACCATGCGTTTGGACCACCACAGTACTCCAAGGTGATAGACAGACACAGATGCAGGCAGCTTTTGATTACCTTGGATCACGCGATCTTTCCTTATTGAAAACCAACATGCAACTATTCCAATATTACGAAGTCTAGTATTCAAGTATTCGAGTATTAAGAATTCAAGTATTCAAGTTTTAAGAAGTCTAGTATTCACGCATTCAAGTATTACAAAGTATAGTATTTAAGTATTCAAGTATTAAGAAGTCTAGTATTCAAGTATTCAAGTATTCGAGTATTAAGAATTCAAGTATTCAAGTTTTAAGAAGTCTAGTATTCACGTATTCAAGTATTACACAGTATAGTATTTAAGTATTCAAGTATTAAGAAGTCTAGTATTCAAGTATTCAAGTATTCGAGTATTAAGAATTCAAGTATTCAAGTATTCAAGTTTTAAGAAGTCTAGTATTCACGTATTCAAGTATTACAAAGTATAGTATTTAAGTATTCAAGTATTAAGAAGTCTAGTATTCAAGTATTAAGAATTCAAGTATTAAGAATTCAAGTATTCAAGTTTTAAGAAGTCTAGTATTCACGTATTCAAGTATTACAAAGTATAGTATTTAAGTATTCAAGTATTAAGAAGTCTAGTATTCAAGTATTCAAGTATTCGAGTATTAAGAATTCAAGTATTCAAGTATTAAGAAGTCTAGTATTCACGTATTCAAGTATTACAAAGTATAGTATTTAAGTATTCAAGTATTAAGAAGTCTAGTATTCAAGTATTCAAGTATTACGAAGTCTAGTATTCAAGTATTCGAGTATTAAGAAGTCTAGTATTCAACTATTCAAGAATTAATAAGTCTTGTATTCAAGTATTAAGAAGTCTTGTATTCAAGTATTCAAGTATTAAGAAGTATAGTCTTCAAGTATTCAAGTAGTCTAATATTCAAGTAACATAAAACATGCTGAGTGACTGGATACTGATGTAAACGTAAAGTTAATTGAATTGATCGAACTGAATTATTGTATACTTTTTAGTGCATTTCGAAATAAAAAACGTGAACAAAAATACTTTGTTATATAAATTTAATTTGTTTTTAAGCCTTTGCGGATGTTATATAAAGTATGTTTTCCCTTAACTGATTCGTAGAGTATGTACCACTTCGGTCTAGGAGGAAGTAACACGTTAGTCTATTGAGTTCACTTGTGTCCGACCTTTCATGTTGGGTTTTATAGCTCATGATTTGTGGGTGAGTCAGTAAGTAGGTGAACAATTGATATGTGGCAGCTGAAAAAATGTAGTTGGTAGTTTCTAATGGTGTCATTATGTGACAGAAGCATTCGGCTTTGTAACTGATAGAGGAACCAGAAGTTAGGTAGTGCATGCACGTGCGTGGCCTAGATTCAAAATGGGTCCGGTACTCACATAGTGGGTAATCAAAGAATTTCGTTCTGTGACGCGTTTTTTGGCGCCAACGATATACTTGTACACGAGGACATGCTTGCTGTTTACTGTGGGTCGTGTTTATCACATTACGCGGTGTATAAATGGGTCGATACATTTTCTTTCATATGTTCATTGTTTAATCTGTTGATTGCTGTCTTTGATGCAGTTCGTTTGGTAGTAAAGTAAGTTTTTGTTTCTTCCACCACGATGCCTGAGCTGTACTTTTTAATGGGCTCTTCAGACTAACCTATTATCATAATCATTAAGAGAACATTTAATAGTATGAGACATACACTTCTATCCAAGCAGATATCTCAGGAACTGAAACTGAGAAAACTAATTCGATAAATTAGACTATCACAAGTTTTTTTTCAAAATACAGCAGCCCACAAGAACAAGAGGGCATACTAAAGACAGGTCCAGATTAGATATTAGGAAATATTCTTTTAGTCAGTTTTTAGAGCAGTTAGAGTATTTTTTGAGTAGTGAATGCCTAGAATGCATTGCCTCATGAGGTAGTGGAGGCAGGGGCAATTAATGCATTTAAGAATAAATTGAATGCGCATAGTTTTTAGAGCAAGATAATGTAAATGTAACTGGTTGTATACAGACTCTGTAGGGTCTTCTACACGAGTATAACGACGTTAAGTTAAGTTAAGAATAATTAAATGCTTTGTGCATTCAGTTGTATTGTATGGAGTAGAAGCCTGGGCCCTGAAAAATAATTGGATAAGAATATTGAAGCCTTTGAAATGGGGGTCTTCAGAAGACGCTGGCTAAGTATCTTGGAAAGATGGACAATCAAATAGTGAGGTCCTGCAATATCTCATGGGGGAGAAGACGCTGGCTGAATCTCTTGGATAGATAGACAATCAAATAGTGAGGTCCTGCAACATCTCATGGGGGAGAAGACGCTTCTGAAGGAATTTAAAAAGCAGAAAAATAACATTTGTTTGGGACAGAATGCCGAAGGTTATACCGAAAGGAAGTATGCAGGGCAAGAGGGCGGCAGAAATACAGATGGATATAGACAATGAAGATATGGGCGTAACACAATCTGACTGAGTGTACCTAGCTGGCACGTGACATAGTCAAAGAGAAATCCACTACCATCAGCCTCCAATGTGAAGACGGCATTTGATGATGATGATGATTATGATGGTGGTGGTGGTGGTGATGATGATTATGATGATGATGATGATAATGGATGGATGGATTGATGGATGCACGAACGGATGGATGGATGGATGGATGAATGGATGGATTCACGGATGAACGGATGGATGGATGCACGGATAGATGGATGCACGGATGGAATGACGGACGGACGGATGGTTGAACTAACTCAAACGCATCTATCTTAAGTCGTGTTTGACGGACGACATCTCCTGCTTTGGTGGCCATATTCTTGTCTACAATACGGTGTCTAATCTCATCTACCTTGACTGTTTCTCTAACTTTTGAAAGGTACACACTCAGGTCTTGGTAAAACAGGTTTGTCTTTGTTATTACACTCGCGTGTTGTTGTAGGTGTCAGTGTGCTGTCGGGACCGACATGGAGACTTTAAAATAGTAACTTTGTAGCATCTAAGACTTGGTGGTTGGACATTGTACCAACTACCGGATGCCGTAAAAGCTGTAAACCACAATGAAAATTTAAGACGTCTTTGCAAACAGTTGTTGTTCTAAGATACTCGTTCAGAGTTAACTCTTGGCAAAGGTCTCTTTGGTGGCAGTTCACAGTGGCTCGCTTCATATTCGAGACGTACTTGAGAAGGTGGACAGCTAGAGTCTTCATGGCTGGAATGTAATGGAGGTATCCTCAGTTAACTTAAAACTTTGCTGACTACAGTGTCGACCCCCCCTCTAGTTGGACAGAATGCTGTGACACAGCCTGTTGTCAGGAGCACAAACAGTCGTGAAATGTGATCTTGATCAGCATGTTTCACTTGACCATCATTAATCTCATCTCCACTGAGCAGCATGTTTCACTTGACCATCATTAACCTCATCTCCCCTGATCAATATGTTTCACTTGACCCTCATTAACCTCATCTCCCCTGATCAATATGTTTCACTTGACCCTCATTAACCTCATCTCCTCTGATCAATATGTTTCACTTGACCCTCATTAACCTCATCTTCCCTGATCAATATGTTTCACCTGGCCCTCATTAACCTCATCTCCCCTGATCAATATGTTTCACTTGACCCTCATTAACCTCATCTCCCCTGATCAATATGTTTCACTTGACCCTCATTAACCTCATCTCCCCTGAACAGTATGTTTCACCTGGTCCTCATTAACCTCATCTCCCCTGATCAGCATGTTTCAACTGGTCCTCATTAACCTCATCTCCCCTGATCAGTATGTTTCACTTGACCATCATTAACCTCATCTCCACTGTTCAGCATGTTTCACTTGACCATCATTAACCTTCTCTCTTTTCGTCAATATCTTTTATCTGACCATCATTAACCTCATCTCCCCTGATCAGCATGTTTCACTTGACCATCATTAACCTTCTCTCCCCTGAACAGCATGTTTCACCTGCCCCTCATTAATGTTCTCTCTCTTGATCAGCATGTTTCACCTGCCCCTCATTAATATTCTCTCCATTGATCAGCATGTTTCTCCTGCCCCTCAATAATGTTCTCTCCCCTGAACAGTATGGTTCACCTAACCCTCATTAACCTTTTCTCCTTTCGTCAATATCTTTTATCTGACCATCATTAACCTCATCAGCATGTTTCACTTGACCATCATTAACCTTCTCTCCCCTGAACAGCATGCTTCACCTGTCCCTCATTAATGTTCTCTCCCTTGATCAGCATGTTTCACCTGCCCCTCATTAATGTTCTCTCCCTTGATCAGCATGTTTCACCTGCCCCTCATTAATGTTATCTCCCTTGATCAGCATATTTCACCTGCCCCTCATTAATGTTCTCTCCCTTGATCAGCATGTTTCACCTGCCCCTCATTAATGTTCTATCCCTTGACCACCATTAACCTTCTCTCCCCCTGAACAGCATTCTTCACCTGCCCCTCATTAATGTTCTCTCCCCTGAACAGCATTCTTCACCTGCCCCTCATTAATGTTCTCTCCCTTGATCATATGTTTCACCTGCCCCTCATTAATGTTCTCTCCCTTAATCATATGTTTCACCTGCCCCTCATTAATGTTCTCTCCCTTGATCATATGTTTCACCTACCCCTCATTAATGTTCTCTCCCATGATCAGTATGTTTCACCTGCTCCTCATTACTCTACGCTCCTGCACACCATGGTCGAAGAAAAACGACTAAGCTCAGTCAAAGGTTCAATGATTTGGTTTGCATTGCCACTAACCGTTGATATATGATTCTCCAATCCATCAATCTAATTTCTTTACAACAGAGCACAGAGATGCAGCTGTTGGTTGAAAACGATTTTCATTTTGGCCCAACTCTGATCGTCTTTTGAATTACACATACGAGACTTCAATCACTCGGCCATCTTCTTTTATCATCATCATCAAGTGGCCTACCGGTTGAGGCTGTCGATCCTGGACCTCCATTTCCTTATATCACGTGTGTCGGTTATCAGCTCCACCATTGGTTGCCTCCCATGCCATATCTTCAAGGTGTTAAATAGTTTATCTATTTGCTGCCCTCTGTTCCTCTTGTCTGCGATTCTGCCCTCTGCCACGGTGTGTTCTAACCCGCTTCTTTTCAGAACATGCCCGAAGGATGGCTGTCTTGTACTGATTTTCGCCATCATCTGTCTTGTGTCTGTGCTTTCTCAAGAAACACGTTACAGCTTTCTTTTCGGTCCACGGAGCTCTAAATATTCTTCTGTAAAACCACATTTCTGTTGCCTCTAATTATCCCTTTACTTGCCTGACGATTTGTATATGACTCGCTGCTGTATCCCAGTACCGGTTCCACATATCACCCAATAACTCTCTATCTTAAACCCAGTGATAGGGTTTTGTTGTACAAGATTACTCTCATTCTCTGGATGACTGATTGTGCCTTGGTTATTCTGTTCATTATTTCATAAGTGCATAGTCCATCAGAACTGATGAGGGTGCCCAAGTATTGAAATGAGTGTACTAACTGTTTTAGATCAGTCTCGAGCACCTTTAAACAGCTATTTGGAGACCTGTGTTACTTCGATTCTGCGTGTATGCCCGTAGATCTTGTACATGAGGGGTATCGGTGATGACCACTCGTGCTTTCTATCCCTCATATGTTGGGCACTTTCCTAACAGAAGCTCAGCAGTCATGTTGCCAGTGCCACAGAAACACCCATCTGTATGTGATCCTCTTCATTGCCAAAAATATAGCAATGAGACGAAAACAAATTATATTATAAGCTCGTTTGCGAGACTACCATCAAACAGCCTGTTTGTAGGTAGAACAGCACGGAAATGAGATCCGTAAGTTACATCTGACCCTTATTAACATTGGCTGATCAGTATGCTACGCCAGTCTCCTCTCTCCATTCACGTTTTGCACTTAAAATATAAAGAGCAAAACTCAAACTGAAATAGCCTGGATTGTTACGTCTAATCGTTGTTTTTTTAAAATATTGTGTTTTTGTGGTCAATGTATGTAAATTGGGTTTTTGTGGTCATTGTTTGTATATTTGGTTTTTGTGGTCAATATTTGTATATTGGGTTTTTGTGGTCAATGTTTGTATATTGGGTTTTTGTGGTCAATATTTGTATATTGGGTTTTTGTGGTCAATGTTTTTATATTGGGTTTTTGTGGTCAATGTTTGTATATTGGGTTTTTGTGGTCATTGTTTGTATATTGGGTTTTTGCGGTCAATGTTTGTATATTGGGTTTTTGTGGTCAATGTTTGTATATTGGGTTTTTGTGGTCAATGTTTGTAAATTGTGTTTTTGTGGTCAATGTTTGTATATTGGGTTTTTGTGGTCAATGTTTGTATATTGGGTTTTTGTGGTCAATGTTTGTATATTGGGTTTTTGTGGTCATTGTTTGTATATTGGGTTTTTGCGGTCAATGTTTGTATATTGGGTTTTTGTGGTCAATGTTTGTATATTGTATTTTTGTGGTCAATGTTTGTAATTTGGGTTTTTGTTGTCAATGTTTGTATACTGGGTTTTTGTGGTCAATGTTTGTTTATTGGGTTTTTGTGGTCAATATTTGAATATTGGGTTTTTGTGGTCATTGTTTGTATATTGGGTTTTTGTGGTCAATATTTGTATATTGGGTTTTTGTGGTCAATGATTGTATATTGGGCTTTGGTGGTCAATGTTTGTATATTGGGTTTTTGTGGTCAATGTTTGTATATTGGGTTTTTGTGGTCAATGTTTGTAAATTGTGTTTTTGTGGTCAATGTTTGTATATTGGGTTTTTGCGGTCAATGTTTGTATATTGGGTTTTTGTGGTCAATGTTTGTATATTGGGTTTTTGTGGTCATTGTTTGTATATTGGGTTTTTGCGGTCAATGTTTGTATATTGGGTTTTTGTGGTCAATGTTTGTATATTGTGTTTTTTTGGTCAATGTTTGTAATTTGGGTTTTTGTTGTCAATGTTTGTATACTGGGTTTTTGTGGTCAATGTTTGTATATTGGGTTTTTGTGGTCAATATTTGTATATTGGGTTTATGTGGTCATTGTTTGTATATTGGGTTTTTGTGGTCAATATTTGTATATTGGGTTTTTGTGGTCAATGATTGTATATTGGGCTTTTGTGGTCAATGTTTGTATATTGGGTTTTTGTGGTGAATGTTTGTATATTGGGTTTTTGTGGTCAACGTTTGTATATTGGGATTTTGTGGTCAACGTTTGTATATTGGGTTTTTTTGGTCAATATTTGTATATTGGGTTTTTGTGGTCAATTTTGGTTTATTGGGTTTTTGTGGTCAATATTTGTATATTGGGTTTTTGTGGTCCTTGTTTGTATATTGGGTTTTTGTGGTCAATATTTGTATATTGGGTTTTTGTGGTCAATGTTTGTATATTGGGCTTATGTGGTCAATATTTGTATATTGGGTTTTTGTGGTCAATGTTTGTATATTGGGCTTTTGTGGTCAATGTTTGTATATTGGGTTTTTGTGGTCAATGTTTGTATATTGGGTTCTTGTGGTCAATGTTTGTATATTGGGTTTTTTGTGGTCAACGTTTGTATATTGGGTTTTTGGGGTCAATATTTGTATATTGGGTTTTTGTGGTCAATGTTTGGTTATTGGGTTTTTGTGGTCAATATTTGTTTATTGTGTTTTTGTGGTCAATGTTTGTATATTGGGTTTTTGTGGTCAATATTTATATATTGTGTTTTTGTGGTCAATGTTGGTATATTGGGTTTTTGTGGTCAATATTTGTGTATTGGGTTTTTGTGGTCAATGTTTGTATATAGGGTTTTTGTGGTCAATGTTTGAATATTGGTTTTTTGTAGTCAATATTTGTATATTGGGTTTTTGTGGTCAATGTTTGTATTTTGGGTTTTTGTGGTCAATGTTTGAATATTGGGTTTTTGTGGTCAATGTTTGTATAGTGGGTTTTTGTGTTCAATGTTTGTATATTGGGTTTTTGTGGTCAATATTTGTAAATTGGGTTTTTGTTGTCATTGTTTGTATATTAGACTTTTGTGGTCAAAATTTGTATATTGGGTTGTTGCGGTCAATGTTTATATATTCAGTTGGTTGTTGCCGTCAAAGTTTGTATATTGTGTTGGTTTTTGTGGTCAATGTTTGAATATTGTTTTTTTTGTGGTCAATGTTTGTATATTGCGTTTTTGTGGTCAATGTTTGTATATTGCGTTTCTGTGGTCAATGTTGGATATTGTGTTTTTTGTGGTCAATGTTTGTATATTCCGTTTTTGTTGTCAATGTTGGATATTGTGTTTTTTGTGGTCAATGTTGGATATTGCGTTTTTGTGGTCAATGTTGGATATTGTGTTTTTGTGGTCAATGTTGGATATTGTGTTTTTGTGGTCAATGTTGGATATTGTGTTTTTGTGGTCAATGTTTGTATATTGGGTTTGCGAACATACTGGTTACACCAAAAACGATGCCTATTACCAGTTGAACCGAAGAGAGCAGGTCGTTTTCTTCAGGCTTCGCACTGGCCACAATAGACTGAGGTACCGCCTATTCAACAAACTGAAGATAGGGAGTACCGACGAATGCCCGTGCGGTACTGGTAAAATGACCGCTGAACATCTGCTGCAGAACTGCCCGACATACGAGGATCAGAGAGAGCAGATGTGGCCATCACCAGTGGAACTGCAAGACAAGCTCTATGGCAGTGGCGACAGCCTCAGGATGACCGCCGCTTTTTTCGAAAAAATAATGGTTACTGTCTGACTGCGTACGCAGAATAAGAAGAAGAAGAAAAAGTATATTGGGTTTGTCTCGTCAAAGTTTGCATATTGGGTTGTTGCGGTCAATTTTTATATATTGGGTTGGTTGTTGCGATCAATGTTTGTATATTGGGTTGGTTTTTGTGGTCAATGTTTGCATATTTGGTTGTTACTGCAGCTGTTTAAATATTGGGTTGTTGTTTGTGGTCGTTGCTTGTATATTTGATTAATGTGGTCATGAAACACATTGCTCCACCGATAAAGCGATGGGATAAGTCTATCAATGTTGGTTGAAGTTATATTGCGAGATACGGGACAATGTAAATGCAATAATAAACGGGTTTCAATTTTGCATCTTTTTTTCGATTTAGCTTATTTCAAATAGCCAAGTGTGACCTAATTCTTGAATATGCTCTCGTATTTACTGCTGCTTCACATGTCTGAGCAGCGCAGGTAGCGTGACACTGATGTGGGTTTGCAATAGTGAAAGCATGGTCATCTTTCCATGAAGAACAAACTGATGTTTGTACAGCTGACTCTCCCCCCCTCCACCCCCCTCCCCCTCCCACCCTCTCCTGACGTAGTTACACTCTTCATGCTGACCAATTATCAGTTCAGTATGGTGTTAGCAATACGATAGAAACTGCCAGAATATCGATAAGACAACGACTAGGCTGCCTTAGAGAATCCAGCTCTTGATTTGTGTGTTAGATTCCAATCCTGAAGCCTTTCCTTGGAACAGGTACCCCACAAGGCATCGCGGGTGGGACTGCCGATATCAATGTATTAGCAGAGATCAAGAAGCTGAACAGTGCGTGAGCTACAACTGGCAATGAGACAAAGCTGACGGCTAACGCTAGGGCCAGCGAGCTATAGTTCTCTCTCCCTCCAAATTGTGATTCTGGATAATAGGCTGCAACGGACTAGACAGGCTAAGGAGAAGGGATCGAAGAGGGGAGGGCTAACCCGGTACCTAAAAATGCCTGCTAAAGCCGGATGTGTCGGGCCAAAAGTCGCAAATATCGAAGTCAAGCTGAAAACTGAAATAAAACGCATACCGTTCTCCTGACTACATCTTGCTACTTGCAAGTCCCTTTTAGTGCTAGGTAGCGGGAGTTTGAGAACAAACGACGAAAAAGAAAATGTAATAGCAACGGACGTCAGTTACAAACGTTCATGTGGATAGTTTTATTAATCACATTCGCTAGGCAGCTCGAGTAGTATACCCCAAAACACCCACCCAAAAACAATTCTGGATATATCACTCTATAGATGAGATTACCGCATCACACACACCACTGAATTTGGATGTATGAAAGAAGAATAACGCGCCATGGCACATTGTTCTAGTATCCACATAAAAATGTTTGTGTGCATCCTGCGTATTCACGTCACGAGCACACGTCTTCTATTCCCTTGAGAAAAACGCGTTGGATGTCAACAAATTGATATGCTGGAAATGAAGCTTTGAAAAAATGAAAAAGCCGTTATGCTGCTAGAAGATACATTCAAAGATGGACCGGATGAACGTTTAAACCAATTCAAAGCTCCAAGCTCTAAAAGGGTTTTCCTGATGGCAGAAAGAATCCCCTGGCCGATTTTGTTACCGAAGTAAAAAGAAAAGAGCCGTAATTAAACGTTTCAGCGAGAGTATTTGGGTAGCTGCTAGACGCTATCGATGAAACGATGCAAAGAGAATACAAAACAGTAGTATGCCATCCTGTCAGTGATATACGAGGGCATGTCTGTAAATATGTCACAAATTAGTTTTTAAACGTTAAAGTGTCATCTACGCATCGAAGGTCGGTTGCATTGGATCTCCTGTGTACTCTATCTCTTGCCGTAGTTGTGTAATCGGAGAGGCTGTTCCCAGTCCCTCTCATGATGTTATCCACCCACTAAAGACGTCTGCCACTCGAACGACTTCCTGCCACTCCACCTTCCAGCATGGTCTTCAACCAAAATAACATAACTGACCCTGATTTCGGTCATTAATTCTCTTTTCACCCCCAACTTTTGTTATACTTCCAAATTTGTTTTCTTCTCTTTCCAAGAAATGCCACTCAATCTTCGACATACCCACATTATGAAGGCTTCAATAATCTTTTCCAACTTTTTATTCATTGTCCAAGTTTCTGCGCCATAAAGTAGTGACGAGTATACATAACACCAGAAAACTATCATTTTCAAATGGGGATTTATCTTTTAAGTGTCGTTGAGAAAATGGATCGGCCCAACTATATTCTTCGCCTTACGAGACACACACTTCCTACCGCAAACATGAATCATTTAACACATAACAGTACGCTGTTTTTTTTATTGTATACTCTCGGAGCACGGACGCATTCTGTAATTGAGCTGCGCTTGTGCATGTGCATCACCTTCTACCTATAGTAACCACACATATGGTTGTTGCTTGCATATAATGATACCTTCAAAAACTATCAACTACATTTTTCAGCTGTCATATATCAGTGTGTGACCTACTTTCTGACTTACCTGGTATATCCATTTAAGATGGAGAAAAAAAAATTGCAGTTAAGCTATTCCAACTCTATGCAACCTCCAGGGCTAATTACTCCTCAAACTATCGATCACCAACACCAACTTCATAAAATCAATGAACAGTGAAGAGCCAATACTAGGAGATCTCACACTGCACCATCTTGGTACGTCAATCATTAAAAATGTAAGGAATAATTATAACCACGCAACACCAAACTATTGTATCGCTATCTAGCGTGAGGTACAAAGAAAAGTACAGCCAAAAAATACCAAGTTTTCTTCAATGGATTCTTGTTATTGTTGAATGCCTGTAATGAGCTTGTTCACTATTTCGTGCGCCCTGAACATGGCGTTAAGTCGTGGGTTGCGGTTCGTTTTCTTATTTCCCGAGGTCTTCCAGGCTATGCTTGACTTTATCTGCGTGATCCTTACTAGTAGGGGGATCAAGTCTGTGCTCACCTCGTTAGCCAGAATAATATTGAATAGGATGAACGGCATGGACGAGAGTTAGGGTACCTTGTTGGTGTACCCTGACCCTGACTTACATTGTCTGATCGATATGTATACCCCGACCCTAGCTTACATTGTCTGATCGGTATATATCCCCGGACCCAAACTTACATTGTCTAATCGGTATGTATCCCCTGACTTACATTGTCTGATCGGTTATTTATCCCCGGACCCTGACTTATATTGTCTGAGCGGTATATATACCATGACCTTGTCTTACATTGTCTGATTGGTACATTTGGCCTGACCTTGTCTTACATTGTCTGATTGGTATGTATCCCCGGAACCTGAATTACATTGTCGGATCAGTATGTATCCCCTGACCTTGACTTACATTGTCTGATCGGTATGTATCCCCGGACCCCGACTTATATTGTCTCATCAGTTTGTTTCCCCGGGCCATGGCTTACATTGTCTGGTCGGTATGTATCCCCTGACCCTGACTTGAATTGTCTGGTCGGTATGTATCCCCTGACCTTGACTTACATTGTCTTATCGGTATGTTTGGCCTGACCTTGACTTACATTGTCTGATCGGTATGTATCCCCTGACCTTGACTTACATAGTATGATTGGTATGTTTCGCCTGACCTTGACTTATATTGTCTTATCGGTATATTTGGCCTGACCAGACGGTAGTCCCCCACTCCCATTAATGGATGCTTGCTCCGAATAGGACGGGAAAATGGTGTATAAGGCACCAATAAAGACCTTTGTGAAACAACCCGACAGATGCAAGTGTAAATATGCGTAAAGAGAAGTTCCCGATGGATAGGACACGCAACGAAAACCAGCTGAAAGCATTACAAGACAGTCACTGTTCTTGAATCTACCAGGTAAGAGAAGAATGGGCAGGCCTAAACACAAACCGTGAAGGGGAGTCGAGACAAACCTGACAACGGCAGGAAAGATGTAGAGGAGGGGTCGAGCTGGGAAATATGGCGCATGACAGAAAGACTTAGCCAATATTTATTGAAGATCTATTTCCTGCAACAGAGAGATGAACAGCTTCGATTGATTGATTGATTGGTTGACTGACTGATTGATTGGACATCTGTGCTCAAATATTATCAGGGCCCCAAAGCGAAGCAAAGAATAGATACACTGTAAACTGTGATGCATGTAAAGAGGACTAAGGACAGTTTGAAGCGAAGCTGGTAACTCCATCATGTAGAAACATAAAGCAACAAAACTTTCAACAGATATAGATTGTCACACTTTTCATAACCTGACACGAATTTATTGCTGAAATGGTTTTGAATGATTCATTGACAAATGTAACACCTTGGCTTTGTGGGTGCTCAAAATGACAGAGCCACTACATCACCATGCATGCCATGACTTTCGACTTGTCATGATTGTGCATGCAGTTAACAACCTCACCATATGAACATATCACTTCAGCGACCAGTACCGCAAATTAACACAAGGGTTATACACTGGCTTCCTGCGTGGAGCCATCTACAGCTGTGCCCTATGCTTTTGAAGTAACGAAATGTAGACGCAAACAGGCCTAACAGCCCAACATATACAACAAATAAAAACGATATCACTGTCCCGTTAATTCCAGTTAAAGGGATCATCCAGTGTGAATGTATAGTGCGAGCCATAAAGAACGCATACACAAAATGTTCGAAACAGACGGAAATTAAGACGAAGATTGCATTGTCAAAAAAAAGATCTTCAGAGAAAACAGAAATTGCTAACCTCAAAGAATATCCGGTAGCAATGAGGAAAATAATGATCACTACTCATGTGTAGCCAATTGCACGGTACAAGGCTGAAACTTTCACTTTAGCAAAGAAGGATGAAAAAAAAACTCGCAAGTGTTTGAAATGTAGTGCAATCGAAGAATAAAACACGTAAGTCAAATTGAGAGAAATGTTAGGACAACATTCTAACTAGTCTTACGACTGACCAACCAGAGGATAAGGTCAAATGGAGAGACATGCTCAGACAACCTTCCAACCAGTTTTTCGTCTGATCAACAAGATGATATGGTCAAATGGAGAGACATGCTCAGACAACCTTACAACCAGTCTCTCGACTGATCAACCAGATGAAAGGGTCAAATAGAGAGATATGCTCAGACAACCTTACAACCAGTTTTTCGTCTGATCAACCAGATGATATGGTCAAATGGAGAGACATGCTCAGACAACCTTACAACCAGTCTCTCGACTGATCAACCAGAGGATAGGGTCAAATGGAGAGACATGCTCAGACAACCTTACAACCAGTTTTTCCACTGATCAACCAGAGGATAGGGTCAAATGGAGAGACATGCTCAGACAACCTTCCAACCAGTTTTTCGTCTGATCAACAAGATGATATGGTCAAATGGAGAGACATGCTCAGACAACCTTACAACCAGTTTTTCGACTGATCAACCAGATGATATGGTCAAATGGAGAGACATGCTCAGACAACCTTATAACCAGTTTTTCGACTGATCAACTAGGGAATAGGTTCAAATGGAGAGATATGCTCAGACAACCTTACAACCAGTTTTTCGTCTGATCAACAAGATGATATGGTCAAATGGAGAGACATGCTCAGACAACCTTACAACCAGTTTTTCGTCTGATCAACCAGATGATATGGTAAATGGAGAGACATGCTCAGACAACCTTACAACCAGTCTCTCGAATGAACAACCAGAGGATATGGTCAAATAGAGAGACATGCTCAGACAACATTACAACCAGTCTCTCGACTGATCAACCAGATGATAGGGTCAAATGGAGAGATGGCTCAGACAACCTTACAACCAGTTTTTCGTCTGATCAACCAGATGATATGGTAAATGGAGAGACATGCTCAGACAACCTTACAACCAGTCTCTCGACTGATCAACCAGATGATATGGTAAATGGAGAGACATGCTCAGACAACCTTACAACCAGTCTCTCGACTGATCAACCAGATGATAGGGTCAAATGGAGAGACATGCTCAGACAACCTTACAACCAGTCTCTCGACTGATCAACCAGATGATAGGGTCAAATGGAGAGACATGCTCAGACAACCTTACAACCAGTCTCTCGACTGATCAACCAGAGGATAATGATGCCAGTCAGTGTAGCCTCCACTCATTTTATAGGATCTGGTTTTATTTTCACGCATTAAAGAAAAAGAAAGAAAAGAAACTGTCGTACCGAGGATTTTAACCCATGCTGTCTTGGTCAGTAGACAGAAATGCAAACTGCCGAGCAGCCCACACTTCTGATATCAATGTGTAAACAACAATAAACACAAACATTAAGAGAGGGTTGTGACTAACCGACGTTCAGTGTGAAGAAGGCAAGTGGCTGATCTCTTCTGATTCCCAATTCTGAGTCTTAATCATTCGTGATTTGGGATTGTATAATCGCATGTGCTCGAATTCTGAGAAATGCAGCGCAGGAGCTACAGTCGTCAGCGACCGATAGCTGACTGCTAGCGTCAGGGAGAGCGAACCCGAGCTGCTGAAATCCTTCTACACCTCCACGTGGTGATCCTGAATAACAGACAGCAACTGAACAGACTGGCTAAGTAAAAGGAACCGAAGAAGGAATGCTAACACGGTACTCAAAAATGCCTGCGTAAGACGGATGTGTCGACTGATAGATGCAAATATCGCAGTCAAGATGTAAACTACATCACAACGAATTCCGTTCTCTGGACAGCATCCTGCTAATTTCAATACACTTCCCAGGTCATGTTTGCGGAACATTGAACAAGAAAATAAAGAATTCTAAAAATACCAGAATTGATCATTTTTATCACGAGGACTTCTAAATACTTCCTTATCGGCACCTGATCAGATAGGTCATCCAGGAATCAGTTGGATCATGGAGGTGAGATCACAAATCTGGGTCACGAAGCAAGATAGAATTAGGAGTGACTTCAAATAAACGAAGGTTGACTTAAGAGACATGGGCAAGGATATATCAAAATTGAACCAAACAAACACTTGATTACAGATGATTCATCTGTCGTTTCATTCTACTTCTTTTGCTCCAGTAGGAGCAGGAGGCTACCACTGTTGTTATCTTTTTTGATGGAAACCAATAGTGTAGCACGTGTGCGTTCATGTAAACCTGTGTTCTGTGGCAAATTTGGTTGGGTTGTTTTTTTTTGTGGCTATGAAATTACCGATCCCATGCGCAACTTTGATTAGCAGTTTCTTACGAACTATGTTGTAGTGCCTAGTGGATCGTATTAGGGTCGTGGTCTACTTGGTCTGGTACGGGACCATGGGGTTTACTCTAGAAGATGTTAGTGTAGTGGAAAGAAAAAATGCTCATAGTTTCTATTGAAAAAGACGGTAAATATCATTTCATTTACAGAATGTCGCTCCTACTCCGTCAACTAATTGTCAGATGTTCAGTAAGGATTATTACCATCACTTTCCGTCCGCGAAGAAGCGTTCGTACCAAGAAAAAAAACGCCAGTGTCTGCAAAACTGGAAATGGCGGTACTCATTGTGCGTTGTAATTGTAAAACCGACTTTCGCCCATATATCAATCTGCCTTATATAGTTTCTAAACATCATCATCATCATCAATCGTTCTAGTGGTAGAGTCAGCGGTCATAAGTTCCACCGCTGATCGTCTCCTAAGCAATTCTTCACGGTATCTAATATTTTCTATCTTTCTGTACATACCGGAAATAATTGCTTCACTTTTTAAGGACATGCTTAGCTTCAAAAATTATAACATTTTTTTTCATTTTTTTAACCCAAAATTAAGACATCAGATATGCTATATTTTCTGATAGTTTGCATGTTTGTCTGTCCAGCTGCCTGTGTTTTAAACACAATCATCATGTTTATTGTTGTTCCACCTGGTCATTAATATTTTAGAGTCTTTGTCTCGCATCCTCAGATTTCAGGTTATAGTATTTATATCTATCTATCTATCTATCTATCTATCTATCTATCTATCTATCTATCTATCTATCTATCTATCTATCTATCTATCTATATATCTATCTATCTATCTATCTATCTATCTATCTATCTATCTATCTATCTATCTATCTATCTATCTATCTATCTATCTATCTATCTATCTATCTATCTATCTATCTATCTATCTATCTATCTATCTATCTATCTATCTATCTATCTATCTATCTATCTATCTATCTATCTATCTATCTATCTATCTATCTATCTATCTATCTATCTATCTATCTATCTATCTATCTATCTATCTATCTATCTATCTATCTATCTATCTATCTATCTATCTATCTATCTATCTATCTATCTATCTGTCTATCAGTCTGTCTATCTATCTATCTATCTATCTGTCTGCCTGCCTGCCTGCCTGCCTGCCTGCCTGCCTGCCTGTCTGCCTGCCTGCCTGCCTGCCTGCCTGCCTGCCTACCTACCTATCTGTCTAACTGTCTAACTGTCTAACTGTCTGCCTGCCTGCCTGCTTGCCTGCCTACATCTCTACTTATCTACCTACATCTCTACCTATCTACCTACATCTCTATATATCTACCTACATCTCTATCTATCTACCTACATCTCTATCTATCTACCTACATCTCTATCTATCTACCTACATATCTACCTATATACCTACATATATACATCTCTACCTATCTGCCTACATTACCTATATATCTATCTTCCTACATTACTTATATACCTACCTACCTACTTATCTACCTAGCTAGTCAATCGCCATATCTACATCTCTACCTCTCTACCTACCTCTACCTCTACCTCCCTCTCTCTCTTTCTCTCTTTATCTCTGTCTCTCGCTCTATCTCTCTATCACTATCTCTCTCTCTTTCTTTCTCTCTCTCTCGCTTTCTTTCTCACTTTCTCTCTCTCTTTCTATATATCCCTATTCCACCCTATTGTATAAATTTTTTCTATTCTATTCTATTTTTATATTATCTTATCTAATCTTATCTTATCTTATCTTATCTTATCTTATCTTATATTACCTTCAGTCCACTTAGACGTCGTGGAGAGGTGTGACCTCCGTTGTTTCATATTTGGTATCACGCGAAAATTCCGCTTGGGGACTTGGTAGATCAGTCCCAGTATGTGTTACCAACCGCTAGGATGGTAGCCCATGGAAGATACGCTTCCATATTTGTGGGACTGGTGGTGGTGTTAGCGCATATTAGAGCAAGGTAGACCTGCTGCCTGTCATATATGGTGCTCTGTTAACCATATAACCAAGACCTCATATAGCCACACAGTCTCCATTTTGCGCCATAACGTAACTTAACGTCTTTATACTGGTTTAGAAGACAATGCAGAGTCTGTTTACAACCAGTTTCATTTACATCACCTTGCTCTAAAAGCTATGCGCATCCAATGTATTTTTAAATGCATTAACTGTCCATGCCTCTACTACCTCTTCTGGGAATGTATTCCTAGCATTCACCACTCTCTGACTAAAAAAATAGTTCCTATCTAATCTGGACCTCTCTTTAGTCAACTTGTAGCTATGTCCTCTTGTTATTGTGGGTGGCTGTATTTTAAAAATCGTGTAATAGTCTAATGTATCCATTCCTCTGATCATCTTATAAACCTGCATTAAGTCACCTCTAATTCTTCTCTCGGCTAGTCTTTGCTCATAACTCTAATTCTGGAATTCCACTATCATCTTTGTCGCTCTTTTTTTGTATTCTTTCCAGCATGTTTATATCCCACCTATGATAAGGACTCCACACCTGTACACAATACTCCAGTCTAGGTCTAACATAGTCCCTGTGGGGCGACAATCCCTATAATAATTTCATGCCATCGTATTTGTGCCAGTAGGAATTTCATTTAATAGTTGTTTAAACATACTTTAATAGCGTTCCTATGACTATTTGTCGTCACAAAGATGGCTATTGTTTTTGACTTCTCGCCTGTCTGACTAAGCTTTTTTTGAGCGATGTACTATAACGCTGACTCGATATCACGACACATCCGACTAACCTACCGGTGGTCAGTCTCTCAGTATAAATGTGGCCGAAGAAGCGGTGAAAGAGATATCAGCAGTCAGGGACTCATAGTTGACCACTTTCGTCAGGGCTAGCAAACACAAATCGTTCGAAACCGTCTGAACTTCAAAATGGCTGCTCAGGATACAACCTTCAATCGCATAGACTGGCCGACAGACCTGGGATCGAAGATGGGACGCGTGCCTGGTCCTAAGACTGCATCGCGCTGACAATAGATCTGTCGAGCCTGATTAGATGTAAACTATGACACCGCGTAACAGAATATCCTTTTCACAAGAACAGACAAAGATCTACATAGTGAATTGGGGGGTTGCATATTGTTTGTGTAGCTCGGTGGTTGTACACACTCCTAATCTGTTCTTGCAAATCCTTTTTTCTTTAACTCATGTTCGATTTTGCAAACTCCTGCAGTTTTTTCACTGTGGATTCATGGTTGCAGTGTCTTTTTTTAACAGACAGTCGTGGCTTATCGCAGTACGCCCCCTTGTCTATGTTTCATGGGACCAAAGAGCAATCAGGGTCTACCCTCATGATCACGTTCGGGGAAAAGGTTGTGCCACAGCTGTCTGGCCAATGATGTGAGGATTAATACTGTCACTACAATAGTTAGTTTTATTTCTACTTGTGCCGTTTAGTGTTGTGGGGAGCTTAAGTCGTTTATCCTGCGCCAAGTGCGTTGCGTCGGTCAATGTGAGCCCTTGTCGTTGCAAATCACTCTAATGTCATCTATCCACCTACCTCGCGGCCGCCCCCTTGCCCTGTAGCCAGATCTACCAGCATTGTAAGCCATCAGTGGAAGATGATGAGGATGCATTCTCAGGAGATGACCAAACCATCTACAATAGTGGTCATGTTAATATCCTTAGCGTCTGTGCCCCAACCCTGACATCTCCGGAGGAAGCGAAGGATCAATTCTATGGACAGCTGGAGGAAATGATCAAGAACTGTCCCAGGGAAGAAGCAAATCCTTCTCGGCGACTTTAATGCTAGAGTAGGTGGGGACACCGTACAATGGCCCACCTGCTCTGGACATCATGGTATTGGCAGGTTAAATGGCAAAGGTCAGAGGTAGCTGGAGCTGGGCACTCAACAAGGCCTATGAATCACAAATACTTTCTTCAAGGGCAAGCCGCAACATAAGCTATCATGGAAACACCCAAGGTCACATCGATGGCATCAAATCGACTTGATTGTCACCAGACGTTCAGCTCTAAACATGGTCCTCTCCACTAAAAGCTATCACAGTGCAGACTGCGACTCTGACCACGCTCTTGTATGTAGCAGGCTACGCTTACAGCTTCGCAAAATATGCCGCTCCAAACAGATGGGGTATTCCCGTATCAACACTGCGCAGATGATGATTCCTTTCAAGGCGGAGAGGTTTGTGTCTGACCTGAATCTTGCTCTTCAGGGAGGACCTGAGTTTGATGCCACATCTAAGTGGAACGTTATGAAAGATGGCATCTATAATACAGCATTGGCTCATTTTGGCATGAGGGAACGGGCCAATCACGACTGGTTCAATGCACATCTCGCGAGAATGGAACCAGTAATTGAGGCCAAGCGAGAAGCTTTCATCAATTATAAAAAATTCCCAAATGGGAAGACGCTTGCTGCCCTCAGAATAGCCCGAGGCACAAATCAACGAATCGCTAGACAATGGGCGAATGTGTACTGGCAGAAACTGTGTAAAGAAATTCAGCTAAATGCAGAGACATGAAATATCCGGGGCATGTATAGAGGCATAAAGATGGCACTGGGCCCTACTGTACTGCGAGAGGTGCTGCCTACCTAAAATCTCCGACAAGTGCGAGAATCATGGACCGTGACTAACAGATGGCCAGATGGATGTAGCACTACTCTGAGCTCTTCTCTCGGGAAACGGTGGTCAATGACGAAGCCTTGTGCAGGCTACAGGCCCTGCACATTATGGAGGAACTCGACAGACCACCTACTCTGGATGAGCTTGATAATATCAACCACCTCTCAAATGGCAAAGCCCCAGGGGAAGATGGTATCCCACCCAAAGCCATCAGATGCGGGAAATCAGTACTAGCTCAGCCGATGTTTGATCTCATATGCCTCTGCTGGGAGGAAGGTGCAGTCCCCCAAGATATGCGTGACGCCATCATTGTGACTATTTACAAAAACAAAGGTGACGGCCTGGACTGCAATAAATATAGAGGGATCTCGCTCCTGAGTGCTGTGGGCAAAATTTACGCTGCTTGCTACTAAACAGGTTGAGACTGCTCGCGGACTGGGTGTACCCAGAATCCCAGTGTAGTTTAGAGTAGGTAGATCAACAACGGATATCATTTTCCAGCTTCGCCAAATCCAGGAGAAGTGCAGAAATCAAGATCAGCCGATCATTATAATGTTTCTAGACCTCACCAAGACCTTCAACTCGGTTAGTAGAAAGGGTCTAGATCGGCTGCCTACCAAAACTGCGTAGCGTGATCATTTCTTTTCACACTGATAGTAAGGGCTCAATTCTATAAGACGGATTATCTTCAAACACTTTTCACACTGATAGTAAGGGCTCAATTCTATAAGACGGATCATCTTCAAACACTTTTCACACTGATAGTAAGGACTCAATTCTATAAGACGCATCATCTTCAAACACTTTTCACACTGATAGTAAGGACTCAATTCTATAGGATGGATCATCTTCAAACACTTTTTCCATCAAAAGTGGAGTGAAGCAGGGATGTGTGCTAGCGCCGACCCTCTTTGGGATCTTCATTCTCCTATCCTGCGCTTATGACACATCTGTAGACAGTGTTTATCTGCACACCAGGTCAGATAGGCAGCAGTTTAATCCGTCCCGACTGCGTGCGAGGAAAACGTAAGGACGATGCTCATTATGGAGATGCTATTTGCGGATGGTGCAGTTCTAGTGACCGTTCTTTTCATATACACCATGTATAAAGTAACAGTAAGCCGGTATCCATTTACAGCTGAGTTCACTGGATCATCTAGATAACAGAAATCGTAATCTGTGTATTTTCTATGAGAAGCAATCATGAAAGTTATTTTGACGTTCTTATATACATATTACCGGCACTAAGGAATAGTAACACTGCAACCTGCCAGGCAATCGCTAGAGCCCATTAAGAAACATTCGCCATGGGGCTGGTTACCCTATCCAGTAGAAACTTTAAGCCACATAAACTTCAATGCATACGGCATATCAACATGCGTTTACAAGGTGTATATTTACCTATGCTCCATAGGGGTCTCAAATGGTTTTGATTGAGTAATTAACTGATATACATAGTAAGTATTACATCGTAGAAAAAGTTCAACATTAACAAACAAACCCGTGAAACAAAGAAATACAGTTCATAATGTTATCGTTCGATGCATCATTCACTGATATTTTAGATATGAATCAATTCTTAGAAACAGTTTGTTTTGGTGCAGCAAAAAATCATAGTTTAAAATTGTGCATCTCTTTTATATGTTGAAAAAATAAATTATTGAGGTCACAATTCTAAAGTGTGAACTGAAGTGACATTAAGATCCTCGGGGAATGTATGACCTTTATAACAAGAAAATTTACACCTAGCATAAGGTCATATTTTCTGTGCACTTGGCATATGTGCATGCACTCTTAAAACAAATGAAATTGGGACACACAATCTCTAATTTTAATTCCATTTCGGCAAATGTGAAGTTTTTTTTTGGTCGCAATTTTTCTATCGGATGTCTGAGTGATGGAGCTGTTAGTGCGCTTGTCTTTCTGGGTAAAAGGTCCGGGTTTCTTCTTCTTCATTTTCTACTTCTTCTTTTTCTTCTTTGTCTCCTTTTTCTTCTTTTTCTTCTTCTTCTTCTTCTTCTTCGATTTCTTCTTTGTCTCCTTTTTTCTTTTTTTCCTTTTTCTTTTTCTTCTTCTTCTTCTTTTTCTTCTTCGTTCATTGTTAAACTCCCGCTACCAATCCTTGAAAAGGGTTTTCCAAGCACGAGATGTACTCCAGAGAACGGAGTACGTTGTGTCGAAGTTTACAGATAGACTGTGATATTTGCACCTTTCGGTCAGACACATCCGACTTCAGCAGGCATTTTTGAGGTCCGAGTTAGTCTTCCCTCTTTGATACCTTCTCCTTAGCCAGTATGCCCCGTTGCAGTCTGTTATCCTAGCTCACCACGTGGAGGTGGAAAAATGTCTTGGCAGCTCTAGATCGCTGGCCCTGACGCTAGCAGTCAGCTATGGGTCGCTAGCCCTGACGCTAACAGTCAGCTATGGGTCGCTAGCCCTGACGCTAGCAGTCAGCTTTGGATCCCTTACTGCTACAGCTCATGCACTGCTCAGCATCTTGATCACAGTTCAGCCTGGTTTTATTTCAGGACTGGGCAAGCTCCGTTCTACCCAGCCGTAAATGGGTGCCTGAGTTATAGAACCGTAACAACCTTAGCTAATAAACAGGTCTGAATGTGTACAACAATCCAGGCGTATCATGACTTTCAACGCTTCACGTTTCTTGGCTAGGTTATTTCATCCTTGATACATATTAAGCGAATTTGCTTCAATATTGCTGCCTTTTTTCGCATCATCTTCCTCAACTACAACCTTGTTTCTTGCGACATTGAGTTTTTGAAAAGAGTTTGAAGAGTTTTTGTGAATAGATTGGGAGCAGTAGCAGGAATGATTGTTTTCTTTTATAGTGGCTACATAATGTAGAGAACACCATTGTTGTTGTTGGTGTTGCCCACAATGAGTAAGTTTCCTCTTTTGTGCGCCCTGAAGCGAACATAAAGTGCCGGGTTGTAGTAGCTTTCCTCAAATCCCGAGCATGCTGATAAAGATGGACAGCGGTCCTCCAAGCGGTTGTATTGTTCGTGCCTTCATCTGCGTGACGCTCACTACTATGGGGATCACGTCGATCCAAATTTCGTCAGCTATTCTGCATTGAAAACAGCCTGTTTCAAGGGAACGCTGCATGGAAGAGATAGTGGTCTTGGTCAGTATGTTGTGTTTAACCCTGACGCGACGTGCTGGTCTGTTTGCAGTACCTGACCCTGACGCGACTTCCTGGTCTGTATGTTGTATCTGACCCTGAGGCGACTTCCTGGTCTGTATGTTGTACCTGACCCTGACGCGACGTCCTGGTCTGTTTGTTGTTCCTGACCCTGACGAGACGTCCTGGTCTCTATGTTGTGTCCGACCCTAATGCGACGTCCTGGTCTGTTTGTTGTGCCTGACCCTGCCGCGACGTCCTGGTCTGTTTGTTGTACCTGACCCTGACGCGACGTCCTGGTCTGTTTGTTGTGCCTGACCCTGACGCGACGTCCTGGTCTGTTTGTTGTACCTGACCCTGACGCGACCTCCTGGTCAGTATGTTGTGCCTGACTGGACTAGCGTTTCAGTTTCACGTGAAAACTGATAAGAGAACTCCTAAGATTCTCATTTTCCAAGAAATGCTTGGGTTTTTCAAAACTTAGTTAACAGCAATATGACCTTTTGAAAACCTCTTGGCAACTATCAAAAGAAGGAAACTCGCTTGGTGCGGTCACATATCGAGATCAAACGGTTTTGCAAATACGATCCTGCACGAGTAGGTGCAAGGCAAACGACGAAGAGGCCGTCCAAAAAGGTTGGAGTACAACATAAAACAATGGACCCAGAAGATGCACATGCAGCGGCCGCTGATAGGGAAGGGCGGAGTGGGGTTTTGAGGATGGCTTAGTTTGCCCTAACGACCTCACAGGTTACAGGATGACCTGACCTGACCTAATCTGAGTTAACAAATCATCTGGAATAGTGAAACAGTCCACAACATATGTAGAGCCCGCATGTAGAGCCAGCATGTAGAGCCCGCATGTAGAGCTCACATGTAGAGCCCGCATTTAGAGCCCGCATGTAGAGCCCGCATGAAGAGTTTGCATTAGTTTTCAGAACTGTAAATAAGAAAGCGGAAGTTTTAGAGGACAATTCAAAATCTGGCAGTACATATCAATCTTATTTAAATTAAGTACAATTTAATTGGCAAGATTGCAAAAGTGTTTGCAGATTAAATCAACTACAGCATTCCTGTATGTCATGGTCAGATTAGGACACATTGGCTGAACTTACGCAGACATCAGATAAAACACATTTGGAGCTAACAATATTTGTTGGACAAATTGAAGAAAAGTCACGTTTACATAACGTAGTAGTGAATGGAAAACCAGCTAGCGGAGATGATGCAGGCGCAGTTCTGTAAGTGGAACTTGCACCAAATTAAGAAGACCATAAGAAGACAAAACAGAAGATCTGCCACGTAGGTAAGGAGTACGTCTTTTAGATGATGATGTCGTCCATAACTTTTTTGTCAAATTCGAAGATATCTTACGTCATAGAAGCGGTGGCTTAGAATACTGGTCTATAACAACGTTATTCCCCGACAGTAGTGCAACTACTTTGGTACAGACTTTGACTTAGTATACTGAAGTCTCTAACAACTTCATTCCCTGACAGTAGTGTAACTACTATGGGACAAACCTTGAGTTAGTATTCTGAATTCTCTAACAACTTCATTCGATGATAGTAGTAAAGCTACTATTGGACTCTCATTTAAATGTTAAATGATAGCCTACATGCTATTTTTATTTAGTTATTTAAAAAATTCATTACAGTATTTTATTGATTCTTATGTTTACTTTTGTTTATGTATGTATATTCTGCACGAATTTACAAACGACATATGATTACTTATTTACGTTTGTTAGTGGCGCTTCTGCATTTCTAAGCTAAATTATTGGATATGCTTCGATTGTCTTCATTGATCTGTTTTAAGTCGGCTCTGGCTCCCTAATCTGATGAAATAGCGAGATATGCTCTTACTTCGAGCATTTCATTCACGATCAAACAATCTGTTCTAAGAGTCACATTACTTTTGGCAATGGGGAACTGAGACGCTAGTCCGGTCAGGCAGAAAATACTAGCCAGACTGTCGTGCCAGGATCAGGCAAAGTATACTGGCCAGGCCAACGTGCCAGGATCAGGCAGAATATACCGGCTAGGTCATCCCGCCAGGATCGGGCAGAATGTACTAACCAGGTCATCGCGCCAGGATCAAGCAGCATGTCCTAACCAGGTCAACGCGCTAGGATCAGGCAGAATGTACTAACCAGGTCATCGCGCCTGGATCAGACAGAACGTACTAACCAGACCGTCGAGCAAGGATCAGGCAGAATGTACTTAACTGGCCGTCGCGCTAGGATCAGGCAGAATGTACTGGCTAGGTCGTCACGCCAGGATCAGGCAGAATGTACCAGCCAGGTCATCGCGCCAGGATCAGGCAGAATATACTAACCAGACCGTCGCGCCAGAAACAGGCAGAATGTACTTACCTGGCCGTCGCCCTAGGATCAGGCAGAATGTACTTACCTGGCCGTTGCGCCAGGATGACGCAGAATGTACTTACTTGGCCGTTGCGCCAGGATGAGGCAGAATGTACTTACCAACATCACTATCAATCTTCCGTGTAGCGTCCCTTGGAAACAGGCTTTTTCAAAGTAATCTGGCTGCTAGACGTAGATCATTGTCATTTCCGTAGTAGTGATCTTCACGCAGATAAAGCCAAGCATAGCACAACCGTCTGGAGGACCATGGTGCACCTTCATCAGCATGTTCGGAATGGCAGAATAGCTGAGTATTTTATAGTGATGTGTAGAGTGTGTTGTGGTGATGTGTTGAGTGTGTTGTGGTGATGTGTAGAGTGTGTTGTGGTGATATGTAGAGGGTTTTGTGGTGATTTGTTGAGTATTTTATGGTGATGTGTAGAGTGTGTTGTGGTGATGTGTTGAGTGTGTTGTGGAGATGTGTAGAGTGTGTTGTGGTGATGTGTAGAGTGTGATGTGGTGATGTTTAGAGCGTGTTGTGGTGATGTGTTAAGTGTTTTATGGTGATGTGTAGAGTGTGTTGTGGTGATGTGTTGAGTGTGTTGTTGTGATGTGTTGAGTGTGTTGTGGTGATGTGTTGAGTATTTTTGGTGATGTGTAGAGTGTGTTGTGCTGATGTGTAGAGTGTGTTGTGGTGATGTGTTTAGAATTTTATGGTGATGTGCAGAGTGTGTTGTCGTGATGTGTTGAGTGTGTTGTGGTGTTGGGTTGAGTATTTTATGGTGATGTGTAGAGTGTGTTGTGGTGATGTTGAGTGTGTTGTGGTGATGTGTAGAGTGTATTGTGGTGATGTGTAGAGTGTGTTGTGGTGATGTGTAGAATGTGTTGTGGTGATGTGTAGATTGTGTTGTGGTGATGTATAGAGTGTTTTGTGGTGATGTGTTGAGAGTGTTGTGTAGAGTGTATTGTAGTGATGTGTAGAGTGTGTTGTGGTGATGTATTGAGTGTGTTGTCGTGATGTGTAGAGTGTGTTGTCGTGATGTGTTGAGTATGTTATGGTGATGTGTTGATTGTGCTGTGGTGTTGCGTAGAGTGTGTTGTGGTGATGTGTTTAGTGTGTTGTGGTGATGTGTATAGTGTGCTGTGGTGATGTGTAGAGTGTGTTGTGGTGATGTGTTGAGTGTGTTGTGGTGATGTGTAGAGTGTGCTGTCGTGATGTGTAGAGTGTGCTGTGGTGATGTCTAGATTGCATTGTGATGTTATGTAGAGTGTTTTATGGTAATGTGTAGATTCCGTTTGGTGATGTGTACAGTGTCTTATGGTGATGTGTAGATTGCGTTTTGGTGGTGTGTAGAGTGTGTTGTGTTGATGTGTAGAGTGTGTTGTGGTGATGTGTAGAGTGTGTTATGGTGATGTGTAGAGTGTGATGTGGTGATATGTAGAGTGTGTTGTGGTGATGTGTAGAGTGTGTTATGGTGATATGTAGAGTGTGCTGTTGTGATGTGTAGAGTGTGTTACGGTGATGTGTAGATAGCGTTATGGTGATATGCATAGTGTGCTGTGGTGATGTGTAGATTGCGTTGTGGTGATGTGTAGAGTGTGTTATCGTTATGTTTTGCGTGCGTAGCGTGTGATTGTGTGCGATGGTAGCAGCTGATTTCGCAGATAGCTTAGTCTTGTGCGCATGGTCAGGATGTAGAAACTGAATTGAAATGGTGATATGATTATTTGGTTGATGTCCTAGTTTGCCATTGACAGCTTGGATAAGAAAACATTCACTAGAGCTAAGCCTGTGGGACTTTCCCTTCTTGCACATTCTCCCAGGTAGGTCAGAATCGCACGAGTAGGGGTCACGCAAAAAAGCTCCATCGTCGATCCTTCGGGATCAAGGGGTTTAGCGTAGTTCCGACATCCTTGTCTTTCAAAAGTGTTCATTGTTACTTAAACATAGATGAATTATCTTTATACACACACATACACACGCAGGCATGCACGCGCGCATGAACAGACGCACACACACAACATATGAAGGTAAATCAGTAAGTAGGTCATGAACTATTATGGGATAGCTGGAAAATGTAGTTTGTAATTTTTAAAGGTGTCGATATGTGGCAGCAATATTCAGCTGTTGTGTGTTTTTACATTCACGAAAACACAAGGGATGGAAGACTAACGTCTTCTCGGGTATAACACACTGATCAGAAATGTTAGTCAGAGTCAGGCAGAACACACTGATCAGAAATGTTAGTTAGAGCCAGGCAGAACACACTGATCAGAAATGTTAGTCAGAGTCAGGTATAACACACTGATCAGAAATGTTAGTCAGAGTCAGGCAGAACACACTGATCAGAAATGTTAGTCAGAGTCAGGTATAACACACTGATCAGAAATGTTAGTCAGAGTCAGGCAGAACACACTGATCAGAAATGTTAGTCAGAGTCAGGCAGAACACACTGATCAGAAATGTTAGTCAGAGTCAGGTAAACACACTGATTAGAAATGTTAGTCAGAGTCAGGTATAACACACTGATCAGAAATGTTAGTCAGAGTCAGGCAGAACACACTGATCAGAAATGTTAGTCAGAGTCAGGTATAACACACTGATCAGAAATGTTAGTCAGAGTAAGGCAGAACACACTGATCAGAAATGTTAGTCAGAGTCAGGCAGAACACACTGATCAGAAATGTTAGTCAGAGTCAGGTATAACACACTGATCAGAAATGTTAGTCAGAGTCAGGCAGAACACACTGATCAGAAATGTTAGTCAGAGTCAGGCATAACACACTGATCAGAAATGTTAGTCAGAGTCAGGCAGAACACACTGATCAGAAATGTTAGTCAGAGTCAGGCAGAACACACTGATCAGAAATGTTAGTCAGAGTCAGGCAGAACACACTGATCAGAAATGTTAGTCAGAGTCAGGTATAACACACTGATCAGAAATGTTAGTCAGAGTCAGGCAGAACACACTGATCAGAAATGTTAGTCAGTCAGGCATAACACACTGATCAGAAATGTTAGTCAGAGTCAGGCAGAACACACTGATCAGAAATGTTAGTCAGAGTCAGGCAGAACACACTGATCAGAAATGTTAGTCAGAGTCAGGCAGAACACACTGATCAGAAATGTTAGTCAGAGTCAGGTATAACACACTGATCAGAAATGTTAGTCAGAGTCAGGCAGAACACACTGATCAGAAATGTTAGTCAGAGTCAGGTATAACACACTGATCAGAAATGTTAGTCAGAGTCAGGCAGAACACACTGATCAGAAATGTTAGTCAGAGTCAGGTATAACACACTGATCAGAAATGTTAGTCAGAGTCAGGCAGAACACACTGATCAGAAATGTTAGTCAGAGTCAGGTATAACACACTGATCAGAAATGTTAGTCAGAGTCAAAATATACAGCCCAAGACCCTCACCTTGGCTTGCTCGTAGCCCTTCCTTGAAACTGGCTGTTTTTATGGCAGTCTGGATAACGAGGTGAGGTGATCCCCATAGTAGTGAGCGACACGCGGATTAAGCCAAGTATAGCACAACCATATGGGGGGGAGGGGGGTGGAGGCCCCGGTCCACCTTCATCAACACGCTCGGGATGTAAAGAAAGCAACAATTAACCGCCACTAAACGTCCGGTTTAAGGCCAACAAAAGGGGAAATCCTTTAACAATAACAACAATAAAAAAACTCATATTTACAAGTAGAGGACAGTCAAATAAAAATGTGTTTCAAAGTCGGATAAATTATGCAGTTAGAAAAACACAGCACGACGCACTCATGCCTTCATAAACATGGCGGGCCATAAATATTAACATAAAAATATCCAAGATGGTTGCTGCTATTTAACGGATGAAGTAAAAATGTAGACATGCAGATTTATTTCTGAGCCGTACACATCCTTCAGGCGGAACACATTAACAAGAAAGATGAAATATATTTTATTGTTGTTGTTGAAACAGCTTTTAATTGTAACTCCAGACGACAGACCTTAGAGCGCGAAGGGTAATCATGATCAGGAGACACTGGATGATCAACACCAAAACCTCGTGTTCGGGAACCTGGAAACATGTTGTGGAACAGTCTTGCCAGCCAGGAGATCGGCAATGCCAATCTTCCTCTGCCCCCTCCGCATTGGTGAGCTTATGGGGGAGTCTCATATTGCACTACAGCCAGGTTGATTCAGATCCAGCTTCACAAACACGCTAGCGATCGAGATACTGAGCAATGCCTAAGATGAAGCGGTTAATGACCCAAAGCTGAGCTGCCAAGTCCCTTCACCACCTCTACGAGGTGTTCCTTGAAAACAGGCTGCTACAGGGCAGACTGGCTAAGGAGAAGGGAGGGCAGACTGGCTAAGGAGAAGGGAGAGGAGATTGGTTCAGGAGAAGGGAGGGCAGAGTGACTACGGAGATTGGAGGGCAGACTGGCTAAGAGGATGGGAGGGCAGACTGGCTAAGGAGATGCTGCTACATGGCAAACTGGCTAAGAAGATGGGAGGGCAGACTGGCTAAGGAGATTGGAGGGCAGACTGGCTAAGGAGATGCTGCTACAGGGCAAACTGGCTAAGGAGATTGGAGGGCAGACTGGCTAAGGAGATGGGAGGGCAGACTGGCTAAGGAGATGGGAGGGCAGACTGGCTAAGGAGACGGGATCGAAGAGAGAAGGCTAACCCGGTACCAAACCGATGGTGGGTGTGGGGTTTGGTGGGTGTGTAGAGTTGGGGTTGGGGGGGGGGGGGGGGGTTGGTGTGTGGAGTTGCTGTTGGAATAAGTAGGATTATACTTGTGTGCGCCATGAACAGTGCGTTTAGTGGCGGGTTGCAGTAGCTTCCCTCACATCGTGAGCGTGTTGTTGAATGCAGACGTGGGTCCTACAGATGGATGTGCTATGGTTAACTTTAACTGCGTGTCGCTCACTACTATGGGGATCACGTCGAGGCCCAAATCACGTATGCCAGGCGCCATTAAAACAGCTCGTTTCCAGGAAGTGATGTAGGGTTCTTGACCAGCATATTCTACCTGACTCGAACTAACAAGTCCTGGTCAGTGCGTTTTGTCAGAGTAGATGTTTGTCTCCTTTTCCAATTATGAAGGACAGCATGTGTCTTCAGGATAAAATGAAACAATCTATTCAGACACTTGTAAATGTGGAACGCACAAGAGGCAGAGAAGAGTGGGCAAACTATGAAAGTAAGGCAGTAAAGAGATCCCAAACGGATATAGCTTTAAAAAACATGTCGTTATTTGGTTTTATTTTTATGTTGTCACTATGTGGCAGAATCATCCAGTTATGTGATTGCTGCAATAGCAAACGATACGTGTCGCATGCACATGCGCAGTTGTGATGCAAAGATGACGCGCGTGCTTACAGGTTGTACAATCAAAGAACCACGGACTGTTTTTCGTTATTTGGAGCTGACGTACTTACCGCAATGGATATTAATTACGAAATGTTTCTTCTTACGGTAGAAAGTGTTTGTCACGTAACTGGGACGATACGTTTTTTTAAGGGCGCTCAAAAATTGGCGATAAAGACCGATCTGGTTGTTCTGTTCAGATTGCAATAGAAGCATATGAGCGGCAGAAGAGGGAAATGATTTAAACTGACATGCGAGTAACGATAGATAGTTTAGCAGTTTAATTAAGGTGGTCGTATGGCTTAGCTTGCATCATAATGCTTGATCGATTGAATTTTAAGAACGTGTACTAACATAGGTTACACAGACGAACACAAAATAAACCAACTGGTGCTGTCCTTGCCCTGATAAATATGTGAGATACGTGTATCAAGGGCAATGGACATTAAATAGAACAATTGTTTACAAATGCCCTGTCCGTGGGTACAGCACTAAAAAGCCAGAAAAATACAGAACTTAATGACTTAAGAGCAGTACTCTGTCAACTATGCCAGCAGTCAACACCCAAAAGAGTCGTGGTACAGTGTGTTCCATCCCACTGTAGCGTTCAAGGTAACGAGGAGGCTGACAGACTGCCAAGAGAAGGTGCAATGTTACCACAACCAGATTCTAGTGTGACCTATGAAGAGTCCAAAGGTTTTATTAGGGCCAGATACAGGGCAAAATAGGAAACAGAGCATACTGGCCACACACAAAAAATGATCCTTATTGCCAATTGAATAGAAGAGATCAGGTCGTGGTCTTCATACTTTACACAGGCCACAACTGACTGCGGTACCAGCTATTCAATAAACTGAAGATAGGTGGCACTGACGAATGCACTTGTGGTACAGGGAAAATGACCGCTAAACATCTTCTGCAAAATTGCCCGACATATGAGGACCAGAGAAAGCATATGTGGCCATCACCAGTGGCAACACTAGACGAACTCTATGGCAGTGTCGACAGCCTCAGGATGACCGCTGCTTTCTTTGAACAAATTCAACTTGACGTCTGACAGCGTACGAAGAAGAATAAGAAAAAGAAAAAGAAATTAGGAAAATGTAAATATAATAGTAGATGGAATTCCAGTTCGAACCTCATATAGTATTGTTTCAATTATCCGCGTGTGACGTAATTACCGACCGCCGGCTCCTTGGTATTAAAAAAATAATCCTTGCATGCCTAACTCCAATGCTGAGGTCCACGGGAAGGATGTGCAAGGCGTGTTCAAATGAAACCGGAACTAACTTCGCCAAGAGAACATACGTCTGATATTTATGATAACGTCACTTCTGATGTAAACAGCACATACCAACCGTCAAGTATGCAACATTTCATTATTCTCCTACTCGTAGTTTCCTCAGCAGACCGTTCAAAACATGCGGGTGTGATCCTGCAACAAACATTGTAGTCGCGGATGACGTGCTAAAGATTTCCATATACTAAAACGCAACCTTTCTCATGACTGAAGTAGTGGTTGTCTACTTCGCTGCCTTTTCTTTACTAACATAAAGTATGTTACCATTTACAACCGTGTACACTGGGGCGTGTAGGAATTTGGAATTAAACCTGATACCCTTGTAGAGTGAAGCTAGCGGTTTAATCACTCTGCCACTCGCTAATCCGCAAAACAGCTAAAAATATGATAAAGCAGAGATAAGCGGTTACATCCCTTAGTTGAAGGTCAAACGTGAATATATACAGCAAGTAAGCCATACATGCGAAACAGGAAATATTCAAATATATGTACAATCAACAATATAGGGCATCCCAGCTAACCTATTTTGTGAACAGCAACACGTTGAAAAGGGTGATTTAGGGCTCTTTAATAGCGGTCTGGAAAACAGCAAAAACAAAAAAACACATTTTAAATGAAGACACACCAACATCTAATCCTTTTAACTAATTAAGAATTTTCCACTTTACGTGAGACACTTTTCTGATGAATTCAATATAAAAGGGAATCTTCTTCTTCATCTTCTTCATCGTACGCAGTCAGACAGTAACATTTATTTTTTTCGAGAAAAGCAGCCGTCATCCTGAGGCTGTCGACACTGCCATCGAGCTTGTCTAGTGTTGCCACTGGTGATGGCCACATCTGCTCTCTCTGGTCCTCGTATGTTGGGCAGTTTTGCAGCAAATGCTCAGCGGTCATTTTCCCGGTACCACACGGCCATTCGTCGGTGCCACCTATCTTCAATTTGTTGAATAGGTGGTACCTCAGTCTATTGTGGCCAGTGCAAAGTCTGAAGACCACGACCTGCTCTCTTGTGTTCAACTGGTAATAGGCATCGTTTTTGGTGTAGCCTGTATGTTCGGTTTCCCATTTGGTCATGTATCTAGCTCTAATAAGCCGTTTTGACTCTTCGTATGTAATACTAGTATCTGGTTGTGGTAGTTTTGCACCTTCTTTTGCCAGTCTGTCTGCCTCCTCGTTGCCTTGGATGTTGC